>JAXIVH010000002.1:12151592-12154092 GCA_036785325.1 Urophycis tenuis | reverse complement strand
TATATATATATATATGTCATATATTCATCCAGTCCATTTAACATAAAACACAATGAACGCCAAAAAAAACTGCAACCCAACTTCCAAACGCTGTGAAATGACTCCCTTAAAAAGGGGCATTCTGGGATTTGAAACTGTCTCGGCGATTGCTATTCTTCTCCGTTGAAGTGTGGGAAAAACCGGGAGACGCAGAGTAGAGCCGGGTATGAAAGAGGGGGTGTGGGGGGGCCAACAGCTGATGGACAGGGGAGAAAATCAGGCAGGCAGATACAGAGCAGTAGTGGGGATTTGCACTCAGGGGGAGGGGGGGGGGGGGATGGAGGGAGGGAGGGAGGGAGGGAGGGAGGGGGGGGGAGGGAGGGAAGGAGAGAGACAAGTAAAAGGGATGAAGGGACGAAGATGAGGCTAGAAGAAAACAGAGCAATGAGCAAACAGAGGGATGGAAGGAAGGGAGGAAAAAGAGCTGTGAGTGAGTGAGTGAGTGAGTGAGTGCGTGCGTGCGTGCGTGCGTGCGTGAGTGAGTGAGTGAGCGAGCGAGGGAGTAAGCGAGTGAGTGAGCGGAGGAAAAACCCAGTCACAAAAGGAGACGCCACACAAAAGGGCAGTGGCAGAAGATGGCTGGGTTAAGACAGTGGGTGAGTCAGTGGCAGCTGTATTAACACGGGCTGCATAATTACGACAGCGCTGGTCGGGGGCGCGGGGGAGAGGGTCCCCCCAGCATCACTTCTTCCATCCAACAAAAACCGATTAATGGTCTTATTGTCCGGTCTTCACAGCCTACTTTCAATTGATTTTTTTTCGTGTATACATTCTTTATGGACCTCTTGCTCAGCTCGGAGCTAAACTTAGACACAGTGCGAGCCAAAACCCTGTTAAGTCTTTAGCATGGAGGCGAAGGAAAAATCTCTGAACACTGTTTGAAAGCTTTGGGCACTCAAATGCATTTAGAAATGGATGTGGGATATTGAAGCATGAAGGTTCAGGGCCACGAGGTCCACCGTCTCTCGGAAGACATGCATAAGATAAGCCGTCTTTTAACTTTGGACAAAAAGTGTTCTGCAGCTACCGAAAGACATGAATGACCACAAAACTTAAATATATATCATTGCAATGCCACACAAAAAAAATGCTTCTTTAGTGTAATCCATACATGACTGGGAGTCCGACCACTGAGCCTTACCTTGCACACCAGACCAACGACACTGTGGGGGAAAAATAGCGTCCACCACGTAGACACTTAAAGCTGTTCTTCAGGAGCATGGAGTGGAAGCCCTCTCCCCTGCTCTCCCCCACTGCACATCACCTCCTCCATCTGTTCCACCTCAAACCGAGCAGGAACAGTGGACCCGCATAGCAGGGGCTAAGGTGAAGCGGCGGGGGGGGGGGCAAAAGCAAAAGAAGAAGAAGAAGAAGAACAACAAAGGACAACTCGGGGACCGACCTGCAGAGCCTCCAGGAAGCGGAAGGAGCCCAGCCGACGTCCCCGGGGGCACCAGGCAGAAGGTGGAGTTGTACAGCATCTCTCTGTAGTCGTACCTGCGGGGGGGGGGGGAGGACACCACAGGCTGGTGAGGAGGAGTCGTGGCTCACACGCTGTTGAGCAGTGAAGTGAACGAATCCACACACACAATCTATCTATGGACTGTCGCATGGCCCTCCGGGTGTGCACTCTGGGGCCACCGTTGAGAATGAGAGTGCGGTTCTCCATCTGGGTCTCATCTCAATGGGAAGTGAAGGTTGAAATATACAGTCTGAGGCCTCGCCGTCATGAAGGGGGGCCCATGGATGTGCACGCTGAGAACCAGGCGACCTCATCACGAAATGGTGGTTTATGGTCACCATTGAAACGCATGACAAATTGGTGTGCGCATCGGTTTTGTCTGTGTTGTTATTCTGGTGCATGAACTCTGCCTATAATGCAATTTTATAGTCCTCGCCATTACATGTTATTGCATTTACAGTGAAAGATGTGGGTCAATGAATATGGCTATTGACTGCACCATGGACCCTACACATTACCAATGGTCAATAAAAAATATCAGAACAGAAGCTAGCGACGTACAATAAAAACATGGCATACACAGTGATAGACCAGCGGCTCATTTTAATGGTGAATTAGATGGGAGCGTTTTCTTTTTTATGGTTCACAATTATAAAAACGTACAGGCTGCGAATGTGCACCGGGAACAAGATCTCAGCATAAGATGCCATGTTTTTGACAGCAATGAGGAGTGATTTTACAATCACAGCAAAACGGCTTCTGTAAGTGTTGGAGTCATCAGAATTTTATGGCTGAGGTTTTTTTTTTCTTTTTTTTCTTCTTAACCCTTTAGCGGCAAGTGTTTCTCCTCCGAATGGAATCCAAAAGGACACGCATCCAATCTCAATGAAATCCAAAAGGACACGCATCCAATCTAAGAGACTGTTTTGTTCGCATCGCCAAAAGATCGCCCCGACATGTTACGTTTTGCAACAAATAGCGTTTCGAATCTTCCTGAAA
>JAXIVH010000002.1:12146592-12149092 GCA_036785325.1 Urophycis tenuis | reverse complement strand
GCTGGAAATCCTTCATCTCGCCAATCTTGGGGATGGAGCACGGATTTTGACGAAACAGAATCGAACAACATCGGGTTGCTCAGGAAGTTTCAATGTGTTGTTGTGAAGCTCTGTCCCCGTTAACGAGTGATTCGCGTTGTCTCGTGTAAAATGTTTCATTAACTTGCCATTAACTTTTCATTTTCAAAACCCCCAGACGTTTGGCTAAGGGGCCGAGTTCTCCCGTTTTCTGGTATCACACGAGAGCACTGCAAGGGTGACTCGTCACCTGCTATCTCTTATCACTTTCTGATCCATTCCCAATAGCCTAGCCTTATTTGCGAGTGCGTTTTTACTATTTGAAGTGTGTCAAAAAGACAAACCAAAATACGGCCTCTCAAAATAAGGACGGATGCGACGGCGTTATGCGAGGCGCGACGTCAAACTCGCAGTGAGAACGCAAAGCGCTGGGGTCCTCTGCTCGGGTTGAAGTGATTCCCCTAGAACGACCTCAAACCACAAACCTTACTCAGTGTGGAGAACCGCCCGGGTGATGTCAAAGCTGACTCGTGGCGACGCGCGGGGCCCTCCAGGCTGTCGTGTAACATGAAGCAAAACCCCGCATAGTGTTTGCAGACACTCGCGCCCACGCGTAAAGGCACCCTCATCGCAGGCCGCGGAGAGTGGCGGGCTCAGGCCGGGGTCCCCCGTGACCGCGGCACTTTGAGCCTCCCACCAAAGCTCCCACCAAAAAGGACTTCTCTGCTGCCATCCGGGCATCCAATCACATCATCAGCACCTTCTGATTCACGGGGATGTGAAAGCCTGTCTCCAGACCCAACCGGGTGGATAATCCAGCAGTGGTGGTGGTGGAGGTGTGGTGGCGGTGGAGGTGTTGAGCTGAGGAGCTTAGCACATATTAAATGAGGCCATTGTGCCGGTGGGGAGGCCAGCACAACCTAAAGGCAGAGGTCCACATCGGAGACGCTTGTGCAAGCCGTGGCCTCCTCCTCCTCCGTCACGCGGTCCCTGCCGGCGGGGAGCCCAGCGCACCAGATGTTCGCCTCCACGCATACCTCGGCGGTGGCCAGATGGCCGCCCGTGGGAAGAGTGCGGGCCTCGCAGTTGGCCGCCCAACACGAGCGAGCGGCTGAAAAGGACAGCGATCCTCCCCGAAGCCTCGGTGGCAAAAAAACAACAGCCGACATCTCGCCCCGGAGTCGCCCGCAATGTCACCCGTGGTCGCCTGGGCGAGTCAGCGGGCGCCAACGCATTACGCGGCAAGCACTTAGCTTACTCGGACAACCTTAAATGTTTAATGGGTCATACAAGTCTACCCCGCTGGTGAACAGGAGAGAGAGAGAGAGAGAGAGAGAGAGAGAGAGAGAGAGAGAGAGAGAGAGAGAGAGAGAGAGAGAGAAGAGAGAGAGAGAAGAGAGAGAGAGAGAGAGAGAGAGAGAGAGAGAGAGAGAGAGAGAGAGAGAGAGAGAGAGAGAGAGAGAGAGAGAGAGATAGAGAGAGAGCAAGAGAGAGAAGAGAGAGACAGAGAGAGACCTAGAGAGAGAGAGAGAGCCAGAGAGAGAGCCAGAGAGAGAGAGCAAAACGCTAGGTTGTCTGCGAGTCAATCAAATTGCTTGGGGCGTGCAGTCATAAACTGTAATGCTCTTCGCGGATGTGGAAATGCTTTTACATGACAAGGTCAATGAGTCGACAGCTAGATTAGATTAGCAGGAGATTAGCCTTATGTGGTGTTAAATACTAGGCAGTGTACTCTGATGACGTATGACATTGAAGGGGCAAGCGTGAGACGACAATAAGATTGGAAGTTTCGTCATACAAAAACTAGGACTGTAAGCAGTACAGTAATATAAACGGTATGCAAGCAAATAAAACAAGCATATCAAGCTTTGTGCACAGCCTGTGCATAGCCTATAAAAGCCTATAAAAGGGTTTAGTATTTTAGTAGTCTCAAGTAAGTTAGATCAAGGAGAGAGGTGTTGGAAAATGCAGCCAAACAGTGGACTTTGCCGTACAAAACAAAAAATGTGAAAAGCAAGTGCATGTCCGAGCGCTGGGGCCTGATAATGGCGGCGCGGGCACGGTCAGCCTGCGGTGCGAGCACTGAGGTTTTGACTCTGAGGGGCTGAGGCTTCAATCAGCCCCACCGCACTGTTGACACTTCCCCATCACACAGACGCTGTTGGTTAGGAGCAAACCAACGTGCAGGAAACTACTTTGTATAGGGTGCGAGAGAAAACATTCCCGTCTTGTTTTTTTGTGTGTGTTTTTTTTTTTTCTATTCCCTGGTCTCGGGCGAGAACATGTTGCTTTTAGTTCTCCGTCATTTCAGCCCTGTTGCCCGCGAGACAAACAGACAAACAGACAAACAGGATTCAATTTGAAGAGCACTCCAAAAAAACGAAATGTCTGCAACAAACAAAACAACAACGACCGGGGTTATGTTCATCATTCATTTGGCATTTTCCTCTGCAAACTGTTGACCCGCAGAGGAGTCCATAAT
>JAXIVH010000002.1:12126542-12146392 GCA_036785325.1 Urophycis tenuis | reverse complement strand
GCGGAGGTGAGGCAGGCGGGGGATAATAAAAACACTACATATTACACAACGTTTACATAGAGATATACACAGTTGCAGCAAAGTGGTGGGATGGAATGATCGATATACCCTTACATTAATCCGAACCCAATTTGAGGAGACACCACTTATATATGAAAAACCATTTGAGTCTGACGGTAATGGGAAAAAAAAAAACTGGACCCGTTTTGCGGCGACGCTGTGACAGGTAGAAGCGCATTACCAAGGTCTGCTTTTCTTTACTCATTCAGTACCACAGATGAGTAATGGGGCACTGTCTGAGTCACTGTGCTTGTAAGCCTTTAGCATGGGCTCCTGAATGCCTTCTTTGAACAGCGATACAAAAAGGTTTGTTGACGGAATAATAACACCGATGGCTAAATGCTATACACGCTGCCCTTCTGGGCCCGAGCACCAACTCGTGTTAAACTACATCTCAATTATCGCCGAGGAATACACCCTCTCCATGTGACCTCGCCCCCCAGGAGAAGGGAAGCGAGGTCAAGCAAGGCCACATATTGCTGACACACCAATGCCAGCAATATGCAAGAAAAGGTCTCTATGCGTGTACACTACGTGTCGCATGTGACTCTTTACTAAGCGTGAAGTAACCGTGGCGATGAGAGAGGAAGAGATGGCTCACAGGCGGAGTCATATTTCGATGGCCGCTGAGCTACTGCACCTTAATTGTGCGCGCGCTTCCATGTGACAGTCATTACGTAGAGCGCTGCCCGCAGAGGTTAAAAGTTAGTATTTCAGCGGTGTGTGTGTGTGTGTGTGTGTGTGTGTGTGTGTGTGTGTGTGTGTGTGTGTGTGTGTGTGTGTGTGTGTGTGTGTGTGTGTGTGTGTGTGTGTGTGTGTGTGTGTGTGGCATAGAGGCGGGGTCATGACATGACCAACCGTAGCACAGACCCTGACAACACAGCATCATCTATCACCTCATTAACGAGGTACATTGGTGAACAGAATGGAATTAATAATGGCAGATGATCAATGACGGCAGAGCCGGTGCCGGTTGGTGAGGAAACAAAGTGTGAACAGAGCTGATCAAGGAGAGTCACATGCCAGTTTCGCTGGGCCTCGCTTTGTTTTTGTTCGGGGCACTTAAGTGGCAAACGATGATGAACCAATGACCTGCGAGCAAAGATCCCCGAATGAACTTGAGAGAGAGCGAGCGCGAGAGACACACAGACAAAAGACGACGAAGCAAGAAGAGAAAGCACGATATATGACAACGCCAAAGAAACAGGAGTGTGAGCAAACAAAACAATTTAAAACCACTTGACTGGAAGCACTTGGCTCGGTTGATCTAGCAATCATACATTCAGATGGAGTAAACACCCGCGCGCGGAGTGCACATCGTCTTGGTGCCGTGGCTCCCGGTCTACCAAATGGACCACGTCGGGCCATCAACACACGGGCCAATAGCTTTCCATTAAAGTGCCCCTGACGTTGGACAGCGGACTGTGCGCTTCGGTCTACGTGCTGACGTTATTGGATTCCCCCCCGGAGGGCGACATGGCAAATATGTCATTTTCCAACCTCAAGACGCCACTATACTCAGGCAGACCCTGGTGACACAACGCACGGCGGCATGAACCGTGGCGAAAACCGTGTCGGCCGCGTCTCAAACGCTCCCACTTTTCCGCCGTTGGCTCCCACGTTGCTCCAGCCCCACCCAGATCAATCTCACCACATCTAGATGTATCACTCCACTCCGACCGTTGCTTTAAGCCTTGATGGGTGGGTCTTTAATAGTCCCGTTTGACGGATTCACCCACCCCACGCGCCAGGGGTTGACGCGGATCAAGTTCAATCACTCAAGTGATTGGCTGGGAAAGAGGACAGTGCAGGTGAGCTGGGGGACAGCCTAATCCTACACCTAAACTCCTCACCTTCTCAGGCAGAATGCGCTGGCCAGCATCACTTTGACCAACAGCAGAGGTGCCGTGCTCTACGACGTCATACAATATAAATGACTTGCATCTGGATTGTACAATGTACTTTTAAATAAAAGTAGCACAATATGGATGCTATGTATAAGAGGGATCATGGTCTGTTGGCTTTATTAAAACACAAACATTTGGGTGACGAGCCGACAACACAGGATCCCTGCAGTGAGGATAAATAAATAGATAAATAGATAAATAGATTTAAGTGTATGCTGATCCACCTAGGTTGTATTGAGAGTCCTGAAAAATTCTTCATGTCCATCAGGAGGGATTCCTCTGTGGCCAGTAGGATGAGAACCCAACCATGATGCATGGCTGGTAATGGCTTCCACAGCATGAGGGACTGCCTACCCAGAGCAGGTAATTAGTTCTGAACAGTGGGAAAGATCAAAGGCAACACTTCCTGCTCTGCCCTCTGGCAGTGCCCTCACATGTGGAAGTCACGTTTTCAGCAAAGGGTGAAAGGGTTTTTCAGTTTTGCTTTGAAGCTTGATATGTGGCAAAATGCAGGACTACACAAATGCACTATATTAAAGTACCAGTAGCCTGATGAAGAAATCCTTAATGTAGAAAAATGCTGCTTGGTTATTCTGCAATTCAAATAGTCAGAATAAGTCTTAAAAGAGTTCTCTGCTAGTTTCTTTAGTGGCTCTGGTCACTCTGGTGGGCGCAGATAGCCCGGACACATCACAACACACATAGCCCAGACACATCACATCACACATAGCCCAGACACATCACATCACACATAGCCCAGACACATCACAACACACATAGCCCAGACAGATCACATCACACATAGCCCAGACACATCACAACACACATAGCCCAGACACATCACAACACACATAGCCCGGACACATCACAACACACATAGCCCGGACACATCACAACACACATAGCCCGGTCACATCACAACACACATAGCCCACACACATCACAGCACACATAGCCCAGACACATAACACACACATAGCCCACACATCACAGTACACATAGCCCACACATCACAGCACACATAGCCCAGACACATCACAACACACCGAGGTCTGAAGCTACCATGATTCATCAAAAGATGATAAACGAGGTCCATCATCTGGCAAAATGGCGGACAGGGAGAGAATAGCAGGTATGTGTGTGTGTGTGCGCACTAGTGTTATCTGATGATCACAAGTCACTACCTAGCCAAGCAACACTGTGGCAGGTAATGTTACAGCGCAGCTTGGGTTGAGTACTACACAGCGGCATTGTGTACAGCCGTGCAGCGACGGATTCAGTGGCACGGTGTAAAACAGCCTCCCTGACTCCTGACTGGGACCAAATAAACTCTGTCCCTAAAGACCAATGGATTAGCAGATGTACTGAGGCTGATTAATATTGTGCTCTAATCCCCTCGCCCTCCCCAAAAAATGACAATGACAATGTGGAGGGAGGACACATTTTCTTTAAGGCCACTGAGTCCCCACTCCCAGATAGCCCCACTGCATGCGGCTCTGCGTGTCAACATGACTAATGGTGAAACCGGCCAGTTCCCCCCCCCTAGCACTGCAATGCCCGCAAGGATTAAGAAGTCAGGGGGATTTGCTCGGCATGGTCGTGGTACAGTGTGGCTTAATTCAGCATGTAAACGTCTGGAGCGTATTTCATTGTGCATAAAGGGAGGCCTGAGAAGGCCTGCTGAGGAGGCATTTAGCCAGCCGCTCTAATGCACAGGCTAGGGTAATGCTCCTCTTCTGCCCGGGCACACAAATTGGGTCTTTCATTCGCAACCTTTTAAAATCCCATTGCACAGGGGTATTTTTTTTTTCTATTTGACCACAATTGCACATTTTGTTCTGTCTGGAGTGGATTTGAAGCCCCACCTCACTGTTCTCAATTTGGGTACTGTTCTTTGACTCCCTACGCATTTGGCACCGTGAGTCTATCCTACCGCTGTATCAAATACATCAAGGAGTCAAAAGGTCTGCGATGTACACAGTCGCACAAAAGGGTGAAAGTGGTCCACACCATCACCCAGGTGGGTGCTCCGCCTCCATCTCTTGTCCAGCACTCTTGGCATTCCAAGCAGAATGCATCACCTGTGAGCGGTTGCCAAGGACTACCCATACATCATCCTGTCAGCACGGGATCACAGGACCAAAGGAGAGTCGGGCAAAAACAAGCATCGGTGCTCCGCGTCCTTTACATGCTCTGGCAGACAATTAGAGACACACCCGCACACGTTCTAATGGCTATAGCTGCATTCGCACTGCAGATGCCGTTCGTATTCTTCTATGCAAATAAAAAGACAACGACAAGCAGAATCCAACCCGAAACCATACAAATGAGTGTTCAAGTGAATGGTCAAATTCATATGAATGAATAATGAAACAATCATATGAGGGTAGCAATACGTACTGGAGCATTAAAAAAAACATGAATTCAAAAAACATGAATTCATGAACTGTTAACCAGTGAACCTGCTGTTTCAGCCGTTTCAACACTGAGATTTAAGGACGATTTTCTAAGGAAGGAGGAGGGGGGCCGTGTTACAATCCAAGGCAACTCTGATACACTTTTAGTACAGTAGTCGTCATGTATGAGCGTCATGATGAGCAACACCGTTTACCACGGCGTTATGCTGAGGAGCTACTCGGACACATCAACCGACACACAACAAGCCAACCGCTCGGACCGCGCCCCACACATCCACAGGCACCAGGCCACCGCGCCGCAGGTAAGATCAACCCTCTCTCTCTCTCGGACGCCGCCATCCACTCCGCTGCCAGAGTGGACTGTTCACGCAGTGTTTGGGGAGACAGGCATCCATTACAGTGTTCACTGTCATATAAGACCTATTACCACGTTCAAAGACAAAATTTACTGTTCGTGTTCAACTGCTCTTTAACTAAAAAAATATATATAATAAGGCTTGAAGCGAGCGCAAGAAGCGGCCTGCAGCTGGTTCATAACCAGTGGTTTTACGAGCGTTCCCTCCCAGGTGCAGCAGGTCACCAGGCGGGCCCGATGAGGGGGTCAATCCCTCGCACTAAGGAGGTCCGGGGTGGACGCGGCGACCGGACTGCTGCTGCTGCTGCTGCTGCTGCTGCTGCTGGGAACCGATGAGTGATGGGATTAGAAAATTGATGGTGATACTGTTCACTGCCGCTCCCCCCTCCAAACTCTGCCTGCCCGGCCTCCCACTCTATAAACCCTGACAGTGAAAAATGAGAAGGCAATCAATTGAGAGGTGGGGGGGAAAGCGACCAGAGACCTTCTGGGAAATGACGGTTCACTTTCAGTAGCCTCCGGAGTGAGGGGCCGTGCACGCGCAACGGGCGCACAAACCGTGATGGCATACACACTGACACACACACACACACCAACCGAGAACGCATTCCTATGGACTAGAATGCGGTGCTCCCATAAGCACAGATAGATCCAAATCGACGCCGTGGGGGCAATCAGTCAGTGCTGGCTTCTCTCCTGTATCTGCTGTGTACATTATGATGAGGTGTATTCTGAGAACAACCAGGATTGATCTCCATTAGCGGAAGGGTATTGTTGCAGCTATTTCCAAACGACAACAAATAGCCGAGCCTTCATCCTAATCATGATATTTGACCATGTCCATCCTGGTTCGGTCACAGCCCTTCGTATTCTCAAAACACACACACGTCTGCCTAAAGTGGAGACAGGCGGGAGAGAACGGAGGGCTGAGGAAGGAGTGACTGACAGGACGATGAAGCATATCTTCTTGTGCTACGTGCCTGAATGCATATCACCTACGTGAGTTGACAGGCCGAGTTCGTTCTCTCAAGAAAAACAAAGTGCCCCCCGAGTAGCATGGGCTTATTAAGTGAACACATGTGCTGGCGAGAGTCTGAGGGCTTTGGGTCAGAAGATACGACGGTGACAACTTTATCTACAATGACTACATAAGCCGCTTGATAGCCCCGGTGCTAATTTCTTCCCCATACTTGCTGTAGCCGTTCCCGGCTCGATACATAAGCAGTCGATTATACAAGGGTCTGTAGCACACGCTCGCACATCATCCATTTACATTATCTCTGGCCTAAAAGTCAGCTTAATGTAAAGCTACAGGGCTAAAGAGGATAATGGAATTTTAATTAGACCTTCCTGTGAGGAACACTTTTTTCGATCCATAAGGTCAACAAAGATTATGCCGGAGTAACAATTTCTTCTGCAAGGGAGACTTAAGAATAATAAGGATTCCGGGAGTAATGGGATATTTCCCACACTAACATTTCTACTCCAGAGGCTATTTCAAACATTGCAAACACTTTGGTCCAAATGTGTCCACTTCATGTAAGCCTATTCAACAACGTTTTAACCCCAAAATATATACCGTTGTTCTCCAAAAAGAAATACATGGAGAACATTGGGTTTTCAACATGATACTTGCCAGAAGCACATTGTAAGTATTGTGTTTTTCTCTAAATAACTTGAGTAAAGCAAATGCTAAAAAGAACAAAAACAAGACAACACAAATGAAATGGAGAAACTGCATTTTTAGAATGACCGATAACATATTGAGAGATTAGCATGGATTGGGGTGAGCAGTTCAACAAATCATAAATCAAAATCTTGCTTGTTTTGCCACCGCTGCCAAAGATAGAGATTGGTGGATGGGGATAGACAGAGAGACAGAAATGTTAAACACATTCCCTTGCTCATCATCCATAAAAGCAACAAATTCTTTGTTGTGCTCAGCTCATTTTGTGTTTACGTAACAGCTTCACAAATGTGACTAAAGCAGTGCAGCAGGCCAGGAAAATCAATGAGAAATAATTCCACAATTCACCCCCAAAAGGGTTTAAAATGTACATTGCATGCCAACACTGGGCGCCAAGTCTAATGTGTTGACGACGTGCTGCCCTAACTCAGAGATTTCAGTGTGGAGTGGCTCCAATAGGAAACACTAACACGATATGACTTTGTTATGTCTTTCCTTTGTCTTTGTTATGTCTTTTTAGGACAATAGCAAAAGATGATAAAGGATGTAGACTAATCTCATGCGCTATGGCGCACAGGCCCATCCAAGGTCTTGAGGCGGAGGTGGTTTCTCCATTAGCTCAACGGCTAATATTTTACAGTTAACAGGGTTAGCAGTGGTACTGCTCTCCCTGCCAGCCCAGCCCCTACACTTTATATCCAGTGTTCACGGTTTGCTTGTAAAAATCTAATTGTTTAGCTAACTTGCCGTCCTCTAAATGTAAACTGCGGTTTATGAAGAGTCCGCCATTTTGGAAACCGCTAATGTCTGCTTCTTATTTCCCTTAAGAAAAGCGAATACAATTATTTTTCGCATATATATCTAAACAGAGCTCATGGAAGAAATGGGGGGGGGGGGGGGAAAGAACCACGTCAATACATGGAGCTGACTCATCCTTCTCACCCTCATTTTTCCCAAACATTCCTTAACTTGCTAGCTTTTTCCTATCCAGATGGTTGTAGGATGACGTGTCCGGACCCATGCTTCCCTCAGTGCTCACAGCCTGTCTGGTTTCAAAAGGGTTGCCCCTGGGGCCCACCACCACCACCACCACCACCACCACGGCACTCAGGGAAAGAGGAGATAGTCACTGATAAGCATGGCGATGACACATCACAAAAAAAAAAAAAACATTGCTATGGAAGCAAATCCATCCAGCCATAATGTTTGCATTTAAAAAGTCATTGTATATGCATGTACCATGAATAATTTTGTATATACGATTGTGAACACATTTGAATTCATAGAATTTAAATATCTATACTATATGTATACCTGAAGGGTTCTCCTTATTATTTTTCATTTTTAGTTTTATTAATGAATTCACTGTCAGGGAATAGTGTTTTTAGCGCATTTCAATGTTCACTAATTCAGTGAATAAAAATTATGTTGCAGGTGTTCAAAATACTGTATTCATTACTCAATATGTACATATTCAAGTTATCATAATTGGGATCCAAAGATTCAAGCCATAAAATTCAAAACTCAAGTAGCAGGGTATTTCAAGGAAAGGCTGAAGCAATCAAGACTGAATGTAATCAAACCAACTGGCCTATCAGAGCCTGTCCTTCATGCAAATAAAACTGCTTGAGAAGGAATCAGAAGAACTAGGCTTACGTGAGCATTAGCTGAATTATGTGAAAAAATGGTCACATTGGAATGGACACAAGTCATTGAATAAAAGTAATCAAAAATGTTGCCTAGCTAAAAGTAAACACCTAACATTCTCCAGGTGGCTATTGCAAGCTTTCCTCAAATGTGCATCTGACACACATACAGAAGTTAGCTTGAAAAGCAAGCTCTAAAGCTACCAAATTCTGTACATGCTTATATAAAAATAATCCAGATGGTCATCCAGTACCCACCTATGGACTATATAGACTGTGTTTTGTCCAACTGCATTAAAAAATGACAACTTATCATCCAAAGAGTTCCGTTTCTTGAATGTAATTTGTTGCGATTACTTATCAATCAAAATAGTTCTAATGTTAGTTTGTGCAAAGAATGGTAAACAAAAAGAAAAGATAAAAAGAAACAAAATCAAAAGCATCAAAATCAATGCAGCAATATGGACAGGTTTGTCAGCGTTACTAAACCGATGGGCCGTGTGATAGTCAGTGTGAGCGTGGGCAGGCTTAACGCCAACTTAATGTCATGGTATTGGAACCAGGTTTTGCCAAATCCCGTCTGACAAGAACAAAAACAATTCTGGATTTCCGCGAATTTCCCCATTCTTCATGCAGCCACATTTAAATCTAGCATTTTGGAACGGGTCCCTGGGATTGTATTAGCCCGGTGGCGTCACAAGGCACTCAGCCATGCAGGGGGAGCTAGCTTCAGTCAGTGGAAAACACATGAATTTAAACTCACACCTCCATTTCACTTGGGCTGGACTAATAAGGCCCCGAGCAAACCCCATCACGGCATACTCTGATGGATCAAACACTATAATGTGAAGTTTAAATAAGAGGAGTCTATTTACCAATTGTAATAATGTCTAATTTTACATGAATGAGTTCACCTTGATGACATGGTTAATGTAAAATGCTAAATTCTCCTTACTTCAGATAGTTCCCTTCCTCTCTCCCATTGAAAGGTGTTAAACTAGTTAGCATTGGCATTGCCACTGCAACCACGAAGGCCATGCCAATCTCCTGACTTCTTTATTGTGTAGATTCTTTGAGTTGGCTTGCATCCTTGCAGACATGTCCACTTCCCCCCCCCCCCCCATAGTGTATTGCAAATGAGCTTGGCCTTTGCCACCATGACTGGCTTCAGCCATGGCCAATCCTGAACTCTCCACGAGAGTCTCTCCCCTCACCTTTCTTTCCTTTGTTGTTAGGCCCACGCTGTGAAAGTTTACCTATTAAGAATCATGTACACCCATTGTCTCTTTCAAAGTGGTTGGTTCATTCGCCCAGTGCGTCTTCTCATGATCATGTTCCATTAAATCAAATGCTTCATAAATAAATAATCCAACGTTGTTGTTTTTTTTCTATCTCACGGGGAGTACAGCTCTGAGAGACGAGAAGGAAAACCACCGAATCCAAGATGGACTACCACTGAGGCCGGACTACCACTGAGGCCGGGAGTCTGTCTGCATTTCATGCATCTCGTCGTCAGTGTTGGATTGTATCCTCCGATGTGGCGGAGTGATATCATCTCACGAGAGCCTATAAGCACTCAGAGGCTTGTCTAATCATCTCCTTCGACAGCATGCTTTGTCTGTGAGGCAAGTCAAAATAAACAGGTTCGCACAAAGTCATGCGGTGGCTTCTTTCCTGTAGTTTATGTTTCAGGAATTCTCCTCAGGACGTGCGCGCATTTCACCTTCGGAGATGCATCTTATTTTCACGCAAAGCTTGGTGCCAAAGAAGACCACCCCATAGAGTACACCGCATTATATCATGGCTAGTTTGTGTTGATGCTTTAACCCATGTCCTAAAACCAATTGAGTAAAATTTAATGCGTGATTGTGTAATCTCATCCAACAGTGGAAAAAATTATATAATCTGTAAAATATCCATATTCCATCTGTAAACCGTAATCCACTGTGCTATATGTTGATGGTATGTGCATTAATGATGTACAAGTGGTTAATGCAAGGCAGCTTTGCTGTTTGCAAACGCCCCCCCTCCACTGTGCGTTGGTCAGCTTTCTCTCATAAGGGCAGTGGAGTGCGGTTGATTCGTTGCACTGACAGGACAGAAACCTTAATCTCCTTCTAGATTAAGTGGAACATGATATTTTTGACCCAGTGTGCTGAGAGGGAGAGAGAATGGTTCCTCACACAGAACAATGATTTGAGAAACTATTGTTGGAAATTAGGACAATCACAATTATCCTCAAAAGTGAACCTTCACTTTCAGACCAAGGCACTAGACTAGGCCTGTAAGCAAAACAAAGAAGACCTCCAAGTGGGCCAGAAACCACTGGCCTCGACTGAGAATGACAGAACCGGCTTAAAAACAACACGGTACGTTTAAGCCATGTATTCGGCATCCAAAGGGCTCCCTTGATATCCTTTGTTTGCCAAATCTCTGTCCAACCAGGAAAGCTGAGGTTTAGCTCAATACAAATGCATCAGCGGGGAAGACAAAAACCATTCTGGCAACACTGGCACACGACTTACATTTTATTCAACAGTGGCTCAGCCGTGCAAAAAAAAAAAAAAAAAATTACACTCTGAAAATAGGAAATTAAACATTTTAAATGAACAGTGGAAAAAAGTCTATCAGCAGGCAAACAGTACCCGCACAAAGCAATCTGCCAACCTTTCATTGGGGGGCGAGGCCATGAAACATGCTCCCCGTTGTGTCCAGCCTCCACTAGCTAAGATCTGGTTGGCTTGCAGCCCTCCTCACAGGAGTATAGAAGTGTGACTAACTGGGACACAGAAAACACTTTTTGTTTTTTTTTTCCCGGGGAAACAAACAGCCCGATACAGATTGGCAGGCTGTCCGCCGTCCGTGGGCTTTGGCCAACACGGAGGATTAAAACCATGTTGCTCTATAAATACACCTTGTGGACCCACTGCGAGTACACCGGCATCTCACTGCTGGATGTGCTGGGCCTTAATCCTTCCCGCTCCCTCCATCACGCTCGCTCCCTCCAACTCTCGTCTCGTTACGCTTCTCGAGTCTCTCTGCATTTGTCATCGGTGGCTGGGAGTCTGTCCGTCTCGCCCTTTACTCACACCCCTCGTTCTCTCCATCTCTCGCTTGGCAGGGCTTCTTAATTGGAAACAAGCTGTGAAGGGGGGGCTCCCGGTCTGAGGTTAAAATTGCATCTGGCCGGCCTCCCGCTGAGCCCTGCCCCTGCCTCTCTTTTGGCGGCGTCGCGCTCCCCTCTATTCAGCGGACGTACGCGGGCGCGCCGCGGGTTCGAGGCCACCGCGGGGCGGCCGCTGAAAGAAGCCTGTCTGTTTTGTTCCTTCTTAAGGGGGGGGGGGGGGGGAAATGAAAGGCCAGAATGAGAAGACAAAAACTAATGACTTAGCGCGGCGGTCACGCGGGTCGCGTCGTGGACCCGGGCGAAGGCGCCCGAGGTACACGTAGCGTGCGTCAGGGCGCAGAGAAGGCGCCACATGAACCCAGCGCCGTCCTTAAGTCACTGCGCTTCCCCCCCACCCCCCCCCCCCCCCCCCCCCTCCCTGGTTTGGCTGCGGAAGAATGCAACCCTTTCTCCCAAACTCCAGGGTTTTTTTCATTCCCAACATGTCCAGCGGCACCCTGTCACTGGTAATGTAAAAGTATCTCATCAGGATGTGGGCCGCTCATCACAGCCCAGAAGGAATGCAGAAACCCTGGGTGCCCGGGGCCTGGAGGCAGACCAACAAAGTCTCCGTAGCAATCATAGCTAAGGGGAACGTAATGAGAGGTATCTAATGAGGCACGGCGGCCAGACGCAGCATCGTTCATTTTTTCCATTTAATCTACCGTCAGCATCTTAACTAGGTCATGCCTGTAAAAGTAAAAAGATGCTGTAATTAGACATTTTATTTCAAAAAAAAAAAAAAAAAAAAAAAAAAAGGCTGCGTAAACCATCCTCAATTTTCTGCATTGAAAAAAAAAAAAAGAACAAGGCCGAAGTACACGCAGTGCCGTAGTCACTTAGGGCATTCTCGTTTCCCTTCCCTCTGCCAAGCATGAGAGCCTCGTTGTAAAGTCCTCAGCTAGCTCACATCTGGAGAATAAAATCTCAACTATTACACAGGAATTACATGGCCATTACATGCCGATTATGGTGAGAGGCAGCATTCAGCCTGTCACAACTTCCCTGTTGTCAGTGGGAGGGGATAAGTGGGATTTGTTGTACAATGGCCCACAGAAACTATTATTTCCACCCAGTTAGACCACCGACCACTCCGTCTGGCCAATGGGGGGGGGGGGCCTTACAGCCGAGTCGTAGACCCGCGCTGCAGGCAGACTGCGTGAGAAGCGGGCCTGTGCAGTCAGTCCGCCTAATTGCTGAGGTTTACATGTTCCTTATTCCGGCTGGTATGTGGTTGTTTACAGTACGTGGGCGGGGAAGACTCTTTGTCGTTTGGGAAAGTCAAATCATGACCCACCAACAAATATTTATACCCTAAAAGTTCTCTGAATGCGCCCTTGTCCGCCCACACCTCTGGGCCCACAACGGATCCTTCACTTGGCGAGTTGTGCTAGATCTGGGTAGTGGTTCCTGGCCACAGACCGGGCCTGTGTTCCATTACCATTTGAAAAAGGATTCAACTTCCACAGTGGGCTGATGGATCAATCTTGGCAGACATAATGAAACCCTTAGGATTTCCCCAAATGTTAAAAAAAAAAAAAAAAAAATACTCACATCTTGCCCTCCCAACCGACAATATATAAAAATGCTCAATGTCAGGGAAGGATTTCCATGGTCCACTAGAGAGCTGTGTGACTACAAAGGGGGGAAAGCAATTAGATGAAATGGAACCAATATGGCAATAGACTAAACGGAAAAAGTACTTGTGAAAAGTTGGCCTTAAATGGCATACAGTACGCCAATGCTACAGATTAATTATATGTGTCCGTCACAGAGCCCTCCACCATTCAGCCACATTATTGTAGCTAAATAAACAAAAAATAATCAATATCTGGGCAAGAGGACCAGCGATTCAATATCCTACTTTTCCCCCCCACTGTAATTTTCATGGTCTCTGTGTGAACACACACAATCATTGTGTACGGTTTATTCACTGTTTTGTTAAAAGGGAATGCATAGAGCATAGTGCTGAACCACAAATATTATGATATTTGTTTGTTAGGTCAAATCTCCATTCAGTGTTTGAATGTTTACATTTTCCATAGTGCCACTCCCACCACTACACAATAAAAACAGATTGTGTGTGTGTGTGCGTGTAGAACAGGTAGCCATGTTTTTTCCTTGTATAGTGATCCTTAGCCCTCAACCGCGCAACAGACTTCTCTTTGGGCTAACAGTGCCAGTCCTGTCATTTCATCAAGCCTTTGTACAATGTTTAAACAACCTATTTGCTTTGTGATAACTGGATGTAGGCCTACTCTTATACTACGGAAGCCACTGGCGTCCACACAGCAATCCTATGTGATACTGTAGGATTTTGCATTATGAAAAGAACACTGAAGAAATCAAAAGGAAAAAAAACTGTCAGTTGTTAAAAATAACTGCAGTGTGAATTTACTTTTTTTATAATTGTTTTTCCTCTGAATAATTGTTTTAATACTACATTGTTTGAAAGAATATTCAAAGCTTAAAATTATGTATTTGGGCCAACCCTAATGAAATCAACAGCATTACAAAAAAAAAACATGGAAATGGAAATGGTATGAAAAAAATTATGAAAATACCTTTCCAAATGCATTTTGGGCACATTGCCCAGCCATGTACACATGCTAGAGAAGATAATATGACTTGGTGTGGAGTGTGAAACAGCATGGTCCATAAGACCAGGGATGGGAAAACACAATCTTCAGGGAATATCAGGCGGCAGAAGAAGAAGACGAAGACGAAGAAGAAGAATGAAACTCAATAATGGCCATAAACTGCATGCGTCTGTGTGCTGCTGCCTTGTGATGGAAAGATAAAACTTGACGTTTGTCAAACTAGATTATAGATACTTCAGATATACTTTACTTGAGATGTATGAACCTCGCTGGATGGGCGGGGAATAGCAACATAAAGGACAGCTACAGTACATCCGTTTAATGCATCTACAAATAATTGGATGTAACACTGACAGGGAGCTCTATGATTCATTATTCATGATCAGGAGCCTGATGTAGCAGTGCAGAAGACTGACTGAAAACCGCATCACTCGGAACAGCAAACGTGGAAGAAGATCAACTTCATAGACTAAGGCACAAGAGATAAGCGAGGCCAGCCAGAAGGAGCAACAGTGGTTGCAGAGCACATCCAAATGAAAGCTAATTTAGAATAGGGTTCAGGGTTTTCAAATGAAATGGAAGAGTGCAGCAATGGATGAACGCTAAAATCAAGAGGCCCATTTTTCTTCCCACTCCTATCAGGCCAGTATAAATGATTGGACATCGTTAGGCTCATTAATTTAGTTTTACAAGGGCAGAGGAAAACTGAAAGCAAATTAATCATACATAGACGTTGATTTAAATCCGGCTGTTTGAGAAGGTTATGGCAAAAAGGCAAGGCAACTTAGGTAACTCAATTCATGAACGGAAAGGCTGACTCCACATCCTTCTTCAACGGTGAGGAATAAATAACAAGTGTCTGGTACTTTTTAACAGGCTAATTATTGTGGCTGCTTGTGGATTCCTGCCCGATTGGCATGTCACAAAACCTTCCGCGTGGCATTTATTCAGTGCCTACAGCTCAACAAGTCGTGGCATATGATACGACAACATAATGCAGGCCTAAGCTATTGACAAACAAAAAAAAACGCTCTCCAGACTATCAAGGTGTATAAAGTAGCCTACGTGTTGCGTTCCATATGCTACACATGAGGACTGAATGTTTGCATTGTTAGGCTACTATTGTACTGCAATATAGACTACGGGTATATGGTTTTCTTCACAGGTCTATAAATAGTCCCAGCATGTGAAAAGGCGCTGAATCAATGTTATCGCAAAATCTCGATCAAGCATAATGACTCTACTGTTAAGTACAAATTGGTGTCATACACGGGGCAATAAAATGTGATACATGCACATGCTGGCAACACTTAACAAAAAGATGTAAATATCAGGATGACATTTTCACATTGTTGGGCATGGGCTGGGCTACCTCAAATATAGCCTGCCACGTCCATTAAGACGTGGCAAGGTTATGTCAGGTTCATAGCTCAGCCAAGCTGTCAAGGCGCCTACAAAGTGTTTCCCACTAAGAAGAGTTTAGTGTGTGTGGGGGGGGGGGGGGGGGGGGGGGATACTTCTTAGGAAAAGGCAAGCAATAATGAAGGGCTGGCCCAAAAACCTAATAGTCGAATCATCATGCTGCCAAGTCTAAACGATCTCAGTCAAACAAGAGAGCGGAGGCAATTTTTGGCAAATAAACACTAAAAACACAAAACACGGTGTCTCTAAAAATGGTCTGTACATGTTTACTCCATATCGACAGAGTACTAAAGTGAAGCCGGGGGGGTGGGGGGGATAGGACAATTCACTGAAAAAAACACCGAAACGCCAACCTAATGGCGATAAAGAGGGGGCAATAGGAGAGGCAGTCCCCGGTCGCCAGGTCGAGGCCGTTGTTCACTGGCCCGCTTTAGATCACTTTATTAAGGGCCGCTTATTGCAGACTTTGTGTGCTTTAAGGACATTAGCATACACAAACAAACCCAAATCACAACAGGCAGGGATTACGTGCGCACACCCACTCCAGCCGGTGAAAATGGTTCTCGCCGTCAGGTGCTCGGTACACCTGGGCGGGAAACCCCCGTTTCATATCGGCAAAGGACAAACTTTCTGGACTTCGCTGATATGGCTAACTTCGGCTTTCGGGAACAGGTCCTAGGGCTAGTCAGATGGCTCCAAAGACAAGCCAACCTCTCCATACTGCTTAATGGAATGGGGGATTTTTTCTCTCTCTCTCCCCCCTCTGTTGGGCAAGCGTCCTGATGACACTCATCTTACTGTGTGCAATCACTCTCAGGCAATGTTTGGCAGCAAGCAATGAGCTGGCAGAACGCAACAGAGGAAGAGAGAGAGAGAGAGAGACATCAGGGTTTAAAGGGAGGGAACGAGAGGGGAAGGGAATCAGATAGCCCACATTCTGAACGCAAGAGAGGGGGAATTAAACTCCCATGCCAAGAAGTGAACCTACTAAGCCGCGAGCACACAGGCCGGGATTCTTGTGGATAGTCACTTTGAAAGGTGACCATTAAAAAACACACAATTCCGCCTGGCCCTAAATCCTAACAACTCACAGCCACACTCAGAACTATTTCATATCGCGTCCAGATTCCATGACAGAACCCTTAACGGCCTGATATTAAAATCGCCCAGACCCACTCACCCAGCGTGAAGAGCAAATCTCCCAAGCTGATGAACTGGTGGCAACATTGCCTTCAGCAGCATCAGCACAGCAGGGGGGGGCAAACCCTCAGGGGTCGCCCCCCCCCCGCCACAGCAGACCTGCACCGCCACATCGAAGAGGGGGGGGGGGGGGGGGGGGGGGGGGGGGTAGTCAAATGGGATAGCGGCTGCTGAGGCATTCCTTGCTGGTGGGGCCGGGTCCCGTCTGGGAAATGGCTGAACAAACAGCAGTCCGAGTGACTTCCCCTAACTGGCACCAGTGCTTTGTCGCGGGCTAATCCACTCCGCCGAGCCACTGTCCGTCACCCAGCGCCGCACAGTCACCAGTAACAACACAGCCCGGTCTGGGGGAGCACAGAGTGATTCCAGCTGGCTGACGCAGGGTGAGACAGACACCAGTTTGCTCATCAGATAAGGGAGCAGAAAAACAGTTTGCCTCGTAGGAGTATGAATGCAAGAGTATGAATGCAAGAGTGGGTGATGATGGGTTTTTTTTTTTTTTTTCTCTCTGTTCTTTTCTTTTCTTTTCTTTTTTTTTTTTAAGGGAGATGGAGATGTGTAGCAGCGTTGCCTTGGGGGTGGCCTGGACACTGAAAACACATCAACAAGCATGCTGTGTCGCTCGGCTTTTAAGAACACTGTACAGACAGTAGAACTGTATGTGGGCGTGTTGCCTGTGTGCTGTGGTTAGCACAATGGTGGCAAATAGACGTTTCGTTATCTTTTGTTGAGAAGTTGAAATTCAACCGTAACCCAAACTGTACATGTCTACGAGCTGTGTTGGGTGGGGTTGTATGATTTGGGGATAAACTCAAATATATCCATCGCTTAATGGCATGCTAGTTCAAAATGTAATCAGGCTAATAAATTAGGCCTACAGGCAGTTTTTCCCATGACAAATAATCTATAAGAATAAAATAACAGCAGTGTAAAAATGATGCACGTTAACACAAATGTCAAACCAGGTAAAATATAAAATACTGATGTTTTGAGGATATTTGTGATAGTGTGATTATAGTGAATACTATCCATCATGCCGGTCACATCTGAATGCAATACCAGTTGCAAGTGGGGCACAGAACAGATGCATTAGTGCAAACCCAAACCCTGTTACCCAAATAAAGGGTTACAGGACAGATGACAGCTACTTACTTGTCATACTCTGCGTTGTCCCGGTCACACCGGGCGTCCTTGTGCTTCTGCCAGTCTTTGCCGTGCTTACAGGTCGTCAGAAGGACCACGTCTTCGGAGTTATGGACATGATACAAGGCGTTCCTTGTGTCCGACCCTATTCCAGTCAGGTACCTCTTCCCCTTGAAAACAAGCATGTACTTCCTGTATGGGGGTATGGAGTTTTGCTTCATGTAACCCCTCTCTCCCCCGGTCCGAGGGTGGTCTTTTGAGAAGAGGGGGATGGAGACGTCAAAGTTGGGACGGAAGTTCTCCGTGCTTATGCTCGCTTTGGCCAACATGGCGTGGCCGATGTCGAAGCCCAGGTCTTCCGTGTAGTCCGGCCATGTTCCAGAGTACAAGTTAAAGATGATGTGGTTCTTGCCCCCGTTCCAAAGAGGAAGGCTCTGGACTTTTGCTTTGAGATTGTGAATGTACTGGGGCGAGAGCTGGTCTCTGTCCAAAGTATCCAAACTCAGGACAAACAGACACGCTTGTCCCGGGTCAGAGGTGTAGAACCTGGAGCCCTCAATGGAGGACAATATATTTTGATAGCTCTCCGACATCTTTTCCACCTTCTGTTGGGGGTAGACGTACACTTTGAACCCGTTGCTTTTACACTTGGAGAAATCAAAGCAGGTGTCCATCCTGCATTGTCTCCCTATGTACACGCCGGAGATGGAGTCCCGCTTCTGCTGCGGCGATATGTGCCCATTGTAATCTTCGGTCTCCACTTGATCCCACGGATCCCACGGCTGCAGCGTTCCGGAGGAGCGGCGCCACTGAGGACCGACGTGATCACCGCCAAAGCTCCGGCCATCGCGCCTGCTGGGACCCCTTCTAGGCAGCGGGATTTGGATACCCCCAAAGCAGAACAGCAGAATGGCACACGCACCGGTAGAGAACAGAATTAAATACCGTTTTTTGGCCTGCATGTGTCCAACGGTGTGGGCTAGTGAGATGTCTAGCAGTAATTCCGAGGAGACCAAAAGTTTTACATTCACCACCTCCGACGGGATCGCTCCGCCATCTTCCCCCGGGCTGCAAAGTCTTTGCATTCACGTCTCCCACCTTCTGCTTCAGATGCCTTGCACAAGTCCAAGGATTGGTCCAGTGCATGTGGGCGATTTGTATTGGTCATCCACCTGATCTTCTTATCAATGCTAGGTTGTATCAAATTGCCATAACGGTCTGTGAAGAGTGGTAAGGCAGCTCAAAAAGCGACATACTTTCTTTGTTTACCTTTTTATGCGCTATGTTTTCATCTTCGGATTTCGTTTTTTTGTTTGCTATGAAATATATCTATACGAATACACGGCGTTCATATTGGTGAAGATCATTCAAAGAGGTCCCGGTGAGAGTAGACTTCCACTGTGGACACTCAGCTACCTTGTGGGGTTTAGTGAGCGAGTGATCAGCAGAACATGAAACATCTTCTCCCACAGCGGAACCAAACACACAGAAGCAATGTCCAACTCAAACTGCTCGAACGATACGCGAAAAAATAGTTTGATAAACCGTGATTCTTCGGCGGCGTGCAGCCGGTTGAGCAAAAGAAAAAGCTAGCTGGCTTCTCTCAAGAAAACATTCCCGTTAGCTTGTTAGCTACACGGTCGCATCAAAGTGGCTTTGGTTGCATGCCGATTGAGTAGCAATCTCTTTTCCTCACAAAAAAAAATCACGGTACCATCAAGATCCTGAAGGTATTTCTCGACTTTGGCTGAAGCGGAAGATAATCACCAGTCAATGTTTTCAGTTGAGCAAAGTGTTTCACTTGTAGTTCTCCTGGTCTGAGGCTTTCTCTTATATTGCCATGCCAGCACGGAGCAGCAGCAGCAGTCCCACCACCACGACGATCGCTGGTGATGTGACGTCACGTTCAGCCACCACCAACGGCGCCTTCCGATTGGCGCTGAAGTCCGGGTGGGCGGGGCCTTGCGCTGCACCCATTCAGAACCAAAGAGGAACGAACGAAAATCACAACCATGTATTTTACTCGCAGAGCTCTCTGAACGAGAAAAGCACGTTCGGTCTCGTTCAAGAAAGAGTTTCTTTCTCCACAGGTGAATATCTAAGGTCAAACCCATAATAATATGCTAATTATTGTATTATACTAATAATTGACTATATCGTGCTTAATTCATTCAGGCTTCAGGGACTAGATGAAGAATTTCTCAATTCTGACCCTTGATTTGGTCCTGGTAAAAGCACAACATATAC
>JAXIVH010000002.1:12094042-12124042 GCA_036785325.1 Urophycis tenuis | reverse complement strand
AATCACAGGTAACTATTTTCAGCATCAATCTATGCATCTGATGAATAATTGATTGTGTGTGTGTGTGTGTGTGTGTGTGTTATTGGATGTGATTGGGGTGTGTATCAATGTGCATATGACATCACATGTGGGCAAAATCTCAATCACAGTGAAGGGATCAAGTTCAATTACACTTGCAATAACCTCATGGTCGCTTTGGGCCCAGAAACCATTTATATGCTAATAGGTCTGACAGTGATAATGACTTGCAATGAAAAAAAGACATCTGCTCCTTGATCATATCTGACACGAGGGCATGCTTGCAATCAGTTTTTGCTTTCTAAACCCCAAACCCACCACTCGTTACCCCTGGGGCACTTTCTGTTGTGGAAGTGGCCTCCTGGAACTTGTAGGAAATGTGTCTGCTCTTCCTTACCTCCAGGGCTGAAGTCAGAGGAACAATGTAGCGATGTAGAGTTCCATGCAACCAATTTGAAAAACACATAATAAAAATGACTTTTTTATTGAATTTGATTCAATGCATTTGATTCAATTCAATTAATTTCAATTCAATTCAAAGAAAATGTTTCCGTTAGGATCTTTGTTTACAAGGTGAAAGGTAAAAGGTTGCAGTGATTCGCGACATGTGAGACAGACAACATGCAAGTACAAGACTCATATATCAGACTATATTATCAGAACAACCACATCCTTTAACAGCAGCAGCTGCTCCTCTTTGTAGAAAATATACATTGACACAAGAAGTCCGCACATACCTTTTTCATAGGTTTTGCCACGTAACACACATCACCAAGGAGTATCTTCCCTGTCTACAGGAGTAAATCAGTGCATCAAAATAAACGGCCCCACATAAAAACAATGAATTCAACCTCATTCAATACAATGCATGCGTACATGGCAGCTAATGAGTTCTCACAAGGCCACTTTCTGTGAAACAAGGAATTGCTGCTCTCCCTGTGGTTGCTCTGCGTGTTTCTGATGCGGTGAACGCCTGCCAGACTCAAAGATGGAGCCTGGCTGAAGAACAAGACGACCTGCTGTGCACCTCAGCTCGTCCCCGCCTCTTATCTCATCACAATGTGCCCAGGTCAGCACACAATTCTCCAGTGGGCTAGTCACCCAATTGAACAACAGCTAAATGGAGATTAATTGTTGACTTCGGTGCTGCTTTTGGGACGTTAATGTGTGGGTTGCCAATAAGAAGTAATGAAGCCTAATAAAATGTAGAGATGCGTTCTCTCGGTAAAACAATACAAATAATGCATTTTCTGTGTAGGCACGCCCACCCACACTCACAATGCCACTTTCTGTGAAACATATACACGAGAAATGGAAGAGAAATAACAGAGAAATGACAGGAACAGAGAACAGATAGAGAGAGAGAGAGAGAGAGAGAGAGAGAGAGAGAGAGAGAGAGAGAGAGAGAGAGAGAGAGAGGGGGGGGGGGTGGGTGTAAAGTGAGGTTACCACTTATTCCACTATCGAAAGCCTCAGCTCATTCTAGGTATTAGGACCAAATAAGAAGAGTTAGGGGGCTGGGGACCCTGTTTAAAAATGAACAGTCTTTAATCACCTCAACACAGTTCATGCCAGCACAAGGGTCCCCACTGTAGACAGGCTTAATCAGCAGCTCAGCTGAATGGAGTCAACTTGCGCCGCATAAAGGCCACACTGGGCCTGAGGGAAAAGGTGCACGAACACACACACACACACACACACAGGCCTGTGTGCACACGCACAGACACGCACACACACACACGCACACACGCAGAGACACACACACACACACACACACAGGCCTGTGTGCACACGCACAGACACGCACACACACACACACGCACACGCACACGCACACGCGCACACACACACACACACACACACACACACACACATTATAACATTCAAATACTGATAAGTGCCCCATTGGTGTGAGAAGCTCAGGGTCCCCTATAATGAAAATAGCTTTGTAAAATGAAAACTACCCAAAGCAAATCTTATGGCTCAGTGTATCAAATTAAATCTATACTAAAGCCAATCTTTTGGCTTGGCATATCAAATGAAAACTATATCTAAATCCTTTCATTTGGTTCAGTTTCTCTGTCGGGCAAAATGGGATAGCCATGCATCATTAATGCATGTGTGTCACTGACGAATGATAATGACGTAGAATAGCAATGATTGACTGCTGCAGTATTCGGCAAACTGGATGTGAGATCCATATAGGCTCTTAGTTGATGCTTGAGGGTCAACTGAACCAAATGACGCGGCCATGAGCATTGATGTTACAGGCAACAACAGCGCCAATGAATGGATGGCAATTTCAGACGCTGTAGTGGTAGACACAAAGCCAAGCCTCTGTTTGATCACAAAGAAAATAAAGTCAATAATGTGTGGAGGTCAGTGCATTGTATTTTCAGACCTATGGACCTAGGATGTATGATAGTGTTTGCCCAGGCTGTAGAAATGATTTCTATCACGGGGACAATAAACGGAAAAGGATTATTATATCGTCCAATAACACAGCAACCTAATAATAGGTCACAGAAAATACTGGCAAATCCAAACACACCGGAGAGGGTGGACATTATTAAGTCTAGTAGTAGGCCTACCTTAATGAAGAATGTTTGTCCTGTCATTCTTTCCAGGAAACTCTGGCTGTTGACCATGGTCATTTCGCCAAATCTCCTTTTAGAAAATGCATAGAAATGAGGACAAAAATGTGTCCAACGCTATCAATAGTACAAATAGGCTAATGTAAGGAAGGTAGGCTAGGTGTCCAAGCAAACATAGGTATGTGTCACAACTTTATAAATCAATTGACATATTTACAAATATTATTATTTTTGTTAATCACTTACACCAATCAGTGGGATTCCCCAAAATTGGGCAAACTACGCACAAATCCACTGCAGTTCATTTCGAGCACTCACTTGCTCCTTGGCACTCCAGCGCGGAGAGACAATGCTTATAACAGTGGATCTCTGTCGCCATCTAGCGTTGGACTCTCAGCAGTCTGACATCAGATGTGAAATACTCTTTTTTTTCATTATTAGTATCAAACTGGGCTACATTATATGCATATTTTTTATTTCAAAACACACAGTCACTGTTTACTAATGTGTGGCAGTGCTTTAATTGCCTTTATCTGTCACGTGTTGGTGGCGTTTCTAACGCAGTCGGCAGCCAATAAGCAAAATACAACCAATCCCCGCCCTTTGACGATGTCATGTGATTTGTCATGCGGACGTAAACAGGAATTGGAGACGGAGCTTGGTAATATGTAGTAGAACCTTTATATGTTGTTATACGTGTTTTATGTTAAGGGATCTGTATGTACAAGGGGTTTAAGTTGTTGAAGTATAGCAGGGGTAGTCAATGTTGTACATGTTAAATATGTAGCATCCGAGCAAATCAGCTACAGTACAATTGGAGCTATCATTGATGGAGTAAGCAGTTAATCACGATCAGAATCACACGTGCCTTAACCATGTTTGTATGTTTTCTCTTCTATAGGCCTGTCTAACGCACATAGTCGCGATGGTGGACTTCCTCGCCGAGAACAACTTGTGTGGTCAGGCTGTCCTCCGGATAGTGTCCCGGGGAAACGCGATTATCGCCGAGCTCTTGCGCCTCTCCGAGTTTATTCCCACGGTCTTCAGGCTCAAAGACAAGAGTGACCAGCAGAAGTATGGGGACATCATCTGTGACTTCAGCTACTTCAAGGTACATGCATTTAACACATGATGGATACACTCTGACATGGATAGCTTAGCTACCGCATAAAGGTCTGACCTGAGCCATGGGCTAGAGAGAGAGATGTATGTTATGCATTCTGATTTCTGAATAATGTTTAATTTGTCTCTAGGGTCCTGAGTACTATGAAGGGAAACTTGAAGCCAAACCAGAACTTCAAGACCTGGATGAAGAATTCAGAGAGAACAATATTGAGATCTTGTCGCGTTTCTATCTGGCGTTTGAAAGTGTTCACAAATATATAATGGACCTTAATAGGTAAAACGGGCCTTGGCTGATGTGGTTCTTGTTCTGAATTCAAGCAGTTTATTGTTAAACAACACTGAATAAATTATCAACAGTTTTGTAATGAGTAAAGAAATATAATATATTATTGTGTATCTTGTGTGTCTAGATATCTGGATGATCTACATGAGGGGGTTTACATTCAGCAGACCCTGGAGACAGTCATTATCAACGAGGATGGAAAACAACTTTTAGTAAGTGGTGGATAAACACACACATACACACACACACACACACACACACACACCCATAGCTTATTACAGTGTTGCTGCATGTGTGGTGGCCTATCATCTTTTATTATTCTTGTATACATTCAGGAAATGTAATTTTTTTTCCAATGTCAGTGTTAAATAAACGACACTGGTAGCATTTTCTTTAAAGTGAGTATGATGATTGGGAATAATTGAGATATAGATTTGTTAAATGATTGTCATGACATGTTTGATTCCCTTAGTGTGAAGCCTTGTACCTATACGGGGTGATGTTGATGGTGATTGATCTGAAGATTGAAGGCGAGGTCAGGGAGAGGATGCTGGTGTCCTACTACAGATACAGGTGTGTGTGTGTGTGTGTGTGTGTGTGTGTGTGTGTGTGTGTGTGTGTGTGTGTGTGTGTGTTGTGTGCTTCATGACAAACTCAATTAAATTCACGTTCCAGTTTTTGGACTGAATGTAGTTGTTTACTGATGTTCTATTACATTGTGTCTCAGTGTTTATGTAGTATTTCATAGACACATTTATTTGATATAACTACAGTCATGAGTACGACTCACCCGTGAATCCTCTTTCCAATCAATGGGAAGCATTGAGGCTCAACCCCTGGTATTGGAAGCATTAACACAATGGCCCAGCAGGCACTTGAGCTCTCAGTGCACATAGGTCTCGTGCAGGGAGGCGGTCACAGCTCAGCCTTGGGCTGCAAGGGGAATCACCTATGGGAGAAATGAATGTAGTTTCCTCACGGTTGTCTCTGTCACACGTCAGTGCTTATTGCTCCCTACAGCAAGCTCTCCTTGTCTATGAGTCCCAGTATATCATGTTGCTCATGGAAGGGTTGTGAGTGTCATTCCACTGTCCCATATGGGTGTATGTGAAGATGTCACTAGCAAGCTCTATTTCCTTATACACATTGGGAGGAAATGCTGGGCACATTCAGCATTGATACATTAAAGGAATAATGTGTAACATTGGCACAGAGCTTGAAAAACTTTGCTGAACTTTGACACTGAGCAAACAAACAGGAGTGCAAGAGGTGCCGAGCGTACAAACATTGTACGCCGTTGTGTTTTGACACAACCGTTACATATAGCTCCTTGTAATGTACCTACAGTGTAGTGGGACTTTGGCCATATCACATTTCATTGCATTCTGGGATACTCCTTCTACCCCTACCTCTACCTATGTCGCCAACATCTGCATTCACTCCGTATGTCGGAGGTAACTGGAGGGCCAAAGCACCGCTACCACTTGTTGAGTAGGGACGCCCGAGCCTCGACTTGGCAGTGGCGAGGAGGGGGTTGGGTAGGACGGGCACTGCTGGGATGGACGCTGCATTCTCCGCTCTCTCTCCTCGCTCCAGTGCGGCGCGTTCGTCGGCAGACTCCAACCTGGACGACATCTGCAAGCTGCTGCGCAGCACGGGCTACTCCAGTCAGCCGGGGGCCAAGAGACCCGGCGGCTACCCCGAGAGCTACTTCCAGAGGGTGCCCATCAGCCAGACCTTCGTCAGCATGGTCATCGGCAGGCTGCGCTCGGATGACATCTACAATCAGGTCAGAACTGACGTCACGGACCCGTCCACCGAGTGTGATTGCGATGTGCTGTGGTTCTTCATTTGAATGTGTGTCACTTAAAAAAAAAAAAAAAAAAAGATATCTTCGACCTACCTCACGATTCTATACTAGTTATATATTGCAGAGTGAATTGACGCACAATGGAGTACTATGATTTGGAGTCACAAACATTTGCTATCCAATTAGTCTTGAGTTTAACATGAAAAACTGAATGAAGCCTTAAATGTTTTGTATATGTCAGACAATGTTTTCTTACATCTGTCTCTCTGTCTGTCTGTCTGTCTGTCTGTCTGTCTGTCTGTGTGTTGTCAGGTGTCCGCCTACCCTTTGCCAGAGCACCGCAGCACAGCGTTGGCCAACCAGGCAGCCATGCTGTACGTGTGCCTCTACTTCACCCCCAACATCCTGCACACTCAGCAGGCCAAGATGAGGGAGATCGTAGACAAGTACTTCCCCGACAACTGGGTGAGTGGCCGAGAAACCTTCTGGCTGTGGTCCCTACTTTCAGCGTCAAAGGGGGTGTTGTGGTGGTATAATGTCTCTGTAATGTGTTCATTGTTTTGTTGTTGTTTTTTTTTTTGTATTATGAGCAGTTAGTTGAAGTCTATCCAGGCTCCAATTGTTATTAACCTCACAGAACATAATTGGAAGCAAATTACATTCTGTCATTTCTGTCGACCATCACTTTGACATTGGATGGCACAATAACTTCTCATCTGGACATACGTCAAAGTGATTTTGCAGTTATTTTTCTTCACTTAATGTCGTTTTTTTTATTTAGATTTGGTGAAAATGTGACTTTGATGTGTCCGTGTTGTGCCATGTACCAGGTGATCAGTATCTACATGGGGATAACAGTGAATCTGGTGGACGCCTGGGAGCCATACAAAGCTGCCAAAACGGCCCTCAACTACACCCTGGACTCGGCTAACATCAAGGAGCAGGTACGGCCGTTTAACTTGTAAATACGTCACGTTACAGAGGCCCAAAACAAATCCTTTGAATGACGCTTCATGGGGATAACATCTCTTTGACTTGTCTCAGGCATGCCGCTATGCAGACGGCATGGAGATACTGAAGCCCAAGGTGCAGCAGCTGCTAAAGGAGGGCTTCCTCCGTGAGGAGATCATTCTGGACAACATCCCCAAGCTGCTCAACTGTCTGAGGGACTGCAACGTCGCCATCCGCTGGCTGATGCTGCACACTGCGGAGTCAGGTCAGTCCACTGAGCCTGGAGTCAGGTCAGTCAGTCTGCTGAGCCCGGAGTCAGGTCAGTCTGCTGAGCCCGGAGTCAGGTCAGTCCACTGAGCCCGGAGTCAGGTCAGTCCGCTGAGCCTGGAGTCCGGTCAGTCAGTCTGCTGAGCCCGGAGTCAAGTCAGTCAGTCTGCTGAGCCCGGAGTCAGGTCAGTCAGTCTGCTGAGCCCAGAGTCAGGTCAGTCAGTCTGCTGAGCCCGGAGTCAGGTCAGTCTGCTGAGCCCGGAGTCAGGTCTGTCTGCTGAGCCCGGAGTCAGGTCAGTCTGCTGAGCCCGGAGCCATCCACAGGCCTGAAGGATTCCACTCCACACTGGCACCTGTGTTGGAAGGAAAAAAGCACACTCATCAAAAATACACGTCAATGTGTGATTTATTCAAATAGGCGATAACTAATGTACATTTTGTATAATATATTTTTAATGTTATCTGCATTGTGAGTCTAAGATATTCATGTCCTTCAAACCTTTTTTTAGGGTAAGTGTTTTAACCCTAACATCGTGCACATTTTCAGCTTTGTGCATCACTGGGTTTTTATTAAATATTGAGTCTTATACTTAATGATTCATGCTGTAAAAGCTGGGCAGCATGTGTGTCTAAATGAAAGCACGTCTGTGACCCGTTCTGTCCCGCAGCCTACGACGTGAACAACAAGCGGCTGCGTCAGATGAAGGACCAAGTGATGGCCGACTCCAAGTACAAGCCCAAGAGGCTGTTCCAGCTCCTGCTAGACACAGCCCAGTTTGAGTTCACACTCAAAGAGGTACCCCTCCGTCACCCCCCCCACACAACCCCCCACCGCGGTCACTAGGAGCTACCCAAATGCTGTTGATATGGCGTGGCGGTGGTTGGTTGTCACCCGTTTTTGTGAAAATACTTTCAATATCACTGGATTTTAGATTCAATGGACAACAATGGATTCATGTTGAGGACATGATGAGTGGAGACTCAAAAGAGTGCAACCGTGTGTAAAAACGAAGCGTGGCCAATTTCATAGTCCGTAGCCGCTGCCCTCCACCGTCTCTCTCTCCGCGCTTCATAGCGAGGAGCGCTCTGGCTTGTAAACAGCCAGATAGATTGATAGCCCAACAAGTGAACAGCGGTGGCTCCATCTGTTTGGAGGCGGGCCCCTGTTCCGCTGTCTGCTGGCAGCCCAGCATATGCCCACGCCGCCGCCGCCGTCATTAGCCACAAAAAGGGACCTGAATTCAATATTCCGGTTACACAACTCATCTGACTAATCGACGCTCGTCGGCCGGGGCCCAACATCTGCATCTGCACCCCCCCCCCCCCCCCCCCGTCTGCCCCTCTCCTCCAGATGTTCAAGCAGATGCTGTTGGAGAAGCAGATCAAATGGGAGAGCTACAAGAAGGAGGGCTCGGAGAGGATGACGGAGCTGGCCGAGGTGTTCTCCGGGGTCAAACCCCTCACCAGGGTGGAGAAGAATGGTGGGCCCACCGTAGCGCATGGTTGTTTCAGAGAGGGGGCAGCACCTCAGCCCACACAGCTGGCCCTCACTTCTGGATTACGCATCGCATTCATGAAATGCACATGTGTTCATATTAGAGATGCGCGGATGGGCTACTATTTCATCCGCAACCGCATCACAAAACGCATGATCCGTCCGCCATCCATCTGCACCAATTTTTTTGACCAATTTTCAAAACCGCACCCGTACGCCATCCGCCTGTTGTTTTAAGGTGTAGGCGCTGCTGACACGAGGCTGACGACATTTAACAAAGTGTATATATTTTGAATTTCGTTGGTTAAACCGCCACCCGCCCGAATTTAATTAAAATATTATTTTTTGTCACATCGTCCGCCCGATCTGCGGTTTAACCGCGGAGTCCGCGACTGCGACCGCCAACCGCGCATCTCTAGTTCATATGCTTCCGAATTTTCATGATCATTTGAAAATACGTTGATCACAACAATCAAATTGTTATGCTGCTGATACCCTGTATTGCTATCCTAAACCCTATTATATTGCCATAAAGCTGAGGTTTGTTATACCCAGGTATTAACTCAATTCATGTATGAGGGCAGAGATCCAGCTAACATCATATTGTCAACACATGACTATTCAGACGATAACATTGGAGCTTCCTCCGGAGACCCAGTGTAACAGTACCTCACCCCCACCGCCTTGCCCCTTCCAGAGAACCTCCAGGCCTGGTTCAGGGAGATCTCCAAGCAGATCGAGTCCCTGAACTATGAAGACTCCACGGCTGCTGGCAGGAAGACCGTCCAGCTCATCCAGGCGCTGGTGGAGGTGAGACGTGCGGCTTTATCCTCTCTCACATGGGAACACTATCAGGCGTGTTAAAGGGAAGGATGATGTAGGCTGTGATGGCATTGATTACTGAATGGTTAACTCGCAAGCTTTAATGATATTAAAAGCAGAATGTCTGTTGGTCGAGAATCACGTAAAAGTACGCTAATGCGTTTTGCATGCAGATTAAAATAAAGTGCATACTAATCTGTGCTCGTAATTGCTAATTGCTAAATAAAAGCTTTTAAGATGTGTCTTCAGATGGGATATTTAGAATGAAATAGGGTCTCAGGGGGACTGAATATTAAATTACAAGGCTGCTCTGTTGCTTTCTAGGTAATGGCTCTGAAAAGATTATTATTTTTCTCACTATCTGCAATTTCACACAATTCATTAAAGTGAGGAATGATCCGTCTTTTTCAGTTCAAGGCTGTTTCACACCAGGCTCACTTTTTTTTTTAAACATATTTCTCAAGGCATTTCTTGTTTGTTTCCAAGTGTCACTAAATTCCTATGGATGGATGCACACTACTTCACTAATTTACCATCTGGGATTAATAAAGTGCATGCTTCCTCTTTCTACTCCACTCATGAAATAATGACTTGAGCATGATGCCACTTTGCCTGTATTAGTTATGGTGTTAGTGAACTGTATTGTGTTTCAGATTGCCTAACCCCTTGAATTAAATATTGAGGATGTTGTGTTATAGATGACATGACTGAAGGCAAGGCAAGTTGATCTTTGTAGAGCACCCTTTCATATTGCAGGTGCATAGGTTGGAATCACCTTACATTCATACATTTTGCAGGACAAGAGAAGTGTTGGAATAACAAAAGGCTAAAGACATAATTTTCATTTTTGAGCATCAACATGGTGGAGCTTGGCATGTTGACGCTCTCATCCATCACCTGTTGTACACTTCTCTTCAACATTAGTGTTTGGTTTTATCACCTGTTGTACACTTCTCTTTAACATTACAGGGTTTGGGTTTTTCACCTGTTGTACACTTCTCTTCAACATTAGTGTTTGGTTTTATCACCTGTTGTACACTTCTCTTTAACATTACAGGGTTTGGGTTTTTCACCTGTTGTACACTTCTCTTTAACATTACAGGGTTTGGTTTTATCACCTGTTGTACACTTCTCTTCAACATTACAGTGTTTGGTTTTATCACCTGTTGTACACTTCTCTTTAACATTACAGTGTTTGGTTTTATCACCTGTTGTACACTTCTCTTTAACATTACAGGGTTTGGTTTTATCACCTGTTGTACACTTCTCTTTAACATTACAGGGTTTGGTTTTATCACCTGTTGTACACTTCTCTTTAACATTACAGGGTTTGGTTTTATCACCTGTTGTACACTTCTCTTCAACATTACAGGGTTTGGTTTTATCACCTGTTGTACACTTCTCTTCAACATTACAGTGTTTTTGCCCGGTTTCAGGTGCAGGAGTTCCATCAGCTGGAGTCCAACCTGCAGGTGTGCCAGTTCCTGGCCGACACCAGGAAGTTCCTCCACCAGATGATCCGCACCATCAACATCAAGGAGGAGGTGCTGATCACCATGCAGATCGTGGGAGACCTGTCCTACGCCTGGCAGATCATCGACAGGTAACGACCGGCGACATCCGCCCGTCTGGCTGGCGGAGGCCGGAGCCGTCGATCCCTCGGTTTAATTAACCAACCGCTTTCTCTTTCAGCCGGCCAAGCCAAACGAAAAGAAACACACAAAGTCAGTATTTGGCAAGGTTTCTTTGGCCTGTGTCCCTACACTAAGTGGGTAGTAAGTAGTGGTAGTGGGCACGATTCATTAGGCTGTCTGTGGATGTTGAGGGATCTTTAATGTGACTTTTCAAACCTTATTCCTTTTTTAGATTTGATCAAAACTGAGATACCTAATATCTATATTTTATGAGTCAGCGCTCTCCCGTGACCCCATATGCATATCAGGCCATCCCAAGGTTGGAAAGCACTGCACCAAACGGTTCACTCATTATGATCAATATATCAGACATGTTCGGAGGAAAAAAACCTCAAAGATGTTCGCCGGTCAATCAGCCAACTTGCATGTGACTCGCCGCAAGTCGACTCGAGCCACACAACTTTGGGTTTTGGTATTCCGGGGCGAGCCATTGGCTGGAATTGGTATTAAACACAGAGCGTCCGCTCACTTGTTGGCATGCAGACGGCAACAGACGCCTCCATCGCATGGTCAGCCAAACGACAGGCGCAACGCGGTCTGCTGGGCGCACACTGTCAGTTTATTCATCTTGTTAACAAACAAGAATACCAATGTGCCAATGTGTGTATGTGGGGGGGCGGGGAGGGGGGGGGGGGGTTGTCAGCACACCGATGGGCCACTGCCAGTTTTTTTTATGCTTTATAGAAATAAACAAACATTTTGGACTGCTTCAACGTTTTTTTGTTTTTCCCTTCTTCTTCTGAAATGTGACCCTCGGCTGACCGCGCCGTCTGCGCTTCCCGAGGCGCGTCTCTCTGTTTCTGGTGCAACGGGACGCGCTCGTTTGTCATTGTCGCTGTCGCTGGAAAACCGAGTGTGTTTTGTGTCGCAGCTTCACCGCCATCATGCAGGAGAGCATCAGAGTCAACCCCTCCATGGTGACCAAGCTGAGAGCCACGTTCTTAAAGGTAAGAAAGAAAAGCCTGCAAAAGTTCAGAAAAACAAAAAGCAATGGTATTGAAAAAGAAGAAAAAGAATTACTCTTTTGATCCCGTGAGGGAAATTTGGTCTCTGCATTTAACCCAATCGTGAATTAGTGAAACACTCAGAACACAGTGATGGTGAGGCACACAGTGAGGTGAAGCACACACTTAAACCCGATGCAGTGAGCTGCCTGCAACAGCGGCGCTCGGGGAGCAGTGAGGGGTTAGGTGCCATGCTCAAGGGCACTTCAGCCTGGTCGGGGTTCGAACCGGCTACCCTCTGGTTACAAGTCCGGTTACAAGTCCAAGCCCTAACCAGTAGGCCGCGGCTGCCCCACTATTGAGCGATCAATTGTATATTCCCACAAAGGTGCCATTGTAGATTTCTCCCTACTTTGTAGATTTCTTAATTTTATATTATATTTGGTCTTGATATCTACTGTGTTTATTGTTTATTGTCACGCAACAACCGCCAAGTCAAATTCCTTGTATGTGCAAACCTACTTGTCTATCTGATTGTGGTTTCGTTGGGTAGTCTCAGTGTGGAGACTACTCCTTCCCTCAACGCACGCCTTGTTATGTTTTGTGTGAGCAGCTGGCGTCCGCCTTGGACCTCCCGCTGCTCCGCATCAACCAGGCCAACAGTCCCGACCTCCTCAGCGTGTCCCAGTTCTACTCGGGGGAGCTCGTGGCTTACGTCCGAAAGGTATCTCAAAATCTCCACGCCTCATTGTTTGGGCGAGACGAGTCGATTGGCTCAAACCCGGGTCCCAGTGAGTCAAGAGGGGGGGGGGCGGGACATGCATGCGATCCGTCGCACGTTTTTTTTTTTTTTCCTGACGCGTCTGTGCGATGGCTCTCCTCCAGGTACTGCAGATCATCCCGGACAGCATGTTCACGTCGCTGGCCAAGATCATCAATCTGCAGATCCACAACATCACGGAGGTGCCCACGCGCCTGGACAAGGACAAGCTGAAGGACTACTCCCAGCTGGGGGCGCGATACGAGGTCCGCACGACACACTCCTGCTGCCGGGTCATGAAATGTAACGCGTTGAGACGGGCGTATCCACATCGCCACCAGGTGGCACTGTTGGTGCACCGGGTCAAATCAGACATGGAGGGTGGAGGTGATTTATAGAGTGAGATGAAAACACGTTGTTGTGCTCCGCGTTGACACAGGTGGCCAAGCTCACGCACGCCATCTCCATCTTCACCGAGGGGATTCTGATGATGAAGACCACTCTGGTGGGGATCATCAAGGTCTGTCCACTCACAGCGTTTTCGGTGGAACCACAGGGGCCGTTCTCATTGACGTGCTGGTTGCCGTAGTGATGCCCTGTGCTCTGTCCAGGTGGACCCCAAGCAGCTCCTGGAGGATGGCATCAGGAAGGAGCTGGTGAGGAGGGTGGCTTACGCCCTCCACAAGGGCCTCATCTTCAACCCCAAAGCCAAGGTTTGGGGGGCCCCGCTACCTTAACACACACACACACACACATATACACATACACACACACATACACATACATACACACACATATACATACACACACATATACATACATACATGCATACATACATACATACATGCATACATACATACATACATACATACATACACATATACATACATACATACATACATACATACATACATACATACATACATACACATACACATATCCATACACACATACACACACATACACGCAGTAATACCATTTTTAAAAAGAAATATGAAAAATATCTCTATACACACAATACAAGAGGTGTAGAAATGCAGATGCGAGAATAAATAGTAAACTTCAACAACAGTAGAAAACAAAATGAGGTAACGGCCAGGAAATGAGTGTGTCCGTCACACCATGGCCCCAAACTGGGCCACTGCATGACAGCTGTCAAGGTGACGGCCGTGCAGTCATGAATGCTTTGTCTTCAAAGCCAGAATCCGTGGCTATCTTATGGTTGGTGTGTCTGACCCACACACTCCACAATATGTGGACACATGGTCGTGGCTGGCTGGTTCCTCTAATGAGTTGAAATAACAACACAGACGTCCTCCGCTCCCCCAGCCAAGCGAGCTGATGCCCAAGCTGAAGGAGATGGCGGCCACCATGGACGGCTTCTACAGGTCCTTTGAGTACATCCAGGACTACGTCAGCATCTACGGCCTCAAGATCTGGCAGGAGGAGGTGTCGCGCATCATCAACTACAACGTGGAGCAGGAGTGCAACAGTTTCCTCCGGACCAAGGTAGGGAGGGAGGGAGGGAGGGAGGGAGCGAGGGAAGGAGGAAGGGAGAGAGGGAAGGAGTGGGGGAGAGAGAGGGAAGGAGGGAGAGAGAAGGAGGGATAGAGAGAGGGAAGGTGGAAGGGAGGGAGGGAGAGAGGGGAGGAAGGAGGGAGGAAGAAAGAGGGGAGGAAGAGAGAGAGAGGGAAGGAAGGAGGGAGAGAAAGGGGAGGAGGGGGAGAGAGAGGGAAGGAGGGAGGGAGGGAGGGAGAGAGAGATGCTTGATGTGTGATGTTTTTTTTATATAAATACATGTATATGTATACAAGTATTTACCATGGCAAATGTGCTGCTTTAAGTTGCTCTCTATGGGAAAATATGTACATTTAAAAGCTTCATCGACCTCCGCTTGGCTTCCAGATTCAGGACTGGCAGAGCGTGTACCAGTCCACCCACATCCCCATCCCCAAGTACCCCTCCGTGGACGAGTCGGCCACCTTCATCGGCCGTCTCTGCAGAGAGATCCTGCGCATCACCGACCCAAAGTAGGCCTCTCTTAGCAGGTTCCAGCCTGAGAGGTGGTGGTGGGCTGGGAGGGGTGGAGGTCTGGAGAGCAGGGCCTTGGAGTGGGTTTGGTCAGGACATTGAATAGCTAGCCAGCTGGTTTGGTTTTAGCAATGCGACATTGACGTCGTCATCCGTTGTAGTCTTTCACCCCACTATGGATTGAACAAGGCATCATGTGTTAACATTATGCCTACGTCTCACTGAATCACTGAATCTCACTGAATATGTCCAAAAGAAATTAATTAGACATTGCAGAAGTAAAGAGACCTCAGACTTTAAAGATGGTTAGATGTGGGGCATGTAACACGTAAACCACCGTGAGTAACCATCCCTTTTCGACATTGCAAATGGTGGCAGGGTGACTTCCTACATGGACCAGCTGAACACCTGGTACGACCTGAAGAGCCACCAGGAGGTGACCAGCAACAGACTGTTCTCCGAGATCCAGGACACCCTGGGCACCTTCGGCCTCAACGGGCTGGACCGCCTGCTCTGCTTCATGATCGTCAAGGAGCTGCAGGTGATTGGCCGGATGGTTGTTGCCTGTTCCCTTCCACCAATCAGGTGCCAATAACAATACTATCAGTGACGAGCGGCAGCCATGGCCGCCCTTTTGTGACACTGATGTGGGAGAGACTAGCCTGGAGTTCCTCTGATGGCCTGTAGGTGGGTCACAGTGGTTCGATGGGCTTTTCTAAGTCAGAAGAAACGTATTTTATTTTTAATTTTTTTTATTTCAACCTTTTTTCAAATCTCAGTGGCTAGTTAATCTCCATTGTGAGGTCGCCATTTGACAGTTTTTTTTTTATTGCAATTTAATAACAATTCATGTGCTTGAACACGTGGAGGGGCCAGGGTAGAACTGTGCATGCATGCCTGTACTAAGAGTGTGTTTAACCTGTCATTGGCCATCTTGCCACCCCACTCTTCAGAACTTCCTGACAGTGCTGCAGAGGAGCATCCTGAGGGATAAGGCTGTGGTGGAAGTCTTCAAGGGCATGATGGCAGCCGTCAACCCGGTCCAGGGCATTGTGGGTATGTGACATCCCCCTTTTAAGAGCCGCCCCCGCCGGTCTTGTCCACCAGTGATGCAATGAATAATGCAATATTTACCTTTTCTTTGTTTCCTCTCCCTTTAGCCAATGCCAGCAAGGTGTACGCCGCCGCTGCTGCCAAAACACAGAAGATCTGGGGAGGGTACTTGGAGGCCATCATGAAGGTTCTCAAAAGTTCCCATCTTAGAGATCAGTCACGATCACTTATTATCCATTTGGAAGGCTTTTACTTTTGAACAAGCAAAGTAAAAGCGCAAACACACCTAAATCAGTGCAGTCCTTTAATAAAGCGGATCATCATATCCAGTAGTTTTACAATATTTACTTAGCTTTCTTCATTCTTTGTCTAATACAGGAGAACCATCACCAATTGTGTTTGTGCTCTTCATAGGTCGGTCAGATGCAGATCCTCAGGCAGCAGATCGCTCACGAGCTCAACTACTCCTGCAAGTTTGATTCCAAACATCTGGCCGCTGCCCTGGATAACCTCAACAAGTGAGTGTGACTTCCCCCGGGCCTTGGGACTCTTCCAAGGTTGTCCATTTCTTTGGTCTGTTTGATCACTGACGTGACAGGAAAAACCCCCCTGACACACAGTGACACCACATGTCACACGACTTGGCGACATGCATCCAGCGGCCATGTTGCCTTCTTCCATTCCGTACAAACGGAGATGGTCAGAAAGATGATGTTGTTGGTTGTGCCTGAAGTTTATTTTTGCATTAATGTTAATAAATGTAATAAACATGGCAAGCCAGGTGCTGCTGCGGCTGCCGCTGCCGACGACGGCGGCATGCAAAGCCAGAGGAGACACACTCATTCACAATGTCAAGTGAAGCATAAAAATCGACTTGGTCACGGAGGATTTGCTCCCGAGTCGTATTCTGACCCCCACCGGGAGCGCCTCGCTAACGGCTTTTTGTGACCGCTGCTGTTGTGACTGCTGCTGTTGTGACCGCTGCTTGTTGTGATCACTGCTGTTGTGACTGCTGCTGTTGTGACTGCTGCTGTTGTGACTGCTGCTGTTGTGACCGCTGCTGTTGTGACCGCTGCTTGTTGTGACCGCTGCTTGTTGTGACTGCTGCTGTTGTGACTGCTGCTGTTGTGATCACTGCTTGTTGTGACCGCCTGTCTGTCGTCAGGTCGCTGCTGGCCGACATCGAGGCCCACTACAAGGACCCGTCGCTGCCCTACCCCAAGGAGGAGAACACCCTGCTGTACGAGATCACCGCCTACCTGGAGGCGGCCGGCGTCCACAACCCGCTCAACAAGGTGCGCGCCGGATCTGCCGGCGTTGCCCCGGCAACAGGGCAGCTCTGCAGTCCTCCTCCACAGATTTCCTTGTGCTATGCAAAGTGTAGTGTGTGTGTGTGTGTGTGTGTGTTACCAACTGTCATGTCATTCCCTTTGCATACCGGAAGTACATTTAGATTTTTATTTTTATTTTTTATAAATATTTTTTTTATATATAGTTTTATCCAACTCCACTCCATTTCTACAACAAATAAGATGGTTGACAAAGTAATGTGTGTGTGTGTGTGTGTGTGTGTGTGTGTGTGTGTGTGTGTGTGTGTGTGTGTGTGTGTGTTGTGTGTGTGTGTGTGTGTGTGTGTGTGTGTGTGTGTGTGTGTGTGTGTTGTGTTTTCTTTGTCCAAAAGCAGTAAGGTGTAACAAGTGCTTTCTTGACAGATCTACATCACCACCAAGCGCCTTCCTTACTTCCCTATCGTCAACTTCCTGTTCATCATCGCTCAGCTGCCCAAACTACAATACAGCAAAAACATCGGTAAGTTCACCGTCAGTTTCTTGTGCGCATATTCCACCGTTCCTACTGCACATTTCAGGTACAAGACACATTGTCTCATACTTGACAATCTTAAAGTGTGGACAACATTTTACGAAAAAACATAATATACAATATACATATATATACAACATAAAATAACCATAACATCATAGGGATGTGTCTACTACACAACTACCGAATATCTTGTTAGAAAAATGGCAAAAACGTGAGGCGGCTAATAAACTCAACCTTGGAAAAGGTTTGTGGTCTTGAATAAGGCCACCAAATGAGTTGGCGTGAAGGAAATGGAAGGAATTCAACGGACTGAAATGAAGTCAAATGACGGCGGACTCCAGGGGCACGTTGTATTCTGATGCTGAGTTAGTGGGTTGGTTAGTGTGTCGGTGAAGGAGTGACCCCTGTGTTCACGTCCCACCAGGAATGACCTGCCGCAAGGCCACAGACCCGGTGGACTGGCCCCCGTTGGTCCTCGGCCTGCTCACGCTGCTGAAGCAGTTCCACTCCAGATACACTGAACAGTTCCTGGCGCTCATCGGCCAATTCATCCGCTCCGTCATGGAACAGTGCACCAGGTAATGCGGGGTCGCTTGTTGTTCATGGTGGCACTCATCGAGCCCAACCAGTGGGTAGTTCAAGCTCAAATTCAAATATGTATAATGTTTGAATTGCAGTCAGAAGATCCCTGACATGCCTTCGGATGTGGTGGGGGCACTGATGTTCCTGGAAGACTATGTGAAGTATACCAAACTGCCACGCAAGGTAGGTCCGCCCGTCATGCTAGCCAACGCATTAGCTAGTGCTAACACATCCAACACAACTGAATCCAATGTACCCCTTAAAGAACATTCACTGCACAATCAGGAGCATTTGAATTGTGTATTTTGATGTTTTGTGGATGGTGACCTTTTAATAAGGAAGTCCATTCGATGAGTTCCTCAACTTCATGATTTAATGTTTCCAGCGCAGAGTGAAGTATGATTGAGTGTCTGATAGTTGAGGGTTGTAAGCCTCGCCCTACTGCACACTTCTCCCCCTACCAATATCATACGACTGACTACAAATCCACATTGATGACAGTATATTGGGGGGTGACTGAGTGATCATGTTTGTTTTTAATTGTTTATTACATTTTTTATGCTCCATAAGGTCGCTGAAGCCCACGTACCCAGTTTCATCTTCGATGAGTTCAGGACTGTACTGTGAAATTTTCAACATTTGTCTGTTCAAAGGCTCATTTCAATTGATTGCAACGATTTATGTTATTTCTATTTGTAAAACTTAATGCACTAATGCTACAAGATAAATTGATGTTCGACTTTGAATAACCTGTATCATGTGTTGCCAACTGTTTATTGTCAATTCACTTTGTGCCATTGCCTAATGAAATTCATTGTATTTTAATAAAAGAATATTTACATCATTAGTGGTCATTAATTCATGTATATATTTTAAAAGTATTGTGAAAGATTTGTATTTTCAAAGATTTCAGAAAGTTATCAATTCATAGGCTATATACATTTTAAAAACATTGGCGAAGATTGTTAGATATTTAAATCCATGTTTATATGTGATTGTATGTCGGTTATACATGGTGATGTACCAGAAGAACAAATATATTGTGTTACAAACAATTTCAACTACGAAATGTCCAACGCCGTTGAACAAATGGCGAATCTAGGGTTTATTTTTTGTCTAAATTAAACAGATTGAAGTAACACATGACCAAAAATAAAAACTCTTATTATGAAACGAGTAACCCGGAAATACAAGCCAGTGTATTTTCCCGGGCGTACCACATTCATGACTGCTTCCGGAGAAAGTTAACAACATTCCAAATAGCAGGTATACAGTTTGATGATAGCATTCAACGTCGCGTAAGACGCTTCTTGGTAGCCAAAAGGCTAATCCGAAAGGTAAACCGAAAAGGTATTGAGTCTATCAGAACATTATCCTCATGTCTCTCAGCGCGGTCCACGCTGCGCTGTCGGGGCTGAAGACATGTCAGCAAGACATTGGGACAACTATGGATTTAGTCACAGATGTGGCTATAGACTTGATGGAATCGTATGGTAAGTTGTGTGTCGGTCGTGTCGTCGTTTCAAATCAGGGTCCCAGTTTGTCTCGTAGTGTCGACAATGACCCGTCCACCAATGGTGTGAGGAATACAGTTTCAGAGACGGGGCACAACAGCGGCGTGGAGGAGCTGCAGACCATGATCCTGGAGTGCGCCAACATGGACAGAGAGATCAAGAGCTTTTCGGCCATCGTGGAGCGGCTCACCGCAGAGGTGAGTCCAAGCCGCACAAACCCGTCAGCGTATTCCTTATGCGTTTTTTTTTTTTTGTTTAAGAAGGAGAGACTGACTTAGTTTCCATGCAGGGCAGTCAACTTCCCGACGAGGCCTTGTTTACCCTGTCAGACCGGGTCAAGGAGCAGTTTGAAGAGAGTAAGACCTCATTCTGCGAGGCAGAGCTGCACAAACACAAGAAGGTTGCAGCCTTCAGAGAGGGAGTCCGCGCCTCCGCCCGCCAGCCTCCAGGTGAGATGCGCGGAAAAGGCGATACTTTGCTCTGTTTGTTTCGTTATTTGTTTTCGAATTCGCGGCCATGGTGGCCAGTTAGTGGCAGGAAGGATTCTTCTTGACACCAAAGGACTCCAAGTTTGGCCCGAGCTGATTTTTTGCCTGTCAGAAGATGAGTTCCTGATGAGCGCTAGGGCAGATCAACAGTCGACCATATGTGAATCATGATATTATTTGGTAGTTGTCTACTGTTTTATGAGCAGTTTTGTGAGCAGTTAAAGTAATTGTGCTGTCGCAATGTAATGGCTGTAATGTAAATCTTTCACAGTAAGTTTTTCTTTTCCGTTGCTTCTTCACACTATGCCGATGCAGCAGAGAACGTGGATGAGGACATTGCTGTGACACAGAGCCAAGTGAACTTTACCTGCCCGCTCACACAGGTGAGGCAAAATGCAAAGTCTAAAGCAGTTAAACCATCATTTGAAATAATTTCGGCCAATTCTCCAATGCACAAGTCAGAGATGTTGTATACTAGCAATGGTTAATCTAGCAATTTAAATGCTTGAAACTTTGTTCTGGTGACTTTCTTAATGTATTAGCAGCAATGAAATGTTTCACCTTCTTATGACCAATGTACTCTTTGTAAGTCGCTTTGGATAAAAGCATCTGCTAAATGCCAGAAAATGTAAATGTAAGTGCATAATAACCGTTGTCCCTGCAAAAACAAAAACAAATTTTTTTATTTACTTTATTGGGTTTTTTAGTTTTACAATAAAAATTCAATTAAGGCGACGAGGAGCCGAGGACCTCGACTACCAACAGATGACAGACAATTAAGTGCATTTGTCAAGTCATGCTGTGAACTTATTGTGTTGTAGTTGGAGATGGAGAATCCCATGAGGAACAAAGTGTGTAACCACCACTATGACGAAAGTGCTATTCTGGCCATGATCAAAGCAAGGCACAAGCAGCAGAAGAAATTCTGGTAAACACACACACACACACACACACACACACCATTTATTTGGGTGCCTGTGATATTTGTAAGTATCGTGAACTAAATGAAAGTGTGTACCAAAGTGGTGTACACGTCCCCCAAAACATGGTTGCCAGCAATTGGTCAACAATACCTTGTGCATGATTTTGTCTGTTGACCTCTGGTACCCCCCCCCCCCCCCCCCCCCCCCCTCTCCAGCTGTCCGGTGGTGGGCTGCGAGAACCCCAACGTGACCCAGGGGGACCTGGTCCTGGACCAGGTGCTCAAGAGGAAGATCCAGAAACATAAGAGAAGCAGCAACAAGGTGTAGCACGACGCCTCAACAGAAAACAGAGTCATAGTTGTATTTTTGATATTTGTTGAATGTAAATACGCATGTGCACTGCAGAGCTGGTTGAGTTAATTCACAATTGAATTATTACAGTTATTCTGATATGTTTGGCTTTAAGTGTTTTTAAGTGTCCAGTAGTTTTCATATTACAATGCAGTAACCGTGGCCAACCACAGGGGGGCGGTCCTTGAATTGATTCTGTGCTTCTTTCCTGCAACAGTGCCTTTAAATATTAGCCTGTATATAATGGGTTGGAAAAGCCAATGTGGGGAAATTCAATGGATCCGAGTGTTCAGCAGTGGGTTATACAGCTCCCTTTAACACACACCCAATTGGCTCGTCGTTACGTAGTCAAATCCTCAGTAGGACATAAATGTCACAGCGATAACCCCTTGTGATTCCTGTACCGCCACTGATGTCTTGAAGGATTTCATCATGAAATGGGATAGAATGTCAGGATTGCACTACACCATACGTGCAAACCGTTCCAGGAATTCAAAGCTGAAGAATATTGGGCATTTTATTTTGTTTTTAAGTGCAGAGACACTTGAACAAACTTGCTCAGTCATGCAGATATAATTGTTAATTTAATTTGTGAATTTAGCCATGTAATTTATTCTATTGTTGTTTGCCTTTGGCAAATTGAAATATGATGTTCATCCCCTGTGGAAAGCCCTTTTTATACCGTCTATATGTTACGATGCAGATCTTATTGTGGTCAGACAATAACCACACCTAATGTTTCCTTTTGTATGTAGACCGCACTGCAGGCTCTTAATAAATGTGATTACATGATGTAAATCTCCTTTGCTAAATCATTTGTTAAATCATTTGTTCAAAGTCCTGCATCCACAACCAGCCGATTACCTACAGAATGACACTGATTTACCCCGTTTCCTTTTTCAAAGGCCAGAACAAACTTTTATTGTTTCCCATCTGAGAGAATTAACTCCCAATGTGTAAGTAAGTCTCCCGTTTTGCTTCCCCCTAAATCAAAGATATTTGTTAAAACAATTTCAGATCTAACTAGGTGTAGCTAATCTTTTAATAACATTACATCAGACATTTCTTAGTTTAGAAATGAGATTTTGAAAGCGGAAAAATTAGGCTTAAGATGTTCTTGGCCTCAGAGAGTGTGTGTGTGCGTGCTTGTGTGTGTGTGAACACTTCCAGCGTTCGCACTTCCAGCGAACGCTGGAAGTGCACCTTTAGTGGTGCAGAAATCAGCTGGCACGCCCCAACAATGCTGAGTCACTGGTTCCTGCGTTCCAGGTCGCTCCGTATTCGAGTCCTGCCACTTAGCCAATCAAATCACTCTTCCCGGCCAACGCGGTTAAGCTGCAGTCAATCTGACAGCTGTCTCATTAGTGGGACACAACAACAAACACGTATCGGTGCGTGACGTGCGCTCCCACACATGATGTACAACATGCATCACAGGCTGAGACACTAAGCTGCTCCTTGGCTTTGTGAGGGGGGGGGGGGGGGGGGATTATTAAATAGCAATCCAAACATATTTCAGACACATGGCTTAAACATGGACAGGGCTGCGTACGGCTGCACGTGGACATCGTGAACTCATCGTTGATGACTTCATGAAGTGTTGCTTGAGATCTGACCACCGGTCAGCCTGGTGATGTGAGGGCCCTCTGGGCTCGACTTGTGAGGCCTTACGGAGCGCAGGCCACAGGAGCTGTGTCGCTGCACTCCAGTCTGTTCACCATCGCCGAGCTGTGCTTTCCATGTGTGTGTTGTTTTGCTTTACCGCCTGCTATTCTTAACCAAGAACAAAATGTTCTTTTTTTTGTGTTGTTTTTTTGTTGCAAGGTATCAAACTTAGATCTGGTGTCGGTTGCGCGCCGTTTGGGAAAACGACTGCGACAACGGGAGGAAAAGTAGATCTTGATTCGCGTCCGGGACTCGCTGTGACACGAGGGCACGGCGGAGGAAGAACGCTCGTCTGTCTTTGGTTTAATTGAACTTTGTTACGTTTTCATTGAGATTAAGAATCAAGCCGTGATTCGTTCCGGAGATTGAGTCCCCCTTGACGTCGGCTTCACACGTTCAGATGTCGGGACGCGGCTCAGCTTTGCCGAGCCTCGCAGACTTTAACGACTTAGAATTGTTCTTGGAACGGCCCACGAGTTTTCGCGATTATCATTCAGCCGCGGTAATATCTTGGGTTAGGTGTTACTTGCAAATGAGACCATTAAGACAGGACCGCATAATCATTTGTCGTATTCCAGTTTTCTGGCAGTTCATGGTCTGCTTTCGTTGTAGATTTATGGTATGACGATAAATGCGTATCGTTGTGCTTCGTGACTTTGTCCAGTGAAAGTAGTGCAGCTTCCTGTCCTGGCAGGACATGCATTATTTGTCAGCCACTGATTGGTCGGCCACACGGGGCAATCACTGAAAGAGCCGCACGTCACTGTGCTCCGCCTGCCAGATCTTATCTCTACCTGTTCGTCATGTTTTGTTTCATTCTACCGCCCCGCCCGCCGGAGCCACCGTCAACCTTCCTCCACCGAGTTATGTTATATCGTCCTTCGCCTTCTCCTGGTGCGTTTCTCTCTCCCTGCTCCTGCACTCCCCTCCCCTGGTTCTGCTGTCCTCTCCCACTTTAATTACCAACTGTTTACAACCTTGGAATGCAGTCACCGATAGCGCGGCCGGGAGGAGTGCGTCCTGACCTCTGTGTTTGTGTGTGTGTGTGTGTGTGCGTGTGTGTGTGCGTGCGCATGCGTGTGTGCGTGCGTGCGTGCGTGCGTGCGTGCACGCATGTGTGTGTGTGTGTGTGTGTGTTCGTCTGTCTGTGTGTGTGTGTGCGTGCATGTGTGCGTGCGTGTGTGTGCGTATGCATGTGTGTGTGCGTGCGCATGCGTGTATGTGTGTGTGTGCGTGCGTGTGTGTGTGTGCGTGCATGCGCTCGCGTGCACGCATGTGTGTGTGTGTGTGTGTGTGTGTGTGTGTGGGGGGGTACGTGTTGTTGTATTATGTAAGCTAGCGGCCTGGTAGGAGCACTGTGTACCGGGGCTTAGCTGGTTCCTAAACACGGATAAACCCCTGACCGGCCGTCCACGTTCCATGCTTCTAATCAAAAACAAAGCCAATCTTCTATTCAGAAAGCTCCTTCAGGAAACCTCTCTGTTGTACAGAGATTTTAGTCTCCCCACTCACACTCCAAAAGAAAGGCCTCTGATTTACTACTCAAGTCCAGTCCACTTACAGCGTCCAATGTCGTCTTCTCTAACTAGTGTGTTTGGAGCAATGCGTTGTCCACCCTACGTCCTCCGTGCGTTTTCAAATTCCCCAGTTCACTCCAGATCTTTCCTTCCTCTTCTCCCCCTGAGCTTTGATCTGGGCTCGTTTCTGGCCCCTTGGGCTGAGCTCCCGGGGCGAGGGCTCATGGTTGTCTCACTGGATCCCACCACCTCAGGGAGGCTGAACCTCTAATGCTCTCCCCCCCCCCCCCCCCCCCCCCACTCTGTGTCTAAATTCTGGCCACTCCTGCTGAGCCTTCCCTGGCCTGCCTGCAGCGAGCGCAGAAAGACCCGCTTGGCTTACACTCACCCATGCACATACACACACACAGAGACACACCGTGCACGGCACACACACACACACACACACACACACACACACACACACACACACACACACACACACACAGAGACACACACACACAGGCATGCACAAGCACACACACACACACACACACACACACACACACACACACACACACACACACACACACAGAGACACACCGTGCACGGCACGCACACACACAAACACACACACACACACACACACACACACACACAGAGACACACCGTGCACGGCACGCACACACACACACACCACACACACACACACACACACACACACACACATACACACACACTCACGAACACACTGGGTCGCGCACACACACACACACGCAGACACACACACTCACCAAGTTAACAACAGTCCATTAATTATTTAGTTTGCTGACTTTCAAGAACAACACCTGTGTCGATTGCGCGTGAGATAACTAGCGAACGTCACTGAGAGTCATTGAAAGTCTGTCAGTCAGTTTGTCTTCTTACCACAGCCTGGTAGAATGTGCTCGTCATGAACACAGTACACTGTGTGTGGCCACAATGCTCACAACGTATGGATGATCTTGTGGTAGCGTTTTCAAAACGTTGTTCGTATCGTGTGATGATTTTGACCCCCTCAAAGGTGATGGTCGACGCGCAGTAAATGAAAAAGTTTTTTTCTGCGTGCTCTATGATAATGCGGTGCGTGTTATGTGACTTCTTCTGTGTCAACTATACGAGTCTGAATATGATATGTTTTGGGCGATTTAAGGATGTATAGGAAGAATGCCATGCTCCCCTTTTTTATGGCCCAAATGAAGAAGAAAAAGAGAAATTCTGATTTCCCCTGCCAGAATCTCGCCTGTTAAAGACACATTCCTGCTCACAAAATGAGCACCCCAAAGTTGGAAGATATTAAAATCATCATTCAGCCTGGTAGCCACACACACACACACACGTACACACTCACACACACACACACACACACACACACACACAACACACACACACACACACACACACACACACACCGCCACCGCCAGTCTCCAGCTAAATGTGTGTCTCTTCAGACACACACTCAATGCCCTCGTGTCCTAAACAGATTCCAACCTCCCCGGAAAATATTTATGCTTTAATATGCACCAATCGGATTTCCCCTCACCTCAAGGTGTGTGTCTGTGTGTGTGTGTGTGTGTGTGTGTCTGTGTGTGTCTGTGCGTGTGTGTGTGTTGTGTGTGTGTGTGTGTGTGTGTGTGTGTGTATGTTTGTAAGGGATTTTTTTCTTCACATCGCATGTATTCCAGGTTTTCCATGAAAGCAAGTGTACCAGGGTACATAAATGGCTCAGCCAGTGTGTTCGTGCCCTGGTGCATTTACCACTGAATATATTCAACGGTCTTATTAAATAAATAATCAACTGTATATATTGAAAGGCATTTATTCAAAACACCCGTAACAGTACGCACTATTAGTTAATAATAGATATTCCCGTGCTATGCTTGTGGCTATATAAATACAGTTGGTACAGTTGGCTTACGGGCGGGTAATACATAACGCAGAGCCATGGAGTGGTTATTCTCTCAAATCCAACTTTAGGTTACAATGTAGAGTTTGCTAGCAGACAAGCTAAAATCTAACTTTTCACTTTCTTTCACTACTGCTGCTTTCACTCACTTTTACTGTTCCGACCAATCCTGTTGCTGGAAATGGGGCTCTCTAAGGATGTAATCTGGAAATGTGGCTCTCTAAGGATGTAATCGGCGCCAGCAGTAGAAACTGTTTCAAATCTTTTGAATCCACGTGCAGGCCACCTTCGAAATGCACTTATTCAAATTTTCCATCTGAAAGTTTCATTCATTTGTGCAAATGCGTTTTCTCCAGTCGAATATAGAAAGTGTAATGGTTAACCTAGCAATTGAAATGCTTGAAACTTGTTCTTGTGACTTTCTCACTGTATTTGCAGCAATCTAATATTTCACATTGTTTCTTAATGTACTCTTTGTAAGTCGCTTTGGATAAAAGCGTCTGCTAAATGCCCTAAATCTAAATCTAAAGAAAACAGGAAACCAGACATAACCCCTCCCCTTTCAGTTTCTGGTTTCCAGCTTCTGGCCCCAGGCTGTCAGCCATCTCGCCCAGTAAGTGCTGCTGGATGCCTGGACTATTGCATGGTTCTAGCTGTATACCTTGACGTCAACAGAGTATTCCTCCTCTTTTGAGTAACCAATGAACATCAAGCCTTCTACTGTGACTCTGAAAACATTTGACATTTGAAATCAGGGCTGGTTTTGGAAGGCATCCATTTTCTTTCTTATATGCACTCACTGCCAGGCAAATAAGTCCCTGGTTGGCATGGCTGGTGCATCACACCTGCAACTATGTTACGTGAACATACATTGTCTGTAAAAGTATTAGTAGGGCATTATGTGAACATTATTGAATGTGTGTGTGTGTGTTGTGTGTGTGCGTGTGTGCGTGGGTGCGTGTGTGTGCATGTGTGTGCGTGCGTGCGTGTGTGTGTGTGTGTGTGTGTGTGTGTGTGTGTGTGCATGTGTGTGCGTGCGTGTGTGCGTGCGTGCGTGCGTGTGCGCTGTTCTCAACACATGAGCTTGGTTAGTGATTACTTCAGCCAACTTGTGGGGTTTTTAATCGAGGAGAAGCAATGTGTAGCCTAGCCGGAGACTGCGGGAGGTCACATCTATGTTGTCCTGGCAACTAACTGGACCAGCTGCCGAGAAAAAAAAAGATGGGCAAGTGAAATCCCTGAAAGACACTGAACAGTGGCCAGTTGAGCAGAGAAACGTGGGAAAACGTGTGTGTGTGTGCTGTGTCAACAGTTGAGACAGAGGCAATTTAAAGATGTCTTTAGTAACCCATTTGTCTAAGATTAGATGGGAGTGCAAACATAGCAAAGGATTGTAAGTTGTTATACACTGGAGCAGGGCACTGTAGGTTGAATACATCAGTACAATGCAGTTTGACGTCACAAACGACATTGTACTGCTGCTACTGCTGCTGCAAAAAGAAAGAAAGAAATAAGCTATTGAATCATTTGTTGACATGTGGAGAGCAAATCATTTGTTATTACGGGGCTGTGACCGTCTGATACATGTGGCTCTACGCCTGTGAGTGTCCTGTCCTCCAGCTGATGTCGACGTAACCAAACGCAGAAAGCTTTATTATCACAGTGTGGAATGTTAAGCCTGTGGCAAACACATCGGCACACACACATGGACGTGACACGGCCACGCACGCACACACGCGCTCATGAGAGCAGCTCCCTCACATGCCATTAACTTATAGAGCCCGCCGCTGTGGTGCACTGCTATCCAGCCATCAGCTCATAACTTTACACAATGCGGCTCTAAAGCTCCACATAATCTCTCGCAACTCCTGCAAACTTTGAATGAACCCCGGCGCACATAATGCCTCCATTCAGTCAGAGAAGTTAGATGTGAAACAAGTGCACAGTCTTGCCGAAACTTTTGCAGCACAGGGCTGTCAAATGAGTGGCGGTTTTCCTTTGTGACTGTTATATTTGACAGGTTTTCTCAGATGTCTAGTTTTCAGTTTTTTTTTTCTCTCCCAGGAGATTTTGCGCCCTTCTCATTTACTTCTATTAGGCTTTTAGGTCTGTGCCTCTTTATAATTTCTTCAAGTCAAGCATGTTTGTGTGGCCATGGACCATAGCGTTAAAGTGACTAATGTGTGCCTTTGGAACATTAGTCTCATAAATGTCTAATAGGACTTGATTATTGCAATCCATGAAATGGTCGTAAAAATCAAGTAATCTGTCTTAAAATGTCTTTGGCGCTATGATGCCGACTGCATTGTACATAAAACCTGATTTGATTCTGTCTGCATTGTATAAAAGCTGCCTTGCATTTTGGATCATAATGTGCATGTTTATCTTTTTTTAATAGGATTTTGCGTCGAGCTGAATCACCTGCTACGGTCTAATGGGATGATCAATAATTAAATTGAAATGAGTGTTTGTGAGACAACTGATAGATTTACTTTTATCACAACCATTCCCACTGTTACCATATGTCGGCACTAGGTAATGGTGCAGGATTAACCCTATTTGAACCCACGACCCTGACACAAGTGGCCTGCTCCTCTCACCCGGCGAGAGATTAGCCTCAGTATTATCAACGCCCGGCGTTACACGAAGTGTCCGCCCTCTTGTTGCGATGAGCGCACATAAAGCAGCATTAGCGTCCTGGCGGGGGCCATAAAAAAAGCCAACCGATCGTAAAGTTGTTCCGCTTCGTTTCCCAACAACACATCGGCAGAACCAGAGTCTCCCCTCGCAGAACAGCGGGAGGAGACGGGAAACGTTGTGAGCGTGGGCTCCACCCCCCCCCCCCCCCCCCCCCCGTCCTGGCGCTGGCGGCCCCGGCCTGAACCGTTAGCCGTGGCTGACCGCCTGCCAGCGACCGGCTCTGCCTCTCACGGTCGCTCTTCACTCCACTTCTTTTGTCTGTTCATCCTCCGCGACTCCCCGACATCTCTCGGTGATCCTGGTGTTTTCGACCGTGGGGTCAGATGACGGCGCCCCCGAGGTAACGCGCGTTCCGACGACGTAACAGTCAAACACATGACAATGTTGCGCACCATGTAGAAAAATGCAGTGCCGCGATAATTACAGGGAATTCTACACACACAATGTCGATAAATATCCTGATAGGCTTATTGAGTTCGAAATACCATTCCTAACAGTTTGACTGAGGGACATCACATCAAAGTGTATGGAAATGTAAGGTGTGATATCGGACTAAAACTAGGTTCATTTACTACTTAGTGTTTCAAACCTCTTATTTGATCGGGGCATATCCCTTAATCACATTAAACATGACGATAAGCTGCCACGATAAGTTGCTATCTATT
>JAXIVH010000002.1:12079042-12089042 GCA_036785325.1 Urophycis tenuis | reverse complement strand
CTGAGCGGAAAAAAATATCGAACCACTCTGTTTTGAAGCGGAATTTCGCTTGCGGAAAAATGTGCCTGACCAATCAAAATATGACTAAATTGTGTTCTACTATGACATAATAGAATGCGAAGCAAAGAGGGAAAAAAACCCCAATGGGCGACCGACTTATTAACCTTGTCAGCCAGCACCCGGTTAAACTAAAATGTAATTTGCCTAGTGCAATCGATGTAAATTGTATATTATATTATATATTATTATTATATTATATTATATTATTATATCCATTATCAAATTGTCTGTTAAAACAAAGAGCTCGATGCGCCAGGATTGGTGTTAGATGACAATGTTTATTTTAAAGCTTCGCCAACAGGGGGTTCTGCCGCACCCCCACTTCCCGTGCCACTGCCCTGCTGTCGCCTCCGCTCCAACAAGGAGTGAACCCAAAACTTTCTTTTTTTGTTCCTATTCTCTAACATGTTGATCACTATAATATCTTCGTCACTTGATGACATCTTTACCACTGACACTCTCACGACTGACAGTCACGGGCCAAATCCACTATAGTACGGCGCGAAAGCTGTGCGGAATAGAACGCGGAATATTTAAAAAAAAAGAAAAACGCACCGCACCTGGTGTGGACGCAGGTGCGGAATTTTCGCGCGGAATTTCGCATTCGCCTTTTTTTTTCCCGCATTTCCGCTCCGCAATCCGAATGCGCCTTGGTGTGGAAGGGCCTTAAGACGGACACACCCTGTGAGAGCCATTCAGGCCCTCCGGAGAGAGCCCCCCTCAGGGCAGGGGAGCGAGCGGCAGGCCAGCTGTCCGCCCCGGCGAGGGCCGTACACTTGTCTGATCTTCAGCCTTTGAAGCATGTTTATTTACTAGGGGGTCCGTCTGCCTCCCGCTGTGCTCATCCCCCTCCTGGTGGTCCCCACATGTGTCACAGGGTACTACTCACTTTGTCCTCACACACAGTGCACTCTGCCCCCCCCCCCCCCACCCCCAGCTCCTAGTCCCCCCCCCCCAACCTGCAGGGACACAGCAGGGGTAGGTGGGATCTGGAGATGGGGGGCGGGCGGGGGGTGGGGGAGGGGAGGGGGTCTTCCCTGAATATATGAAAACCAAAAGCTGATATACACAGGGTTTACCCAGCAGTTGGTGCTGAGATAAAAGAACATAACAGGCAGAGGGAGAAAGAGAGAGAGAGAAAAAAAAAAGACTGCATATTTGAGAGACAAAGGATATTTGAGCATCGCCCCCGTTGTACAGGTTTAAAGTAACACGATGAAGGCCTGTTTCAATCAATGTGTTGCTGATCTCCGCTTGAAAGGCCCTCCCAGTGCTGCCAGGCTGACTATTCAGAGAGGATGGGAGAAGATGTGATGTGAATGTGATGTCATTTTCAATGTAATTTTCCCGTAGAAAAAAAACGAATCTCTCGGGAAAGCAGTGCCGCATCAATAGCAGAGCTAGGTTAGCTGGCAGAAGGTGTGGAGTAAAAAAAAATAGAACCGATCCTCCTGGGTCTCAGTAGTTAAGTTATGCCTGACACTGTGTTTGGCTGTGTGCATGCGTGAGGGTTGTGATATATCAGGAGTCTCATCATAATTATAAAGCAATAAACTGTCATGCACATGGAAAGGTGTGTGTGTGTGTGTGTGCGCGCGTGCACGTGTGCGTGCGCGTGTGTGTGTGTGTGTGTGTGTGTGTGCCTGTATGTGCGTGTGCGTGTGCGTGTGCGTGTGTGTGTATGCGTGTGCGTGTGTGTGTGTGTGCATGTGTGTGTGTGTGTGTGTGCGTGTTATCTACCCTCAGTATAGCACAGCAATTATGTTGCATACGGAGGACTCGCCAAATGCTACGCCTGGCCTCACACTTACTTCCCATTTGCCTGCAGAACACATTAGTTCCCTCCACGTGTGCCTTCCCCAACACAGTCCAAACACTCGCGTTCTTAAATCGGCTATAGATTTTTGTGTTTTGCTGCCAGAACAAGAAAATTGACGTGGAAGCGGCGCCATGCGACGGCATCGCGCGGCGCAGAAGAAGAGCCCTGTCAGCCTCTCCTCGTCCCTCAGACCCTCCATGTCACCTGATTGCATCGTCGATGGCGGCCACTTCTTTCCTCCATCTGATTATTTGTCGCACGCGGCCCGTCTAGACCAGGCAATCTCGCCTCTTTAAACGCTGATTTCACACAATTTCACATCTCGCCGTTCGCCGCTGCTGATTCTGCTCGATGGCGCTCCAGCCGGGGCGACCACTGAGTGTGGGAAAATTGGCTTTGCCTCCGACGGTTTTGAACGCAAACCTCATTATCAGCGGTCGACATTTCGCCTGCAGGGCTCTGGCTGCGGATGGCCGGCTGCTTCTGCTTGTTGTCACACACACACACACACACACACACGCACGCGCACGCACGCACACACACACACGCACGCACGCGCACACACACGCGCGGGCACGCACACACACGCACGCACATGCACACACGCACACACAGGCACACACACAGATACAGGTACAAAGCTGCCGTCTGCTCGTTTGTCTTCACAGTCTCGCTAACATACTGTTCACACACACACACACAAGCACACACACACACACACACGCACGCACGCACGCACGCACACACACACACACACACACACACACACACACGCGTGCGCACACACACACACACACACACACACACACACACACACACACACACACACACACACACACACACACACACCACTGCTGCCACCACCACCAAAAATGTCTGTGTCTTTGATTTGAGCCGGCAAGCATATTCAGTTTGGGGCTGGCTGTGCCCACCTGTCTCCATGATGGACACCCACAATGCAGTGCATGATGGGCTGCCATTAACGGGAGTAGTGACAACAAGCCCCTCCACTGCCAGGTGGCTGTGGCGGTGTGTGTGATTGATTAAAGTAGGTCATCATCACAGATGCGTCGGTATCAAAGGCCTCAATGTTAGGATGGCGCACACCTCAAGTCTAGGAGGATTGCTCCAATGTTGCTCTCCCTCCCTCAGTGATCTGTGGTGGTGGTGTGTTTGTGCTTGTGGGGGTTGAGATGACAACGCAGGGTCATCGGTTCAGAGCTGTGTGTTGATATTTGCGCTATGCAGGGGTCATCAGTCCCAGTCAGTGCCGTTATTCCCCCCATGGGCCAAATTGCTGACAACTGACCAGTGACTAATATGTGCCCTTATCAAGATCTAGAGGCAGCCATGTTGCGCTTGTATGACCAATGAGGGCGTGATGGCGCATACACTGCTATCATTATCAGATAGAGAGCAAGCGGAGTGAACAATGGCCCGTGTCACCCATGCATGCAAGCTATTTTGCTGCCACCACAAAAATTTATGAAAAGGATGTATTTTCTTCTTATTTTTGGTCCTTGTCTTTCTTTTACATCGGCAGTCATTAATCATAACTTGAGGTTTGTCGGTTAACTGTCACATCCAGCGTGTGACACAGTGATTACCCTTTCCGTCTCGACATGTGGCTGCTTCTGTCGCTGTGGTTCCACGCGGTTATCAGTGTGTTCCCATGCTAATTGTGGCACGGCTTCGTCCAAAGTTAAAGCAGGAAGGAAGGAATGAGCACAAAAAAGGTACAGGTTGGCACGGGCTGCTTCGTTTATTTTCATCACAAACAGTTACTGACCTGACGCACGGAAAGACACACGGAATAAACACACGATGATTTCCCTCCAGGTGCATCAGCAGAAGACGAGCAGCTGTTATTAGAAGATTCCTGGTGGGTGAATTGCAAAAACTCCTCTCCAAAAGCGTGTACCTATCATTTTGCCTGGGTCACCTGGGTTGGATGTGTTTTCAGTAATTTATTGGTTGAGAGGTTTCACCGACCCCTCAGGCTAGGAGCGCTGTTCAGTGTGAATATGCAGGAAAGCGGTGTTAAACTAATGGTCTTTTAAGAAGCTTCCTTACTTTTCTTCAATACAACTTTCCCCCTGAGATGATACAAGTTATGGGTGTCAGTGTGCATGTATTTATTTTTCTACATCCTATTCCATATTTAGAAGGACTTCTTGCCTCTGTGATACTAACATAAAACTAAATAGAAATTCGAGGCGGTGGCTTTGAAAAACCATGTGAACTGAAAAAACAAAAAAATTTGTTAACGCATATAACCTATTTATTTGAATAATGTACAACAGGTCATTCATGCATTTCAAACTGGGCCAGTTTGTCGTACAGGTTTATTTAGCCACTTCCTTGTTCTCTGCCTCTGGCTGCATAAACCAGACAGTTCTGGATGACTGGACAAGACAAATGTAAACAGGATATATCACAGTGAGTGTTTATGGAGATGAGATAGTTCACCGTACCGCTACAGTAACTACGTAGGTATATATAATATACAGCAATACGTATAGGTCCCACAGTCAAATGAATCAACTGAGTATTAAATAAAGTGACTCACTTTATTTATTTAGTCACTTTATTTAATACTCAGTTGATTCATTTGACTGTACTGCTATGGGACCTATACGTATTGCTGTATATTATATATACCTACGTAGTTACTGTAGCGGTACGGTGAACTATCTCATCTCCATAAACACTCACTGTGATATATTTATATATTTATTATTTTTTATAGTTTGTACTGGTATATTAGCTTATACCTAAGTTAGAGTAACTAAGTATAAGCTAATATAACAAAATGTTAGGCTAGTTGGTTTTTAGTTAGTTGGTAGTTAGTTAGTTGGTTTTTAAGTTACTCTAGTTTATTGTTATATTGTTGTTTATTGGTTATATTAGGGTATATTTTATTTTGTGTATATTTCTTTTCCTTCTTTGTTTGATCTGTTGCACAATAATTTCCCTCGGGATGAATAAAGCCTCTTGAATCTTGAATCTTGAATCAAACAGGATCTCCTGATTCCATTCCAAAGCCCCCCCGCGACCCTCTCTAGAGGATAAGCGGTATAGAAGATGACTGACTGACTGACTATATATATATATATATATATATATATATATATATATATATATATATAAATAATAACATATATATATATATATATATATATATATATATATATATATATATATATATATATATATATATATATAAATAATAACATATATATATATATATATATGTTATTATTTTGTATTTTATATGATTTAAAGTACTATAATATCTGGGTTAAGTTTGATTTTGTATCTGCACAACCAGTTCTACTTGACGCAGTTGTTTCGCTGTTTGTGTCAGGGTTTAGCTCATAGCTTATTCTTACGAAACAAAATAATTCATGGGTAATAAAAACAAAAGAGCCAGACAGCAATGGTGATTGGCTCATCTAATCGACTGATTTCCTGCACTTGTTGGCAGTCCAAAATGAAGTCATTAACCATACAGCTACAAGCTGGTGACCTCCAGGCACACCAGCAGTTAACTTTCAAAGGCAAACAGTTAACTTCCTAGAAAAAAATATTAACCCCTTGTTGGTCACTTTCATAACCATAGAATTCTGTTGACAAAGACATACAGTTTGTTGAGTCAATTATGAGCAGTGGGCCTACCAGGGACAATGTGCAGAGTTATTTCAATAGTTACATTTCATTATTCAATTTAATTATGTCCATTTTCATGTGAAATACAACTATTTCCCAAACAAATGCAAAAAACAAAACTGAATTCACTGGAGTGACAGATGAAAAATAATTAAAACCCAAACATATAGTTAAGAGTCTAGACTATGACTATACAATATAAGAGCTATCTATTATTGTTTAATTAGGCCTATTACAACCTGTAAAAAAAAAGGGAAAATGAAAATGAGATCTAGGCCTACCACGCTCAATTCTTAAAGTCAAGAAACCCAGTATCACAAACAAAGACTGTCGCCACGCTAACCTGAAGACTGACGATTGAGTAATCACAGCGATTCATCTGCATTGCTTATCTTCCAAACACCCTTTTCCCCCAGTCACGCATGACTGTGTCTGTGTCTCTGGCTAAAGGCAAAATTCTGTTTCAATCAGAGAGTCCCATCAAAGGAGGTTCTCTCTGCAGGGCACAGAGATGGTATTAACAAGTAACAAGTGGCACACAAAACATGTTTGCTGATAGAAACACCCTGGGCCTAGATTCCCACAAACACCACCGCCCTTGTCAAGGCTATGACCTGGAGTTCTCAATAGAACCTCCAATGCCTCTTTGCCATTTGTTTCAGGCACACTCCAACTATGTGGTGACTACGTTTCCAAGGCCAGATAACCATCACTTGACTTGCCCACGTTAAATTTGAAAATAATCTCCTTCTTCCTTTGTGGCTGATGGCTGTGAGTCTCCTGATTAATTTTGCAGAAGCCCCTGTCGTAGTGTCTGTGGGTAAGAAATGGGCCTGCACGTAGCTTTGGTGGATGTCTTCTACCCATGAAGTATAAAGGGTTTTGAAATTGACTTATTGTAGACCAGTAACTTTTTTTAGTTTTGTATCTGTTGAAAAATAAATGAAACACTTCTTGGCAACAACAGGAAGTAGTCTCCTCAGTACATACAGTCTGTGCTCTGGTCTCTAGTTTGTCACTTAGGACATTTGTTAAACATTACTGATAAATAAAGATGGGATACAAAATGTTTTAATAAAATATAGATGGACATGAAAATGTGTATCCGCTCATGTACGTTGGCTTTATAGGTGAACTACAGTATAAAGCCCCGACCACCACTGAAAGTCTGAATATCCATGGAGAGGCAGAAGCAACTGTAAGACACTAACCAGACAGCAGTCTGCTGCGTTCTTTCTGTTTTACAGCAAAACTTGGCCGGAAACCCAAAACAGCCTTGCTTCCTGTTTTCTAAGAGAACTAATTCTTCGAGGAGAGGATGCAGAGACCAAATACACTGTGTGGATTTGAAAACTTTTACAGACACCTTTTTCTTTCTTTATTTTTTTATTTTTATTGCTGGCTAAGTTTGTGTTTGCTGTTAATAGACAACTGCACGCTTACAGATCCCTGCATCCAGCCACATGATTGAAACAAGTATGAAGCACTAGAAAATGAAACTCCCTGTACACCCAGATTTGAGCTCGTCCGCCAACAGACTTTGGAAATTAATCTAAAGTCTGGTTTGTGAGACTAGCAACATACTCTCATGCATGTGACCATATTCAACCCCTCTATTGGAAGTATTATAATGTTTATATGCAAATACCATTTGGCTAGTGTTGAATATGTCATAAACATGCAGCTCACACACACACACACTCACATTCATACATGCACACACACACTTTTGATCATTGTAGCAGACTACAGAGAATTGAAGAAATGCTAATTTGCTGTCAGCTCTTCTATTCAGTAGGACTGCTAATGATTCTACCAGGGGTGGGTCCAGGGAAAACATACCGACAGTGAAATACAATACAATGCCACAACTTTGTTTCTCACTGGTGCCAATAACATGTCATTCACTTCCCCTTCGTTTTCCAAGATTTTGAGGGCATGTACAAATACAAATTGCATGTTTACCTACAGCACACTACAGAATACTGCGTTAACAGAACATTAAAGTGAATAATAACCAAGGCAGGATGTCATCAAACACTGGACTGATGGCTATCTCAACAGTTATACCAAGACACACAGAAGTCATATGATGCCAGATACCTTCAGGGATATTTCAGTTACTGGAATATCTACATACATAAATGCAGTGTGGTCAATCAATTCCAACTGTCAGCTAGTGATCATACGAGTTTACAAAAGGGTTTACGTTATGTACACACATAACCTGTGTATATATCCAGTACAAACATAGGCAACTCTATATGTTTGCAGTGGTGAGGTAAACAATGTTACATCACCAGACACTGAAACACATGTATGTTGAACTGCCCTCAGAATAACACTGACAGTTCTGGCACATGTCTGGCGTGTTTCCTGTTGATACCGTCATAGAATTGATGATGTCAAAGTCAAAAATTGCACTGGCAGTCCTTTGGTGAGGCCAATTATATATCCACAGTGGATCAAAAACAAACAAAAACTCATTGTTAAAATATAGATATTTATTCCCATTATACTATTATACAAAGTATTTTTTCTTCAGAAAATATTAAACACCATGAATTGATCGAAGTCCACTCAGTGCCACTCTGCCGTTGTGAACTGTATCCATGGGATACAAATCAGAGTGGATTATTGTTTTTGTCTTTAATAAAGCCACAAAAAGGGGGTTCTTTGACTTTTCATACATAGTACTAAATGTTTTCATTTGAACATTCCTGAGTTTAATAGCCTTAGACCCTATCAAAACCAGACCTTCCAGGGGGTCATTCTGAAAAAACAAATGGTCCACTGGTTTTCATCTCTCGAGTGGACAGCTTAGTAGCTCAGTCGCCCACCCATAGACCTACTCGCTAAAGTAAAAGGGTTATTTCATCAAATAGTCTACTTTCTATCCATGCCTTCACCGCACTTAGTGTTGACTTTTGGTCCGTCACGTGGCTTACCAATCAACCAAAATGATCATCCTTGATTTGGTTTGTTGTATTAAGGTGGCCGGCGAGCTCCTGCATCACGGCCTCTCTGCCGATCTGGTCGTTCCTTCTCTTCTCCATGATCACGTCTTCTAGGCTCTGAAACTCGAGCAGGTGTCGGTGTTTGTGGGAGAAGAGCAGCGTCAGCCGGTACGGCTGCTTACCGATTCGGATCTCGCCGCCGACTTTGAACTCTCGCTTGCCGTAGCGGCACCACGCGGCGAAGCACTCCGCGTTGCGCCACTGCAGCTCCCGGTCCCGGGCGCCCACGTGATCCCGGGCGTTTTTCACAATCACATCGAGGGGTAGAGCCCGGTATCGATACAGACCGTTCACTATTCGGCCCTGTCTGCCCTGACTGGCGTCCGTGAGGAAACTGTTCTTAACCTCGGCCCGGTGCAAGTGGACCACCTGGAGGTCGCCGACGTAAACCGCCCAGTGGGGATACTGTCCGGTGGCGACGAACTCCAACAGGTCACCCGCTCTGCATTTCTTCTGCAGACTTTCCGCGGGCAGAGTTGCGTGCGCGTCGGTCTCTGTGGGTTTTCTCTGGTAAATACACTCGTCCCTGTAGTGCACCGAACACGCCAACTCGTTCTGAGGGTCAAACGGTGGTGTCTCTTCCCGATCGGGCAGGCGGCTGTCCGGCGGTGCGTCCAAAGTATCCTCATGGTCATCGTCGTCGTTTGAGAAAATGTAGGACACGCCGATCCGCGGTCCGTCATCCACGGGATCCAACCCGTTGGGGTCCGAGGTTGGAACTTCGTCGTAATTCAAATGTGTCAGTTTTTCTACCTGGTTCCCCATAAGACCGCAACAAAATGTATAATTAAGGGGGTGCGGAAGGCTGGAGCGTCACCACAGCCACCTGGTCCGAGCGGAGGAGGTCAGGGGTGGGAGGTGAGACAGGGATACGCACGGAGCCTCCTCAGATATCCGACCAGCTGAAGTGCCAGTAATCCATTGCCAGACAGTCGTGCAGTTGGTAAAGTTAATGTTCACCTTCGAATGTCCAAGTGTGCTTCCCTAAAGAAATAAACAAAACAAACACAGTTAACATTTGAACGCAATAGTCAGCTGGTAGCCATATTGCCCTGTCAACAAATCGTCACGCCCGACCTGACAGGTGACTGATTCACCACGCACCTGTTGACTCGGCTCCTGTTTTCTTCCGTTTTTTTTTTTTTTTTTTAATCCACTTTCAATTCGAGCAAGGCCACTCTTGCTGCAATTATGTTGTTTCCCTCTCCAATTCCGTCTTCTTCTGAAACGCAAACGGGGGGTCTGAAACGCGTATCCCCTCTTTTGTTGCTTGTTTGCCCGGGTTGCTGTGGTGCTGTTGAACCGGACGCTCAGGTCTGGTTTGTGCGCCGCTGCGCGTCTTGCGGGCGCACCCACAGGTTGAGGGACGGGGAGGTGGTGCCATTTAAAGCGGCAGTGTGCGTGCGCTTCATCCAAAATACGGAACCGTGGTGCG
>JAXIVH010000002.1:12069042-12074042 GCA_036785325.1 Urophycis tenuis | reverse complement strand
CTGAGCGTGTGATTTGAATACAGACAAGGAGGCCTGTAAAATATAGCAGGGGGGGAGAGAGAGACGGGAGACAAGGTAAGAGATGTGTTGTGACTTGGTTGTGACAGCTGTCATACACTGTGTTCATACTTGGGGTCCATGTTGGCTATTATTTCCAGAATAATCCACACATCCTTGTGAGGGATTTGTTTACATTGTAGAGATACTGTGTTGAATAGGCGTGTAGATGTTGGCTTGCATAATAATGAAAAATTGCAATTTGTTTAGGATAAATGTCTTTTTCCATCAACACCAGAAAAGAAAATCTGTTCTGAAGATAGAGTAGGCCTACTATATTCCATATAGTAGGCCTACTCTATCTTCCAGAAATATCCCATCTGGTTACAGTACAGTTTAACCTTGATTAAATATGCAGCATTTTGAGTGACAAGCTTTGGATAATAGTTCCATCAATAGAACTCAAAAGGATTACAAAGTACCCTTTTATCATTCAACCTCTGAATAGTCTCCTCAACACTTGATCCCAAACTCAATGATGGTCAAAGTACGATGCATTATTCAAAGTATAATAAGTAGCTGGAGCATAATATGTTCTGCTCATGGTCAACATATGCAATTACTCATAATGTGCACAGTCAAAGTTTTGAGAGGCTTTGTGAATGTTTGCTCTGACTTTGTATTATTAATAGCTTAGGTCCTGATTCCCTGAAGCATTTCACTTATAATATCAACTGTATCAAATTGGCAGTTCTGAAACCTTATTGTAATTCGCAATAGCTGACCCCCTTGGCTTTCTAGTAGCAATAATTAATGCCCCTGCCATGATTTAAGGAGACAATAACTTGATGTCTCCCATTAATGCACAAAAAAGCCTGCTGGCTAACTGCTCATCCTGCGGTGGCAGCTAGCCCATAGCCACCTTTTGAATAGTTGACTGATGATAAATAAGCAACCAGAAACTAAGAGCCTTTCACAAGAAATCATGTGGTCCAGTAGATGAATTAAACGTCAATTTGATGGAGGATGCTTAAGCTGAAGCCTCATAAGCTTTTTACAGCCAAGCCATCCATCATTTAAATGTGAAAACAACAAAAGCAGACAATCTAACAAATCTTATAAATTTGGTAATTGAATGGAACTGAATTTTAAATGAGACAGAAAGGCCAAAGCTTTTTGGTGAACTAACAATGCCACAGACTTAAACAACTTTGAAATAAAATGTAGTATTATCTCTATTCAGAATGGACCACGCCGCTGTGGAAGTCTTGCACTACCAAGACAAGGAGCTGTCTTTCGCCTTACTGCAGCAACTCAACAGCCTCCGACAGGACCGCGTCCTCACCGATGTGCTCCTGTGTGCAGACAAAGCAGAGATCCCATGCCACCGCAATGTCCTGGTTTCCAGCAGCCCTTACTTCAGAGCCATGTTCTGCAACAACTTTTTGGAAACAAACCAGACCAGGATTCGCATAGTGGGGATCACGCCTTCTATTTTGAGCAGCATTATTGACTATGTTTACACAGGCCGGATCAGCATTACCATGGAGAATGTGTTACCTCTCATGCAAGCCGCCTCAATGTTGCAATATGGCCGACTTTTCGAGGTATGTTCGGGTTTTCTACAAGACCGGCTGAACCCAGAGAACTGCCTGAGCATGATCAGGCTCTCTGAGATTCTGAGCTGCAACAGCCTGAGAAACAAGGCCAAGGTAATGGCGATGAAGAGCTTCTCAGACGTCTCGTCCTCCGAGGACTTGCGCGAGCTCTCCCTGCCCGAGCTCCTGGCGTACCTGGAAGACGACACCCTTTGCGCGGACGAAGAGCAGGTGTTCGAGACGCTGGTCGCCTGGATCCACCATGACCCTCGATCAAGGCGCGGGGCCATCAGTGACCTCTTCAAGAAGGTGCGCCTCCGTTTCATCCACCCGACCTACCTCTTCCAGTTCGTCGCCAATGACCCCCTGATCCAGTCGTCCGCCCTCTGCACCGAGATCATCGAATCCGTGCGGCGCCTCATGTTCTCCGTCAACGCGAAGTCGGCGAGCGGCGTGGCGGTCGACCTCAAGCCCCAGTGGGTGGCGCCCCGGCGCTACACCTGCAGCGAGACACTGGTGGTGGTGGGCGGGAGGAAGAACAACGAGCAGACCTCGAGGGAGGCCCTGCTCTTCGAGGAGAAGAGCCAGACGTGGCAGTGCCTCGCCAAGCTGCCCCTGCGCCTGTTCAAGGCTTCCTATGTCTGCCTCCACAGTGTCCTTTACGTGCTGGGGGGCCTCACCACCGCCGCCACCAACGCCGCGCACCAGGTCAGCTCGGCCGTCTACACCCTGTCGCTCAAGACCAACCAGTGGCGCGCGGCCGAGCCCATGCTGGCGCCGCGCTTTGCCCACGAGAGCGTTTCCTTCCTCCACTTCATCTTCGTCTTGGGTGGCCTTGGCGCTGACAGATGTGTGTCTAACAGCGTGGAGAGGTGAGATCAAACATGGCTGACATTCAGAATGATGAGCATACCGTGACATCCTTGAATTCTAGGAATTGCCCGTTGTTGTAGAGCACACAGATGGAAACGATCCCTCCCTGTCGCATGGCCAGGTACAACAGCATGTTCAACCAATGGGAGACCATGTCACCGCTGCCCGAGCCCGTGCTCCACCCAGCGGTCGCTGCCGCCGACCAAAGGATCTACGTGTTTGGAGGAGAGGATGCCATGCAGAACCCCGTTAGGATAATCCAGGTAGTGGCTGACGTCCATGCCCAGTCTCCCTTTCCAAGCTCAAAGGATGTGTCAACTCGGCGCATGTGGAATCAATATCTAATGTTCCCCCTGCATTTGAGCTGTCCATCCAGCCATCCATCATCCAGCGATCCGTCTGACCACTCGCATATTAACTTACCTTTCTCTCTCCCTGCAACTTCTTCAAAGGTCTACCACATTTCCAGGAATCTATGGTCGAAGATGGAGAACCGAACAGTTAAGAACGTCTCTGCGCCCGCGGCTGTCCTTGGTGACAAAGTGTACATCATTGGAGGTAGTCTTGCATCAGTTCATGGTTAATATACCGTTATTATGCTACTTTGCTACATTACGGGCAGCGATGTAGCATGGCTAAGCCAAGCGACATGACAAGCAGAGTAACTGCACATCGTATCATTTAAATGTGCTTTGATTACACAGATTGCAATGTGTGCAACATTAACCTATTTACCTGTATAATATTAGAAAGCCATATACGTTACTCATTCATAACGCGACCCTTCACTGGGTCAGCCCTGCCGTAAGGACCCCCCCTCGACCCTCATCTAACCCTTCACAATCATGAGCCGTCTCCTTCCCACTCGGCCCTTCTCACCAGGATACACCAGGAGGGTGATGGCCTACGACACCAAGGCCAACCGCTTCATCAAGTGTGCCAGCCTGAAGGAGCGGCGGATGCACCACGCGGCGGCCGTGCTGCACAACAGGCTCTACATCACCGGCGGACGCTACATCAACGGCCAGGACGTCATCGAGGACTCGGACGCCATCGAGTGCTACGACCCCCAGACGGACCGCTGGACCTCCGAGGGAAGGCTACCGCACAAGCTGTTCGACCACGGCGCCCTGTCTCTGACCAGCGTGGCGCAGACAGAGCAGGTCCAGGCCGGTTAGCCCACGGATCATGGTGGTATCATAGCTGACTAGTTTTAGCTTGGGGTTTTTTTGTATGGTTCATGGTTATGGTTGTTTCAACATGTTCATGTCAAGTACAGAGGTGTTGTTGCTGTCATTTTTAATGATGAAAAGTGTTCTGTGGAAGTTTGAAATGGCCACGTTGATGGATTGTTTTGTTTTTCCTTTCTGAATTGAAGTGTGACCTCCCTAGAATCCAGGCCTACTCGTACTATCTCATGGAATGTCTCCTTCTTAGGATTATATAATAATACCTGAGCAAAGAACCAAAACCTCCCAAAAAACAAAATACTGCCTGCCACACTGCCAAAATTGAAGTCCGCCAAGTGTAAAGTCTTATTTCTCCGTTCTTTCCAACGCTGCTCTAAAGCGTGAGCTTTTACTTGTCAAGTTAAAATCCCAGGCCAGTGTTTGTTGTTTTTGAGGCTGTGTTATGTGCAGCTGTTGAGTGATGGTTCTGAGCCTGTTGCTGGTAAACTCTCGGGTCGGTTGTGGCTTTCATTTGTATGGTGATTCTGCTGCTGTGGATTGCCATCATTTGTTTTGAATACATGCAGTTTTAATTTGAAATTTGAATAAAATATAGTGCAGATAGTATGATGATCCCATTGCCCCTAAAACATTCCTTTGAATTCTTTCAAAAGTGTAACACCTGCAGCGTTGAATTGAAGGAAAACTAGCACCAAGACATCATTTCTAATATATGTGTTTTTTTTTAATATTTTGTATTTGTATTTGTATTTTGTATTGGATGTTTTGTACTACATTTCTTTGTGTTGCGTCAGTATTGCATTGCTTTTCATCCTTTTGATCCTGGTGGATGATGAATAAAGATGTGAGACTTATGTAGATGTCTCCCTCTGTGTCCTGTCAATCTCAAGTGTTTCAGCATGAACGTTGGAGAGAAAATATGACCAAATAGTTACTGTTATTAACATTTATCAGTGTGTCCTTGTTTCATCCAGCTCTCATAACTCAAAAAACCCTCCATCGCTCATGTTAACTCTCTCTCTAACTCTATCTATCTATCTATCTATCTATCTATCTATCTATCTATCTATCTATCTCTCTATCTATCTCTCTATCTCTCTATCTATCTATCTATCTATCTATCTATCTATCTATCTATCTATCTATCTATCTATCTATCTATCTATCTATCTATCTGTCTCTCTGTGCCTCTCCTTCTCTCCTCCCCTCTCTCTCCCTCTCTTCTCCCTCTCCCCCTCTCTTCTCTCCCCCCTCTTCTCTCTCTCTCCCCTCTCCTCCTCTCTCTCTTTCTCTCCTTCTCTCTCTCCCTCTCTCTCTCTCTTGCTTTCGCTCTCTCTCCTTC
>JAXIVH010000002.1:12048502-12063842 GCA_036785325.1 Urophycis tenuis | reverse complement strand
AAATGGCGGACAACTCGATCCAAAGAAAACACCCCAAATACACAGAACAATTCCTCCAGATACTGCCATTGTTATGATGAACAGCTTAGTTCAGCAAAACAAATACTAAAATGATTCACTGTTGGCACTAATGGTTTAGTTTTTCACCAGGCCTGTGGTTTCAGGTGAGGGTTACAGCAATATTCCAACAAAGAGCACAACACGGGGTTAGGGTGGTGGTTGGTTATGGGTCGGAGGAGGAGGAGGAGGAGGGGGGGGGGGGGGAGGTTAGTAACACTAGCACCAGACCTAGCAGGGTCAAAAGGTCATCTCGCAGCGCTCTCGCTCTCTCGGCTGGCTTCAGTCCCCTGGTGCTCAGTTCTCATCCTGTCTTGGTTTACAAAGATCGTGTTTCACAAAGAACACACAAAAGAATGAAACACAAGCAACACCTGGCCAAAGGTCAAACTGATGTGGGCAGCGGGGGCTGACCTTTTTGAGTTTCTTTTTATAATGACACGGGTGAGAGCAGTGCTTGTGAGTGCATCTGTGTTGTGCTACTGTTATGGCGTAACAAGGAGAAAGTATTGGCTTCAGGCGAAATTGCTGGTTGCTCACCAGGGCTGCGAGGACGCCTCTACAATAGCAGGAGCTCGGCCTGCCATGGCAAACAAATGGATACACCGGTACACCAGATTGACTGTCTGTCTCTGTCTCTCTCTCTCTCTCTCTCTCTCTGTCTGTGTCTTGGCGTCTATGTCCAGCTCCTGGAGCTCATCGCCAAGTCCAAGCTGCCCTCGCTCAGTGGCGTGGCCCAGAAGAATTACATGAACATCCTGGAGAGAGTGGTCCAGAAAGGTGTGTGTGGTTCTGAAAACGCCGACTCGTATGTTTTCTTGCTGTTGTTTTTCTCTTTCTCGCGCGCTCCCGATTTTCCAATGCCCCGACCTGCTCCCCCTGTCAGGGAAAAAAAACTGTCAATTTCTTTAGAACTGTGAAGAGACGACACAGTCACGCGATGGCTGCACGGCGAATGAGTTCCATTGCGTAGCTCCCACTACATATAGAACCGTCTGAAGCCATGTGTTGGAGCACACAACATGATGAGCCCTGATCTAAAGGTGGGGGGGGGGGGGGGGGGGGGGTGGGGGGGGGGGGGGGGTGGGGGCGCTCATTTGTATTTGTTTTGTGCCAAAGTAATAGAACAGACTTTATCCAGAGTCCTGCTGGGCCTCCCAGTGTAGAAACACTGCGGTGTGCTTGTGCTGAGCAGTGGTTCAGGTTGTTTAGGTAGCGTCCTGAAAGCCTTTGGTCCAAATATGTTGAACCACAACCTGTTATAATAATATTATGAAGTGCGTATGTGCGTGCGCGTGCGCGTTTGAATCCGAAGGGGAGTCAAAACCATTTAGTTTCAATAACATAATCTCAAGCGTTTCAGAAGTGTTTGTTCTTTCCACGGATTATGTGTGACGACGCGGGTTTGTCTGCGTCGGGGAACAGAATAACATGTATTTAAGAATGTGATTTATTTATTTATGTATTTATTTTTTGCTGAGCGCCTGAGTCACTGCTCGATGCGGTGACTCAGGTTTATGTGGCAGTAATGGCCATGTAAAGGCGAGCGGGTCATGCCTGGCTCCTTGTTAATAACAGAGGGTATCGCTTCACACGCGCGTTGTGAGAACATCACGGTCTGGAACAGCCACGTTGCACTTTTCGCCGTCTGTTATTTTATTTCCCCCCCCACGGTCAGAGTTGATGTATTTGCAGCCACCATTTTGGTCCCCCCACAAAGCCTTGAGGGGGTCTTTTACGGTTCCCTTACCCGTGTGCTCCCGTTGTCCCCCCCCCCCCCCCCCCCCCCCCCCCCCCCCCCCCCCCCCGCAGTGCTGGACGACCAGCAGAACGTGCGGCCCATCAAGGAGCTGCTGCAGACGCTGTACCTGTCCCTGTGCGGCCTGGTGCAGGACATGGGCAAAGTCGGTCCTGGTGGGGAACATCAACACCTGGGTGCACCGCATGGAGAACATCCTGCAGTGGCATCAGCAGCTGGACAACATCCAGATCAACAGGGTAGGGCGGCGTTTGACTTGTCCTCAGAGTGTCGAAATATGCATTTAATTGAGAATTTTATTTAAAAAAAAAATGTCTCCAACTTTTGGAGGAGCAACTTTGAGGGGCACTTTGTAGATGCAGAAAATGATAGGTGGAATAGATAAATAGATAAATACATAGATAGATAGGTTCAGAAGGTGTCACAATGTCGAGTTTGCCTTCATTCGCTTCTTCTGGGTTTTGCAACAAATGTCATGCATTGAAATCCTTCCTCAAAACACTGGGCTGGACTTGTTGTTCTGAACCCGGGATTCATTGACTCCACTTTTTGCAACACAGAAGGAATACAATTACGTCTTGAATTACAATTAAGATATAATTGTGATGTTATAAATGTGATAAAAAAATAAAAAAAAGTGAAGTCTTTTTGTATTGACCTCTCTCTGCCCGTCCGCCCCCTTCCAGCCGACGGCCAAAGGCCTGAATCTGAACGACCTGCGATCAGCCTGCAGGCTGAACATCATGCAGCGTCTGTCGGACGGCAGGGACCTGGTCAGCCTGGGCCAGGTGACCCCTGACCTGGGGCTCCTGTCGGAGGACCGCCTACTCTGGAAGGGGCTGTGCCAGCACACTTCACTGACAGACAGGTACGTCTGGTAGCGGACCACTGACAGACAGGCACGTCTGGTAGTGGACCGCGCAGAGGATGCATGTGTTTATGAGCGTACCATGGGGTGTTATACATGACATTCAAATACATAAAGTGCTTTTTTTTTTTTTTTTTTTTTTTTTTTTTTACAATATGCTAAGGTAATTGATTTCTTTTTAGCAGGCGCCGCTTTTTTTAATTGCCTGTTGACCATCTGTGAACTTGAGTCAAACCTTTTCGCACCAATGAAATGCCAACCCCCCCATGGCACAGTCACTGGGTTACACTCTCAGTAATGACATTCATCTTCATGTTCTAGAATGGTGCACCTCTTTATGTGTGTGTTCGTGTCCAGCGGGTTCATACTGAAGTTTGACACTCATCATTCATCCAGGAAAGTTTTGTCATAGTTTTTTCATTTTTCTTCTCGTTTTCTCCGTGTCCGTGTAGATCCGAAAGCGCCTGATCATGTCGGAGAAGGGCCACCTGGAGTGGAAGAAGATGTACTTCAAGCTGATCCGCTGCTACCCCCCGTCGGGAGGAGTACTGCGAAACGCTCCACTTCTGCACTCACTGCCACATCCTCTTCTGGAAGGTACGCGCCCCCGCCAGCCCCTCAGCACTCAGCAGACCGACCAGCGAGACAGCGGTTAACCCATTGTAGCGCCTCACCCAGATGAGGTGGCCGGGGACACGTCTGGCCTTGGGAAATGTCGTGCCGAATACAAATGCAAACTCGGCAAATGCGCATAAATAAAAAAAATGGGCAACATTTTTTCTTAAAGGAGTAGTTTATAGAAAATTGTTAGAAATAAAACCAACCTTGCATGGCATTGCATTTTGAGGGACTTGTCTCTCAGCAGCGTTATACTTCCTGGTAGTAGGCTACGGCAGTGGCAGACTGATATTACCTAGGTTGCGGGCAGAAACTTGTCCCTCAAAATGTAATCATGTAATGATTCATGCGATGCGAGGTTAGTTTTATTTCTAACATTATTCTATCAACACAGACATTTACATCGATAGTCTGGCGTTATAATTTATTTGCCTCGGGCGTATTGTGGGGTGGGTAAGACTGTTTTTTATAAGCAGGCAAGCAGAAACTGTTGACTTGCACTAGCCTAGCACCAACAAACTCTGCAACTAGATGAAATGAATGAAATTTGTTGAAAACATCTCTGATGATAAATAAAACACTGGCTAATTTGGAAATGAGGTCCGCAGCTTTGACTGCATTATCTTAAGTCACTGGACAGTGAAACGGACACACAGCGACAAAGTGAACGCGAGACGAATGGCCGAAAAAGTCACCCACCCCGGGCGAAAAACACCTTATAGCTTACGCCTTACACCTTTATGAACCAATGTTTAATCCCGGTGTCTCTGGTCTTCTAGGACACAAAGCACCCGTGCACAGCGAACAACCCAGAGAGCTGCACCCGTCTCCCCTCTCCCCCCAAGACTTCATAGACCTCTTCAACTTCTGAAGCACCATCGGCCACCCGCCTGTACATACTGTACATAGGACATGTTTGTTTTGGTTTTTGTTTTTTTTCCACAGTGCAATATTAAATTCTGGGTGTGTAGATGCTGAGAAGGCTGCGACGGGCGGCAGGGTACTGCGCGGCTTTTCTTGTTGCAAGGACTTGGGGAGTAGATTGCCATTGGAAAGCAAATGAATGTGACAGACAGATGGGATCTAGATGCTAGATGGGATGTAGATGTAGCTGCTAAAAGGGATCTACATCTAGATACTAGGAGGGATGTAGCTGCTAGAAGGGGGGTGCAGATGGTAGATTCTACGATTGAAAAGCAAAGTTGAGAAGAGCAAACACTTTCTACTTTCTAAGAAGATGTTGATGGTACTGGTTTATTGAGAAGTCACCTGGTGGTCTTGGATAAGGGCAAACAAAGGGTTTGAGAGATTTTCTTTTTATTGGAGTTTTACAAAATAACAGATCTTTTTTGGTGTTGTTTTTTTTCCCCACAATGTTCTCCACGAGATAAGGAGGGAAGACCATCATTTCTGGGCCTGCTGTTTGTACGAGTGGTGAATGTGAAAGAAAGGTGACTGGGAATCTGTGGTCGGACTGAATGCTGTGACTCTTTGATATGTCAACGTTCTTGTGTTTTCCTATTTTGCTCTCTTTTTCACTTTTATACACAAATACTATTGATGATGATGATGATGATGGAGGGTTTTTTTGTATTCGTTATGTGTTCTATGGCTTGCGTGTGACCAGATGTAAGCACAGCCATGGCGTGTCTTGGCACCTGATGCGTTCTCTCAGTACAAAGCTTTGAGGATCTGACACCGTTTTTAGTTCCCTGGCAGTGAACGACAGCACAACTGAAACGAGGGGTTAATAATTGTAAACGGAATATACACTTGGTTTGTTATGGAACACTTTTGTTGAATCAAAATGTTGCATATTTTTGGCTACTTTGCTCTGCCACTTGTTAGTACAGCAACGAGATATATGCTGTGCAATACATTTTATGTTTCATTGTCTCGTTCATTCAATAAATCTCAACAAAAATACCCCTTTTCTGATTTTTTTCAATATTATGCCTTAGGGTGGAACATTGGTACAATAATGACTGAACAGCAATGTCTGCTAACAGGACAACATGAACACATTTTTTTAAGCCTAGTGTCAGACATTACACCATCTCAACGTTATTCAACTATTGCCTTAAGGTAAATCAATAAAGACAAGAAAATGCGTTTGGATACATCAAACCCCACTCAAGGTAACTGTGCTGCCCACTCTGTTCGAAGCAAACGTGTGCTTCCTGCTGGACAAAGGCTGAACTACAAGATGCCTGGCTTTTGTAGCGAGAGAAAGAGATGGAGAGAGACTGCGGTAGGCAGATTCAGCAGACGGTAGACACTACTCAGAACTTGCCAACAAACCAAAACAACCTATGACTTTTATTTAACGAGCAGGGATATCTTATAGAGATATTTATTGAAGAAGTCTCAACACACATCAAAACATTGTGGGAACAAACGACAGACAAATCATTCAGCGATTCAATGTTATTTTAGATGTGTTTATTGCAGTCTCTGTATTTTTGTTGAAAGTTACAATGATGTTTACAAATGAGAATTAATATTTCTTCACTGAATAAAAAAAAGTATGATCTTATTAAGTTGAACTCATTGCTTTGTGTATCAACCTTGCGGGTTTCTCTGGAGGAATGCAGTGTGCTAACCTCCACTCAATTTAATTAAAAACCTAATTAATTAGAAGACATTTCGGCTGGAAGATACATGATTAACAAAAGAGTCGTAGACACAGACTTTCGTTCAATCGCAAAGCCCCCAAAGGCAATAATCCACTTTAGTTGTTACTGCCTTAAAACTAATAACACAGTGACAACATCCCCTATTCTTTCCTGCATTGTCAATGTACCTATTTATCTGTGTATTTATTTATGAGTTTATTTATGAGTAGCTTTAGCATTGTACACACTCTTAGTCTAATGGCTGCATCATAGGTGCGGCCATGCGGAACAAGAAGAACATCACATTATTTGTCATAATTTATTAATTATTTCTATTTATTAGCATGCATATTAATACATTATATGTCTGTCCTCTGAAATGTACATAATAAGCACCAATTCTTTTTTCATCATCCCAATTTGGGAAGTCACTTGTGTGATGTCAGTACAGAACATTGTGATCAATTCAAAATGAATGATATGTAAACAAAAAAAATACGCTGAGACCCTCCTTCGCTCTCCCTGTAACACATGCATCCACTGAAGCGTGTGGCTGTACATCCCGCGGCTATCCTGATCTGCAGCAGAAACTAAGACATTCCTCACGTTTCCTTCCCACCTTGCTGTCGACCAACCATTCAGACCACTGATACAACAACGCACCCTTACAACGTGATGGTGAATGGCACTCTGGGTAATCATGAAGCAGGAGTTAGCGGTTAATTGTGCGGCTAATACAAGGAAGTGATTTTCCTCGTGGATAATTGGCTATTAGAAAACCCCCCCATCGTAGACATGGCGGGGAACCTCCCAGGCCTTGGTTAGGCTGTGATCAGTCCAAACTGTACACGTTACTGGAGACGACGGAGAGAGAAACCGGGGTCCTTGAGGTTGTGTTGCAGATGTAGCCCGGGTGGAGTCATGACGAAGGTGAGAGAGAGGAGAGAGGGTGGACGGGCAGATGTACAGACTCCTCCACCCAAAAATGCACATGAATCGCCTCGCAAAGGAGCCTGATGACGCTGCTGTCCCCCTTCGCTCATCTGAATGGAACGAAGAAAGATGAAGTCTCATTCCTGCACATGCAAAGAAAATACAACAGTGTCCGATTAAGTCAATTTTGGCTGATAACACACACACGCTTGAAATACTCATTCGGGCAGAATGACACACACACACACACACACACACACCAACTTTTGATTTGGAAAAAGAAGCGAGTTGACATTCATTGGAAATGTTATGAGCGGTGAAGAGAGTGGTTACCTACAGAGTTAGCCTACATCACAGAGTGGCATGTTTTCTCTCTCAGAGTTCTGAATGATCCACTCAATAGCATCCCAGCCCTACCGCGTCACAGAGGAGGAACAGAAGACAGAACAGAGCAGTCAAAGCCCACGCCAGAGAACAGAAAAACATATTCCAGTAGACTTGGGAACATGATATCCAATCAAGAGCGTGTAATTAAAGCAAGGTAAAACATGCTAAATGAAACCAAATGTGCAAGCCGGTGTAAGCCAGTGGCAGACAGATTGAGAATGAAATAAACAAATCTGTCAGTTAAAACTCCCAACACAGGCCTTGTGCTTGGAGATGACTGACGCATGCTGGGAATGTCATGTTAGATTTCAAATGTATTTCAGCCAGAATAGATTGCAGTCAGTTTGAATTCAAAATAAAAGTGAACAGGTCGCATGCATGCAACACATCGTTCTTGCGCTTGAGTGTCTGTGCGTTTTCCTTTTACCTTCCTTGCGTTGGCGGACATTCTCCTGGCCATCATTCCTTCCAGGTAGCTGCTCAGACTGACACCCTTCACTGTTATGATGGCCTCTTGGGTCAGGATCGTGCTGCATGGATAGGATACAATACAGACACAGTCACTATCAGCCGTCTATTACATACTTGCAAAGCAAGGCTTAAAGGTGCAGTGTGTGGAATTTAGTTACATAGCGAAACGGTCTTGGCAGAAATGGAATGTAACATTCATCAAGTATCCCATGAATATTAACATCGTCGTGTTTTAGAATGAGCCCTTAATATCTACATGGGGAGCGGGTCCGGTTCCATGGAGGCGGCCATGTTGCACAGCGGCAATGTTTCTACAGTAGCCCAGAACGGACAAACGGCTCTAGAGCACCTTTGTCCGTGCTCTAGCGCCGTTGAAAGATCAAATCGAAGAGAGTTGGAGGAAGAGGAGGGCGTGTAACATCACTTTTTTTGCAAAACAGAAATTCCTACTGGCACCTTCCACAATGCGGTCCAGTACAGGACACTGCAGTCATTGGAAAGGGAGGGGGTGAAGGGGAGAGTATTCAGTTCGTCGCACTCTGCCACCTCTCCGCCTGCTGCTGCTAAATTCTACACAGGTCACACAACGCTTCTGACGACCACAACAAAGAGGTCATTCTTATGAAATTGGCGTGGGTACTTACACCTCAGGGTTGTCCGGGTGAGGTCGGTAAACTAGCCTCTCGTCCACAGACACCAGGTTGGTCAAAGTAATCTGAAACGTTGAAACACGCTGTTTGTTCAAGCCTCTTGGTTGGTCATAGCGCATGTTCGTCTCACTTTGAGGGTGTGCATTCCTGTGGAGAAACCACACTGCAACGATTGGTCACTCACGTTAGTAGAACACAGCTCCATTTTCTTTTCGTCGGGGTCCACTATGGAGTGCTCTTGTACATAGGTCCTGGTCTGGGTCGTCCCCAAGATCTGCAGGCATCAGAAACGAAAAAGCTCACCTTTGCTGAACAGACAGTCCACCACAAATAGAAATAGCTCAGCATGCTGCTGTTCTATTGGGATGAAGAACCATTGTGCAAGTTATGGTTGAATGCAATATCCGGGCCACTGGTATTTTCAGAGAATTGATTTAACAATCATGCTGTTCCTGAGACAACATATATGAGCCAAACTAGGTCCCAGCTGCACTGTCACCTGAGGACCTAAGGAAGTCAGCTCAAGCTAAGCTAACTAACCTAAACTCACCTAAATGACCTTTACAAATGTTTGTGTTAGAAGTTAGCACTATGCTAGGAATGATGGGCTAATCAGTGCAATTATACAGTGTAACTGTGTTATATATGATTTGGTGGGGCATGTGCCCCCCCCCAGGCCCTCATGGACACGCCCCTGTGTGTGTGTGTGTGTGTGTGTGTGGACGTTAGTGACTGACCGCTCGCACAATGCCGGGCAGACCCCACTCTGTGCTGAGCAGTCTGTGGCTGTGGAGGCGTCCCTCTGGGTCCAGGCTTCGGTCCAGAACGTCCACCCCCACCACACTGGGGTTCATGGGGTTGGGGTACTTCCTCATGGCTGCCTTGATCACCGTCTCCCATGGATAACTGTTGAATAGACCAAAACAAAATGAAATCATACCAAAGCGTCACAGTAATCATATATTGATGTATCATTATTAACGTGAATCAGGCCTATGCATTATCTTTAATACATACACTACATATGCGATTTGGATCAAATGAAGGCAAAACCACAATCCATGTTGTATTTACTTCGAGATACCACTAATTGTACTATTTATTTCAAGGTGAACTCTGAATAGCCTCTACATAAGCTTTGAGGCTACGTCATTTTGAGTGTATTCTATGCTTATATACAGATACATGAACAGGTGCATGAAGTGATTTAAGATCAGGTAAAGACAACTGTGTTGCTGGTTACATTGCAAATGCACATATCAGAGTGTACAGTAGATCAAAAATCAAACTATGATAATATCTCAATTTACACTCCACATTAACATGGATTGACATAGGTTTGTAAATCAAAGTTTAAGACTGCTTGAATGTGAAATAAATGTATGTTATTGAACGTGCACCCCCTAAACTATGGTATACAGGCGTATAAAGAGCCTAAACGCTGCACTAATGGGGACTATATAGCTTTAAATTCCAATCGCCGCAGCATCCGAGCAAGATGCCATCGTGACCCACCTGAAAACATGCTCCGTGCTCCAAATCCTCATCTTGCGAACCACCGTATTGAATATACTGTTGAAATAACCTTCTCCATCCAACACGTCGACTCACCGGCTATATTACAGAGAAAGCGCCCGTAGTTTACCACAGGCCTATCATGATCCCATAGCAGAGCTTCGCCGGTCATACGAATGAACGGACTTCCACCTCCACCACTACCTCCTCCCACCAGAGAGCCGATCTGATTCAGTCTTGACTCCGCGCACTGCATAAAGTGAGCTCAAAACGACACAAATCACCACAGTTGGTATCTCTATACCAACACACAAAGGAGAAGAGAACAACAAAGGAATTTAATGTGTGGATCGAAACAACGCAAAGAGAGAGGTTATCGCCGGGGAAGAGAACACAGTATCCGGAGTTTCTGCTGCTGCTGCGTCCGTTGTGCGCATGTGCCGTGCATCTTTCCCATCCAGTCCTGTCAGGTGGTCCCTCGTTCCCAGGCGCTCTCATCTCACGGCGGAACGAACTGAGCGGGGGGCTCAAAATAAGCGTTATTGCCGAGAGAGAGATAGGGCGGGACTTTCAGTAACATGGGTTTAGAGCCGATGGACAGGGAGGTACTTGAAGTTTCAAAGGTTAAGGCTAAAACTTCATCGTCTAGTCATATAGGTTCAGCAGCGCGAGAAAGGGCGGGACTTCCGATAGATGAATATCAATTTCCGGTACATGTTTTGGATATTTTGTGGCGTAGAATTCTTTGTCAGAAAACAGCAGATTGATTCTCCCTTTCGTTATTGTTGTTATTCTCGTCATACTCTTATTTTCGATGGTTCCAGAGACTGTTTACTAGCGTACATAGCTCATAGGAAGTAAGATACCGGAAATGACGTTGGGTAAAACCAGAAGAACGCCTTAATTCAGGATCCCCTCACTGCCTAGTCTCTGTATCTCTGCCCAGCCACTCAACCCGCAGAGGAACGAGTATGCTACGCTGATCGGGAATTAATACTATAGCCGTTTATCTAAACGGCTCTTTCGTTTTGGTCTAGTCGAGAAAAACAACCAACCTTGAACGTGTAACGGTGCCGTAGGGGGGAGATACCGTACTGACTGCATGACCTTGTAGGCTACTGATTGTCCTCATAAAGGGATATTTATCCAGCGACACGGTAAGGGAGCGAGCATCCTCACTCACTGAAATGAATGAAAATCATTTATTGAATGCTTTGGTAATTTGGGCTCGGTGTAGTAAGTAAAAAATATTCTGTGGTCATATTTTGCACATTATTTGTTTTTATATGTGCTATATTGGAAGACGCAATGGTGTAGTAGACTCTACAAAAGCTTATAGTATGGATGATAGGAATGTGTCAATACTCCACTCGAAGGCCATAATGCATGCAGCAGAATGCTAATTTTTCCCGATTCGCGTTTTTTTGCATATGAATGCCAGGTCCATGCTGTTCAATTTATTTCAACAGCATATGCCATTGTCATACTGACAAACTAAAAACAGAGCAGTTAACCGATGGAGGGCCAGACTCTGCGGTGGGCTATATATGGTTAGACTAGATGCTGCAGCGGCACTCGAGGTGGGGGAGATGGAGCGGCATTTTCTTTAAGACCATTAAACAAAACCAAGACTGATTACACGTGTCGCTGTGATTATCATATCCAACCTAGTTCATCCTAAATTAAATATGAGGCCAAAAAACGAGAGCCCATCACGGTTGGCCTTACAACTAAAGGGGTTGCTGTGTTCGTGCTCGAGCTGAAAAAATCTGCTGACATCTGCGCGGTGGTGGTGCCTGCCTCCGCCTCCTCCTCCTCCTCCTCCTCCCTCCTCCTCCTCCTCCTCCTCCTCCACCTCCTCCTTTTTGTGCGACATGATGCCGGCTCCCCGCATGGCTTTTAGACTATATCCATCATGTCCCGCGCCCTGGGGCTTAAGTCTCACACATCAACCGTCCTTCCTTCTGCCGTCTGTTAAGTAGCTTCAGTCACTCTCAAGACTCGTGCAGACTCGCAGTGTAACTCATCTTGCAGTCAGATTCATATTTTCGATTTTCACTTTCGGTGGAAGGATTAGGCCTCAGACACTGACCTCATTCTCAACACCCTATGCTATACCGTGCGTCTGGTGTTAGGCTGAACCATTGTGCAGATCTCAGTCATTTACCCCTCTCTCTCATCTCCGGATCACCATATTTCTCTCTCTCTCTCTCTCTCTCTCTCTCTCTCTCTCTCTCTCTCTCTCTCTCTCTCTCTCTCTCTCTCTCTCTTTCTTCTTTCCTCAGGACAGTGGCCACAGCCATGGAGATCCTTACACATCTCATCAACGACACCGTAGAGTTCTACAAATGGAGTCTCACTATTGCAGGTGAGACTTGGTTCATTTGGTTTGGGAGCCGTCAGAAAAAAAAAAATGTTGGTATTATGTGATTATGCCTTTTGTCTGTATACACATCTCAAGTTATGCATAATTGAACGGCAATGCAAAGGTATTACATTATTGAAGGTCTGTACTGTGGAATTGTACCTTATTGCTGGAGAATGTTGTAGGGAGCGCTGCACTTTAATGTTCATTGTCATATGGTTATTTATATTTCTTTTAATAATATTGTTGTTAAATGTTTCCGCCCTTGATGATTGTACATAAAACCGAACTCATATTTGTGGGTGTACAGGATTTGACCTAGCTGTTAATCCCTCATCCACAATCACCATGACGGTGTGTGTGTGTGTGTGTGTGTGTGTGTGTGTGTGTGTGTGTGTGTGTGTGTGTGTGTGTGTGTGTGTGTGGTCGGGGGGGGGGGGTCTGGGGCATTACTGTGGCAGGGCGGGGGGGGTTCGTGTCAATGGTCCAATAAATGGAATAGGCCCCGCCCACCACAGATGTCCCACAGAGCCCCCATAACAACACCCCCTTCCGGAACCCAAGTGTACAAGCTGGTGTCGCGACAGTCCAGGGGCGAAAGGGCCCCCCGAATAGAAAATGTGTGCAAAATAGTTGAATTCAATTAAAACGCCTAAAAATGGGCCGACCGTTTCATAGCATGGTGTTGTGCTTGTGTTGAGCTTGTGTTTGCGCTCTCACCGCAGACAAGCGAGTGGAGAAATGGCCCCTGATGGACAACCCCCTGCCCACGCTGGCCATCAGCAGCTCCTACCTGCTGTTCCTCTGGCTGGGGCCCAAATACATGAAGAACAGAGAGCCCTTCCAGCTCCGCAAGACACTCATCGTCTACAACTTCAGCATGGTCTTCCTCAACTTCTTCATCTTCAAAGAGGTGGGTTGGCCATGCGTCATGACAGGGTTATATTTACAGCCAACAGCACAACACAGGCACTATATTGTTGCAGAAACAGTAAATGTACTGTATATACATGTGTCTATATTTGTACGGTAATATATTTGTGTATAATACACAGGGCATTATGTCTCTGCCCTATGTCTATCTATATTGTGTTTTTGTGAATATTATACTTGATACATACTAAGATATTTAAGATATTAAGATATTTGGATTATGTGTCATTTCCTCAACATTATACAAACAAATACATCATCGTTGTTTGTATTCACTGAAACCCAAATGGCTCAATTACTCCACCTCCAAGTGTTTTGTGTCTGTAACCTTGTCTTGCCTTTTCATCCCATCCTCCGAACGTGGATCCTTCCCTCCTTCCTTCCTTGGTACCTCAATGTTTCCCTCCATCTTTCCTCTTTCTAACTCATGATCCTGCAATATCATATTTCATAGCTTACTTTGTTTCATGTTTCAGCTCTTCATGGCCGCCAGGTCGGCTAGCTACAGCTACATTTGCCAACCGGTGGACTATTCAGATGACCCCAATGAAGTCAGGGTGAGTCTTTCAGCTGATGTTATATATATCTTTATATAATGTTATACATATAGATCGATATCTCTCTATCTACCTCTATCTATCTATTAATGAATAAACATATTCAAATATGTCTGCAGCTATACTTGCTATTGTAAGAGAGGGTTTTTGGAAACGTAAAACCTTTCCATTCCCTGGCACAGCTTCTGTTATCAGATTTGGGGGTAGGCAGGCAAGAAGACGAAAGGACGGGTGTTTAGTTTCAAGAGCTTCTCTTTCTCAGTTCTCCATGACGTAGCTGTGTAGCTGTAAATACATACTCAGCAAGCAGAATGTTCCTCAGGTGGAGATGAGAGAGTTTCATTGAATTGAAGTGTGTTCTGGGCGTTTTGTAAAACCTGTATATGTTCATTCTTAGGATGTAACTAAACGAATATAGAATATTTATTTAAAACTACTTACCCGCACCAACCACCTCTCTCTCTCTCTCTCTCTCTCTCTCTCTCTCTCTCTCTCTCTCTCTCTATGAAACAGGTGGCAGGTGCGTTGTGGTGGTATTTTGTCTCCAAGGGAATAGAGTACCTGGACACGGTGTTCTTCATCCTGAGGAAGAAGTTCAACCAGGTCAGCTTCCTCCACGTCTACCACCACTGCACCATGTTCACCCTGTGGTGGATCGGCATCAAGTGGGTGGCGGGGGGACAGTGTAAGTTAACCCTCGTTAACGTCCTCTGAGCTTTTTATGTTAGCCTGCTGATTTACTGTTGTTTACCCAAAGGGTGGGATCCTAACATGATGATTGCTCGTAATCAAAAATGTAACTGTAAATGTAAATAGTAAGTGGTTTACTGGGGTTTACTAGGGTAGCTCAGTGGGTAGAGCGTGTGGACAGAGCGGGTCGACCCCTAACCGTAGGTTCGGCGGTTCGATCCCCTTGATCCCCCCACCTCCAAGTGTCCACATGTTGAACCCCACAAATGTATTGATTGTAAGTCGCTTTGGACAAACAAGTCTGCTAAATGCCCCCTTTGCCCTTTACTGTTGATGTTTATAATAACATTTTTGGCTAAAACGACCGACTGGCTTCCCTCTGCGCAGCGTTCTTCGGTGCACACATGAACGCCGCCATCCACGTGCTGATGTACCTGTATTACGGGCTGGCCTCCTGTGGGCCCAAGATTCAGAAGTACCTGTGGTGGAAGAAGTACCTGACCATCATCCAAATGGTGAGATGTTCCTCTCCCACTTCCTACCATGCTCCTCTTTGTACCCCGAGTCAGGCTCAGGGTGCTCTGTTTCCCCTCCTGTCCTGAAACAACAAAAGGGTTAAAAACCCAAACCAGAAGCACCATTGAGAGTACTCATTGTAACGGCCTCTTTCTGCTCCACCCACCCCACCCGTCTTCAGGTCCAGTTCCACGTCACCATCGGCCACACGGCGCTCTCCCTCTACGTCAACTGTGACTTCCCCCACTGGATGCACTACTCGCTCATCTGCTACGCCATCACCTTCATCGTGCTCTTCGGCAACTTCTACTACCAGACCTACCGGCGCCAGCAGCCCCGCCGCGACCCCTCCTCCTCCACCTCCTCCTCCTCCTCCTCCTCCTCCTCCTCCACCACCTCCTCCAGG
>JAXIVH010000002.1:12033502-12043502 GCA_036785325.1 Urophycis tenuis | reverse complement strand
TGTGTGTGCGTGTGTGTGTGTATGTGTGTCTGTATATGTGTGTGTGTGTGTGTGTGTGTGTATGCGTGTGTGTGTGTGTGTGTGCGTGTGTGTGCGTGTGTGTGCGTGTGTGTGTGTGTGTGTGTGTGCATGTGTGTGTATGTCTGTGAGTGTGTGTGTGTGTGTGTTTGTGTGTGTGTGTGTATGTGTGTGTGTGTGTGTGTGTGTGTGTGTGTGTGTGTGTGTGTGTGTGTGTGTGTGTGTGTGTGTGTGTGTGTGTGTGTGTGTGTGTGTGCCAGGATATGTGTGTAGACAAGGTGTATCAATGGCAAACAGGAGCCAAATAAGCCGTCAGGTTAATTATCAATAGAAATCAGCTTTGAAAAACTGTTTTGAAATTAAATCTAAAATCAAATTACACTAGGCCTATACATTTGATTCTACACAAGGACAATCAAATCAAGCAATGAGCAATTGTCAATAGGTTATAGGTAAGTTAGTTATATTTTGTTGAATTAAATAACTCAGTCTTTTATAAGCTACGACAATATCCATCCTACATGATAAACGTGTGTATACCTGCCAGAAAGAATCTCAGCCTCTTGGCAGAATGAACACGTCACGTGGACCAATTAACGGCTTCCTGTTGCAATTTCGATGAGACATTTATAAAGCATAATCAATTTGTGGCCCAGTTTATTAGAAACTGAGTCAGGCCGTTGACCGGGTGCGTACGCACGTGCGTGCTCATGCGCGCACCTGCAGCCGGCTGCATCACAAAAGGACAGACACCACCGGAGAATGTCAGCGTGGCTTACGCGATGACGTAATGACATGCATATTGGAACAGTTCGGCTCGGTGGTCGGGGAGGCGCACGGAGTCAGCAGCATCCCGCTGCCTCAGCACCACGGCCGCCTTCCTCTGCGAGGAAATAAAACACAGAGCAGGTAAGACAAAAACAAAATGTGCGCTGGTTTGATGATTGTTTTTCTGTTTTTTTTTCCCGATTTCCCTGACCCTGAGTTAAACCGTGACAGGTGCTTCGGGAAATTGTTTAGAATTGCCCCCCAAGAATCAGCTTGTGTCCTACATCTCGTTGTTGGGCCTGCGATGGGAATGCTGTTGATTTACTGTTGCTTGTAGTTGTTATAGCGTCATATGCTTGAAAGTCATTTAAGATTACACTTAATCATACTTAGGCCTATAGTACTGCTATTTGTCCTGTTTTTTACGTTTTTTATTGACGACACTAAGGGCTTGTGTTTGTTCTAACAATAAAGATTGTATTGACCCCGTGGGTCTTTATTCTAAATACCATATTTCAGGTCTAAAATAGAATAAAAGATGCAAGGCGAGGTTTGGTCACGTTATAGACTTCGTTTGGTCATCGTCCTCGTCCGTTTGCGTAATGAGTCGTTCAGTTATTGATATGAGTTGTGTGATGAAGATGAATCCTTGTCAAAAAGATGGCACTTAAAGCAACATAGAACACGGGTCGCTTGACATATATTATAGGTCGGGTTGATACAGTTGGGTTGGGTTGAGAATGTAGTAACAGCCCATGCAGAATGTAAGCTTCAAAACCAGCGCGTTTTAATTGCTCACCAATATATTCGGTCGCCGGCTGTTCGAGGATTCAATAGAATGTAAATGGATTCATCAATGGTGCGGATCCGTTAAATAGGAGACCACCTCATTTGGGCTTTTAGGACCCTAGACGTGCTGGTCCTCACGTATGTCGAGTTGTCCTGCTGTTGATGGCTAATAATTGATCAATAAATCCTCCAAACGCACGCCTCATGCCCTTGCCTGCTGCTGTTTTGATGCACACACTCGTTATCTTTTCCACTCGAGGCACAGGGAAACGACAAAGTAGACCAAGTCCCTTTCCCCCTTAACAAGGTCATTCTCGTGTTGCCTATCCCCACGCCATTGTAGGCTACTACAGCTAATTGTTGCTTTTTGATCATCGCAAATCCACAGGATAACGCTGTGTGTGTGGTGGGCGGGTGGGGGGAGAAAGGGATGAAATGGAAGCCGTGGATGGAATGAGCCATCGCCTATGACACCATGATGAACCCACCCGCTAGCGGCGCTGCCGACGCGCCCCGCCAGCCAGACAATAGCGGGCGCACCAAAAAGCAGCGCGCGTCATCGCCGGCCGGCGTCAAAGAAGGCGCGTCCAAAGCCGCCGCGCAGAAGGCCGGCAAGGCGTCAAAACAAGGTGGAAGTGGAGGAAGCGGAAGAAGCAGCCGCGGTCATTCCCCCGTGTCCACGGCTACGGGCAGGGAGCGGCAGACCGGGACGAAAGGCGCCGCTGCTGTCCAGGCGAGCGGTGCTGAAAGTCCGCCGCTAAGCAGGGCGTCGGCGGAACGCGGCAGCGGCGGCGGCAGCCATGCGTCCGACGACGTCTCGTCGCCCTCCAGAGTAGAGCAGAACCGCGTGGTGTCGGACCAGCCCTGTTCGTCAAAATCCCCTAAACTGCGCAGCAAGCATCCGAAAGGAGTGGAGGCAGCGAGCGCCGGCAAAAAGAGCTCCAAGAGCGCCGTGGGCTGCGGACCCGGCTTCTGGAAGGAGGGGTGTCTGCAGTCCGAGTTGATCCAGTTTCACCTCAACAAGAGCTTGGGGAAGAAAGGCACGAAGATGCCCACGAAGTCGGCGTCCCCGCCGGCCTCAGAACCGGAGCTGTCCCCCGAGGACTCCCCGCACCCAGACGAGAAGCTGCAGGAAGAGATCGAAAAGCTAGAGGATGAGAACGAAGATCTCAAGGTAGGCCTACTCCGCCAAGGAATCTGCGTTTCCCTTACTCACTGAATCTGTCTCAGCCACTGTTATCGGTGCCAGTGCCGCACCTGTGGCTGCTAGCTTCAGAGCTATTAGCCGAAGGCTAGCCTTTATTTATTCATGTATTTATTCATGTAGGCCCATACGCACCATACAGGCCTATAGCCTGTGTGTATGGATGGAAATATTTATGTATGTAGGTTATGTATGTATGTATGTATGCATTATGTATGAATGTGTGTTTGTGTGTGTGTGTGTGTGTGTGCGTGCGTGCGTGTGTATGTGTGTGCGTGCGTGCGTGTGTGTGCGTGCGTGAGTGTATGTATGTGCGCGCGTGTGTGTGTGTGTCAGGCCATCAGTTATTGACGACGAGTGAGGTCATTCCTAAATGGATTTTCTCTTACATTCCATGTGATCCGAACGCGACCATAGAACGAGATCGAGGAGATGCGCGCGGAGATGGACGAGATCCGCGACACCTTCTACGAGGAGGACGCCTGCCAGCTGCAGGACATGCGGCGCGAGCTGGAGCGGGCCAACAAGAACTGCCGGATCCTCCAGTACCGGCTCCGCAAGGCCGAGAGGAAGAGGCTCCGGTTCGCCGAAACGGGCGAGGTGGACGGGGAGCTGCTCCGGAGCATGGAGCAGGACCTGAAGGTAACACAGGAGTGTGGTGGAAACACCAGGACTGGACTGACACACACAGCAGGACTGGACTGACACACACCAGGACTGGACTGACACACACAGCAGGACTGGACTGACACACACCAGGGATGGACAGACACACACCATGGCTGGACTGACACACAGCAGGACTGGACTGACACACATCAGGACTGGACAGACACACACAGCAGGGCTGGACAGACACACACCAGGGCTGGACAGACACACACACCAGGGCTGGACAGACACACAGCAGGGATGGACAGACACACACACCAGGTCTGGACAGACACACACCAGGGCTGGACAGACACACACATCAGGACTGGACTGACACACACCAGGGCTGGACAGACACACACCAGGGCTGGACAGACACACACACACAGCAGGGCTGGACAGACACACACACCAGGGCTGGACACACACACACAGCAGGGCTGGACAGACACACAGCAGGGCTGGACAGACACACACCAGGGCTGGACAGACACACACACAGCAGGGCTGGACAGACACACACCAGGGCTGGACAGACACACACACACAGCAGGGCTGGACAGACACACACACCAGGGCTGGACAGACACACACAGCAGGGCTGGACAGACACACAGCAGGGCTGGACAGACACACACACAGCAGGGCTGGACAGACACACAGCAGGGCTGGACAGACACACACACACCAGGGCTGTACAGACACACAGCAGGGCTGGACAGACACACACACCAGGGCTGGACAGACACACACTAGTGCTGGACAGACACACAGCAGGGATGGACAGACACACAGCAGGGCTGGACAGACACACACACACCAGGGCTGGACAGACACACACACACCAGGGCTGGACAGACACACACTAGTGCTGGACAGACACACAGCAGGGATGGACAGACACACAGCAGGGCTGGACAGACACACAGCAGGGCTGGACAGACACACACAGCAGGGCTGGACTGACACACAGCAGGGCTGGACAGACACACACCAGTGCTGGACAGACACACAGCAGGGCTGGACTGACACACAGCAGGGCTGGACAGACACACACAGCAGGGCTGGACAGACACACAGCAGGGCTGGACAGACACACAGCACGGCTGGACAGACACACAGCAGGGCTGGACAGACACACAGCAGGGCTGGACTGACACACAGCAGGACAGACACACACCAGGGCTGGACAGACACACAGCAGGGCTGGACAGACACACAGCAGGGCTGGACAGACACACACAGCAGGGCTGGACAGACACACAGCAGGGCTGGACAGACACACACAGCAGGGCTGGACTGACACACACAGCAGGGCTGGACTGACACACAGCAGGGCTGGACAGACACACACCAGGGCTGGACAGACACACACACACACCAGTGCTGGACAGACACACAGCAGGGCTGGACAGACACACAGCAGGGCTGGACAGACACACACAGCAGGGCTGGACAGACACACAGCAGGGCTGGACAGACACACAGCACGGCTGGACAGACACACAGCAGGGCTGGACTGACACACAGCAGGACAGACACACACCAGGGCTGGACAGACACACAGCAGGGCTGGACAGACAGACACCAGGGCTGGACTGACACACAGCAGGGCTGGACAGACGTTGTAATTACATTGGGACTCCCAACAAACCCCAGCCTCTGCTCCGGCCTAGATTCCGCTCAGTTCTAATCTGAAGAAAGGTGTGTTGGGATTTCATGGTAGCTGTGTCGTCCTTCTGACACCGTTATCAGATCAACAGAGCAGTAATCAGGACAATCAGAGAAAGCCTGTGTCGTCTCTTAATTAATAAATGCATCATGAATAAAGTCATTGTCTCACCTACCTCTCTCTCCTCTTCCTCTCGTGATACCCCTGACTTATGTCTCATTAACTTACCAATTATCTCCCCCTCTCCCCCTCTCCCCTCTTCTCTCTCACTCCTTTTTTTCTGGCTTGTTATTCTTCTGTCTCTGTTTCCATCATTCACCCCTCCTGTCTCCTTTCCCTCTCTCTCTTTTTCTCTTCCCTCTCCATGACTCATCTGAACTTCATCCCTCATCTTTCGCTCACCACCCTATCTCTCATTCTCTCTAATTCCTTCTCTATCTCTCTCCTCCCCCTCTCTGACTCTATGCTCTGACACATCTGGACTCTCTCTCTCTCTCTCTCTCTCTCTCTCTCTCCTCTCTCTCTCTCTCTCTCTCTCTCTCTCTCTCTCTCTCTCTCTCAACCCCCCCTCTCCTTTTCTCACCCCCCCTCTCTTTCCCAATTGCTCTCTCTCTCCTCTCTCTCTCTCTCTCTCTCTCTCTCTCTCTCTCTCTCTCTCTCTCTCTCTCTCTCTCTCTCTCTCTCTCTCTCTCTCTCTCTCTCTCATTCCTTCTTTCTCATTCCCACTCTCTCTCTGTCACCCTCTCTCTCTCTCTCCCTCTATGCTCTGACTCATCTGAACTCTATCTCTCTCCATCTCTCTCTCTGCCCCCCCCTCCCCTCCGCCTCTCTCTACCTCCCCCAGGTGGCCAAGGATGTGTCGGTGCGCCTGCACCACGAGCTGGAGAACGTGGAGGAGAAGAGGATGCGGACGGAGGAGGAGAACGAGAGGCTGAGGCAGAAGCTGATCCAGGTGGAGGTCACCAAGCAGGCCCTGCACAACGAGCTGGAGAAGTCCAAAGAGGTGTGTTTGTGTGTGTGTGTTTTGTGTGTGTGCATGTGTGTGTGTGTGTGTGTGTGTGTGTGTGTGTGTGTGTGTGTGTGTGTACGTGTTGTGTGTGTGTGTGTGTGTGTGTATGTCTGCATGTACGTGTGTGAGAGTATGTGTGTGTGTGTGAGTGTCATTTAATTATTACTATTTGCCTATATTAAAATAAATATTATTTATAGTATTCATATTTTGTACTTGTTGATTAAAGATTTTAGAATGAAAAGTTAAATGTTAATATCCGAAACATTGAAATGTTCACGTGTCTGTATTCTTTTTGAAAAAGTCCAACCAAAATGAACTCCCACTCTAATCCTCACACAACAGAAAGGCAGTCTTGCCCTTTCCATTGGCTTTCCATTACCCTAGTGTCCTGTCACTGCTGCGCCGTACCCGCGGCCCCAGTGTGCTCATGATGTCACCGCGCACCGTTTCCCCGTATAGCTGTCGCTGAAGAGACGCGGAGGCAAGGACGGGGGGAAGGCAGAGAGGAGGGCCCCGCAGACTCCGCTGGAGGTGAGTCAGCCAGTCGCCATGGCGGCCGAAGCTGGAGTCCTCGCTCATGAGAAAGCTCATGTTGGTAGAGTCCTGTTTAACGCGTATGATCAAATTACAAAAAAAAAACGCCCGAGGCCGCTTAGAGAAGGGAATGACAACCTTTCACCCCGATACATGACGATCGATGACGATACATTTCTACATTGCGAGAGAGAGAGAGACGGTGGACATTAAAAACGACTACAGCGATGCAAAAATGTAACGCAAATAAAAATGTTCTACGTATATATATACTGTATATATATATTCCGGATGACCCCTGCCTGCTGTGTCACCGCAGGAGGAGAACGAGGGACCTGAAATGCCAGCTGGCCTTCATCAAAGAGGAGGCCACCTTGATGAGGAAGAAAATGGCCAAGATAGACAAGGGGAAGGACCCGCCTGGACCAGGAGCTCCAGAAGTACGCTCCTTCTACGGCGACGTGGACAGCCCCCTGCCCAAGGGCGAGGGCCGGCGCCCCCCCACCACCCGGGAGTCGGAGCTGAAGCTGCGCCTCCGCCTGGTGGAGGAGGAGGCCAACATCCTGGGGAGGAAGATCGTGGAGCTGGAGGTGGAGAACCGTGGCCTGAAGGCGGAGCTGGACGACATGAGAGAAGACTGGTACTTAGCGTTGGGGTTGGTGGGGGTGGTGGTGGTGGTGGTGGTGGTGGTGGTGGGGGGTGTAGCAGCGAGGCTGGGGTGTTGTGGGTGTTATTTTGTTTCTGGTAGATGGAGGATAATGGCTCTCTTCTGCTTTTCTTCCCTCTTCTCTCATTTCCTCTCTCCCCTGTTCTCCTCTCTGTTCTTGTCTCCTTTCTTCTCCCACGACTTCTCTCCTGTCCCCTGCCCTCCTGCTTCCTCCTCCCATCATTTCACACTTACTTTCTCCCCTCCTCTCCTATCTCCTCGCTACTCCCCACTCATCCTCTCCTACATCCTTTTTCATCCCGTCGTCACCTCCTCCTCTCCTCCTCTCTCCACTTCTCCTCTCCTCCTCTCCACTCCCACCTCCTCACTGCTCCCCTCCCCTTCTCTCCTCTCCCACTTCCTCTCTCCGCTCCTCTCATGACTCCCCCTCTCCTCTCTCCTCCTCTCTCCTCCATGTGCCTCCTCCCTCTCCTCTCTCCTCCTCTCTCCTCCATGTGCCTCCTCCCCTCTCCTCTCTCCTCCATGTGCCTCCCCCCCTCTCCTCCTCCAGTCTTGCGGCTGCAGGAGCAGATGGCTCCGGCAACGGGGGCCACCAGTCGAGGGAGGCAGGGCGAGGCTCTGTCTGAGCTCAGGCAGCAGCTCCAGCTTGTGGAGGACGAGGCCGAGCTCCTCCGGAGGAACCTGGCAGATGTGGAGGAGGAGAATAAAAAGGTAGATAGCTGTTGGGACAAGAAGTGCTCAGCAATAAAGTGCCTTTCCATGGCAACGAACGCAACGACAATGCACCAGTGTAGACAGAAAACAATGGAAGATTGAACTTCTGCTGCTCAGTAATTGAAGTATACCTGATGCTGGGTAGTACTCCTCTTGTTCCCTCTTTGGAACACCTCTGTGAAAAGGCACCATTAATGCTAGGCTATGTGGGTTTCCCCAAGCCTTCGTGAACCTCTGGTTCTGTAACACGATTATGGCATAAACTCAGAGTACACTGGTTTAGTAATAGTCATGCATAAATAAATGTAGTTGAATCCTATTTCTTTTATGTTGGCCGTGCATTCCTTAAAATATATTAAAAATAAATCTTCTTATCTTCTTTCAGGGCACCTTCATTGTAGTTATTCAACATTGTGTAATGAATATTACACAAAATATCAAATCTGCAAATGTTACATTGCCTCACCTTTAAGTATTATCTGAGTATTACATTTGCTTCTACAGACACTTTGCGCAGATTACATTTTCATATTATTCAGATCTTTGAAGCGATGCTTTATCCAATTTCTATGAATCTCAAAGCTATGAATGCTTCTATGAATACAAACCCAAATGGGTTTCTGTCGTTTCAGTCTGACTGAACCCTTCTTATTGATTACCAGGTGACAGGAGAGCTGAACAAACTGAAGTATAAGGCTGGGTCTCATGAAGCTGGGTCCAGGCATGGAGGGGGCGGTGAGTCAGCGCCTTTTATTTTTATTCAATTCAAAAATGGAACGACCACACAGTCAAGGCTGGGGAAATGGTCTCGCGGTCACGCGGTCAGCGCAGAACATACCAGAACGTTAAAGCACAGCACACAACTCAACACATAGATGGACATGACAGAACACACAGCTGCAGTGCCTATTCTGTTTTGACATCATTATGATCATGGTCATCTTCCGCAAGACATAACTCATTAATCCTTTCATAATAATAATAATAATAATAATAATAATAATAATAATAATAATAATAATTAATACAGTACACATCCACACAAGCAGCACTCAATATCAGAGCCTCTTGGCTCCTCTGAGACACCTGAAGACACGAGGTTCCTGTGCTGTCCTCCCGCCCAGGGTCTGGCGGGGCCGAGCCGGCCAAGATGGAGGGCCTCCAGGAGGAGCTGAAGGCGGCGCGGCTGCAGATCAACGAGCTGAGCGGCAAGGTGATGCAGCTGCAGTACGAGAACCGCGTGCTGCTCTCCAACATGCAGCGCTACGACCTGGCCTCTGCACCTGGGCATCCGCGCCAGCCCGCGGGACAGCGACGCCGAGAGCGACGGCGGGCGCGGCGACGACGACGGAGCGCCCGGCGCTGCCGGGGCGCCGCCCGGGGCCCGCCTCCTCGCCGCGGCTGCTCCCGCCCCACCGCAAGCGCGAGGGCCCCATCGGCGGCGAGAGCGACCCGGACGAGGTGCGCAACATCCGCTGCCTCACGCCCACGCGCGCTCGCTCTACTCGCCCGCCGATGGGCGTTTTTTATCCCGAAGCCTGAAGGACCGGCAGCAGATGATGGACATCCGCATGGAGGCGGAGAGGGCTGGTCCGCACCATCGACAGGCTCATCGCTGACACCGCCACCATCATTGCCGAGGCCCGCGTGTACGTGGCCAACGGGGAGCTGTTCGCCCGGCTGGAGGAGGACGAAGAAGGGGGGAGGTAGGGAAGAGAGAGAGAGAAAGAGAGTCTTGAGTGCTGATGATGCAGTGCATCTTTTATGGGCATTGGAGTGAAAGTGCTGCGGATGCATTATGGGCGCTTTTATGGATTTTAGGTTTTGGACGGCGATCGCCCTCAGATTTTATTTGGCGCGTTGTTTTGTTTATTTATTTATTTTTACGTTTTTGCTCCATTACTTAAGTGTAAAGGTCATTTTGAAAATGGAGGAGTACTTATAGTATGGTGCACATTGAACAGAAGC
>JAXIVH010000002.1:11929943-12033302 GCA_036785325.1 Urophycis tenuis | reverse complement strand
GTGAGATTCGCCCCTGGCGCTAAAAGCAATGAAGACATTGGCTCATGTTGTTTTGGTGGTGGGGTTCAGGGTTAGGTTAGGATTGAGTGGTTCACCTCAAGGCAAGGACCTGGAAAGCTAATCTCATTTAGCTGTCCTTGTTAGACACATGTTTCCCAATATCGCAGTATCTGCTGCTGGCAGAGATGCCGTGCGTGTGAGCGAGGCAATTGTTGCGCCCGGGGCAAAAAAACAAAAGCGTTGGGCTCAGAACAATAGCATATGCAGGACTCAAAGGTAAAGAGTGTATAACTAGCATTAGCGGAATCTTAGCCACTTATAGGTCCTCCAAGGCAATTCGCAAGGATTAAAAACCTTCTCACTACCGTCATTTCTCCCATAATGTGGCCAATCTTTTGAAGTTTCCAACCTATAATGGCACATCGATTCCTTAGTTGCTAAGTTAGCGTTAGCGCTTACAGTTCCCCACCTAAACCTGTAGGACGTTGCTAAGTTACTGTTAGCGTTTACAGTTCACCACCTAAACCTGGTACAACTTTAGTTGAAAACTGTAGATGCGCACACATTCCCATCCGCCTGACTCACGTGCACACGGTGCCTAATAACCTTTTCCTCCTACACATCCTGTTCCGCACTTAACCACAGTCCACCAGACACCCCTGTTCAGCACAGCTGCGGCCCACTACAGAGTGCTCTGAGTGGGTGAGAACAGGAAGGGATGGGATGGGGGCGTGTCTCTGATCCCTGTGGAGTCAGATGATGGATGGGGGTGTGTGGGTGGGAGGTAGTGTGGGGGTGGGGGTGGGGGGGATGGTGAGGGGGCGGGGGGGGGGGTTTGGGGGGTGGCAGTGGTGTTAGGTGGGGGAGGGGGTTGTGTTGTTAAGCAGGGTGTGGCAGTGATGGTGGCGAGGGTGGTGCTAGTGGGGGTGGTGGTGGTGCTAAGCTAGTTGTGGAGATGGTAGTGCTGGAGATGATGGGCTGGGTGGTGGTGGGCTTGGAGTAGTGGTGTGTCATGGAGGTTGAGGTGGTGGGAGGTGGTAATGGTTTGCAGCACAGGTGGTGGTGGTGGAGCTTAGTGGTGCTTGAGGTGCTTGAGGTGCTTTAGATGGGGGGGGGGGGGGGGTGATGGTGCTAGAGATGGTGATGGTTAGCTATGTGGTGGAGGGGGTGGGTTTGTGGGGGTGGTAGTAAGGTACTGTGGTATGATATCACAGCTGGATCGGCCAGGAAAAATTGCCAAGAGAAGGGAGTGGAGAACGTAGGCAGTAAAAAAACAAAACAACCTGTTATGATTTATTGTTTTCTGCTGACTGACAATGGCTGTAAAGCAGAGAGCAGGATTCTAATCTCTGATATCAGGCAGCCAAACAGTGATTTAGAGGCCCACCTCTGTCCTGAGGAGCTTTTTATGGTGCATAGGAATACACACTCTAGATATCGCTTTTCGTCATATTATTCTTCTTCACACCAAATTTGTTGCAATTAATGGAAGCTAAACGGCTGAACCTTGATTAAACAATGCCAAAAACTCCCAAAGAGATAACATTGAGACTAGCTTTCCAATTGTTACGTTTGAATCCGCTGTTTGCTCTTAGGCTAACAACTGGGCAGCATAGCTCAGTGGGTAGAGCGTGCGTCCACAACCGGAGGGCTGGCCGTTCGATCCCGCCTCAACTAAATTTATCTCAACGAGTCCGGGCATTCCTATGCACAAGTAATTCCTCGCGTGGAATTACATTTTCTAGTTACACTTGCTTACTCGTTATGAAGTAGAGATCACTTTATTTTTTTAATAGCGATGGATGAGTTTTTGGATAGAAGAGTCCAAATCTAGTGGATAAATGGATTATAGGGAATGGGAGAAAGGGAGAGGGGTAGGAATAAGGATAAGGAATAAGGATGGGGGAAAAGCATGGTGTGTGTGTGTGTGTGTTTATGTGTGTGTGTACGTGCACGTGTGCGTGCGTGTGTACGTATGTGTGTGCCGTTGGTGGTCAAGTATGCTAATGGAGAAAGATGCGACACGCTCCACAAAGGAGATTAGGCCTTGGATGAGAGGAAAGTCGTATAAAGGAATTTGTACCGAGCACTGCTGCAGTGGAAAGGGCTGCGTTGTAAAGACATGTGGCTCTCATTTGGCCTCCTGGAAAAATAAGAGCAGAAGAGCCAGGAAGAAGACAATGTCTCCATCCAGGCATCCAATGCATGATGGGAAGTGAGCCCAGTCATCCTCATAAAGACGCACTCATCTCAGCACAACAAGTAGCAGGGCCTATCATTTCAGTTCATCTGTAATTCACCCTCATCGCTTTTCTTCAGTAGATGGTTCATTTACAGCGTTTTATTGTCGATATTTTTGAAAGGATCCATGTGTACTAGATGTAAACAACATGGCAACACGGTGCCTTGCATTTAATAATTGGCCCACTTTGTACACTTCCTTTTTCTGTGATTTGATAAAAAAACAAGTCAGAACCAAGTGCGTTTCCAAGCTGGTTCCTGTTTATTCAGCGTGTTCTTTAACCCCGACCACATTCCATCAGTTTGAAGGCTTTTCCCCTCTCAGAGGTGACAGAGATAATAAAGTTTCACTTGAATTGACTTGAAATAAACACAGACTTTTGGAAGCCGGAACAATTTCTTCAGCGTAGTATCAGAGCTGAACAACTTACCGAAAGCATCACGGACCATCAGAGGTCACGAGGTGGTCGCTGATGACGCTGACGACGCCCGTGTCCCTTCCTCCCCCTCCCTCCCCCTCTCCCTCCCTCCCCCCCTCAGCTGTACTGCGAGGTGAGGACCAAGGCGGGAGGGACCGGGGCCCGGACGGCCCCCGCAGACTTCGCGGGGCCCCTGCGGGACGGGGAGTACGACATGGTGCTGAGACTCAGCAGCCCGGGTTCCACCAGCACGGGCTCCAGCGCGCTCAGCGACCAGTACCGCGGCGACCCCCGCGACCCCGGCGACCTGGAGCGTCCGGAGCAGCCGCTCGGAACCGCCCCAGCACCCCCCGCTGCCCGACTTCTACCGCCGTGGCGCCGCGGGCGACGAAGGCGCCGGCGAGGGCCGCAGGGCGAGCCGCGGCCGTGGGCCCCGCCCGGCCCGCGCCGGCTGAGGGCGCCACGGAGGCCGGCGGCCCCCAGGGGAGGACGCCGCCACTGGGGAAGGTCGCCGGCGACGACCCGCACCCGAGGGTGGAGCTGGGCTACGGCAGCGAGAGGAAGAGGAACACCACCGCCCTTAATGCTGTGAGTAGAGACGCTCACAGCACACACACCACACACACACACACACACACACACACACACACAACACATACACACAAACACACACACAACCCACACACACACACACACACACACACACACAGGCACACACACACAGACCACACACACACACACACACACACACATACACACACACACACACACATACACATGTACATAACATGTACATACACGCACACACACGTACACATGTGCACAACATGTACATACACACACACGTACATAACATGTACATAACATGTACATACACACACACACACACACACATACACACGTAGATACACGTACATACACACACACGTATATAACATGTTACATACACACACACATACATACACACATACATATACACACACACACACATACTAACACATGTAGACACATGTACATGTATATACAGATGTACATACACACGTACACACACATGTACATACATATGTACACACGTACATGTGTATACACAGAAGTGTTCAATAGAATTAGACAGAGAGAAGTGTGGAAATATACACAGAAATAAGTATACAGTGTAAAATAAACAGAAGTAAGTATACAGTGGACATACTGTATATATATACAGTGTTTCCTCTCCCTTGTCTGCACCATATCCTCCAATTACTCTTTTCCCTAAGAAATACTGTTGTTCTCTGCTGTTTTCTCTTTTAATACCTTTTCATTTTCTGTATCTACAAAACAGTGTTCATGGCATCATGGAGTCCACATTCTGCTCTTCTAATCTCCTCTGTACTGTGTTTGACTTCTATCCTCGCTATCAGTTTACCCACCAGGGGTTTTGTTTTGACTATAGTTCTACTCAGCATTATACATTACTCCTTTCTCTCCCTCCGTCTCTCCCTCTTTCTCTGTCCCTCCCTCCCTCTCTCTCTTTATCTCTCTCTCCCCCTCCCATCCTCCTCCCTCTCATCCCTTTCTCTCTCCCCCTCCTCCCTCTCTCTATCTATCTCCCTCTCTCCTCTCTCCTCTCCCTCTGCTCTCCCCCTCTCTCCCCTCCCTCCCTCTCCCTCCTCTCCCTCCCTCACTCCCTCAGGCCTTGAAGGAGATAGCCCGTGTGAGCGAGGAGCTGTGCAGCTACAGGAGGAGATCAGGAGAAGGGGGATAAGTGTGATAAGAGGTGCATAACTCCCATTGCGGCCTCGTCAACGGCCTGACGCCGTGTTATCACCCCGACGTGCTTCATCACGCCTCAAGGCGCCAGCCAGCTTGCAGCGGTCCTCCCGTGTGAAGTTGTAGTGTCTGCAGACTAACTCCTGTGGCCCTTGAAAATAAATGAGGTTCAACTGAGACACTAGTTAGTTTAAAAGGGCACATACATATATAGAGAGGGAATGAGAGAGAGAGAGAGAGAGAGTAATTACAAAGTGGCAATAGTGTATGAATAATTGTCTGCTCTTTGGATCAGTAGTTGTTGCTCTTTGTAGCTCATTCTCATTCATCGTGATTCCTCTCTGCTCAGGAATGGACCAGAGTCCTGCGGCGAGGGGCTGGCCAAGCAGCCGGCAGAGCGCTACGCTAACCCCGGGCCCGCCTGGACGAGCCGCTCACGTGCGACCTCAGCCAGATCTACCACGACCTGCGCGCCCCTGGAGACGGAGGACTGGGCCGTCCCGTCCCCCGGCGGCGCCGCCTGGCGGGACGGCGGCAAGGCGGCGCCGCAGACGTTCGCCCGCCACTTCCCGGAGGCGGACGGGGGGCAGCGGGGTCCGACGCCCCGGCCGTCCCTCCCCGCACCACCTCCTGGACCCTGAGCGGCCCCGCGCCGCCGGACACGGAGCTCCACGTCCCGGAAGCCTCCGCCGCCGCCGCCGCCCGGAGATGCCACAGCCCCTGCGCCTCGGTGGGCCGGCCGTGCAACAGCCCGTCCATCGTGCGCAAGGTTTGAGGCCATGCTGCAGGAGAACGAGGGGCAAGGTGCTGGCGGGGCCCCCGGCCGCCGCCTGCCTGGCGCCCGCCCAACGCCAACTGCAACGCGGGCTGCTGTCACAACACCGCCGGGTCCTGGGGGCGACCCGGGGCAGTCCGGCCCCCCTGCACGCCGGTCCAGAGGAGCTTCTCCGAGGTCGGCGCGGGAAAGGAGAGAAGCCCGATCCCGCCGCACGCTTGTGAGAGACTCGCCTCCCCCCGCCCTGGAGGTGCCCCCCCCGCCTGCCCCCAGCTGCCCCAGGGCTCCCGCAGGAACGTGCTGCTGGAGCAGAAGACGGCCCGGAGTTCAACCGGACCCTGTTCCAGGCCGAGATGGGCCGGGGGGTCCCGGAGAGGGGACGCCTCCCCTCCCCCCGCCGGCCCGCGCGAGAAGCGCCGGAGGGGAGGGGGTCGGATTACACACGGAGAGGAATTCGAACCCTCAACCTCAGGGTGCCGGGGTCACCTCTGACGCCGTCGGCGCTATTCCCAAAGCGCCGCCCGCGGTGGACCGCTCACACCTGTGACCCTCCTTCCCAGAATCCCCAGACCGATTAAGGAAGACCAGCAGGGACGCCCGGGGTCAGGAGGTCAAAGGGCAGCGGGGACCGCCTCCCCCGAACTCTCGCTGCGCCATTCGCTGACCACCTTCAGCGAGGTCTCCGTGGTAACCACGCGCACCCAGCACCCCCGAGCCCAAGCACAAGGCCCGAAGCCCAAGCAGCACGTGCGGGCCGAAAGCGGGGCCGGGGCGACCCGGCGGCGGCCTCCCCGCCCGGGAACTCCCAGCCCGACCCGAGTCCCGCTGGGCCCGGCCCGCGGCCGAGCGGTCTCTCCCGACAGAAGGTCCGGACCGGCCCCGGACGGAAGCTCTCCGAGGCAGCCGGCCGGTCAGACCCGGCCCAAGGCCCGCACGCCGGAGCCGGAACCCCGGGGGAAGCCGGGCGGGGCGGGCCCCGGCCCCGGGCCCCCGCCCCCCGCCCAGCCCGACGCTCCGGAGACCGGGCGGTGGGCCGCGTGATGAGCGACCACCCCTGGAAGCCCCTGACGCTGGCCGCTTACCCGCGCCCGAGGGCTCGCGGTCCAACTACGGCGCGGTGGAGCGCATCCTGAAGAGCTACGGCGAGAGCGCGGCGTGGGCAAACAGAACCAGGCGGCGTCCGCCCCGGACCTCAGCCCCAAGCCCGTGCAAAAGGAGGAGCAGCAGCAGGAGGAGGAGGAGGAGGAGGAGGAAGAGGAGGAGGAGAAGGGGATGGATCTTTGGAGAGGATGATGATGGATGCGGACGCTCTGCCTCTGTCTTCCGTGTCCAGGCACACACACTACTCACACGCCTGCCACACGTCGCACACACACACCACTTACGGCCCGGTCGGCAACAGCTCTGCCTGGTGGGAAGGAGATACAGCTGAACATTCAGGTGGGTAGGAGTCTGACTCAGACACACACACACACGCACACACACACACACACACACACACACACAGACACGCACACACAGACACACACACACACACACACACACACGCACACACTGACACCCACCGAAAGGTTTCCAAGGTTTCCGACCACACATGTTCACATTTAAAAGCCATCAACTGTTCTTTCCATTAAACAACTCCTGCTGGCCCCTCGTGCTGCCTTACTGTGCTGCAGCGCATTGTAAATATTATGTCAGCCTAATCAATTTAGGTGCACAAAGCTCGTGAAATTGGCAGAGATGAAGGGCCTGACAGATTCCCGTTCTGCTCCGTTATTAAACAGAGGTGTGCTAGCCCTTGGCTGAGGACGGCCCCGGTGAGAACGCTGTTTATTTTTGGTATGCGAGAGGAAAGCAGGCCAGAGTGTCTCTCCTACATTCTGGGGCATCTGGGCCACGTCTTCACCGAGAGGCCCCTCCCCTCACAAACGGAACCGGTGTTGCGCAGCGCGAGGGAACTTGGCAGCCCTTCCGCGGGCTTTAATCCCTCCCTTGTTACAAAACCTTGACGGTGGGCCCAGCGCTGGAGGCCGGGTTCTGGCGCTTGCCGTTCAGGACGCGGTCCAGGACGCGGGCCCCGTCTGACTGAACGACTCCGAAGCGAGACGGACTCGGCGCTAAAGATAGATTTCTCCTGTCCTGCCTTTTTTTTTTTTTTTTTTTTCCAAAAGTCCTTTTCTCTCCACACATCCGCCAAATGTTAATCTGAGCCGAGCCGACGTCGGGCCTCAGAGAACGGAGCCACCAGCAGCGTCTGCGTGGAGATATGGATCTGGTTGTGTGTCGCTCGGTGACCAGAGCTCGTTGTGCCTCACCCTGACCCTAGAGTTGATAAGGCGTCCTCACACGTCCATTACAAAGCAGAGCTCAACATGGAGCGCGCAAACACCCGCACACATCGAAACTTAAACTTAAAACCTTTTCCCTTGTTGTCCCACCAGAACAGATCAATGTCTCCCATTAACTTGTGTTTTCTTCCTGAGTTTGAAATGTGCTTGTGGTCGCCCCCTCCCCATTCAGGAGCAAGAAGACTACTGCTGGGACGAGTAAAACAACATGTAATGTACCTTTTGGCCGATGGCGTCACAACATCCATAGCGAGGGTGTGATCGTCCTAAAATGTTAATTCCTTCGTCTCTCCGCAGGACGGCCCCGCCCCCCCCCGGCCCCCCCCCTCGCCGCGCCCCGCCCGGAGGAGCTTCTCCCGCCCCGCCCGGCCCGCCAACCGCCGCCTGCCCTCGCGCTGGGCCAGCCGCTCGCTCTCCACCTCCTCCTCCTCCTCCTCCTCTTCCTCCTCCACCTTCTCCTCCCCCTCGCCATGCGCCCCGCCCCCCCTCTAACAAGCGCCACCCCCCCTCCTTTGTCTTCTCGCACGCCTTCCGCATGGAGGCTGTCATCATCTGACACCCCCCCCCCCCCCCCATCGCCATGACCTCTGAACTCTAACCCCCCCCCCCCGAATACCTGACGATGAGAAGACTTCTTCCTCTCTCTCGTGACTCTCTCTCTCTCCCCCTCTCTCTCGTGACTTTCTCTTTCTCCCCCTCTCTCTCTCTCTCTCTCCTCTCTCTCTCTCTCTCTCTCTCTCTCTCTCTGCGTGACCTCTATGTATATTCGGTGCAGACGTTCCTCTTCACTTCCAGACAAAGTGCTTTAGCTGTGGCTGTGACCGGCCCCTGCGTAGAATGTATGTGGCGTGCGGACCTGGGGGGGACGCGGCGACACAGACCTGAGACCCCCGCGGCTCTCATCGTGTGGTGAGGCCACCCCGTAGCTACAAGGCCCCCCAGACGGCCAGCGCAGCTTGTGTCTGTGTTGCCGCCCCCCCCCCCCCACCACCATCATCATCTCTCAGGTCTGAGATCCTAGTTTTCACTAGTGTAGCCGTGCACATTGAACAACAACAACAGCAGCAGCAGCAACAACAAACTAATGACTCCTGCTATGGTCCACGTATACACACACACACACACACACACACACGCACACACAGACACACACACACACACACACACACACAGACACACACACACACACACACACACACAGACACACACACACTGCCGAACGTAATGCTGTATTCTGTTTCTCTCTGTTGGTTTTTGGTTTCCAAGATGAGTCCTTGCGAACGAACTGGTAGGCGACTCAGAGTGCATTTCAAGCGTCTCCTTTGTATGCAACAACAACATGAGTCGTCCGTCCGCTCATTACCAAAATAACGTGTGTCGCGTGCAAAATACGCAGAAATATGTCCAAAACAAACTGTAGAGGAATATTCTGTTTTTTGGAAGCCACCGTTGCCGTTTTTTTTCTATATAATCACTTTTTCAGTATTGTGAAGGACGCTGATTTCCCCCCTCTATGCCTTGACCTTGCCTGTGACTTCAACGTTTTTGCTTCACACCTGTGACTGGCATTACTGCTATAAATTACAGAAAAATACATCCTTATCTACTTGATGTTGGAAGAAATGTACTTTCTTTTTTTTTGTACCAAATGAACATTTCTTTACAATCAGTTCATGGATTTATCTTGTTTTGTATGTTTTTCATCATTCTGCGCTAATTGATTCGGATTCGGAGTCATAATGACGTCTCTTTATGAACGTGTGCTGGCGTTTGGATATAAACAGTGACAATACGAAGACACCGACCACAGCCATTTTCTACCTTTACTAGCTCTGAGTGATCACACGCATATGGCCTCCATTCTGAAGAATATTGCCGTTCAAACTCATTAGACTAGCTCGTCACAGCCTCATTTAAGTCACGACAACTTTGCTGTTATTTTTGTGTAATAAAAGTAACTGGGCCTTATACAGTATTTTAATCGTCTTTGTCTTCTGTCGTCATTCGTTGCAAAGTACACACGCCGTCGCTGTTTAATTTAATTCTGAATCCTGTTTTTGTTCTGCAGGGTGAGCGTGTTGAAGCATTGCGTAATGTTTCTCCCGGGGGCCCATCAGAAGCAGATTATGAGCCGATCCCCCGGGTGTGTCTGAGCTTCTTGTGTCATCATCTTCATCGTATTTAGCGGATGTCTTGATTACACACTCGACTCTCCCGCTGTAGCGATGACTGAGCTGCGGGCCCATGGAGACGTGACCGAGATATGTGTTTGTTAATGTAGGACTATGTGTGTGCGCGTGCGCGCGTGTGTGTGTGTGTGTGTGTGATACTCCCATCGGCGCTTGTTTGATGCCACGTGAACATTGCCATTGAATGTGCATCTGTCAAGATGTAGCATCAACATGCGTAAATATGTACCCCCCCCCCCCGCGCGCGATTGCATGTGTGCTCACACATACACACACACAGGCAGGCACGCACACACACACACACACACACACCTCTGCTCTGAGGTGGGCAGAAAGCACTGCTGTGGCTGAAGACCGCCCCCCCATTCCTTCATCCCGGGGCCAGACTGAAATAGCAGGTGCGACGGTGTGGTGGTGCCAGAAATCCTACCCCTGCTGCACTGATATAAATACTAGTCTTCCTTTTCCCCATGCCCAGACCCTAACACCTTCCTGGCTCCCTCACTTGTCTCTTTCAATTACACTGTTCTCCTGTTCCTGGCTCAGATGTCTCCATTCCCCTTCCAGGCTGCAATCCCTGTGGTCTTAAGGATTATCAACAGATAATTGTGATTACTCTCCCAGGTTCGTTTTTTTTCCGAACCCAGAGTGGATTTCTCCCGATTATATACAAGCTTTTGGAATCCAGTTGGCGCAATTATGGGATGGGAAGAGTCACAGGGGAGATGGAATGGTGTATTTTCAGAAAAACATGAACAATATTCAGTTGTTTTAGTTGAATTAACAACGCATAATTCCATTGCCCCCACTTTCCATCGCCGCAGAGTGTCATAATATATGGATATGTTCTAGCAGCTGTGCCCATTCATTGTGTGTTTAGTATTACACACACACACACACACACACACACACACCCTAACTCTAACCCTAGCCCAGACACACACGCATACACACATGCGCGCACACACACACACACACACACACACACACACACACCACACACACACACACACACGCACACACACACACAGAGCCTGGCCCCAGTAAAGCAATTAGCTCATTTCATCGTGACCTGATTTCTCTTAAGATAATTTGCAAGTCTCTGACGTGTTTCATTCAGGACCGACCCTGTCTCGTTAGGATTCCATAGTGTAGACACCGTTTTCCATTTTTAACATTGTTTTTTTTTGGTGCATTTAGGCTTACTCTCTCTCTCTCTCTCTCTCTCTCTCTCTCTCTCTCTCTCTCTCTCTCTCTCTCTCTCTCTCTCTCTCTCTCTCTCTCTCTCTCTCTCTCTCTCTCTCTCTCTCTCTCTCTCCGCATACACGTATGTAACCGTTAATGTATGTGTGTCTGTCTGTCTAATCTCTGTCGGTGTTTCCGTCTGTCCGTCCGTAACACAGCGTCAAACCCATTTGCCGATTGGTAATTATTATACATAAAAACGTTATGGACCGCGAAAGTTATGGATCCAAAACAACATCTAAGAAATAAATACATTAAATAGGCCTACTTTGGTAAAACTTCACAACATGGTAATTTTCTTTTGTAGTAGTTTAGAAAGTTTTTCATCATGCCAGCACTGGAATCCCAATGAGCTCTCCGTCCCTCAATGGAAGAATTCGACACCTCCCACATATTGATCAGTGTTAGACAACTTTATTAGGCAACTTTATTGGAACATGCACGTGCACGCGCGCGCGCACACGCACACACACACACACACACACACACACACACACACACACACACACACACACACACACACACACACTTCCCTGCGTCTGTCTGTCTCTCTCTCTCTCTCTCTCTCTCTCTCTCTCTCTCTCTCTCTCTCTCTCTCTCTCTCTCTCTCTCTCTCTCTCTCTCTCTCTCTCTCTCTCTCTCTCTCTCAATCTCTTAGAAGGATGTAACTCTAGCCTTAGTTCCATTATCGTTGGCAGACTGTCTGTGCTGTGAACGCTCCTATCCATCCCCTTCCATTCAGAAGCTGATCATTCATTCACATTCTAAAGAGAGAACGAGAGATGAATGGAAGTGACCAAGTGCACTGTGTGCATTTTTTACTTGTTTATTTCACTCTACTGTATTCTGTTTATTTGTGTTTTGATTCTATTTGTGATCTACTCTATTGAACTCCATTCAATTGGTGCTTTTTATTATTATTGTGGTGCTAGTATATTAAATCAAGTCTATTGTATTCTGTTGTTGATTTATTAGATTGTCTTGCATTGGTGATATTTTCTATTCCACACGCTATTGGTGATCTAGCCTATTCTACTCTATATGGTGTTCTATTCTATTCCATTTCATCTGGTCGGTGTTCTTTCTGCCGGCAATCTGGTCCGCTCTACTCCATTTCGTTGACCTCGTCTCTTCTACTCTCTTCCATCTGTGCTCCATCCACCCTGGCGGGGACATACCTAGCGGGCTGAGTTGTGGAAACAGGTTGTCCAGTGGCGCTCTGCCGGTCTGACTCAGAGCGTCTGGAATGCTCGCGCGGACGATTCCCATCGACCTTTTTAGGATTCCTGTCCAACTTTTAAATAGCTTCCAGAAGCATCGCGGGCCCCAGAACCCCAGAGAGCTCCCGGCTGCGTGGCGCTCGGCCGCTGGGCTGACCTTTACGGGCTGGCAGACTGTGATTAAGGGGAAGGTTTAGATGTCTGATTAACGGTGAGGTCGGGTGGCTTAGATCGATGCATGCACAATGCGTCCGCTATAATGGTCCCGTTTGTTTCATTTATTGATTGCATTCTGTTTCACAATGGAAGACTTGCGTGTATTTGACCATTTGTCTATCGTAAGCTAGAATAGGTTAATACATTTGATGAATATGCAATATGCAGGAATGACACCGTTATAGTGACAATAGTTTGCTAAACTGGAGTGGCTACACCCAGGGCTCGGGATGTGTCTGCTAGTGCATTGAGCCAGTGTGTCTGGTTCGTCACTCTGGGATGCATCATGTCATGGGATGGATCGTGGATGCAGGCCTATAAATGCATTAGGCCTACGTACGAACGGGAAAGCAGTAGACTCACACTCTGGTGATGCATCTGTATTGAGCAGCGACATACGCCCCCTGTTGGCGAGTATTAGAACTGGTATAAGTCTTCTCTTCCCATTGCAATCAGAGGATGAATTACATATTCAATGGGCGTCTGCATGTGTACACAAAACGTTGTGGTGGTCCACAACAAACAGTATCGTAAGGAAAAATGTGAAACATGATGATTCAGAAAAGATCCAGTTCACGCGGTTGGTCTCTGGTCATCTTTCTTTGCCAAGCGTCTGTATCCCTTCCATTGTGAGTCTGTGTGAGGCTCGGGTTTTCAACCCTAATGTTTTTCTCATAAATATTTTGCTAGCCGAGACGGCCCGACTTCATGGCCATTTGATAAGAATAACTTCTAAGTAAATATTGACAATCCTATAATTTAATATGCAAACCAATATTACAACATATCAAAAAATAACACAGCAAATATTGGAATAGAATCACTGTTGTTAAATCGATTGAACTAATAAACAAGAATAACCCTGACCAAGCATATTAGAAAAAAAATCGGATAAATGTTATGGTTTTGGCATCAATATGATAAAGGTCCTTAATCTAGATCAGATAATGGAACATTGGGCACCTGAAAGCCTTTGGCACTCTTTGTGACTCATGAGTTGGACGGCCCTCACATTAGACGTGATAGTGCCACTGCCATCATGCATTTTGTGTTAAGATTGCACTGCGGAAATAATCACTTTCATGATTTGATCCATAGATAATAGTATGCATGTCTTGAATGCTTTAGTAGTATTTATTTATACATTCACTTAAACAGTAAATTGCAACCACACATCTGGTTAAGAATGTAGGCTATGAATGTAGCCTATTCAGAACATTAAGACAACAACAAAAACATCATCAAAGTCATGACATTTCCATAAAAAATAAACAAAACCCATATAGTTATATGATGTGTTGTATTATGGTTACATTGTATCATACTGTATACTGTATACTATATAATTTATATATAATATAACATAATCGTAGAATTTCCAGGGATTAACTACATCTGGACGGCAAGTAGTGCACACGTGAATTACGATAGGTTTTTGTTTCCAGGGGGACATCTTATAGAGTAACACTGCAACTCAAAACAGACAGCAGCGAAGGTCGGTTGCTGCAGATTTCTCCTAATAGTTTTATATTATACTGCAAGACATTCTAAATCACAAACTAATATCTTCCATTGAGACTGCATTTTTATTTTGATGTTTTGCATAGGCGCCGTGAGACATACATAACTCCGTGTAATTCCAGTAATTCACTCAGACTAAAATCTATTTATTTATTCATTTATTCTAATACTATTGTACTATACTACTGTTTTGAATTAGCTTTGAGCAAACTTAAATGGAACATCATATTTTGGTATTAAAACACAAATAAAGGTTTAGATTGAAATACTATTAAATTCTTCTTTATCTCGACATCCTTCCACTCACTTCCCTTTTCCCCACCTGGAACTAAATCATTGAATAAGATATTCTATCCAACGTGTGGGTTGTGAATTATGTTTATCACCCTCTCCATCTCCTTGTCATGCTACAGAACACAATGGTTGTTTGTGTGCTGGGTCGATATCTCCTTAAAAGCAGCCGCTGCAGCAGAACCTGGTGCAGGTAGAGAAACTTTACCATTCAATTGTCTGATGATCACACACTTTTAGTTTGCTCTTGAATTTATCTTCTGGATGTCCTCAGCCCAACACCACTAATGTCAAAGTCTGGGTAACCCGGTATACCGTAACAGTATAAGCCTGTTTAAAGATTGAATTGGGATGTATCATATATATATATTCGATTCTAATGGATTACTCCAAGAGACCAAGACAGGAAGAAGGTTGCATTGCAACGGCATGTCCGTTTCAAGTACGCGTCGGGAACATCCATTCATTAGCATTGCAGCTAATGAAGCATCCTAGTGGTCCTCTACACGTGCCAGAGCAGAACGTGTGTGCATCATGCATGCGGGACCCTGTGCCCTCATTGACCCACGCACCTCCACCGCTGTGTTCTGTCACATCCCCTCCCCAAGGCAGAGCAGCGTCTACACGGCCGGCCATGGCTTCCGGCCCGAGGAGATCAAGGAGAAGCTCAGCGCGTTCCCCGGGGGGTCCGTTGACCTGCTGACCCGGGAGGAGTCCGGCCTGGCCGTGCTGACCGTCAACAACCCCTCCCGCATGAACGCCTTCTCGGGTACGCATGGCGCCGTGATGTCACTGTCTGGCGTCCTTCTGGGCTCCGTTGTGAGGGGTGGTGTTTGTGGTCAGGACGAACCAAAACGCACACACACACAAAACACTCACACCTCCTCGTAGACATAGACAGGGCAAACATTTACGTTTACATTTACATTTACATTTAGGGCATTTAGCAGACACTTTTATCCAAAGCGACTTACAAATGGTACATTTGTCAGAAGAAGGTGAAACATTTCCTTGCTGCTAATACAGTAAGAAAGTCACCAGAACAAGTTTCAAGCATTTCATTTGCTAGGTTAACCATTGCCAGTATACAACATCTCTGGCTAGGTGCCAAGTTACAAACAATTCCTACCACATAAAGTCTCCCTCTCAAAATGACTATGTGGCGTCTTATACTTCCTGGTTTCCTGTGATTGGCTGTCACTCATGAGTGAAGATGGTCTAAGCCCCTCCCCTGTCTGTGCCACCACCAGGCAGTATGATGGTGGAGCTGGAGGAGAGGGTGACTCAGCTGGAGACGTGGACGCAGGGCAAAGGCCTCATCGTGCGCGGAGCATCGGGAACCTTCTGCTCCGGCTCTGACCTCAACGCGGTCCGGGCGATATCCAACCCTGAGGTGAGGATGTAGGGTCACACTGGGCCACATCCAACCCTCAGGGATGTAGGATCACACTGGGCCACATCCAACCCTCAGGGATGTAGGATCACACTGGGCCACATCCAACCCTCAGGTGGGGATGTAGGGGCACACTGATGGACTCCCTGCTCTGTTTCTGTAGACCTCAGTCCGCCTGTGTCCTCGGTGGAGGATTGGCTGTTGTCCTCACAGATTAATTGTTGTTCTCACAGCCGGTACACATCAGAGACACACTGCAACACATGGTATAATACAAAGAAACATAATGGAGTGTTATTTTATTAGATCTTGAGAATGTCTGTTGTTCTGTTATAGAATAGAAAGTACTTTGTTGCCCACAAAGGTGGACATGTGTCTTTGGATTGTTCACACGGTTTCTGAGGAACAGAATGAATAACTTCAATCCAAGTCATTCGTTGCATACATGCAGCATCAGTGCAGGAACAATTTAAGACAGGCCGGTGCTTGCGTTTGGTGTTCTATTCTATTACAATACAAAAGCACAACAGTGCAGCTACAGCCTGACCACACTGGGCCACATCCAACCCTCAGGTGTGGATGAAGGGTCACACTGGGCCACATCCAACCCTCAGGTGGGGATGTAGGGTCACACTGGGCCACATCCAACCCTCAGGTGGGGATGTAGGGTCACACTGGTCCACATCCAACCCTCAGGTGGGGATGTAGGGTCACACTGGGACACATCCAACCCTCAGGGATGTAGGATCACACTGGGTCACATCCAACCCTCAGGTGGGGATGTAGGGTCACACTGGGCCACATCCAACCCTCAGGTGAAGATGTAGGGTCACACTGGGCCACATCCAACCCTCAGGTGGGGATGTAGGGTCACACTGGGCCACATCCAACCCTCAGGTGGGGATGTAGGGTCACACTGGGCCACATCCAATCCTCAGGTGGGGATGTAGGGTCACGCTGGGCCACATCCAACCCTCAGGTGGGGATGTAGGGTCACACTGGGCCACATCCAACCCTCAGGTGGGGATGTAGGGTCACACTGGGCCACATCCAACCCTCAGGTGGGGATGTAGGGTCACACTGGGCCACATCCAACCCTCAGGTGAGGATGTAGGGTCACACTGGGCCACATCCAACCCTCAGGGATGTAGGATCACACTGGGCCACATCCAACCCTCAGGGATGTAGGATCACACTGGGCCACATCCAACCCTCAGGTGGGGATGTAGGGGCACACTGATGGACTCCCTGCTCTGTTTCTGTAGACCTCAGTCCGCCTGTGTCCTCGGTGGAGGATTGGCTGTTGTCCTCACAGATTAATTGTTGTTCTCACAGCCGGTACACATCAGAGACACACTGCAACACATGGTATAATACAAAGAAACATAATGGAGTGTTATTTTATTAGATCTTGAGAATGTCTGTTGTTCTGTTATAGAATAGAAAGTACTTTGTTGCCCACAAAGGTGGACATGTGTCTTTGGATTGTTCACACGGTTTCTGAGGAACAGAATGAATAACTTCAATCCAAGTCATTCGTTGCATACATGCAGCATCAGTGCAGGAACAATTTAAGACAGGCCGGTGCTTGCGTTTGGTGTTCTATTCTATTACAATACAAAAGCACAACAGTGCAGCTACAGCCTGACCATTGTGGTTTGCCTCACATAGGATGGGAAGAAGATGTGCATGTTTATGCAGGACGCTCTGACGAGACTCCTGAGGTAAGCCACTCTACCACGGCCCCCCCTGTGTCCGCTCCAGCTCCCGGGGCGTGATTCACACCTCACAGCCCCATCCGTGACACGGTGTCGCCTTGAGTCGCGGCGCGTCCTTCATGTGTGTGTGACGCTGCGCTGACTCTCCTCAACGCAGGCTGCCTCTGGTGTCGGTGGCCCTGGTGGAGGGCAAAGCCCTGGGCGGCGGGGCGGAGCTCACCACCGCCTGTGACTTCAGGTGAGGGGAGGGAGCCTGAGCGTCTGTGTTTTTAAGTGTTTGAAAATGCCGTTCCACAGCCTGGCTGACGCGTCCACATCCCGATGAGATGGTGGTCTGGGAACTAGGTGTGCATTTTCCCGTATTTGAGGCGTGGTTAACGAATGCCTAGAGCCGTTTATTGGGCGCTACGAATGTCTATCAAATGGCGTCTGGTTTTTCCCATGCTGCTTTGCGCGCGATTCATAGCCAATTGCTACTAAAAATTAGCTACTAAAATTAAATTAATTACTACAAAAGCTACTTAATACACTTTCTAAGGCTGCATCGAACGGTAACGTTGTGTCCGCTGCCATGTTGGATTAACACGCTACAAGCTTCGGTGTCACGCATAGACGTCGTCATCGTCTTGCTGCCCTCCCCGTTCTGTGATTGGTTCCCTAACTCAGGCAAAAATAAGGGCGGTGATTTCCAGGCTGTCTTTGCAGTGAGAATGAAATCGCGCGCAAAGCAGCATGGGACTTCCCAGGCTAGCCGTTCCACACAACCGGGTTGAACATTGACTTGATGCCGAAGGTGATGCTGAAGCTGTTTCGTTATGGGAAATGGAACAAGGCAGACACACACAAGTCAGCGCTCTATACTCTGTCAGTCCATCAAAGACAATACTGCTTTAATGATGCTCTCCCACCTTCGTACCTCTTCGTACCTCTGCACACGCTTGCTTGGCGTACCTTACTCGGACCCTCCCCTCCGCCATCAGGTTGGTGACCCGGGACAGCGTGATCCAGTTCGTCCACAAACACATGGGCCTGGTGCCGGGCTGGGGCGGCGCCGCGCGGCTCGTCCACATCGTGGGCCCCCGCCAGGCCCTGCGGCTGCTGGCCGGGGCCCAGAAGGTGGACCCCGAGCTGGGGCTGCGGACCGGGCTGGCGGACGGCCTGCTGGAGGAGGCCCCCGGCGCCGGGGCGGAGCCGGACGGGGCGGAGCCAGACAGGCGCCTCCAGCAGGCGGAGGACTGGCTGAGCGGCTACACCCGGGGGCCCGCTCAGGTGATCCGGGCCGCCAAGAGCGTGGTGGTGTCGGGGAGGGAGCTGCCGCTGACGGAGGCCCTCCGGGCGGAGATGGAGGTGTTCGGGACGGTGTGGGGCGGGCCGGCGAACCTGCAGGCGCTGGCCAGCAAGACGAAGCACAAGTGAATCGGCGTGGGGGGCGAGGAGGGGGGGCGGAGCCTCACGCGACCTCCTCCTGTCGTTAGGTTTCCTCACGCTGTGGAGTTACTGATTAAAGAGAGACACGTGAACCCGGTGACAGTGAGGTCCCAGCATGACGGGCGAAGCACCGCCCTGATCTGATCTGACTGGTGATCCTGCACAGAGGCAACCAGTGACAACTGATTACGCTTTGGACAATGACTCTTGAACAACGGGTGAAGAAAACAGAGACGTTGATTTCTCTTGTGGTGTAATGTACTTCATTATTCACAAACTGTCAGTGTCTCACATAATTTAACGTTTTGTCTCAAATTTGTTTCATTTGAAATGCACTTTTTTTGCAGCTGAATAAACACAGGTCTACCGAATAACCTGTACATCATGGTTTTTGTCTGCAGTCCTGATCGCCCAGCCTTTTAAGCCACAACAAAAGTCCCCCTGTTTAGTCCACTATCAGCTAAAATAGTAAAAATGTGTTGCTTCATGTTTGCTGTGCAGCCTAATCATGTCCACATGGTAGGCCCTACTTTCTGGGTAATGATAGCCAAACCGCCTGCCAAGGGCCACATAAAAAGTTTGCTCAACTTGTTCTCTCTTTCTTTCTCTGGTGAGCTGCAGTCCTCGGGAAAGGGATTATTGTAGCCGTTAGCATTAGCGTTAGCAGTTAGCATACAAGTCAAGGGCAGAAAGCAGGCGGGCTGTGGCGTTGCACCCAGAAATATATATATAGATATATATCTATAGGGACATAGATACAGATGACAGGAAACACTTTTTTGGCATTCATCTGTCCCTGTACCATTTGAGGGTAATATTGCACCTCTCCATTCAAAATCCATGAGCTGTCATTTCCAATGGTCGTATCTTTCAACAAACAACACATGCCTCTTTTACCTTTTATTACCTGATCCCCTCTGAATGTTTTACCCAAGGGCTAGAACACGTTGAACCTTTAAGCTAAGTACTTTGTAACGCCATAAATCAAAATGTCTTGCACACTGTGCATGTGACCACACACACACACACACACACACACACACACACACACACACACACACACACACACAGACACACAGACGCATGCACGCACGCACGCACACACACACACACACACACACACAGACACACTCACGCACACACACACACAGACACACACACACACACACACACACACACACACACACACACACAGACACACACTCACGCACACACACACACACACACACACACACACACGCGCAGCAGTGCTGTGGAGTAACTCAGGGCTCCAGTTGCCCAGTGCTCTTGCTCGTCTCCCTGCTAAGGTCATGTGTTCTGGTGTTGTACACACTGACCTTGTGTCTGTGCGTTTTTTATGACCCTCGGTCAAATGTATGGGTTACATGTGTTTGTGTTATAGCTGCTGTAGGCAACATTTCAGATTTATAAAGAGAGAGAGAGAGAGAAGAAAAGGCAGAAGAGAAGCAGATCCAGACTTTGGAGCCAGAACTTCATGTGAAATAAGGGAAAAGGGAATTATGACCTCTGACCAGGTTGGTGTTGGTTATCAGTTCAACAGACCTGGCTTCAAGTCCTGCCGAGGGGATTCTCCATAGAAAATGAACAATGATCTCACTTTGGAAATCTAATGAGAATTCATAAAACAAGTCATTTTTGTAGCTAATGTTTTTAATCTAAGTTTATTCTTTTTCGATTCATTTTTTCTGATACTCTGAAGCCCATTGGATGGTTTAATTGTTATTAGATTCTAATGTGTGGTTGAAGGAAAAGGCTCAGAGAAGGCAGTTCTCTGAAGAACCTACAAGTAATTAAATAGAGTGCACGGCCCCTTGCCTCTGGCCTGTTGCATTAGAAAGGCTGCAGCCTCTGATTGGTCCATCCGTCGGCTGGGTGATCTGAGAGCAGCCGGCGAGGACGAATCCCAGACCTTGTACAAGTATAGAAGTATACAAGTACTAGAGTCTCTAACAAGTACATTATCCTGAGAGGGCTATGAATCCCCGCCCCTTCTCAGCTTCTCAGCGTAATTGGTCACTGCCTTAGCCATGTGGGTGTATGGTAATTGGTAACTTTCTTGGCCCTGTGAGTATGTAATTGGTCACTTATTACATACACTATGATATGAGTGTAATGAGGTAATTGGTTACCTGCCTGGCTACATAACCAGGGGGGATAAATAGACTCCACACATCAAATCAGCCTGAAGCAATAGGACAATGGATTTGTTGGAACATCATTTTCTGATGCTTAATGTACCTTGGTAACCTTACCAAACAATATACCCACACACACACACACACACATATATATATATATATATATATATATATATATATATATATATATATATATATATATATATATATATATATATATATATATATATATATATATATATATATATATATATATATATATATATATATATATATATATATATATAGTGTGTGTAACTCAATGCATCCTACTGAATAAGGAATGATATGTTTTGCCCTGAATAAAGTGAAGTATTCAAGGTTACCACCATTGGACAGGCCACTATAGTGGATTAGATTTTGTTCTTAATGACCTGCCTGGTTAAATAAAGGTTACAAAAAATGTAATTAAATATACAAAATAAAAACCCAAAACAATCATTTCAAGTGAGCATTAACGCCCAAGAAACCATACAGACATGCTTGCATTTGATTTTAACCTCTTTTATTCAAAAAAGGCATCTTTCATTCTCACACCAGCTCATTACAATTAATGGAAGAAACCTTGACTGAATATCAAAAACGAAAAAAAGAAAAAAAAAGACCCTTGCATTTGGTGACATAGGACGCTACGCTCCGCACCTCGCTGGGCAGCCTCCATCGTTCATGTAATAAATACACTCCGTCTCAGTCGAGCCCGGGAGGAACCGCGACACGAGTCTTCTGGTCCGTTCTGTACGCGTGTTGTGTTGTTTCTCTCCTCCAACTGTCTTAAGGCCTGTCTCTCTCCCTCCCCGCGCCCGCACCTCGCTCGGACAAACCCCGTCCACGCAGGCTGGATATGTTGACGTGTCGTATAGCGTTGAGATTGTTTTTTTTTTTTTTTTTTTTTTGCGCGCTTGAAACATGAACGGTTAAAAAATAAACAGGAGAGGCAGGAGTTTATTGTAGGGAGACACATGGCACTGAGAAGCATGGGATTAGTAATCCTTGTTAGAAATATCAGTTACAGTGCGTTTGGTTGTGACGGAGAAACAGAAAACTACCCCTAGAAGAATGGGTGACGGGAAAAAATAAAAGAAAATAGACAGCGTGACAGCATCTGGCCAACATTGATTTTAATTGTAACGGTCCTCTGCAAAAAAAAAAATCTAATAATAATCACCCATTCAAATACACTAGCACACACAAAGCATGCACGCACGCGCACACACACACGCACACACAAACAGTCTCCTGAGAAATAGCAGTATCTTCCACACCGTCAGAAGAATGCACTAAATCATCCAGGGCATAACTGGCAGGGCTAAAGGTAACCGTAGAAAGAGAGGAAGCACTGTTTCGTACATCTACCCATCCAGTGCACTGACAGACGAACACAAGGCATTCTGAATGGTTCTGGTGGTGGTGGTGTGTGCAGTGCCGGGGCCCTCCAGCAGGGGGGGCAACCAGGCGCACAGGGTGCCTTCAAGAAGTGAGGGGAGGCATTGCTAGAGGTGGTGTTCAGTGCTTTTGGCTAACATTCATCGGCCCGATTGAAAGCAAAACGGGTATTATTCAAATAAAAACAAAACGAGGCATGCGTCAATCAACGGGGTTTGTGGGAGGCCTGAGCTGGATCAAAATTGCAACTGAACAACAAGTGGAAATCAGGGTGATTAGAGGATGAGATACTACAGAAAACCTAAAATCCTCACAGCCATTAGAAATCAAGGGAAATGGCATTATATTGTATACAGTATCACCACTCAGCGATGCCACTGTTTCTACTGGTGGCCTGAGTCACACGTGGAACTTGATCATTCTAATCAAAGGTCTAATCAAGGCTAATCAATAAATTAATCAGGGATGGACGCAAATCAAATGTAGCCATCTGCCAGGAATGTGATGGGGGTTGACAGTAAAAACAAACAAAAAACAAACAAAAAAAAGACAACATTGCCAGGTTTAAAGATAATTTCTCCCCTTGATCATCACTTAATGGGACATATTTCAACTCATGAACTACAATCAAGATGATTTACAGACTGCACTTTGTTATTTGTATTTTATAGTTTTTTTTTTGGGGGGGGGGGGGGGGGGGACGACTGGTTTTTCCTAAAAGCATCACAACCTCCACTCCCTTCTCCTGGTGACCAGAACACTTCTTTGGAGAAACACGAAACAAAACACCCCTACTGCCGTTCCTGAGGCTAAACCCCAGCACTGCCTTGTTTGGTGGATGCATAGCGACGCAGCGGACCCCCCCCCCCCCCCCGGCCCCCCGGCCTGGCTCCTGCCCACCCTGCAGGCTTCTGAGGGCAGACCTAGCAGTGCAATAAACACAGGGCGCTCCTGCAGAGTCTCCGCATTGAGCATCCTTAATCTCTCTCTTCCTCCCTCCCACTCTCTCTCTCTCTCCCTCTCTCTCTCTCCCCCCCACCCCACCCCGGCCCCCCACTGCGCCTCACACCCGTCGTCAGCACGATCAAGTACAAAAAAGAAGAAATGCGAGTCAGAAAAGGTCACCGTCGGTCAGGTTTAAAAGGTCATAGTTCGTAATGGTGACGCGGTGATGAGGCCTCAGACTGGCTGATGTCACCTCCGCCGGCCCACCGCCCAGCTCAACCCCGCCCTAAAGAAAAGACGTTTGGGGAAAAAATCAGGGTGTTGTTTTTTTGGTGGGGGAGGGTTGAATGCGATTTCCTGTTTCCTTGACGATAGTAGAAATTATTTTACATTCGTCCCATCCGGGATTAAAAACTCGACGAGGGTGTGTGTGTGTGTATGTGGAGGGGGGTCTATGGCCTGTGCCCCCCCTAACTGGGGGGTGTTGATGTTACTGCTCCCGCCTGGTGGTAAACACTTGAAATATTTTTTTTAATATATTTTTTTAAATTTTTTTTACATTTTATGTCTGATTTATTTCTGCCTCTATTCTCCATCTTCCTGCTGCCTCTCGCTCACACTCTCTCTCTCCATGCCTCCCTCCTTCTCTCTCGCTCTCCCTCTCTCTCTCCCTCTCCCTCTCCGGCCTCTCTTCTCCCGCTGTGGCTCAGTTGGTGTGGGACGGGGTGGATGAACTTTATAAAGACTTCTTGGTCATCTTCTTGCCTTTCTTGAGGACCAGCTTGTTCTTGATGTAGCCACGCTTTCTCTTGGCGGTCTGGGGGACAAGGGCGAGAAGAAGGAGCACAATGAACATCTAACAGCGAGAGCACAGGGTTTGTTCGCGGGCGCCGTGACCGGGCGCGCCAACGCGCAACTCTGCGAGGGATACCGCAGGGCACCGTGCCGAGTCCCCCGTACCTTTTTGGAGGTGTACTTCTGCCGGGAGGTGTCGGTGGAGCGCAGCTGGTGCTCGGCCGGGTCTCGGTTCTCCTGCTTCTTCACCTTGTAGATCCGCACCAGCCAGTGCTCCGACGTGAAGGCCTCCTCCAGGTGCTTCAGCTTGATGTCCTTGTTGCCGATCTCGGCGTTGCGGGTGCGGTCGAAGCCCGGCGGCGTGCGGAAGTCCAGCTGGAGGGAGGGAGGGGGGGAGAGAGAGAGAGAGAGAGAGAGAGAGAGAGAGAGAGAGAGAGAGAGAGAGAGAGAGAGAGAGAGAGAGAGAGAGAGAGAGAGAGAGAGACACACAGTGGGCGAGAAAAAAAGAAAAATATAGTGTGAGGAAGAAGCCAAGCATTTGGCACAAAAGAGTGTTGACAACATGGGACAACAGATTCAGGTTCCCATTCGCTGGAGACCATTTTGTACAACGCGACGGCAGCAATCCCCTTCTGAGGAGTCACTGTTGAACACAATCCAACATGAACAGACGAAAAGTACCTGCATCTCCCCGAAGCGGTAGTAGGACATCTTGTACATAAGGCAGTTGAGCAAAGTGGGGGAGCCCGCCTTGTCCACTCGGAACTCTCCCTGGGGGGTGAAGTAGTCACTCTCCTGGAGGGGGTGTGAGAGGGGTCGCAAGGTTAACACATCAAGAGTGCTGCAGCCACTTCACTTGTTTTGTTCTTACTTTGACAGCATCGTGTCAGAGTGGTCTCAGACTGGAAGCAGGTATCGGCGTGCATCAAACGACACGCAGCACGGACCAACATTTTGATGATGAAACCAAAATGAATTCATCGTACACTTGCTTTGTTTTCCAGACCGTGAGGAGCTTAAAGCTCAGAGATCAAACAATAACCTGCGTTTGTTCCTCCACAGACGTGCAAACTAAATGTCAAGCGTCCTCAGCGGGTCTCTGTTCGATATGAGTGTTTTCCAGGAGGGGGGAAAAAACGCTTTCATTATGGTATGAAGTCGGTGGATTCAAAGCCAGCCTCTCTCTCTCTCTGTCTCTGTCTCTCTCTCTCTGTCTCTCTCTGTCTCTCTCAGTCTCTCTCTCTCCTTCTCTCTCTCACTCACCCTGATGTCTTTGGGATGCTCCCCCTCCGCAATGCGCACCATCCACAGGAACTTGTTGATGTCATCGCCGGAGTAGCCGATCACCCCGCCGAAGATGATGAGGACGTAGTCCACGTCCAGCGACCTCATGATGTCGTAGGCCGCGCTCTCGTTGGAAGACATCGCCTTGCCGACCTGCGGGTCCCAACAGAGACAGACAAGGAAAAGGCGATGATGGCGATGAGGATGAGAGGGCCTGGAGGACTGCATGTGGGGTACGGACACGTCTGTAGCACAATGTGTTCACCTCCAATGTGTTGGAGGCCATTGTAAAGGGGTAAAGGGTAAACGGGGCATTTAGCAGACGCTTTTGTCCAAAGCGACTTACAATCAGTACATTTTGGGGGTTTGACATATGGACAGTTGGAGGAGGGGGGGGGGGGGGTGGATCAAGGGGTCGAACCGCCGACCCTACGTTTAGTGGACGGGCCCGTTCTGTCCACCCGCTCTACCCACTGAGCTACTGCCGCCCGCAATGTGTTGGAGGCCATTGTGTTTTTAGATCAACGAAACATTCCAAATCGTGATCATTTCATGTTGAAAAACATAATGATGAGGCTGTGTCAAAGTGGATGTCTAAGCAAGTAGGATGCTTGCAGACGTCCTGAAACAGCGGAGAGGTGGAATACAGCTGTAATAACACAAGATGTCCACTGGGTGGTGCTCCAAAACAGGAGAAGCAAAAATGCATTCATATTTGGAAGAGGAAAAAAAAAACATACCATTTAGTCTGAACACCAAGAATTTATGAGAAATAAGTAGGATGCCCAAGGCAGTGATCACAATGAATGTAAGCACAAATACGCTTGGAACTTGCAGTGGTGTCTATGTTTGTATGAATGCACACATTGCTAATATACTGGGAGCTTCACTGATTAATTTTTCTGTCCTTGGTTCCAACTTCTTAAGCCCCTTATGAGATTACATTAAGCCCTTATTGGCTTGAAGTCGTGTTAAGTCCTTTCCACTGCAATAGCAAGGGAGCCCTGCCATGAATACTCCCTCATCCAATACCAACATACACTCCACTTCATTTCTACAGCCTACCTGTTGGCAGGTCCAACAAGTCTGTCTTTTACATGCATGTCGCTTATGATCAAGTGGGGTTTCTACCTGCTCCTTAATGACAACTATGTCAAGTAAATAAATACATTCACTCCAAGTTGCTTTGGATGAAGGCATCTGCAAAATGACTTAATAGTAATCAGTAGTCATCAATTATAGTATATTATTGCCCTTTCTTCCACGTCCTATCCAGGGGCCAAAGCACAGTGCTGTCCATCCTCAGCAGACCCTTCAGCTGAGATGAGGTGAAAACTGGACACGACCATGAAGGCGCCTCTGCAGACACGGTCCACCACTCTGTCTGAGCCTTGTGTGGATGCCTGAGGCTTCCCGTTTATAAGGTGCAAAGTGAAAGGTGAAAGTCAAAGGAAAATAACACCTACACAGAGAAATAACCAGATCCAGGATTCCAGCTGAGTATTCCTTGATGCTCCACGCCTCCCCCTTCCACCAGTGGAACGGCTGAGACCAAATTAATCAAACACTGATTGGTATAGAGAGGCTTTTAAGTATAAGTAATCGCCCCCCCCCCGCCCCCCACCACAAAAAAAAAATCCCTAAATGAAATAGTTCCCTTGATTGCACCGCCGGAGTGGAGATGGCAGCCAGACTCCAATTCTGTTTCTTACTTTTTTAAAATAAATTCTCTGAATTGACGTGACGGAGTCGAGAAGCGAGTCTCCCTCCCCGCCGGCTGCTGCCAGCGGAGGCAGCGTGGCGCCGCCGGCTTCCAGAGCCCGAAGCCCCGCCCACGTTTAGAAGACGTTCTGAGCTTCAGGCCACACGCCGCATGGCTCGCTCCACCGCCTTTAATGTATTCTGAATGGTCTCCCAGAAATATGGTCTCCAAATAAACGACAGCAGAGTGGAGCGTCCGCCGCGGAGCGGTAATTCACTCTGATTGGTTTAAGAGGACGCACCGGGTGTCACATGAAAGAACCCTCACACTGCATGATGAAGGGAAAACAAAATAGTACACTCCAGGAGGACCATCAGGCCAGGAGCGGGGGCTCCTCCAGCCTGGTGAGGGCCATCGTGATCACTCACATTACGCCATGAACATCAGCCTGGCCTCAGCCCGGGCTGCCACTGATCCCCACACGCGTTCAGCCAGGGGAAACGCAGCCACACCGCATTCTAGTGTGGGGACAGCCTGACGCCGTGCCAGGCTTCTGTCAACGCCAACAGAGACCGGGCCGATGGCCTGACAGACAGGCAGACAGGCAGACAGACCGGCAGACAGACAGACAGGCAGACAGGCAGACAGGCAGACAGGCAGGCAGGCAGGCAGACAGGCAGACAGGTAGACAGACAGACAGACAGCTCGGCAGACAGATCGGCAGACAGACAGACAGGTCTTGCGTGCCAGGGGGCTCACCAGTGCTATGTGGCTGTTGTTCCACGTGTTGTTGTCCACCAGCGTGGTCCGGTTGGCCATGCCCGCTATCTGGTAGCCGTAGTCCCACCAGGACATGACCCGCACGTGCTCGTCCGTGTTCTGCCTCAGCCAATAGTAGGCCTCCCTGAAGTCGTCCAGGATGTTGCGTGAGCTGGGGAGGGGGAGGGACGTCAGCGCATGGAGCATGGAAGTGAACGGACGAGGAAGTGAATGGACGATGAAGTGAATGGATGAAGAGGTGAATGGACGATGAAGCGAATGGATGAAGAGGTGAATGGACGATGAAGTGAATGGACGATGAAGTGTGATCAAAGCAACTTATGGGTCGAACACCATCAAATGCCACGGCGGTGGGACACTTCAATGGATCTGAGAACATCAGAAATGTAAATCATCTGTGGTACGCCAGAGAGGATGAAGAGTAATGGTTTAATTAACGATCGGCTCGCTCATTTTGTGTGTGTGTGTGTGTGTGTGTGTGTGAGAACGAGTATGGAGAGGTGCGTGGTGTGGTGTGCGGTCTGTGATTATGAAGGGGTGTTAGTGTGTGTGTGTGTGTGTGTATGTGTGAATATGGAGCCTATCTGCACACAGCCAGACTATATGAATGCAGTGTGCGTTTGCGCGTATGGAGATGTACGTATGTACGTACGTATGCATGTGTGCGTGCGTGCGGCGTTACCCGTCATGGTTGTAGGAGGCCAGCACCACGCTGGGGCTGGAGTAGGCGTTGCTGGTCACCCAGGTGCAATGTACGGCGAACATCATCAGCAGCATGAGCATCAGCATGGTGACGATGGACTTGATGTTGGGGCCCAGGCCCTCCTCCGCCTTCTCCTGCTCCGACACGTGCTTGCGCACCTTGCCGGCCTGCAGGGGGAGCGGAAGACATGTTGCCTGTTGTTCACACACTGCGGCCTCATCACGCTAACATGCTAACACGCTAACATGCTAACACGCTAACGTGCCGTGTTAGCGCGACGAGCAGAGGACCAATTCAGGGTGGACTATGACCACGCCCGCACACACTGTGGATCCACACTGTGGATTTTACATTCTACTCCAGGCGCCGTTGAGCTTCCAGAAAGGACGGGGGAAGGCATGGTTGGACAACGCCCCGACAAGCACATGTAGAGCACAGCTGGAAGCCTGTGATAGATGCCGGCTTGGATACCCGCTGTATGTCTATGCAGAGTGGCATTTTTTGATAAACCAGGGTTTTTTTTTTTGATGTCGGGGTCCAAAATGAGGCCTTTAAAATTCTGTACTTTTTTTACATGCTGCCGGAGGGGAAAAATCTGCCAGCCAAGCAGCGACTTACCGACCCAAAACCCCCCCGCGGTGCTGCTAATGACTGGCAACCACGTCGTACGCCCTCTCACGTTTACAGATCACGATTGCAGTCGTGCCGAACCTGAGAGCGCCAGCTTACCGCACAGGGTCGTACGATAACAAGACACGGATGCAACAACATGGTGGCCAGCCTGTCTGCTCACCACAATGAGCCATCAACTGGCTGCAAAAGTTGATCATAACTTCATTGGTCCAGAACTGAAAACAGGAAGCTGCCGGCTTCTCATTGGCCAGTGTGACCAAGGGCCTCGGGTGCTACGAATAAAACATCACCCTCTCACACACTGCGTGAGATTGTAGCCTTTTGATGTCCTTCAGATGGCTGAAACCTGTCTGTGAAAGTTCTCTGAAATCGTGTGGTGTATGCCAGGCATACGGGAGAGAATGAGCGGCTGAATTTTTTTTCTTCCTTTGTTGAGAGAAAACAACAAGAAAGCAAACCCCCTCCCCCAAAATGTGACATTAACACATTAAAACACACACACACACACCTGACTTTGTCGTAGAGTCTGTGGTCGTCTTCACCCACACCCACACCCAAACACCCACACCCAAACACCTACACCCAAACCCAAACACCCACACCCCTACACCCACACCCACACCCCTACACCCACACCCAAACACCTACACCCAAACCCAAACACCCACACCCCTACACCCACACCCAAACACCTACACCCAAACCCAAACACCCACACCCCCTACACCCACACCCACACCCCTACACCTACACCCAAACACCCACACCCAAACCCACACCCACCCCCGGCCCTGACCTTGTCGTAGAGGTTCCCAGAGTTCCGGCGGTCGTCTTCGTCGCTGCTGTCCTCGGCGGGGGGGCTCTCTCGCTTCATGTCGTCCCCCAGGTAGTGCTCGAACACGCTGGAGAACGCCACCGCCGACAGCATGCACACCACGGGGGTCAGCGTCAGCATCAGGCGCACCATCACGCCCGCAAAGTAGACCGCGCTGATGGCGTACAGTGCCACTGGAGGGGGGACCGGGGGGGGGAGAGTTAGTATGCTTACCATAGGATATAGGACTTACCATATGATGGACCATAGGACTACCATAGGCAAGGCAAGGCAAGTTTATTTGTATAGCACAATTCAGCAGCAAGGCAATTCATTGTGCTTTACATACATAAAAGCATTAAAATACAATAAAAGCATAGCAAAAAAAAAAAATAAAAAAAAAATAAAAAAATAACACATACATAGCATTAAAAGCATTGAAATTAAAATACAAGCATAAAAAGGAAATTAAAACATGTTAAGATAAGCTTAGGGGAAGGCTGTAGCAAACATAAAGGTCTTTAATCTGGATTTAAAAGTGGTGAGTGTTTCAGCAGACCTACAACTTTCTGGCAGTTTGTTCCATATATGTGGCGCGTAAAAACTGAACGCTGCCTCTCCATGTTTAGTTCTGACTCTGGGGACAGTAAGCAGACCTGCCCCAGATGACCTGAGAGATCTGGATGGTTCATAGAAAATGAGAAGATCTGAAATGTACTTTGGTCCCAAACCATTCAGTGCTTTATAAACTAACAGCAGTACTTTAAAGTCAATTCTCTGACAGACAGGAAGCCAATGTAACGATCTGAGAACTGGAGTAATGTGATCCATTTTCTTAGTTTTTGTGAGGACTCGAGCAGCAGCATTCTGAATTAACTGGAGATGGACTTTTTTGGGAGACCAGTGAAGATGCTGTTACAATAGTCGAGCCTACTGACCATAGGACTTACCGTACCACATAGGAAAACACTTATTGTTTTATTGTACAAGCGTTTTCTGGTTTAGCCCTGTACAGCACGTAGGAGAACTCTTGCAGGAAGACGACTTCATAAATAAACAAATCATTATTTGTGTTTCAATAATAAGAGAGAGAAATGTCTTTGAGGCCAGGGTGGTGTGAAATCCATCAGTGCCAAATCTGATTACTGATCGTTTAAACATTACTCCATCAGGCACAAAACTCAGCGGCTTAATAATTAAGCATTCAGAAGCAGCAAGTGCAAAAAAAAAAAAAAGGAAAAAAAGTCTTTTTGTTGTTGGGTGGCATTTGATTTCAGTGCAAGGTTGGGAAATTGCATTGAACATGATCAAACATATGAATGCCTACAAGCATTAGGCAATCTGTAAAAAATGAGCCTGCCACAAATGTAATCATTGCACTATAGCACTTTGTGTTCAAAGTGTCTTCTCTGTAATTTTGGAAAGTACTTTTATGGCGAGTAACTTTTACTTTGTCCATAAACTTCATACTGACAGACTCATATTGATTCCAAAAGACTGAAGTGCTATACTGCCATTGTCCACTCTGAATGCTCTTTGGTAGAATTAGTACAACAAAGCATTTCGCCAAATGATACTGGAATCAGATGTTTCAGCGCAGCCAGGAGAGACCTTTACGATGGTTTGATCATTGACCGGTATAGCCCTTACCCATCCTCAGAACATTCTCTTTCAGCTTCACCAAAATAAAAGTACACGTACGTGTTGTGTACACAACCAAAAAAATAAAGAAACCATTCTTTCAAAGAATCTGTTCATGCCGGAAATGTTCCTGCATTTTTCCGCCTTCGCTTCCGTAGAAAACGTACCAACATGGAAAGGGAGGGCATTGCGGTTCCACCTTTGGGCAGGCAGTGTGGCCACTAAGAGAGGCAGACGAGGTAACAACGGGGCCAAATAGACGTCCGAATCAGGCATCGGGAGACTCCTGGAATTCTACTGGAATCGGTATCGACGGCCACATTGCTGGTACTGTGACGCGCCTCGTTCCGACGCGGTCGCGTTACGAATCAGGCCTCCGTCGGGCCGCCGACATGCTAAGTAAAAAGCAGCTAACAAGGCCGGCGTGACGCCCGCTTCCTGTGGCTCTGTGTTTAAAAAAAAAAAAAAAAAAGAAAAAAAAAGCCAAGCCAGATCATTCCGGATCTTCTGAGCGGCGATAACGTGGGAGCTGTGTGTGTGAGAGAGAGACCGGGGCTGGCGACCGAGCACAGTGGAGGCAGAGAGAGTGCTTCTTCGTGCAACAATGGGGCAGAAACACAAGGCTCAAAATGACTCTTCCCCTGCAAATCAAATGCACCTACGGAAATGGGGGGTACGCCAACACACACACACACACACACACGCACGCACGCACGCACGCACGCACACAAGATGAATTGAAAAGAGTGCTTATTTCAGCAGTGGGGAAGGGAGAGACTGACGGCCCCAGAGGCATGGGGCTGTAGCGATAAGTCAGAGCAAAATACATCGAGAGGAGGAGCAAAAGCAACAGAGAGGAAAACACACACAGAGCGAAGGAACGATCTAGAGCCTGTACTGGATAGCACAGACCACACACACGCACATATAAGCACAGTCAGTGGTGGTTATTTGGTCAGGGTGTGTGGACATTAAAGGCAGGGAGTGTGTTCCCGGCCGAGAGATTCTGGGGCATGGGTCTACCCGAACCCCAGGAGCCTGGTTCTGTTTATCATGATGTGCATTACGCGAGTGGATCTGAGGAGACCCACGATCCAGCGCTGACCGCTGGATGGAGCAGACGTGGGAGTGCAGTGTAGCCTGCGCAGCGATTAGCCTGAGCGTCAGGATCAGATTACAAGATGGCTGTTAGGTGCATTATGTGTGGCGGACTGCGACGCTTCGACTCACGAGATGCATCGCGTCTTCTGAGGCAAAACCGTAGCCTCTTTCCCTGTTGGGTCCCTCGCTTATTTTGATCTCCTTTTATTAGGCTACCATATATTGGACATGATTAAAATGTTCGGCAGTAGAACAGGATTTTTAGTACCATTTTTGTCGGGTCCATAAAGTACCCAACCCATCTGGGGTGCCAGGGCCCTTTCCTCTCGGACATGCACTGGGTAGGGTGTGTAAAATCTCAAAACGGGTCGGTATATATATATATACACACACATACATCTTTTAAGTATCGCGTCCAATCGGACCTTGGAACAAATTTCCCGGGTCCATTAGGGTTGGGGTCTGTCATTTTGGACCCGTCAGGACCACTTGTCCCAGCCGTGCAGGGCAGGCACTGGTGGCACGCACTGGTGGCACGCACTGGTGACAGGCACTGGTGGCACGCACTGGTGGCACGCACTGGTGACAGGCACCGGTGGCACGCAGTGGTGACATGCACTGGTGGCACGCACTGGTGACAGGCACTGGTGACAGGCACTGGTGGCACGCACTGGTGACAGGCACTGGTGGCACGCAGTGGTGACAGGCACTGGTGGCACGCACTGGTGGCACGCACTGGTGACAGGCACTGGTGACAGGCAGTGGTGACAGGCACTGGTGGCACGCACTGGTGGCACGCACTGGTGACAGGCACTGGTGACAGGCACTGGTGGCACGCAGTGGTGACAGGCACTGGTGGCACGCAGTGGTGACAGGCACCGGTGGCACGCACTGGTGACAGGCACCGGTGGCACGCAGTGGTGACATGCACTGGTGGCACGCAGTGGTGACAGGCACTGGTGGCACGCAGTGGTGACACGCACAACGACACGCCAGGTTGGCGCTGTGAACTGCAAGCGGTGTGTGTGGAAACAAGGGCTGCGCACTGATTGGAGGCTGCTGAGCGGGAGTTTCACAGATGCTCAGACTGTGAGCATGAACCATCCGAGTCCAGGACGTAGTGGCCTAGTTATGTACAGATGCCATCATGCATGACAAACTGACTCGGCTTCTTTCTTATCGAAAGGAATCTCCCTGCGTCTCGCTGCAAAATTTTAAAATCCCAGATCAGTTTTGAATTATGTATAGAATTATTAATTATGTATATGGGATGCGCAATATTGTAATTATTACCAATACGTATAACTCTTCTCATGGTCATTTCAGCTGATCTTTATATATTCCTACAGTCAATGTGTGGGCATTAATTATTGATAATTATCAAGCCGTGGATCCTAACTGACAAACATGCATACCTCATTAAGTCGTATTTTTAATTAAACACACTTGATGATGTGAAGTGCCTGGCTAATTATCCTTGGTTATGTATTGTATATGGTTTGTTCAATATTACATAGAAACAAAACCCTTTAAGGCACCTTTAGGCAGCACTAGCTTCGTGTGCAACATACTAAAACCACAGGGATAAGTGCATATCTGGGCAAACACAGATTATCGCATTGCAGGGTTCTGATTGCCCCACACCAACACCAGGTCACGTGGCACCAATTCAAGCCAATCAGAAACACTAATTGCCAATTATTTCTCGAGTCGAAGTCTAGTGCTTGGATGATCTTTAAGGAAAAAAAATACCCTTGCACTCCTCCCATGCAAGATGGCAGCACCGCAGCGCCAGAGTTGCGCAGCCAGGCGCCTTAAGGGTTACCGTACTTTCGGGTGGCTTTGATACGAAACGTGTGCCGTGGGCAGAGAGAGACGGTGCAGAGTGCAGAGCCGCTGCAGTGTGTTGGCGTAGCGGCGGAGAAGCTTTTCTGGCCGGCGCCTTTGATCAGCCATCCATCAGCCATTATCACCCGCTCATTGCGGCGACGCAGCCCCTGCGAGATGCTTTCAGGAGGAGCCGCTTGCAACAGAAGCCCGGGCTCCCTTAGTGGCAGAGAGCCATTTGTCACTGTCAACACCCTCACCCTATATCTAAAACAACCCGGGGCCTCCCGTGGCTGAACATGGAGTTAAAGAGCCCGACGTGCAAGAAGGTGACGACTGAACACGTGCGCACTAGTGAGCAGGGCGGCGCTCCCTGTTGTGCGTCCGCGACGCTTCACTCACGACTCGTTAGCGCTGCTGCCGAAAGCAGCGAGCCAGGGACATGTTTATGAACGTCCTCAATGTTAAAAAACTTTTAAAAAGGAGAATATAAGATAAATAAATAAATATAAGGGAGGAGACGCCGTGGCCGTGACACCTCAGCGTGCATTATCTAACATGTTGCTAGAGGGGGGGGGGGGGGGGGGGGGGGGGGGGGAGTTTGACGAGAGAAAAACCCATGCTCACGGCCAGTCAAACTCCCAGCGAGTGAAAGTGTTGCTAAGCTACGTTGCGGTCACCGGGACCCTGGCGTCTCCTGATCTGGTTGTTGATGTCGCCGCCGCCGCCGCCGCCACCGAGATAGACATTCCCCGGCACGCCAAATAAAAAACACACCGGCGCAAACAACCCATTAGGCGGAGGACATAACAGACCCGCGGGGCCGGGCGGGACCGCCAGGGGCCGGGACATTCCCCGTGTTCAAATAATAAATAAAGGACGGCGAGGGACACATCTGTGGAGCAGACTACAGGGGGGGGGGGTCTGCCTGAAGAGGGGAACACTAAAAAAAGGAACCCACCGAAGACGCGCTCGTCGTTGATGTTCTTGATGCAGAACCACAGGCCGGCGGGGAAGGTGCACACCAGGATGTGGAGGTCGAAGAAGAAGGAGACCCAGGTGGTGGGCTGGTGCTCCGACACCGAGGCGATGATGGGGATGTGGATCTTGGCGTAGCTGGGAAGGCCAGGGAGGGAAACGTTCAGCCATGTTGTGCAAGGACGGGCACAAGACAAATAAAATACAATAAACCACACGATGGCCGTTTAGCCCAAGCCTTGAAGATTTTGCACGGCTGCCCACCGGAATACATCGTCTAATATTTTGCTCAAAGCAAAACGTTCCTCAATAGAACACCAAACCATCCAGAGTGTCGTAGCGGGGGCCTCTGACGCTGCACAACACGCCCCGGATCACGCAGCGCCGGTCCAGAAGGAGCCTCATCTATTGAGCCCGTTCTGCCTGCCCTGGTAAACGGGCAGGGCTGACCGGGCCCAGAGGCCCGGCGGGCTTAACCCCTCCTCATGTACATTTGAGCTACACCGGGCAGATTAAAACAACCCCCCCCCCCCGGCAAAAATAAAGATAAGCAGACTGTGTGTGTGTTGCCTGATATGTGAAAAAGCAGGTTAAAAAAAAAAAAAAAAAAAAACTGCCCTTGAGCAATGCTTTATTAAACAAGCGGTGCCGCGCGCCAGGAGCCGTCTAGAGCGGCCATCACGAGTAAATCAACAGCCCTGACGAGACAGAAAGCCCCCCTCCCCCCTGGGGGGGGGGGACGGGACATTCTGCCTCGTCAGTCAGTGCTGCATAATCTACAGACGCCCCGCGGTGGCGTTCGGCGCCGCCCTGCCGGAGTGCGGGCTGTTAAGAACCCCGCGTGGCGTGGAGCCCAGAACGCGGGGCTCTGTGTGTTGACTCACCCCGTGTCCCACAGGGAGTAGAACCGCCCGCTCCACGGAGCGATGTACCCTGGGGGTGCAGAGAACACACACACACACACACACACACAGACCATCAGGATGTGAACAACATACAAATATGAAGGAGAAATGAAAAAGGGGAGTGTGTCCCCGAGTGTAGCAGCAACAGACAGCACGTCTATAAAACATTTCTACACAAACAAACACATCGTCGTCGTCGTCGTTGGTTTCTTTTCCGTTACATATCGGTGAGACATATAATTGAAACATTTCGAGAGTGTGTGTGTGTGTATCGATCACAGAACAGACAGAGAGCGAGAGAGAGAACGAGAGCGAGAGAGACCGGGAGAGACGGAGACCGAGAGAGGGGGGGGGGGGAGACAGAGAGAGCAAGCGAGCAAGCGAGACAACATCAGCATGAGCACCCTGCGGTCCGCCCAACACGGCACCCCAGAATGATGAAGGAGCGGTCAGAATGTAACGCTGGCCTCCTGGAGATCAGCGGGGCCAACAGGTAACCAGGCTGCTCAATAGCTGTCCGTCCGGAGGCTTCAGGGCTTCCGAGAAAAAAATCGAAGCTCGCTTTAAGCGGTTCTCTCAGAACTTCTGTTGCCTCTCCACTCAACACCAAGATGGCTGAAACGGCCTTGGTGCTGTGAGCCATGCAGTAGATGATGAAAACTATTCAGAAACAAAACTCAACTCAAAAAGAGCGAAGGCCCCCCCCCCCCAAAAAAAACACGTATTTGATTGTGTGCACTGAAAATGTTTCAAGGAAGGAAGCCAGCATCTTATATGGCCCGTGCTGCAAGCAATACAAACCTAGCCAGGGCTATAATAGTTATATTAATATCAATATTTAATTGCAGGAGCAATTACCAAATGAATTGATCTCGTTATGAATAAATATACTAAGACGGCGTCCTCATCTTCACTGCATTTTACAAGTCTTGGCTGGTGGTGTGCTGCTCTACTCCAGCTGCTGATTCTAGACACCACAGCATGGCGGTTGCCAGACAAGACAGACCGACTGGCTGGCTTGTCCGTCTGAGGCGGTTAAAAAAAAGAAATCGACACCATCAATTTAGCAGCTAGAGATAATGGGATGATGGGAGCCCTCATAATGTGGACCGATACACCCCAACATACCGCATCCCTCAGCAGAGCAAACACTGCTTGTTCATCTTCAGGTGTGTGTGCGTGTGAATGTGTGTGTGTGCGTGCGTGTGCGTGTGCGTGTGTGCGTGCGTGTGTGCATGTACCTGTGTAGGTCAGGTAGATGACGGTGAGGAACACCACGCCGGCAGCCAGGGACACGCCCAGGAAGAAGAGGGTCTGGAACTCCTGCCTGGTCAGCCTGTCCTTCAGGTACTGCAGGAAGGCGTAGGCCTGCAGCAGCACAAACACTCCTGGACAGAGAGAGAGACGGAGGCCAGGGACGACCGGGTGAACACACCGGGCTGGGCTGACGAGGAACCGTGAGGGGAACCGGGGGGGGGGGGGGGGGGGGGGACCGTGAGCGCTACCCAGGGGGTTGTGGCTCGTGGATTGGTCTGACGGTTTTTTTTTTTTTTGGGGGGGGGGGGGGGGCAGCGTTTCCATCTACCAGCGTGACTCTGATCAGCAGTCGACACGCATCCTGACAGCTCAACGTCTCATTTGTCAGTGGAGTGAGTAATTGCGACAATGCATCTGGCTGAATATTTTGCCGAAAGCAAAAAACGAATGCCTTAATAAAGAATTTATATAGGTGCACTGAAGGAATGTGAATCCTTGAAAATGGTAATGGTAATAATAGCAGAGGACCCCTGCTGATTGGTTACTGACCTGCTGCTGCCATGTGTTCACTGGTCCTGATTGGCTGGAAGCCCACAAAAGGAATCTGCATGGAGAGGACCAGGCCAACGATGTAGAAGGTGCTGTAGGCTGGGAGGAGAGGAGGAGAGATGAAGGCACGCACACACCTTGTCAAAAACAATGTTTCTTCTCACCATTTTGCCTTAAACATGTTCAAAATGCATAGAGCTTCTTTGTATGATCACCTGCGCGCGTGCACACACACACACACACACACACACACACACACACACACACACACACACACACACACACACACACACACACACACACACACACACACACACACACACACACACACACACACACACACACACACACACACACACACACACACACACACACACACCACCTGCTGTCTTTAGACCATGAATGGAAGCATTAAAACAATTAGACAATTGTCGTCAGACCATTGAATCGGCTCTTAGCAGATGGAATAGAGCTCTCCCCGCCTTCTCCATGTGACCACTTGAATTACAGCAGAAAAGCTACTCCGACAACAGGCTGAAGCGCACCACAACAGAGCACATCAACGCCTACGCTCATGTGTACTGTGACCGACGCCAAGGGGAGAAAAAAAACGCCCAGAAAAAACCTCAAGAGTGAGTCCTGCTTGAAATGCAAGGGGGGCCAGGAGGCGATTTGCCGCAGAAAATTGCAAGCGGAAGCAATTCCGACATCAGGAAAATGACACCCGCGGGCCAGAAGCCATTACAATAACCCTCGAGACCAGATTAATTTATTAGCTGACGTTAAGTGTTTGGCACACGCGAGCACGCACGCACGCACGCACGCACGCACGCACCTGCCTACGTATGCGGTCGCGCGAGCCAGTGTGTGTCGCTGGCCGTCACGAGGCATGCGTGGTGAAACGCTGGTGAAACCCCAGCAACCGCTTTAGGTGGGCAGCCGGCGTTCTGATTGACCGGCATTCCTTGGAAGCTTCCGCAATCCGGTGTTAATTCCCCCCCTTCAGACCCACACATGGGCGCTCCAGAGACCACCCCGCCGGTCTGAGACGTAGCCAGGCGGAGTACAGAGCCCCCCCCCCCCGTCTTAGTGGAGGAGATGAACACATTTCTTTAGGGGCTGGTAAATGTCCATATCACTGGAGAACGGATTAGGCCATTTATTTCTCACCCAAGCACCCTAAACGCATTATAAAAATGTTGCGTTTAAGAGGCTCCGAGTTCAAACGGATTTGCCAAGGTCCCTTTATCAAACAAAAACTGAGATTCCAACCTCGGGAACCTCTGCTTGGTTTAATGAACTGCATTGAAGAGGAGGGAGCAAATTATATAAAGCTGCACATTCAGACATTAAAAGCACATTGGCTGGCATTATAGGTTTGTGCAGAGCCAGAACCCTTGAACAGGGCTCTTAGGGATGTACCTCTTAATGGGGACCACTGGTGTGTGTCAGGAGCACTTTGATTAATGGACTGGACACACACACGCAATTTAATCTGGCCACATTATCTCCCAATGTTCTCAGCAAAGGTCTGTTTGTTGAGGCGCGGCATTCTGTTTTTTTTGTTGGGATTTTTCGGTCTGACTGTTAAAGAAAGTCAATAATCCTGCAGTGACACTTGCAGGAAATGATCAGATTTTTCATTAGATGTATAATCATCAGTACAGCTTGAGAGGAGAAAGCGGGAGAAGAGGCGAGGCGATAAAAAGCGCCTTACTTTCAACCCTTTATAATTAGCGCCCCCACAGAGGTTTGGTGGTTTATCAGCGCGGCCTCACAGGTTGCTTCCATTCTAACCGCCTCACTGGTATCTCTTGACTAGCTTCTCTCAATGGTATCTCTTGACTAGCTTCTCTCAATGGTATCTCTTGACTAGCTTCTCTCACTGGTATCTCTTCACAAGCTTCTCTCACTGGTATCTTAACTACGTTCTCTCACTGGTATCTCTTGATTAGCTTCTCTCACTGGTATCTCTTCACAACCTTCTCTCACTGGTATCTCTTCACTAGCTTCTCTCACTGGTATCTCTTGACTAGCTTCTCTCAAGGGTATCTTTTAACTAGCTCCTCTCACTGGTATCTCTTCACTAGCTTCTCTCACTGGCACCTCTCAACTTGCTTCTCTCATTGGTATCTCTTGATTAGCTTCTCACACTGGTATCTCTTGATTAGCTTCTCTCACTGGTATCTCTTCACTAGCTTCTCTCGATCCTCATGAACAGCTTCTCTCACTCCCTCTTTACTCGGCGCACACACTGAATGTGACAGTTATGAAAAGGGTCAAACCAATTGAAAGACTGTAGTTAGCCTTGGCCACACGCGCCGCCATCCGTCTGACACTAATTCACTGGAAGACACCTTCTACTCATGACAGTGAGAAGAAAGCCACACAAAGCCTAACACAAGCCCACAACAGTGATAGTCTACGTGCAATACAGCCTCTTCTGCTACATTCTTCATGTAACACACTGTCGTTGAAACCCTGTATCATACTGTAGCTGTGTTGTTCATATGTTGTTGTTCAAAAGACTAGCAGTGACTAACAATGACTATCAATCTACATCATTGTGGTTCGTGCAGAATGTGTGTTGAAATTGTTCATCAACACACATTCTGCCTGGCTGGCGATCTGTTTGCAGCCGGAGAAACACGAGAATATCAGGAAATTCATGACTACCGAAATATTATCAACTCTTCCAGGAAACTGACCTTTAGTTCTAACATAATCTGAGGATTTGAAAGAGGAGATAAGAGACACCTAGAAATCCTTCATTACCATTCTCAGGTTCAGCCGTGGTTAACCTCATTTCCTGGACACGACCATGGCTCTGTGACCCCTCTGTACAAAATACCCAATGTTGTACCCAATGGTGTTTTTTCTTTCATAGCCAACAACAAGGGGGAGCCACACCTGCATGTAACCAGGCAGTAACACGCCACACCTGCATGTAACCAGGCAGTAACACGCTCCACACCTGCATGTAACCAGGCAGTAACACGCTCCACACCTGACCAGACAGTAACACGCTCCACACCTGCATGTAACCAGGCAGTAACACGCTCCACACCTGCATGTAACCAGGCAGTAACAGGCTCCACATCTGCAGGTAACCAGGCAGTAACACGCTCCACACCTGCAGGTAACCAGGCAGTAACACGCGCCACACCTGCAGGTAACCAGGCAGAAAGACATGCAACACCTGCAGGTAACCAGGCAGTAACCCTGCTCTGCGTGGCGAGGTGTGGAGCGCTGCATGATGAATCACCTGGGGCTTTAATGGGCTCATTTGGTCCCACTGCCGGCTGCCACGTGGCGCTGCAGAACAAAGCAGCGTTTATGGTCATGGCGTTCGGGAAGCGCCCGAGCGGCCCTTGCGTGGGTGGACGTGCCATTTCTATTCGCCGCTTTGCCGTAATTTTGCCATAATTTTGCCAGAATTTTGCCGTAACATTGCTGTGGACTCGCAGTCCATTCATAATCTCCGATGTTGGTCAATCCTAAAAAAGGGTACCAACCTAAAAAGAAAAGTCTCCTACTGTAGAGCCTGCTATTTGTATCAGGCGGGGGGCATTAGTCAAGAGGGGTAATGCAATATTCCTCCGTTCGGCGGTAGCATTTCTTCCTTATTAGCCGGGGAGACGGAGAGGGAAGACGGCCCGAGGTGACAGCAGGTCGTGGGCAAATGTGCCTTATGCATCGGGCCGCTTGTTGGAGTTTAGAGATAACTTTGTTACGGTGAGCACAATGTCCGGGAATGTCTGCTGAGATGGAGTGAGAGAAATGGTGAGACAGGAGAGCAGGATTGATTGCTTTTGTACTACAGTAGTACTTAATGCTTAATGCCATTACCAGGCGCAGCGTATTTTAAACTTGACTCCGTGGCTCTGCGTTTCTCTGTGTTCAACAGGTGCTGCAAGGTGGTGCTTTGTCTTATTTTGTTTCATTTTTGGAATATATGCGATACACGACCCACCATTTTATAATTCCATCCGTTTTCCAGTTTCAGTCCTTCTGGTGTGTGTGTGTGTGTGTGTGTGCGTGCGTGTTACTGATGCAAGAAACACCCCAAAATTATCATCGAAGACACCATCCAAATCACAGCAAAGACTCGCTCTGTAGTCACCTCGCTAATTAACACAAATCAAAAGTGTGATTTTAATCAGTATTTCATATGGTCCATGTGCATTAGACCCACAAAGTGGCAATGGCTGGGCTCACAGTTTTTGACCTACAAACTGATTTCAATGACAATATTTTTGTAATAGGTTTTGATTTGCTTGACGAGTATCGCTTACCTGGGGAGTGAGCATGAGCGCTCCTAGTGTGTGTGGGTGTGTAAGTGTGTGTGTTTGAGAGAGATTGCGCGCGATGGTTAGACTTGTCTAGACATGCTATCCAACGAACAGCAAATAAAGTGCATGTTTGTCCAAAGTCACCCCGACACCGAGTGTGTGCATTGTGCGTGCACTGAGCGTGCATTGTGCGTGCATTGTGCGTGCATTGTGCGTGCAAGGCGCTCTCACCGATGTACACTCTCTTGCTGAAGCGCTGCATGAGCAGCAGCACAAACACGTGGAGGGGGATGAGGTTGATGATGAACACATATCCTCCCCACGCCGACACCTGCAAAACAAACACACACACACACACACACACCATCTCATCATCATCCCCAGCGTTCCAACTGCTGTCATGGATTGCTGTGTAAGATGCATGCAGGGAGAGCTGTGTGGGTGGCTGCTTGATTAGGTTACAGTGGTATCGCTTCCCGGGGTGTAGGTGGCATTAAGAGCGACAGCTTGGGAATTAAATCCAGAGGAAATAAAAAGTTGAATTTGGGTGGGGGGGTGGGGGGTTGTGAAAGGGGGCCTATGCTTGTCTGATTACAGGAGGGGTTGGGGGGATGCCGTCGTGGTAATGCCAGTGTCGGATGGGGGTCCGGGGGAATTTGGCTGAGCGCCTCGTTAAAAAGCCTCACTATAGCTTTTGGCATGCGCTTTGGTTGGCTTTCTTGCAGCGCTGTGGAAAAAAAAACAACTAGCGCTCCAGTACACAGTGTTTATGTGTGTGTGTGTGTTTGTGTCGTAATGTGTGTGTCTTAATGTGTGTGTGTGTTTGTGTCGTAATCTGTGTGTCTTAATGTGTGTGTGTTAATGTGTTTTAATGTCTGTGTGTGTGTATGTGTGTGTTTTCATGTTTGTGTGTGTGTGTTTATGTGTGTATGCGTGTGTGTGTGTGTGTGTTTATGTGTGTATGCGTGTGTGTCTGTGCGTGTGTGTGTGTGTTTATGTGTGTATGCGTGTGTGTGTGCATGTGTGTGTGTGTGTGTGCGCGTGCGTGCATCCTCACCATGTAGAAGTACGAGAGGCAGCATCCGATGGCCCAGAACACGGAGCCGGTCTTCACTGACTTCACCTGCGGGTCAGAGAGTAGGGATGCGGTCAGCAGCACAAACAGACCCACACACACACACACAAACCAACCCGTGGTGTGACAGGCGAGGGGGCATGCAGGACGAACGGCGGCCAGCCGTGAACGTGTCCGCGGAGCCCGTTCACTACAGGCCCCTGTGCACAGCAATGAGCTGTGCACGGTGTGCATGGCTGCTTGACGGACAGGTTGCTGGCCGCAGAAAGGGGGCGGGGCTTGGCGAGGGATTAGTGAGGGCTGACAAGCGCAGCATCGAGGGGAAAGGGGGGCCGGGGTACAGAGAGGCAGAGCAGCCCGCCCCGGGAGGAAACAACGCCATTCACTGGGGCTCAATTTGACTATTTCCTCGCGTGATAAAAGACACGACAGGTAAACGACTGCTGAATATGGCGTAGAAAGCGCTGTGCGTGTTTTTCAAGGCGTCGTTAAAAACATGAACAAATAACGTGTAAGAACCTTGGCAGTTATTACCATAACGTCTCCGTGTCTGTACCTGGCCGCGTTAAAAAATGAGGCCGAGTGCTCACAATGCAGTCAGATTGGCATGTCCCTGTGCATCTCCAAAGCAGTCTAATCATTAGCATAAGTTAGCACTTGGCGATAGTTTTTGTCAGCGCTTGTTGCTAAGGAACCATTACAAGAGCCTTATTTGTAAGACACAGACTTGTCTGGCTGTGTGCACACACAATAGATGATTTGCAAAGACACGCTCCTTCCCCTGCCATTAATTAATATTTAATGGAGGCCACTACATACTGGCATTTTCTTTTAGCAAGTACTTTGGGGGGGGGGGGAAGAAAAGACGAAAAAAAACCCTGGCTTAATAACTTTTTGTGTGAAAGTAAACGGGTGAGAGGTGTGCATCTCTAAATCTTGTTACGCTACACTTCATCCACTCAACTACCAGCAGTTTAACAACCATGGAAGGACTTTCCAAACGTGACAAATACATAACCTTTTCCCATTAAATCACCACGCTGCGCGCGCCAAATGTCTCGGGAAATGGAAGTTCACGGAGCATCACATTAGCTCTCCGTGGAGGGAGAGAGAGTGCACCGCGCTACAATGAAGGGGGGGGGGAAACGAAAAAAAAAACAAAAAAAAAAACCCCCACTACATTTCACCGTCAAAGGAAATTGGCACATTCTTCCAATCCGAGTAATTGCTAAGAGAGTATCTGCGGCGCGGCGGCGAGGTGATGTCACACAGAGACACATTCCGGAGCCGCGCGCCCCGGGGCCCTGTCTGGGCGGCGGCACGCGCTCGCCAACCGGGACGCCTCCCGGAGACGACCCGAGTGGCCGCGCCGATTGTGGGGCTGTGCGGTTATTTCGCCCCGCCTGCCTGCCACGCACACACACACACACACACACACACACACACAGACACAGACGCGCGCACACACACACACACACACACACAAACACACACACACACGCAGGCGCACACACACACACACGCGCACACACACACATGAACGCACACACACACACACACACACACACACGCACACACACACACGCACGCACACATACACGCACACAGACGCGCGTGCATGCGCACGCACGCGCACGCACGCAGGCCCTGATCCATCCGTCACTCTCCTCTGGAACCGCTCGCTCCGCTCTCCGCTCACCGTTCTTTTGACGTTACATCTTCTACTGACCGGCGGTAACTCAGCCTCGGAATCGCTGGCGTTATCGACAGACGCCTGAGTGACCGGCTGTGTGTACGGTAACTTAGCGTCAAGTCCCGCTAGCATAATAACTGATGGTTTATAATTGTCACACGGCTGAGAGTGCAAAACGTTGTCCCGAGGCGAACGCCATGTTGTTTTGACGGGAACCTCTGCACCCTGTGTGTGTGTGTGTGTGTGTGTGTGTGTGTGTGTGTGTGTGTGTGTACGCGTGCGTGCGTGTGTGCGTGTCTGTGTGTCTGCATGCGTGCGCGTGTGTGTGATAGAGGATGGATACCCGACCCGAGCCCGACGGCACCCGACGGGTTCGGACAAATATTTAGAAATGATGCTCGGGTTCGGGTTGGGCTCGGTCACATCTGCGCGATTTGACATTTTTAATCTACCCGCGCAATAACCTGCGCATGTTGTGCTATAAAAAAAAAAAAAGCTTGACGGCTCTGGGCGGACCTGTCGGACCTGGGCCGGGCTCGGACAGAAGATTCCGTCCCGATCCGCACTCTAATGTGTGTGTGTGTGTGTGTGTGGACCACGCACCCAGAGGTAGTAGGTGAACTGCAGGGCGAAGATGGCGATGCCCTCGTTGTCGAAGGAGCCGGCCACCGAGCGGGAGATGTAGCCGGGCACGATGGCGATGAAGCAGGCGGCCAGCAGCCCGGCGCCCTGGCTCCACAGCTCCCGCGTCAGCAGGAAGGTGGAGATGGAGGTCAGGCCGCTGAAGACGGGCGCCAGGAACACGCACACGTCCCGGATGTGCACGGTGATGTGGAGCAGGTTCAGCACGTAGTGAATGAGGCCCGCCGTCACCATTAGGCCCGGGTACACCTGGGGGGAGGGGGGGGAGGGAGGGGAGGAGGGAGGGAGGGAGGGGGGGAGGGAGGGAGGGAGGGAGGGAGGGAGGGGTGAACCGCGGTATATCACTGGTACGTTTACATGCAGCAAGAAATTCGAATTTCTAATCGTATAAGACATCGTTTGGACTTTTGAAGTGCATGTAAACACCTTAATCCGACCTACTTCGGACATCTCAAAATCGGATAACAACACCTAGATAATTCGTTCATAGTCGGACTTTTAACGGCATGTATACTCAGCAATCGGATCTGAATCGGATTTTGCATTCTGCGAATGTGCAGCGCCATTCTGCGCATGCGCAGTGCCACATAGCGTCCGGAGTCAGCCCATGCTCCGGCTGTTAATCCGATTCTCTGAACGGCATGTATACTCGGATTAAGTGATCCGGTCTTACGCATGTCATTATCTGATCCCATCAGAAATTCGAATTTCTTGCTGCATGTAAACGTACTGACATGCTTTCTTGACATTTTGCTTAACCTTTCATGTCTGAACGCCACGTTTATTTCTTCATTTAAATTTCTTTTGTTGTCTTTTTTTGTGCCACAAACCCTTTGTCGAGGATTTGGTGGATTACGAGTGAGTGAGGGTGAGTGAGAATGTGTTTCTGGTACACCGCCCTAACACACAGAGTGTGGTTTTCAGAGGGCCGTTATGCAAGACCCAGACAGGTCAAATGTGTTTACGAAGCTTTAAATCAGAGCCGGGCTCTCGAGGGGGGGGGGGGGCCCTGAGGGCCGAGGTCTGCGTGGCACTGCCTTGGACGAGGACTCCCATTCCGTCATTAAATAAGGGCACTGAATGACACTCGGTTGGGTGGGCGGTAGGGTCGGGGGAGAGAAACAACAGCCCAGTGCTACATCCCAAAGCCCCAGCTCGTAACGTTTGTACATCGCCCCCCCCCCGGCCCACGTTAACCTCTGGGGAGTGTGCAGTCCTGGTCATACCTCCCCTGCCCTTCATCCACGGTCCGAGGACGCGGGGGGGGCTAATGGCGGGACACACGAGCAGGGGGAAGTGAGGGGATGAGTGCTGGTGTAATGGCATGTTAAAGTCACCCCCGCGCATTCTGGATTCAGAGCGGCCTCGCAACGACGGCTCTGCTCTGCTGCGCCACCCTGAGAGAGTTTCTACAAATGGTAGCGCAGCCACTGCTGCTGCTGCTGCTGCTGCTGCTGCGGTGCCATTTAGCCCAGCGACGCGCTGGCGTGCGGAGCGGGGAGCACGCCACTCTGCTCGGGTGAAGATGAACACTTTTGCTGCACCAGAACGCTAGCTTTGCAGCTCAAGCGGTTAAACGCTATATCGGGCGCTGCCAGACTCTGGGGCCGGCCGAGCGGGGCTGAACACACCTGAGATCACCGGGTCCTGCACACCAGGTGAGCTCACACTGGAGAACGCGTACGGAAGACATGACACCGTGGTCCATGATACCGGCTGCCACCTCTACGGCGCACCATCGATCAAAATCTAATTATACTTTGACGCGACTACATGCTTTGAGCCGGGTCTTTCACTGAAGGTATCCGCGTGGCAAAATGTAATTATACTCAGCTCACTTAATGTGTGCCACATGTTGAACCTGTCACAAGCTGTGATCTCACGCCATCGCACACAGAGCAAGCAACACGTTCACACTAAAGAGTATGAACAGATTAGTATTGGCCCACCGACTTTCTGTGAGTGAGGGGCTTTTTTTTTTTTTTTTTTTTGTAGGGTTTTTTGACTGCCTTGTCATGACTCTTCAGTATAAGCCCAAAGAGAGGGAGGAGAGTTGAGCTTTTAAAAACGTGTAGAAAAGGACACACACACACACACACACAAACTCACCGTGCCCCCTACTATCCTGCCCAGGGGATACCATGCTCTCTCGTCAAACCAGTTGAGGAACTCGTAGAAACCGTTGGTGGTGAGGTGGTGGGTCGACCTGTAGTTGAACCTGCGGAGAGTGGCCAAACACAGGGGAGAGGTGAGCATCAAAGTGGTAGGACACACACACACACACACACACACACACACACACACACACGCACGCACGCACGCAGTCACACGCACGCACGCAGTTTGGTCTTCGCTCAAACGATTATATTTTCAAATGAGAAATAATTACCTCTACACCATGAAGTCATTTTAATGTGTTTATAATAACACTGTTGTCCCAGAGAGGTAGTCCGTATTGGCTGGTGACCAACAGGGTATCAGGGCTTCCAACGGCCCTCGAAGGAATTATCCCTTAATGACTAGGTCTGTTTCCCTCAAAAATGAAATATAGATTGGCCCAGCGGCAGTCTCGCTCTCTCGCTCTCTAACGGCCAACTGCACGACAGAAAAATAGTAATAATGGTGTAGAAATACATTTCAACAGATGAAGGAAAAAAAAAAAACCAGTGGATAAGTGCATGCGTATAAAAGTTTCATAAGGACAAGAGACACTGCAGATATATAATATAAATATGGGCAGCTTTGGGTAACAGCACATGAATCTCAAGTGCAGTTTGGATCAAAATGACATCCAAGTTCCCTACCCTAAGTATTTGAAGATGGCATCAGAGTACAAATAATTAACAATTAAAGGCTGCGAGGCAAAAAAAAAAAAAAATGACGAAATAACAAGACAACAAACACAGGGACGCAACGGACAGGCAGAGAGATGGAGACACAGACGGAGAGAGGGAGAGAGAGAAAGAGAGAGCGACGGGCGCTGGTGGCGTCAGATCGGCTTTTTCCGTTGCAATGCAACGCCGACACACTGTCGACGGCCAGGGGGGGGGGGGGGGGGAGCGAGCGAGCGAGCGAGCGCAGAAGCTCTGGGACGCGGCTACGGAACAGCAGGTGTGCGCCCGAACCCGCCAGTATCCGCACCGCGGTGAGCGGTGCAGCTGCCAGCTGGACGCTGACCGCGGTTACCAGCCAGCACAAGAGGGACAAGTTTGAAAAGCCGGTAAACTGTTGATGGCGCAATGGCGTGGGCGAGGTGGCCGTCGGGGAGGCACGGTTTTTTTCGGAAATGACTCGAGACTCGTTTCGGAAAAAACTAAAATGAAATTGGGGAGGGATAATTGCTTTGAGACGACGAAAGCCAGGTCTTTAACAGAAGCGTTATGATATTTACCAGGTCTCTCTCGTGTGTGTGTGTGTGTGTGTGTGTGTGTGTGTGTGTGTGTGTGTGTGTGTGTGTGTGTGTGTGTGTGTGTGTGTGTGTGTGTGTGTGTGTGTGTGTGTGTGTGTGTGTGTGTGTGTGTGTGTGTGTGTGTGTGTGTGTGTGTGTGTGTGTGTGTGTGTGTGTGTGTGTGTGTGTGTGTGTGTGTGTGTGTGTGTGTGTGTGTGTGTGTGTGTGTGTGTGTGTGTGTGTGTGTGTTAGAGAGAACAACAGCCCGGAACAGCCCGGCTGATGAGGTGTGGTGGGGAGCGTGGATGGCGGGCCGCGGGTTTGATCTGATTGACTAAGCATACTTTACGAAACGCGCGGCGCACACTAGCAAAGTCTGCGCGGGCGCAAATCACAGGGGCTTCTGGGTAACGAGGTGCAGCAGATGTTCTCACTGTGATTGTCTTCCGTCGTTGGCAGACGATGAATTACTGACAGACGACCCCCCCCCCCCCCCCCCCCCGCCCTCACAACCGGTTATATTTTCAGTTGCCATCGGTTTTAGTCAAGGTTATTTGCAACTTTTCCATCATTTGTTGCGTTCTGAGCTTCATCCAATTATTTTTTTTTTCCCAAATGGAGGAGAGCCCAATCTATTTTGTGTCTAAATCAATTTTGTCTGTGGACAGAAAAGGTGTGAAAAATCACATGGCTGTAATGAAACTATGAAAAAGTGTAACACTCCCATGCTCAGAAGGTAAAAGACCGTGCGCGTTCGTGGGCAGGGCCAGTGAACGGTGCCCGCCGTGATCAAGCGGTCCATTATGAATGGCGACCTTGGGCCTTCGTCTGGGCTACAGAGGTCACTGGGCGTAGTGTGCTCTCACTCAGAACAGCTGCTCTGCTGCTGAAATTGTATTGTCAGGACACACCGTAATTGCTCTCTTGTTGCCAACTAGCCACAATGGCTTGGACGCAACAGGGTGAGATGACAAATTTAATGACAGTTCTGTTGCACACCAAAGATAATGCTTTGCTATTGTGAAGAATAAGCCCCTGTCTAACCTCGTCTACCACCAGGCCAGCTCAAGTACAGACTTCCTGTGTATACACAGACATCTGCTGATCCTGTGCCTGGACCTCTGGTCTTCAGCACTAGAGCATTGAAGACATATCCTGAATGCATCGGTTGGCCTGCCCCCCCCCCCCCCCCCCCCCCCCCCAAAAAAAAAAGAGATAAAAGACAGTGTTTGACCAAGGACACACTTCTGCTTTTTGTGCCTGGTTTAGCCATTAGGAGCCAGGAAGGGTTTGATGGCGTCGACCTTTCTTGTGATACACTACCCATCAGGGGCTCTCTGCCTGGGCTTTCCACTGCAGGTCTAACCAATGGGTGGCTGAAGAACAGCATGAACACTCCCCCACTGTATTATGCAGGGGTTAAAAGTACTAGTGGCTCTGAATGGAAGCAGGGGGCAGTTTAAATGCTGCTGAAACATTAACGTACTGATATCTCACCCGAGCACCCCGCGGTTCCCAGTGTGAGTGCACCGAGAAGGGCTTTTTTTTTTTTAATGCGTTTATTTATTTTCATTTTGGCCGTCGGCTGACAAAGTGTGCAATACCACAAACACTCCAGCGGCCCAAGCCACCTGCGTCGCACAAAGGCAATGGTTTTTGTCCCATTCAAACGGCGAAATGCTAGAATTAAACCATTTATAGCGGTTTCAATTTTAAGCAAACTTTTAATTGAGACCACTAATCAATGTTACTTTTTCTTTTTTTTCACCAATTACATTTCCCCCGTTGGTATCTCTCGACCCACCGCACGCCGCCACCGTGGCTCGTTTAACACCTTGAAATCAGAGTACTTTCATGTTGGAAATAGTTTTAATAGCAATCATTTCGCCCGTTTACTCCACGAGGGGCACCTGTCCACCGCGCTGACGTGAGGTCCTGAGTCAAGTTACCGTGACGACCAGCGAAATGTTTCTTTCTTCCACTCAGGTGATCCATCAGTGGGGGGGAAAGCAACCTTCAATAGTCAAGTCATATCAAACCACATTTTTGGAAAGCTACCTGTTTTTGAAAAGCTGCCCTTTTTAAAAAAAAATTTTTTGGCAGACAATGGATTTTTCCACCCCCAAATATGAAAAGGCATAAGGGGAAGATAAGGGGGAATACATGTCTAATCAATTATTTCACGCACGCGCACGCGCACATACACACACACACACACACACACCTGATGCCAGATCGACTCCGACATCCTCAAGCATTGTAGGGAATGAAAAATCAAGTATTGGGTTACTTTGTTCCTGCAAAACTTGTAGCGTCTGGATGACTCAAAAATGGCTTTTTCTTAGCCAGACACATGGATGTAATGCTAATGGAAGCAGATCAAGGGTACTGTTCAAGTCAATTCACAAACTATGTTCTGTGGTGTCACGTTCATTTAAAGAACAATGAACACAGGCAGACCTGTAGAGTGCATACAACATTAAACCACACAAAATATAAAATTGCAACAATAACAAAATATGCATATGGGATATCGTATAGCAATATTGACAGGATCACTACACCCACTGTTGCGGGCTTACAAGAGAGGGAATCTGAGAGATGTAACAATAATGTGAGCTAAATGTTAAGCCTGCCAGCGGGCACAATACAACTGCTGAGCACATCGCCTTGATTCAGTTTTGGATGTAAAAATGTATAATAATAAAAAAAAGATTGTTTTCAATATTTCCTGGCTTGCCGAGTCGAGTGTCGGTGGAAATGAGTGCCATGAAGGTAAAAAGCCGTAACCGTAAATTGTCACGTGACGTATTTTCTGACAGGTGCCAGGTGGATTACTGTTATGTGGGGAAGACGGGGAGCCCATTCAGGGTCTGGATGGGTGTCGCGCGACGCCGGCAGAGGCTTCAGCGGCGGCCTGATCAGTGCCGCGGTGTGGCAGGCTCACGGCGGCGCTCTTAATGGTAAACACAGCGGCAGGAAATGGCGAGGCAGGGCCAGAGTGAAGTAACACAAGGTTGTCCTGCTCTCACACTCTCCCCACCAAAATCATTAGCTGCCCTTCGCTCACTGCAGTCAGTGTGTTTGACTTGTTCGTCATGACGTCTCATTTCACAGTGACAAGCGGCTCCAAACACCCGGGGCCTTGTCTGACAAAGAGCTTCCTTAGTAGACCAGACGTAATAATAGGCGTTAGTCTTTAATTGTTTTCATATCGAAGAAATGTCACGATTCACAACTGTGGGGTTACGTCTTAACAATTGATATATTTAGTTTCTACATTTGATTAGCTACTAATAGGGATGCTAGGAATGCACGGTCCAAATCTCAACGAGTAGGCTAATGGGTTTGCAGGGGGGGGTTTTGATGTGCAAAATAATGATTATTTATATATATTTATATATAATTATACGATTTTTCACCAATTTACACCCGTGGGAAGTCGGTTTCATTATGTTCTTTATGTCGTCTATATAAGCAACACCCACACCTGAGATAACCTGCTTTTGACTGCGAGACTGTTGCCGTTAGACCGAGAGGGAAAACCACAATTATAATCCCATGTCCATTGGGGACATTTTGAAACATGAGACGGATCTAGTTGATTGTGTTTCATTAAGGCTGTGGTTTAGTGCAGGGCACTTTGTTATTCACCTATCGTGCAGAAATGTGGACCAAACGAGGGCTCTGCAGAGAGTGCGGGTGCCTGATGACCTGGCCTCCTTGGCAGCTCTACACCTCTAGACTCTAGGGGCCCCATCCCCTGATCCCCTCTATAATTCCCTCGTCGTCAGTTGCCATTATACTCAGGGTGTGAATATCTGCCGAGTATGAAGTAAGCTTTGTTCCTCAAACAACGTTCAATGACCTCAGCTTCCTATTGCGTTGCGAGATTCTTTCAATGCACAACCGCACATCGGTGCTTTGCCGCGTTCCGCTTCACTTTCCGAGTGGACGTCAGGGCGTTCCTTGGGGTCATTGATGTAAAAACTTGTCATATATGTGGGAACGCCACCTACCCGGGCAGGCCAGCAAGCGTCGGCGAACAAACCCATTTTAGTTTCAGCAATGATGAAACCAGGGGGGGGGGACTACAGCAACAACGAAAGCCCCCCTGCTTAACATGACAAACATGAGGAGTCAGCCCTACAAGACTTATCTTTTTGTTGGATTAAATCAGTCTGAGGCTCGGCAGATCTTCTGCTTGGGAGGGGAGGGTGGGAGTGGGAGTGCGGGGGCCACGATGTGGGAGGGAAACGGTTGAGGAGGTCGAGGCTCTGAGGGAGATGGTGGTGCAGGGCCGCCACGCTACCCGTGGGTATTTGCTGGAGAGAGGATGGTCACATGAGAGTCATTTCACAGCTCATGGCCCAAGCACAACCAGGAGCCAATCACAGTCCGAGGTTCCTTGTTTCCTTGGCAGTGCACACGGTGTGGTACACCGATTCTCAGACTTGCTAAGACCATTGTTAACCAACTCTTGTGCACAGAGGCAATTTCTCACATCGAAGTCAAAGCCAAATATAATATATTTTGTTCGCAACAGCATTTCAGCCCAGGCACTATAATGCCGCACAGCTAATGAAAATGAAATTTGATGGGGGAAAGAAATACAACAGACAGAGTGATGCCGACACGTGGGGTAGAGGGAGACAAGTTTAAGAAGAGAGGAGAGCGAACCAGAAGGACAGACGGAGATAACAGTATAGGATCCCCATTTCCATATCTCGGGCTAGAAAAACCATGTCGGTTTAAGAGAGCGAAGAGAGGGGGTGAGGTGAGGGGAGTGAGGTGAGGGGAGTGAGGACAGGCAGAGGAAGCGAAGTGCCACACACACACAGAAAATTTATTCAATCTGTTAAAGACCCAGTCCTCCTGAAGTTCCCCCTGAACCCGTGGACCCCTGGTACCACGGGGGCGTGGCGAGGACCACCACACGCACGCCACTCTGCGGTGACGGGCGCCCCCCAGAACCAGCAGAATCGTAACAAGGTCGTTGTCCCGGAAACGCTCTTGTTTACCACCTGGCCTGCAACTTTCGCCACACTTTTGTAAAAGGGAGCGTAGATAGCAAACCATATTATTCATTTTGGTTTGCGCGCTCAACACTTGTGGTGACACAGGCATGCGCGCGCGCACGCACGCACGCACACACACACATGCGTACACACACACACACACACGGTAGTTTGCTTGGGCTGGCTGCTGTAACAAATTGAGAGGGATTTGAGTAAATTACCACCGAACGGCCACCCCCATTCATTCTCCTTAATTGCCTACAGCAGGTGGGCTGTGGCGATTACTTAACTACACAGGCGCCTACACTTTCTTGGATTGGTCCCCGAACTTGAAGGAAAGTATTGTATATCATGTTTCCACATTGGGCGCCCCCCACCATTGTGTCTGTGATTCATTTTGTGCAGCAGCCAGTGTATTGCAGGTCTGGTAGAGCAGCATGACCTGCAGCGAGTGTTCTCTGCTGTGCACACCATCACGACTATCTACTCACCACCATCACCACTACCTACTCACCATCACACACCCCCCGCGCCCCCGCCGAAAACGACAAACACTACAATAAAATTTATGTTTTTATTAAGTCAAAAGTAAATGTCAAAGTTGAATAATAATTAAATTCTGCTCAATGTGTAAACCCGGAAATGTCTTAGCACGCCATTTTTGAACAACAGGCTGTGTTCCTCCGCCCCCCCCCCCCCCCCTTCTCAGATAATGTAAATGTGTCCCTGCACAGGATCCCAGGGATAGAAATCCATCTGAATGGAACTAGTTTGTCTGTAAGTCGCCCACAGCAGCAGCAGAAGCAGCAGCAGCAGCAGCAGCTCAGTGCTGCGACTGGGCGCTTCGGATTCTTCATTCTCCCCCTCAACACAATGGGAGCCCACCTACTCACATGCATACACTGATGGAACATTGCATCCCGTGTGCAGGCGGCGGAGACCGCGGCCCAGATACATTCTGCTGTACTGTGGAAACCCAGCAAGGGTGACAAGCCGCCTCTGTTCGCAGGAGGACACTCCAGGTGAAAAACAAGTGAGCACTAATGAACACAGGAACAGACAAGGCTAGGAAACGGCACGTACAACAAAACAACCTAATGTGACACCTTAATTGTATCACACTAAGCACCGTTCACAGAAACGGCGGAAAAGTCTGATGAAGTTGTTTTTAATGTTTTTTTTTTTTTTTTTACACTGACAAAAAACACCATGAATAAACCGTCATATTTACCCTATTATCGCTCACACCTGCCCTACCGGCAGGACGTCTTCAGGCTGCCTTCGGAAAAGGAAAAGTTGAGGAAAACAGCATTTCCGAGGGTTGCAGGCAGACAAAGGGCTCCTGCGTCAGGGCTCCGCAGAGCGTGGTGGCGGTGAGGGGTTAAGGCTCGCCGAGAGCACTGGCGACGCGGTCCAATGACTCAACGCGTCCGAGCTTCGTCTTTCCCCTCCTGCGAGAGTCACAGGGGGGGGGGGCAGCTGAAGTGCCACGTCTTCACGGTGGACGTGTGGATGCTGGAGCAGCGGCTGAACTTTGACCGGATTCTCTCTCCCTCGTGTGAAGGCATCGCCATGGCGGGAGCCCGAGGACCGATTGGGTTTGGGGGGCGGTCGCGATCACTGCACCGGCAGAACAGCATCCCACGTCGTGCAAACAACAGCGCTCAAGTGTTAAGGTTTTAAAATGGAGCAATGGCTCTGGTTTTCATCCATTTTGTGCAGTTCATTTTCACCTACAAGTGCTGGGTGGTCAGTGAGAGATTTTTACAGTCCGGTTGGGTTGGCGGGAGTGGGAGGTGGGGGTGGGAGGGGGCATTGCCTAAACGTTCAAAATGTATTTAATGAGGGGTCTGAATCGCCCGGCATTTCACACTTTCACTCAATGCATTTTTCAACTCTTTTGACGTCTCTTAATGAAGCCGAGCGTTTTCCTCGGTGGAGCCAACTCAGCTTTTCAGTAGGCGAAGCGTAATGGACGCCCTGTATAGACTCCAAAGTTTAAGCCGCTTCAATTTCTAAAATGCGGCGATCTATCTGCCGACTGTTTGTCCCCATCTGTCAATGGTTTACAAATCACAGCTCAGAGTCCGCTAATAAAGGTCAGTAGTTCATATACACCTGCAGACCCTCTACTCAACAACACAGAGCAGGAAACCCAGAACGAGAGCTTCCTGTGCACTCCGCGGGCCATCGTCGTTTGGCTTGACTGCCGTCACAACCTCTGCTTACCTCTTGCCCGACTCCTCAGCTTTTGTTTGCGGGGTGCATCCTTCAAGGATTGAGGGAAACACTACACAAGGCTGTGAAATGTTCCCTGCTGGAGTGAAGCGTCACTCACTTTGCCATCACTATAGGCTTTATCTGTTTATGGGTTACTTGAAAGTTATACTCCTCATGTCTACAGCAATCATTGTCCTACCTTTGAAATCCCCTCCTTCTGCCGACCAGAGAAAGACATCTAGAGCTCATCCAGTGGAGTGTTACCCACCATCATGAGTGCAAATTGATTTGAAAACAGAATATGTAATGCTGCAACTGCGGCTGGTATTTGTCCAGCCTCAATGGGAAACATTACAGCACTGATAACTGATGTTTGGATGGGCACAGAATATGCCAAGATAAACATAAGACATGATGTTTCCCAGAATGGTTTACATTTTGGAAGGAAAAACAAAGGATCACCGAACAGAAATGAACAGAGGGCGAGCGTGAAGCCATGCTGCTAGACTGGCTCACAATAATAATAATGTGATCCTACATTATTATGTGCACATGTCAGGATTACTATCGCACTGACAGAATAATCTGCCTTACCCGGCTGCAGTCCACAATCAATGGGGCTTTAACCTCACCTATAAAATACATTACACATCTCAACCTCGCGAGCGAGTCCTATTTTCAACCCTGTGGAGAGTGAGCCTTTGAGCATTTCGGAGTGTCTGCTCTGGCCTTTTAATATGTTTCACGGAATGGATTTCGCTCCCGTCTGTATGACTGCAGCAGGGGCCAGAGGCCTTTAGTTTTCCACACAACGGAAATCAGCCTCATTCACTAGACATAAAAATCTCTGGGCTTCATCATAAATGTAGAGGGCATCTGAGGACACTGTGTGTGTGTGTGTGTAATTAATGTATCAAGATGCACATGCACAAAAAGACAACGTGAATTGCTGACCATTGAATCGGCCCTGAATATGAATGTTTCATTAGCTCTATCGGGGCAAATCAGATCAGTGTTTTCTTGCCGTTGCCTCTGCTATTACTCATATGGGATGATCATGCTATGCTACACTGCATTCACCAATCTTCTTTTCCTCGGTGCTAGTACATAAAACCCATACTGCATTGAGGAAGCTCCATTCAGCTACCCCACGCCCCGACATCGCCCCTCTCCACCTTCAGCACACGCCAATGCTGGGGTGGGCAATTTGGAGAAACGAGCCGGAGTAAGCTGGAATTTTGAAAGTATCCAATTACATAAGTCCCACCCCTCCCTTCAGGCCTCCCTCTGAAGCCACTCCCCCAAAAACACACGACTAGCGTGCTAGCTTTAGCAATGGGTCTGACAACCTTGTGGAATACTCGGCCTGGCCATGTGCAATGGCTGCACGGGCAGACGTGCATGCAGGTCGCCAGACAGGTAGGCCAGCCAATCATTTCATCGGACAACATTATGCACACCTGTGCCAGCCACGGATGTTGTTTTGTCTGAGCTTTGGACTCACTGATTGCTGTCCTGAGTGACAGAATTTCAACAAATGTGACAAAAAAAAAGTCTATAATACATATTTTCCCCCACAGATTTAAGGCCGAGGTAAAACAAATCAATAATAGAAGACAGAGTTGAGCCGTTGTGAAATGATCGCTGCCCCATGCATCCATTCCAGACACATCAAATATGCAGCTGTTACACACCGAGCTGTGCTGCTGGAGGGGGGTCTGTTGCTCTCAGTCATAGAGCACCAGCAGCAGTCCAAAACAAAGCTGGTCTTTCTTTGTCCGGTGACCTCTTGATCTAATGCCTACTACATTTACCTATGTTTTGGGGCCGAGAACAAGACTTCATCACATATGTCTTGCTTTCCAAAGACTACAGGGTGAAAACCACAAGCGGATATAACTCCTTCCTTCATAAAAGGGTTCCACAAGACTGATCCTGTCTCACCCAGTAGTGTATTATTGGTAATTATAGTATTATAGTATTATTCCACAGGTCAAGTGTGGATATTCACTCTAAATACAAAACAAAAAAAAAAAGGGCAAACTTGTTGAAACTCAAACCTGGCCACTGCAAACTCCCCACACTTTGAAACCCTTTTGAAGCTGAAAGGCCAGCGCTGTGTCCGCGTGGGGCTGACGTGTCCCCCCCCCTCCACGGGGACAGGTGACAGACCTGGAGACTGAATCACTGGAGCCCGGCAGCAACCGCTCACACACGCCTGCAGCTCCTCACCCAGGCCCCCCCTAATCTCCTCCTCACCTGGGCATAGAGAAACCCAACACGGCCGGCTCCCCTTTCTGCCTCCTCGCGTTCCCTTTTTCGCGCTGACAAAACCGCTGGCGCAGCGCTGAAGTGGGCGCGCCGCACCTCCGCCTTTGAGCGGCGCGAGGGCCAGGAGAGAAACACCGACCGCTCGGCCAGATGTGACCAGAAAAGGGGAAAACAAACGGGACGGACACTAGGACCCTTGGGAGACACGCGACACATGGAACCAATGAGTAAGACCAAGCAGAAGGACATTGGCTCACTAAGCGAGCCAATGTGAGACACAATCAGCCAGGATAGAGATGACTGATATAAAAGAGGAAGCAGAGAGACAAGGCCATACAGGCAGACAGAAAAGCAGGTAGGAAGGGGGGGGGGGGTGAAAAAAAAAAAAAAAAAAGAACAGAAATAAAATCCATAGCGGAAGGAGGAGAGGACCCGGGCTGGTCCACATCAAAGAGCCAGGCTATCTGCTGGGACAACTCTCAGGGCCATACTAATTGGCAACCAGCAGCAGCCACCAGGCTCACGACCGGCGAATGCTGAGCAGCAGAAGTCGGGCGGAGGGAACCTAGAAATGACAGGGACCGAGCAGGGGAGCAGGAACACACTGAATGACACAAAGAAGCAGCGACGGGGGCAGGTGAAGGAGTAGGGGGAGGCGGGTCCGTCTGACCTTTTCCTCATCCCAACTTTCCAATTACCTGACACTCTTCACCGCAGAGTGTCTCATTGTTCATTACAAAAAAAAAAAGGGGGTGCAAAAACGTTGAACGTTGTCGTCCGATGATTTGTGCGTCATTTCAGCGGGACGCACGGATTCAATTGGGAATTTGTCAGCGGATATTTATCGGCCGCACAAAGACACCGTCTCCCGATTGCTGTTAAAGATGAATGGGCCGTGGGTGGGAGAAGGCACGGCCATTAGTCCAGTATGCAGCCTTCTTTTTTCCCTTTAATTACGATAAACCTCAGCGATGTGCTGTTCAGGCAGGCCGAAGGGGGGCATTTCACGTCAGGGAGTGACCGGCTTGAGTCGCTGCTTCAGAGGCAAGGCAGCGGGCGGACTGAGCCAACGCTGGTTCACCTGGCTCGAAACTCTGGCCTCAGGGAGGATGAATGCATCGGGAGTCATGAACGTGGTGTCCTTGTGTGTGCAGGCATTTTTTTTTTTTTTTTTTCTAAAAAGGATCAATCAAGAAAACAGAACATGCCATTCGTTTGTCGCAAATATCTCGCGTTGAAAACACGGATGTCCTCTCACCACAAAGAGATAAATGAGCAGGATGCTTGCTCTCAGTGTGGTTGAGTAGTGGAGCCACACACCCTGGCACAAACACAACAACAACATCAGATTCCAGAGATCATGTTTCATCACTTTCTTCAGGACTTCTGAGCGTCAACACAAGCCTTCATGTTGCGTCGTGTTGGTTTGCCAATTTATCGTGCAATTACAGAAACATGTCCATCATCCCATTTAATAATATAATATTAAAATGCACCACTCTAACTCACTGTGAATAAAAACGAGCAGTCAAGCTAGACCCTGACTAACTGAATGTCACATTAGGCCTTTAATAAGCGTAACGAGGACATCTAGATGTGCTTTGGGTGAGCGGCGACCCCCTGGCCGCCTGCTGTGCGCCAGCGTGCGGCGCATGCAGCAACACAGACAGATTAGATCCAAAAACACGACGGGCAAGCGTCGTAAAAGAGAGACACGGAGAAAAGTGGTTCAGGCTGCAAGCGAGCGACATCTGTTTACTCTGCAGATAGACAATGACATTTGTTTGCCTTTTCGTGGCGTCACACACACACACACACACAATGTGCATCAGAGGCATGTTGCACTCACAGACATTAGCCCGGCATTGCAACAGTGTCCATGAAATGCCACCGAAACACAACAGACACGACCACCGGCGGAAATGCAATTCAATTGCAGCGCAATGAAAACAACACTTTATCGAACACCTTATCAAAATTGTGCTGTAAGAAAAGGAAAAAATAATAAGAAGAAAAATAAAGCTTTAAAAAAAGATATATTTACAGACATTTTCTGCATGTGGGTGGCACTGTCAGCACCGAAGCGTGTTAAGGAAGGTAATGTATGCATGTTTCTGGAGGGTCTTGTGGACCTCTATAGTGTGAGGTAAGGTCCTCCCTGGAGACCTCAGCCCTGAGAACCAGTGGAAGGCCCAGCGTAGCGGCAGAGCAGGGAGAAAGGTTTGGATTGGTCCAGCTCGGTACAAGCGCTGTCTGCCGTTTGGAGGCATGTGCACACGGGAGCAGAGTGCCTGTTCTCATTATCGTCTCAATCCAGAAAGACGTATGCGATACCAAAGTACATTGTCAACCAAGTAATAAATAGCTCAGCAATGTCACATGAGGCTGTGCGCTGCTACTGCTCATGAAAAGGAAGACGGGCTCCGATATTGGTGTTCAAGAAGCACAATAGCTAAATCAATCTGATGAACAGATTTATTATATTACTGAAAACTGCCATTATCAATCATTGCAACGCTAATCACCCACTTCTGAAACCTCACCAACATTACAGGAACATGACAGCCTTGACAGTTGACTGGTCATATATTGATATTAAATCATTTAGTTATAGTCAAACGTGTCTGTATCTGGTAGGCCTATTTGCATGTTTCTGAATCGGATCACTCTTATAAGTATGCACAAACTCATCCACCATCATCCATCTCCATTAAAAGTGCATTTGGGGGGAAAAAATGACAGAAAGAAAGAACAGACATTAACTAACTAGTTTGAGAGAGTATTAAAAGGTACAACATGTAACAGTGATACGGGCGTTTAAAATAAATACTGCAATCCAAATTTACAGCGTTGGGAGATGTCTCCGCCGCTCCCTCCAAACTCACACTGAGAGAACCAGAGATGTTTCGAGACGATTTCATTTATTCTTCTTCTTCATTTTTTTTTTTTTTTTTAAATGTATTAATAGTTTGCTAATTATAATTACATGTAATACCATCTCATGTGGCGTGCGTCTTGAAATCCTCCCGGGCTCCAAGCGGTCTCTCGTCTTCCACATGGTTCTCAAAGACTTGTGTTCAGAATCAACTCTGGCCACGGAGCTCTCTCCAGAAGGACAAGGCGTTTTGGGCCGGGTAGAATCTAGATCAATCTCGGTTGATCCGCTTTGTTTGTTTGCTGCCATGGCTGCAGCATGCTGTGATTGTGCGCCAATTTGTTTAATATCTGGCAACCCGTGGAACTTGGAGAACAGTGAATCATAACACAGGCAAAAACTAAAACAAATGCTCCGACCTGGAACGGAGCACACTGCAGAGCGCTGTTGTCAAGAGAGGCCGGCGTTTCGACTTGGCGCCCTTCCTTAATGTCTCATACCATATGGGGGTCGTGGATGGACGTGGCGATCGATGACACGGCACAGTAAATCTGTTCGTAGCTCCCTAAATAGGAGAGAGTTCAGCGCACACAGCGTTTCCCTCCTTCTGTCACAATCAAACTCATCTCAACATGAGAGAACGTGCTGTGGCACAGGAAGCGCCGACTGATCTGAAATGAAGACGGAAGACACCCGAAGCACGACCAAAAAAAAAAAAAAAACTCCACTTGGGAGACGAGACGCGGCGATTTTTGCCCGGACGCACGTCTCTCTTCTGCAGGTTTATGTATTCAACACCAGACCACCAGCTATCAAATGATAACATGCATGATTTAAAAAAGGAGGCCTGGACACCCTAATGTAATAATTTGGTGGCAAGGTGACCGCTTGGCTGAGTCACCCGCCAGGTCCATGATGGCTAAATCTATACATAGCTCATCTCCCCGGGGGCACCAGACCATGGCCCACACCCATGAGCAAAAGTGGACTGGATCTTATACGTTAGTGGCAGAAATTGCTGCTCTGCCAGTCCCCCCCCCCTGTATAGAACGTATTTACATAAAGAAGGCCTGCTACACACATGCCCCAGCCACTAGCCTGGGCTTTAATCTAGTGATAAACCAAGCTTGCAGAAAAACTCACATGAAAGCACCTTGCCAGCAGTATGGGGCGGAGGTGGGAGGGAACGCGTTGCGATGCGACGGCCGGCTCAGTTATCGAGTTTGGTGTACGGCCACGTACTGTACGTCTGAAAACGTACACTCCGCGCCTCGCACCGTAGATCTGCACGCACAACAGCTTGGCGGCGGGTTCGATTTCTTGCATATTAACGATCGACGAAACCACTGCCACGTCAGACCATGAATAGAACAGCATTAACATTAGCATATAGACATAAATACATATGTACATATCGGTGACAATATTTGTTAAATAGAAAAAATATTTTCTGGCGAACGCAGGCTTGCCACCTCCATGCAGAGTCCATGTCAGACCCAGACATGTATTGAGGTAAAATACAAGAGGAGGAACAGTGAATAATTGTAAAGGGATTGCAGAGGGATAAATAAAAACCTGTCCAGCCGCGGGGTGATGTGAATATGAGGAGGACTGATTCCCTGTCATTCCAGAGGCTCCAAAGTACAAAGGGCTTACCAGTTCAAAAAGCTCAACAGTATTATAGGTTCAGCTGTTCAATTCGGTGTTTTGTTTTTCATTAATGTCTCGGATTTTCACGACACAATCTCAAACGGAACTCTGCAAACGCCACAGACATGAATAACCCCAACATGGCCCATATGATAAACTGACCCCTGCATATTGAAACAAAAGCTCCAGATTCATAAACAGCCGGCCCCAGGTGTTGCAGTGGGGGGCCCGGAGGTGCTGGGTCGCTCTGTTCCTTTCATCTGAACTGACAACATTTACAGAGAAATCCCTGCTGTGGTAACAAGGCCGGCCCCTTTTTTTGTAAAGGCTGCTTATCTTGTTCAAATTACAAAATGTTTGTTCAGATGGTGCGAGCAGGCCGTCAAGTTGTTTCCTCGGAGAGACGCGCTCTCGGCTCGCCTCCCTCGTTATCGTCTTCCTGTTGTCTGAGTAACATGGCAGGCGGCGTTGTTAACGGCGACACCAAAGCAAAGCACGGGGAGTTTCCGTCAGATTGCTGCCAGTCAGTACGGCAACACCAAGACAAGCCATTTTCAGATTGGTCTAACCTCGTGCACGCGGCCATCTTGTCATATCCGTCGACCTCGTTGACCGGTTGGCCAAAAGCTCCGGTTGGCGGTGGTAAATAGTGACGGCCCGGGCGAGAGCTGATAGGAAAGTTTGTCGTAGTGTGGACATGGTCTTGGATTTAGACGACACAGCAGCGGGGACCTTTGACTCTTTTTTTTTTTTTAATCATATCTTGCGCTTTTATTGTGAAGAGCTGAACAAAGGATGGTCACGGTTGACTCGGCAGCGGTAATAATCTTAGACAGGGAAAGCGGAGCATTTCTTGGGAGTATGCAAATGAGGGGAGTAAATTGTCCAGAGTCTCACCTTCAGCGCTTCATTCAACTGTGAACAGTGGTACAAATGTAGGACAAGATTTCTCTGTGTGCATTGCAATAAAGATAAGATAAACATTTGGCCTGAAATTCCCCATTGGCCTAAAATAAATAGGTCCGTCTCTTCATGAGTAAATGTAGAATTAACAATAGCCTTTGTGACTACAAAAGATTTTTTAGGACTCCAGTTGTCCACGGTGTGTGTGTGCGTGCGTGCCCTACACCACATTGGTCTACTCAGAATGCATCGTAAGGCAGTACTGCAGTGACCAATCAAAATCGGTTAGGCGGCCCTTTTTAACCGCACAGTACAGCAGAATACATAAATACTTCAACGAGGGCCACAAGCATTTCACTCAAAATTCCAGGAGTACACCGCACCCCACTCCACCAAAGCGTCAAGACGCAGACAAGCTCCATGTCGTTAACAGGGATCATCCAATTAAGACGCTAAAGGGATGCTATGGGACTTGGGTATTGATGTATGGGGGCCCCTGATAGGCTTAAGGGAGGCTCACATCCGGCTCATGAAAACTCACTCAGCGAGCGCAGCCGTGGCGGTACGGTGTGGGGAAGGTTAGCCGCAGCCTGCGAGCGCCCCGTAGACACCGAGCAGCCGTCTCATGCTCGCCTGCTCTTCTGACGCGAGGGAAAAGGTGAGCCTGAGGAACCTCCAGTACGGAGAATCTGACGGCGTGGAGGAACCTCTGGAGGGGGGGGGGGGGTGCAATTAGCCACTGGCAGGTGTGGAGGGTGGGGAGGGGGGGGGGAGAGACTTGTGCGGTGGAAGATCAGAGAAAGGAGAAAAGAGTGAAAATAAGAATGAAAGGACGAAGAGGAGAATAAAAGGTTGGGTGGTCGCCCGCTGCGTTCCCCCCCCCCGCTCAGTGGATAAAGGCTCCTCACGGCAGAGGAGGGGAGCTTCTTTCTTTCTTTTTTTTTTGACACAGAAAAGTGAACGCCGCCCGGCTTGCAGTCTCCTAGGGCAGCTGAATCAAGGTCACGTCTGGTAGTCCGGCCCTCAAAGCCCGGCGGAGGAAGCATCAGGGCAGCCTTTGCTTTTTTTTTTTTTTTTCTTCTTCCGCCCTGCATCTGCCAGCGCTTCACCGAGTCAGACACAAAGCACGAACCACTGGGCGGGCGGGCTGCACCCCGGGCCCAGAGCACGACACGCGCGTGGGGGGGGCCAAACCGCCGGGGCCCTAAAGGGCAGGTGTCAGAAACACGGGCCTTCTGCCGCGGTGCTCCAGCACCACTCCCGAGCAGGGCGGCTGCGGCCGTTGTGCGAATCGCGACTGTAAAACGGCTACGAGAATCTGTTTTGGCAGCTAGAACTGCCACAGCCGTTCAGCAGCGTCTAAGCGGAGATAGGCGTGCCAGCAGAGAGGTGCTAATGGTGGAGACGGTGGGTGGAGACGGTGGGTGGAGACGGTGGGGGGAGACGGGGGGGAGACGGTGGGGGGGGGGGGGGTGGTGGGTGGGTGCGCTTGCTGGGCAAGAAAGACACAAAGATCCCGGTGAAATGAAGGCCGCCAACACGCAGGGTTGTTCAAGGTAGCGATAAAGAGAGTTAACAGATCTGCTGAGAGAGCAACAGGAAGAGAGTGACAGAGAGAGAGAGAGCAAGCAAATGAGAGATTCATTCTAAAATGTTTCACCGTGTCATCAATGCACCGGTACCATTACAGGAAAACAATCAGGCTGCATTCAGTAACGCAGGCAGCCCCCTGCATCACTGGAGGAACCAGCCGGAGAATTACAACCACGTGTGTTTGGAATTTTGTCAAAGGAGGCCTGACATCTGGTCACAAGGGTGGAAAAGGTCAGATCCACATCATTCAGGGTTGGGTTCTTTTTAAACAACTTTAAAAAAATAAATAAAAAAAAGAAGATAAAAGACAAGTGTGAAATTCCTGATTTATTTGGCATGGCGGGATTATGGAATCGGTCCAATTTACTCTCCTCTTTAAATAGAGCAATTAAATCCATCTGCGTCAGCTGTTATGTAACTGACACCACATTTAATATTATAGAAAGCAAACAGAGTGGCTCTTTTGTATCTGTGGAGATTATTAAATGCAAAACCCAAGTTTTTTCATTCACTTTTGACTTAGAGCTGCCTGCCGTCGGGCCTAATGGGACATCAAACCTCCTAAATCAACAGAACATCCTTAAATCACAGAGCCACCCTGTCCCCTACTGCCTCAGACATGGTAGACATGGTCATGTATGTACAGGTTTTGGATTGCATTTGCGACACACACACACACACACACACACACACACACACACACACACACACACACACACACACACACACACACACACACACACACACACACACACACACACACACACACACACACACACACACACACACACACACACACACACACGTGTCTCTAAATGGGGGATATGTATATATACATAAACCCTTATTTATGTTTCTGGAAATAAGGGTTATATATCAACCATCTTCCTAATGGGCTTCTGGAGAGGCAACAAAATAAAAACGAACACTAAAAACTTGGTCCTGCCTCCAGGGCCCTTAAAATGCATTATTCATGTTAGTCTTTACGATTGGGCTGATTTAGAAATAACACAAATCACTGCTGCAAACGAGGGTCCCTGAGAGGCAACCAAGCCAGCCTGACGGGGTGGGGGGGGGGGGGGGGGGGGGGCATGGTGTTGAGTACCATCTAGGGGGCAAGAGAAAATGTCATGAGCCCTTCACGGGAACAAACAGCGACACTACACCAAACCATTATCTCACGACAGCGCCATTACATTTCACACAAACAACAACAACAACAACAACAACAACAACAACAAAAAACCTGCAAACGCACAAATCAAGTTACCATTATAATAATATGATTATTATACATGATCAAAATGTCCTCTCCCTCCTGTGGCTCGGCCTCCGTTCCCCCCGCCGCCCCGTGCACACGCGTGTCACACGCGTGTCACACGCGTGTCACACCGCGCTCGCCTGCCATGACTCAGGACTCGCCGGTCGGAGCTCCGCTTCTCTGCTCGGGCACACGAAAAAAAAAAGGCCTGGCAGCCGGGGGGCCAGTCAATCACTCAAGGGGAGTCGTGTTTCAGGAGGACTGGGCCCCCGGCCACCCCAGCGGTGCAAGCACTGATGACCTCACATTTCTGGACCAGAGAGATGCTCTGCCCAAGGTGACCCGAGAGTGGGGTCAGAGCTTCCCCCCCCCCCCCCCCCCCCCAGAGCGGCACCGCCAAAGAAAAACAACACAGCCCGTTCCGAGCTCCCGCGCTCGTCGGTTGTGCGTGAATCCTGGGGCACAATGACTGCCGATATTTACTTTGCAGGTCCCATGAATTAAACACACACATGAATGAATCAAGTGAGTCTCACGGCGTCCCCGGCCTCACTGCCTGGCAGCGCGGCGTACGGGAGAGACACGGCGTGCAGCGCGGTACACGGGGAGGTGGAGGGGGGGGGGGGAAGAATTTCATCTGTGGTGGCAGTCAGCGCAAATGAAGCCAGCGGGGTTTAATCTGGGGAACCGCTTCCCGATTCCCTTTCAAGCCGAGACGTTTCATTACTCCTCCCATCACGCCTCCCTCCCCGGAGCCCTACCTTTTGTAAAAAAAAAAAAAAAAACCCTCTCAGCAACACCTTTATGTGCCGCCCTCTCTCTGACAGACACAGCGAAAAATTTCGAAGAAGAAGGGGAAAAACAACACTGACATTCCTTCAGGTATCTCCCGCATATTCATGGCGGGATGCACGCCATGTAACGTGACACAACTTTTGACCAATCGCATAGCCCGGCCTCAGGATAACCCCGACAGGCACACAATCATCCCTCCAATCCTCAGAGAGCCAATGGGCTATTTCTCCCATTACTGTTTGGTCACATAAGCAAAAAAAAGGAAATGAATGAAAATGGCAGTTTGCAGGCTTGTCGTGTCATTATGTTGCATATCTCTTTCTGTCCCCACCCACCTGCATGCATTTTACAAAAGGGCCATTCAGGCGGTTTTTGTTCAGAACAATTCTCTTCACACGGCAACGACCATTTTTGGACCTCGTATGAAATCAAAGAACCCTTGTCATATGCCAATAAAGCTTTCATCCCCGTTGCTTGTCTAACGAGATAACAAAGCAGCTACAGTATATCTTTGACAGCCAAATGAATATGAGGCTTTTTTTTTTTACTTATTGAATGACAAACACCGATAAAGCAGAACATCCCTCTGCCCCTTCCAACAAGAGCTAATGAAGAAGTTATTTTGGGGTTGTTGTTCAATGCAAGATGAACACAACACATGATTAAGTGTAGCAACTCTTCAAGTGATTGGCAATAGTGACAGCCTCCTGTAGCCCATTTGAAGGAGAAGACAGACTTACAGACAGACCACAACTGTTATTTGACTCTCGTCTCCATACTCCCTATGAGAGTAACCTTGTGGTGAGCTCATGCAATTAAATGATATGAGGCTGAGTAATAGTCAGCATTCTGAATACGCAACATTCAGTTCCCGCAAAACACCTCCGTGTATGGAGAGTCATCTCAACAACTGTGGGCACAAAAAAAATGTCTCCAAAGGTGTGCCGTTATTGTGACAATGAGCTTTGAAAACATAAAACTGACAACTGACTGGTATTAGTTGTCAGGGGTCTATTAATTACCAGGTTTTGACGATTACAGAAAGAACCAAGCATAATGATATTGTTAAATAAGATTGTCAATTTGATGGTAATGCAAAACATCATCTTAATTAACAAACGTGCTAGATGTTTTGCGTCAGCCTTATGTATGGACTGAGCCATTTGTTGAGGTATCCTGCATTTATTCGGAAATGTAACTGCAGGCATGAGTTAAATACTTATTTTGCACAAATTTGCCTGCTAGATATAATCTAACCACAACCTCCTGTCAGCAAAACATTTACAGACACAAAATTTAAAACCTACCTAGAGCGACAATGAATTAATTACCTTGTATGTGAACATTTAGGCAAAAAGAAAATATGAACCATGTCATATGTCATACAAATATAATATGCAATACACAAACCTTTCCATTGAAATTATAATATTGGCCAACATTTGTAGAAGGCTATCATAATGATTATTTGACAGCACGTTATACAAATAGAGTGACATTTAAAAAAAAAAAAAAAAAAAAACCTCCCACATGGTCATTCAAATGACAGAGCTGACAAACTAAAGACATTATTCGACAACTTCACCTGATTGGTGGTTGCCTCTTTCCGGGTTGAAGCCTACGACTGGCACCATTGTTCTCATTATTGTCTCAGATACTCGACAACATCAAAAGCTGTCAGTGACAAAACAATAAATATATGTATATATGCTGCACCTACAATTAAACGTGAGGCAAGATGAAACCCATTTGCGTATCTGTCAGCAGCAGCAGATGCATAACTGTTACCGCGTGATATTCAAAGGAAACGTTTCACAGAAGAATCCTAGTCTAGAGATCCCATACATAACATATGGAGTACGCGATCTTTACGCCAAGATCGCATACTCCGTGATTAATTCGCAGAACGTAAAGTAGGGCAGAGCCGACGCCACTGCAACTTACCAGGGGTCAAACTCGTGTATGATGCTCTCGAAGCGAATGACAGCGAAGAGCCTGGAGCTGAAGCCGGCCAACCAGGCCAGGAAGAGAATGGTGAACGACAAGAGGGACTGCCACCCGGCAGGCTGCGCCAACCCGCCCGACAGACCTCCTCCACCGCTGGAGTTGCCTGGTTCTCCCGCTACCGAGGTGCCGGTGCGTCCATTCCCAGAGTAAGACGCTCCGACATTGGCGGGCAATTTGTGTTTGTTGTCAGAAGCTGGGTGGTGTTCCGCCATATTCTACGTCAGTCCCGTCGTGGCTAACGAGCAAGCAGCGAGCTATCTGATACACAGGAAAGAAAGACCCCCCCTTTTTTTTGCTGCTCCACGCTCCACTTCCAAAGCCTTTTCACTCCTTCCCTACGCGTACCTCCTATAATCCAAGATACTAGTTGTAATCCTAACTTCGAACCTTACTTCCCACCGCGCAAAAAGACAAATGTGTCCCAAGGAGTCACATAGCAGCGGGATCCTGCAGCACAGTATTGACACATGCGTCTCGAGCAGTTCCTTCTTCCTTGGAAGTGGTCGACAGGGCGGGAGCCAAATGGATAGCAGGAAGAGCTGTCAGCCTCTCACAGCGAGACAGGTACAGTAACGGCAGTTGAACGACTGAGAATAAGCCAATCGCGTTGTTGTGCTCCTTGAAAGACAAGTAATATAACCAATGAAATGAGCGGGATCTGACAGAGCGGAAGACGATCTGTAACAGACAGCGCCAAGAGCGTATAAAATGTGAACAACACAGAATCGTTGGAGTTAACGTAAGCCAATGAAATAAATGAATTTCACTAAATATTGACTGACCGAAAACCATGCCAGGACAGACGCCGACAAGAGAAGCCAACTTTACGTCCTCCGTGTTACCTTTATCACCAAATCGCTCACGCTTTAGGAGTAGACTATGTCTTTGGCGACTTGGCCTACTTTCTGATTTGAAAATGCAACTTTTTCACAGAATCCATTTACATGAACCCAATGGGTTGCGGACCTTATGATGCGCTACACACGCTCAACTCGTTATTTCTACTTTAGAAAATATAATGTCAGATCGTTTTGCAAAAAAAAAAAAAAGGCAGAAAATTTGCCAAAAAAATACAAAACAATCTTTTTTGCAAAAATGGTTTACAGTAATAGTCTCAAACGGAATTATGCTGGTTGAATGTCTATTGCAACAGGAGGAATGGATTGTAGTCGACGTATACAACTTATGAAAACACTTGTGAAAGTAAAACATTGATCATTCTTGAAGTCTTAAACCATTAAACTGTTGGAGGACAGAGAGTGAATATAGACCTTTACACACAAACATACACAAACACATAGGCCTACAGCCCATCAAAAGCCATAGCCTATAGAAAAGGCAGTTTGTCTCATATTGCCAATAAGTTTGAAGTACAGATAATCATGTATCACTGTCACTTTGAACACTATAGTGTCTCTATGGAAGCTAAGGTGTAGGAGACTGGGAGAAATGTGATGTACAAGAACTATTCATCACATATTTCAGAGTCTGGCAACTGAAAAAGATAAAGCAAAAAAAAAAAAGAGGTATTCAGCAGTTTCATGTTTTACTGCAGAGCTCATATCCGACCACATCTGTCAGGCAACACAGAGCTGTTTTTTTTTATATAAGGGAAAATACTTTGCACGGCCTAGTTAAGCAGACTGTTGCACAAAGTATAGCAAGCCTTCTTGCTGGCCCTTTCTTACCATTTTGTTCTTGAAACCACATATGTATTCCTGTAAATATATAATGAACTCAGCCTCAGGCTTTTCACATTAGAAATAGTCCAATGGCCGTTTCAGCAATTAGCCCGGTGTGTCCTGTCCCTTGAGTTATAACAGTTTTGAAATGGAAAAAAAAAAACACTCAATGTAGTAAAAATGTTCATCAAGAACCACACTCGGCCTAAAGAAGGCCACAGGAGTAGCTTTTATTCTATTCCCCAATCTTTAATCTTACTATGAAGTAATCACAATGGAAGATGCCTGTGTGATCAAGGCCCATAGGGACTAACCTCAAACAATACATATTTTACTATACAGATCAAAACCTATCTCACTGATCACATCTCTGCTGTGCACCTATACTGATTTACCATGCTTTACTACCGTCCAATGTATCAGGTTGGTGCAAACGGTGAAGCCACCCCCCTGGAAAACGGGCAACAGGATTCTGAGGCATACATAATAAACTGAAATAGAATCAGGAATCAAGACGGCACACATGTCACAAACACACTGCGAAAAAACAAGATGTGCATGTTGGGCAGACTAGTGACACTGCAGTGATATTATACTGTGATCTACCTAAAGAACGCATGTTAGCAGGGATTGAGGCCTGTGGCCATGATTTTGTGCGACAGTACCACTTCCTGCCGCTTGATGACACCCTAAATCAGTCTTGTAGACATAATAGACCGCATACTTTGGACAAGACATTGCAAGGAATTAGGGCGCGCGTGTGGATAATTTCTTAATCATTTCTTAAAGCTACTTAGTTACTTATTATTGCTTATTGGCGGATATGTGTAGGGAGGGAGCAGATAGAGAAGGGACGTTTTTTGGTTCTTCTTTAAAAAAAAACCTCACTCTTTAAAACTTTCGAATTTAACTGTTGCAGATGTTAGGCTCAACAAAGCAAATTTGCTAACCAATCAACATGTATCAAGCGATAACTGTAGGCATATCAAAGAAGCTTTGCAAGACCTACGGATCCTATACCTACTTTTGCAAGTGCAACTTCCAAGCCATGATCTACGGAAAGTCAAGGTTGAATGAAGCCACGTCACTCCAGGAAGGATGTGCGCGCTTAAGGCGACATATTATGAACTCCGCTATGCAGAACGCGGACTTTAATGATTCCAAGCGCACTAAAGCTGCAGCGCCACTAACGATGGACAGATGCTTGACTGGTAGGCGTGAATATATTTTGCTGTAGAATCGTAGGGCCTACATAATTGCACTTTTTGTGTGCAGGGCTTTATATACATATGATACATATATGATTAACCAGCTAAAGTCCCAGACTCAAGACAAACAGTTAAATGTAGTGTTTGTAAGTTTGTTTGTATTTTTAATAACATCATAGTTTTAATAACATTTTCTTTTACGCGCATTAATAATCAACAATATTGTATTAATTGAGGTCTTTAATGGATGATCGGAATGGCTATGTTTTTTTTTTTCTTACTACCTACTTATGTAGGCCTATATATTTTCTTATTTTTAGATGGGGCTACTATATAAAAGAGTGGGTTGGGGGCTGTACCCTCGAACGCCCAGGCTTAACAACGCCGATTGGCTTTTTATAACAGCTGACAGACTACACTTCTGTGGCCATGTGCTGTTGCTTTTTAGTTTTTTTTTGTTGTTGCTGTTATTTTGGTCTGTGTATATGGATTTTGTATGTGTATGCTCAAATAAAATGTACTTTAAGGTACAATATGTTACAAATGCACTGCACTAAATCATATAATTATCATGACATGTCATCAGAGACATATGGCTTCTCTGACAACAATGCCATCAGTCAGTATGCTCTTAGGTGAAATTGTCGTTCCGGGTCAGAAAATATGTTTTTGCTTTGGCCAGTGTGTTATGATTCAGTGTTCTCTGAGTAGTTGACCGATAAGCCAACTGGCCCACAGTCACAGCGTGCCGCAGCCATGGGCGTAAGAAAACGAACAGGATTGAATGTGGTTGTACTAAATTGGTAAACTACCCGACCTAATAAGCCTCGTCCTCTTTCGGAAAAGCTCCATGACCACAGCCGTCCTTAAACATGAGTAAATCTTGGACTTGCATTTGAAAGATCGAGGCAGAGCCCAGAATGACTTTAAGACAGATGTCACTGCTGGCTCATGATGAGCAAACAATAAATAAATATTAGCTGATCAGCTCTCAAAATAATAATATTATTATAATAAAAAATAATATTGCGCTCGGCTCGTCTTGCGGTTCATTCAGTGTCCTCAACCTGGCAACCCGCGTGAGCTTCGAGCCCGGAGAGGAGGGGGCGTGAAAATGTCAGGGGGTCAAGGGTGCAGATTTGGTGTGATGGGTGGGCGGGAATCAACGACGGGATTTGGTCAGCAGTGACCAACCAGGGCCTTTTAGTCATTACTGTGTCTTCATCTCTCTCGCTATCTTTTCCAGGAGCGCTCTCTCTCTCTCTCTCTCTCTCTCTCTCTCTCTCTCTGTCTCTCTCTCTCTCTCTCTCTCTCTCTCTCTCTCTCTCTCTCTCTCTCTCTCTCTCTCTCTCTCTCTCTCTCTCTCTCTCTCTCTCTCTCTCACACACACACATACTGTCTTGTTCCTGTCCATGTCTGTCAGGCATGGACAGGACCATAGTGTCCAGAAGATTGGTGATTCCTCTTCACTGTAACTTCATGGTGTGACTTCATACAAACTTCTTTGACAATAAGTGACTGTTCTGGTTGGCCAGGTGTGGTCTCCCATGATGGAATGCCACTCTACCTTATCTGACCTTTCTGACTCACTTGTTCAGAGTTAAAAAAAAAAAAAACGCAAACCAACAACCCTCCTACTCTTATATGTTGTACGTCTTGGCACTTTATAATTGCTCTTTGTGACTTGTTGGCCCCAGAGGTGTTGTATACTAGCAATGGTTCACCTAGCAATTGGAATGCTTGAAAATTGTTCTGGTGACTTTCTTACTGTATTAACAGCAATGAAATATTACACTTTCTTCTGACAAATGTACTTTTTGTAAGTCACTTTGGATAAAAGTGTCTGCTAAATGCCCTAAATCTAAATGTAATGTAAATCCTTTCTAAGACCTTACCGCTTAACTCTTAACCCTCTCTAACCGAACAGCTTAACTTAACCAACTTTAACTGAAACCTTACCCTCACCAACCTACTGCCTGTATAATATGTAATTTCAAGGGTCTCTCAAATCACAACAAAAATAACATAGTAGCAGTTTGATTCATTTTGTATTAAATAAGATGTGCAAATAATACGCTATCGATCCCCTCGCTCTCGCTTAAAGGCTTTAGATGTGTTGTTGCCTGGTAAGGCCGAGCTACCATTTGACGATTCGTTTTGCAGTAACGATCGCCCGCCAAGAAAGTCTCTCTGTAACGCTGAAAGTGAGTGTCAACGCAGCGTAGCGCTGCGACGGCGGTGCAGAGACAAGAATTCACTCCTGGCTGCTGGTGTGAAGGTCACTTTTCGTGATGCAGATCGTCAGGCTCTGAAAGAACATAGCCAGGAAACAGGAAGGAGGCACAGTTACTGAGGCGCTGGATGTCATCAGCATAGTCTCCCCAACAAACAGTTTGTACGCGGTAAAGAAAAAGATGTTACAAATAGAAGTCGACCATGTGACCATAACAAATAACACTGCACATACACTTTGTCTGTTTTTAATTTCAATATAATCAATATCAATATTCAATATATAATATATAAAAGCAAAACCTCCCATATCAATGGAGAGAGAGAGAGATTGAACTTTTCACCTCCCTTTATCCTTTTACAAGTTACCATCTGACGACATCGCAAACAACCACGAGAGAGAGAGAGAGAGAGAGAGAGAGAGAGAGAGAGAGAGAGAGAGAGAGAGAGAGAGAGAGAGAGAGAGAGAGAGAGAGAGAGAGAGAGAGAGAGAGAGAGAGAGAGAGAGAGAGAGAGAGAGAGAGAGAGAGAGAGAGAGCTCCTGGTAAAGATAGACCATAGCAAAGGCTTCTAGCGATGGGATGGTTTTGTGAAGTCCAGTCAATATATTGATCAAAAGGACATAGCTGGTGATGCCTCATTCACAGATTCCTTTGAAAAGTGGAGAAAATGTATTCTGGTGGTTCTCAACTGAATCTCCAAACAGAAATTCAAGGCACACCAAGAGGTTATGTTATGAGTAATATTCTACACACAGCAGATTGTCAAAGAAGTAACATGGCTATAAGTTTATCCATTTCGGACAGGCAGTGCATCAATAAGTACATACATAGTATTTTTTTTATATCGTAAACAGGAACTACTTTCAATACACTAGTAGGGTATAGAGTATAGGGTAACCACACTAGTGTCACTAGTGTGGTTGTACTCTATGCCAAGAATATGCATCAGTGCATTCATTGCCTCATCGGTCGAAAACTAGTATTTTGTACTTTCTACAATACTTATCTGGTCCCGAGCTCTTACTGGCATAATGATTCATGCTTGAAACCTTAGCCTGTTTCCCCAAACTAATAGGGAAACCTTTTGTTTGCCCCTAGTTGTGCTCATTAAAATGTGCTGTAGGTAATATTCAAGAGCTATTATTTTGGTGGGAATTGAGTTAAATGCACTGTAAGAATATCTGTCACATTGGGTTAATCATTAAAATACATCCATTCTGTATTTTGTGGGTATTTTTCAGCAGGCCTATAGATTCATAGCCTCTTCACAATAAATACACACAGTAACGTCTCCCGTAGATGTCTGTGTAAATAAACCACAGTTATCCCTTGTCGAGGTTTCAAAGAGAAGACAAATGTGCCAGAAAGCGCTGAGGTTGATAACTGGAGCCATGCTGGGACGGACAGACTGGACTTTAACGGTTCAACAGAGGATCCTCCTGCAACAGACTGCTTCGTCCAACAAGCCATGGCCATCATCATGGAGGAAGTGGTGCGGAAGGCCGGTGATGTCAGGGGAAAGGTGAGGAAATGTCATTATTTATGCTATTTACAGGTTCTATGGAGATCGTAGTGTTGCTGAAAGTGTGTGTCATCACCACCAAAACGTAGCCTTGAGAGACCCTCCTGATCGCACAGGTTCACATCAATCAAAATCACTTCATATGAGAGACCGAGTCATGCTGATGAAAGATCCATATACATTTGCGGCAAAGGCTTTTCTCTGAGAACGTCAATTTAAATCCGATTGGCATTGGATTTTTTTTTTTAACAACATAAGGCCCAAATTTGGAAGTCAATTGCTGCCCAGCCAAGGCCAGAATGATATTAATTATGAAACACAACCTTGAATATACGGATGGTCTCGCGCGGCTACCCAAAGCCCTCCTGATCCTCCTGATGGTCCTGTCCATAGGTGTGTGAGTGGCGTTCCCCAGAGGACCTGAAGGAGCTCTTAGACCTGGAGCTGAGAGACGGGGCCGAGGCTCCTGCTCAGACCCTGCAGCGCTGTCGGGATGCAATCAGCTACAGCATCAAGACCAGTTAGGAGTCACACCACAACACCATCAAGCTGTGTTGGCATCGAAGAATCGTCAGGGAGAAACACTGACATCTTTGGGCCGGCTTGTCGTTTACACAGAGTTGACAACTCTGCTAGCTTTGTCATTACTTCAAGTCGTACAGCCATACAGACATTAGTCTCAATGGGGATACTGCCACACTGTTGTTGAATCAATAAATGAATGAATGTCAATCAACAAATACACGATAGAGATGGCCACCATTGAAATTGTTTTGCTACCGATCGGTGAATACGGTGACTTGTGATGATGGCCACCGTTTGCAATGCTGCGACGAAGCAACGATTGTCTGACAAGATGCGTTCTGTGTGCAGACCACCCCCGCTTCTTCAACCAGCTGTATGTGGGGGTAGACCACTATGCCATGGTGGGATCCTTTGTCACAGATGCCACCCAACCCAGCTCGTGAGTCACCACTGAAGGCAGTCACCCAGAAATGTCTATAACCACATTGCTGACATTCTCTGTGTTCGATGTTTTTACAGGCAAAGGAATTTAAGGATTTTGAGAAATATATTTTGAGTGATAAAGGTGTGTACTATGTGCATTAGTAACACTTTACAAAAAGGGAGCATTAATTCACCATTAATTAATGCAGTATGCATTCATTATGTTATGTGGTGGTGTTCAGGTAAACTAAGGTATTACTTTATACATTACATAACAAGATCAGGGTTATGTGAATGCTCTAAACTAATGTGTATTACCGCTATAACTCATGTGAATGAATGGTTCATTCACTTCTCTCTTTTTGTAAACCTGTACGTTTCTGTTAGGTACACTTATGAGATGGCACCAGTCCATTCTTTGGTTGAGGACGTTGTGCTGGGAAAGATGATGGAGCTCATGGGCTGGGTAGAGGGAGGCGACGGCATCTTCAACCCAGGTATACATGTCAGTATCCTACAAAGGACCATCCAGAAACGTAGGTTATGAGTGCACTCATACATAGAGAGAAATGCTTAAATCTTAAACAAATCAACGCCACATGTGGATCCATCTAATGTAGTATAGCGGGGGGTATCTTGACCTGATGAAATCACCAAGCATTTCCACCAAATCACCAAGCATTTCTCTCCATGAGATGTGAATGTTTCGACCGCAGGTGGATCCATATCCAACATGTATGCCATGAACCTAGCCAGGTTCCAGCACTGGCCGGACATCAAAGAGCAGGGGCTGTGGGCCGGTCCACGGCTCGCTCTGTTCACGTCCAAAGAGGCAAGTGTGTTACAGTCTCCCTTTCCTATTCAACATTCATACATTGCTTTTTGTTCAAAAGAAAGCATTGCATTTCCAATGCTGATGTTCAGATTCAGGTGGGGAATGTTGTGACTACACCAGGTATACATCTTCTACATGGTCTTTGCAGTGGAAAAAAATGTCCAATAAATCCCACAATCGTGGCTTCAGAATATCATTCCCATCATTCGAAACATAAGTCTCCACTTCTTTAGTACGCAAGAAATGTATACTCAACATGCACATTTTAATGTGAAGCTAACTGCTTTCATTAGCATCATCAGCACTGATTCTCACTGAATGTCGTTTTGTCTTTGCAGTGCCATTATTCTGTCGCCAAAGCAGCAGCCTTCCTTGGAATCGGCACCAAGAATGTTTACGTGGTGCCAGCTGACAAAAGGTTTGGTGGTTTTTACACAGAAACAGTGACACCACGTCATGCCTTCTCCCAGTCACCCAGTTACTCACTTCACTGTGGTCAGCGCGGCGTCTCGACCACTATGTTAACAAAACGGTGAAAAATAATACAATGGTTTGTTCCATGTGTTTGTTCATCGACTGATGCATGCATATTATGCTCCCAAGGGGGAAAATGATCGCTACAGAGCTGGAGAAGCAGATCCAAACCGCCATGAGTGAGGTGAGCGTAAGGGTTGAGGGTCCTGCCTGCACACCCACACCAGGCACGGTTCGAGTGTGCTGGTTGAAGATTAAATGACCCCTTTACTGGATTGTAGTAGTATTCAGCCCATACTGTAGACACGTAGTATTATCGTGTGTCTTAACATGCACATTTATCAGGCAACAAGAAGCACTCATTGATATCCTCAACGGTGTGTATGAAAACATTAAGAGAGATGAACACATATAGAACCCAGTGACAAGTGCACGAGAGAACCGGCCGTCAGCAGCGGTTCACCCTGCCACTTGTGCATTCTGTGTGCAGAATGCATAAGCAGGCTGAGCAGTATCACAGCATTCAGCCTGTGATCTGTGGTCTCTGGTGGTACGGCTGTCTTGAGTGTCCCGCCGGCAATCAGTCTGAACCAAAGGGGGAGCCGGCGCCTGCTCCTCCGAGGGGCCTTTCTCAGGCTTTACTCCCCCCTCAGTGCAGGCCTCCCTAAGTGCAGGCCTCCCTAAGGGGGCTCGGGAAGTGACTCGGTGAAGCACAGCAGCGGCTGTACGCTCAGGATGCTCCCGACAGCCTTAGTTGTAGAGTATCCTCTTGTCAAACGCAAACTTGGATTAAAAGTTGTCCACTGCTGTGCAAAAACAAAAACTCTATTCAGCAACCCTTGAATTTGTTTCCCATGTTTCCATCACATAGCCAAGGTAGCCATTTTTGTAACCAACCGAAAAGTTGTAAAACTTGAACTTTGTGTGTGTGTGTGTGTGTGTGTGTGCGTGTGTGCGTGGCGGTGCATGGCAGGGAGCGGTGCCCTTCATGGTCAGTGCCACTGCCGGGACAACAGTATTGGGATCCTTTGACCCAATAGAGGAACTAGCCGACATCTGTGAGCAACACAGCCTGTGGCTGCATGTTGATGTGAGTTCATCTGTTGTGTGTCTTCATCTGTCGAGCACAGCCGCAGTCGTGCGGTCATGCAATCCAATGTGGACAAAGTACCACAAAATGCACAGCGTGTTGTTGCATACTTCCACAGTCTCACACTGAGTGGGGAAGGATTTATTTCCATAACATCTATTGCCCTGCTGTTTGTTCCGTTCTTCAGGCATGCTGGGGTGGAGCAGCTCTGGTGTCACGCAAACACAAGCACCTGCTGAAGGGCATCCACAGGTGAGGATATAGGGACAGACGTGCATTTCGATTAAACAAAACATTTGTCGAAGAGTATCTACGTTCGGAAAGACAAGTGTTGGAAGAGGCCGCGGCTACAGCACTGCACAACACCACTAGGATTACAACAAGTTCAGAACATTTTATTAATCCCGGGATGAAAATTCAGGTAACTCCGGGTAATTACCATAGTAGTGTCATCACACCATTCCACTTCAGTTGGATGAAAGTCAAACGTCTCTGACGGTCTGTGTGGTCATGTCCGCTCAGTGTAACACGGAGTGCCACCCTCTTTGTCGTAGTGAAGTTCACTCTTCATACGCTCACTGTTCATGGTGTTCTCACCTGTGTGGTGGCTCCACTGCAGGGCCAACTCTGTGGCGTGGAACCCTCACAAGATGCTGATGGCGGGCCTGCAATGCAGCGCCTTCTTGGTCAGGGACAAGACGGTAAGCGTGGAACTCAATTAAATGATCTAGAGAGATTAGATGGGATGGATTTGTGGATGGCCTTGTTTTAGCCTCGCAAAACTTCCTAGCTCATATAGAAGAAGGATGAAGAAGACAATGATGAAGAAGTAGAAGAAATATTGGACATTATAATATCTGCCTGCAGCAGTTCTCCTGGACCCAGGAGAACGAGGTTGAGGCCCAAGGCTAATCATGCCCTGTCCTTTAATAACTTTACTTCGGAGAGGCTGAGAATAGCAGTTCAACTCCCTGGTCTGAGCCAGGCTGTAAACCTTGTATGAGACAACGCCTTGGGCATGGCCCAGAGATATAGGACTGGGTTTGAGGCCACACAGGCCAGAGAGAACTACAGAGATTTCTTAAATGGATACTGACACAAACTGTTTACTGAACACTGCAGATTTGTGTGTATTAATTGTGCATAGGAATGCACAATCTAGATATCGCTTTTCCTCGTATTCTTCTTCTTCACACCAAATTTGTGCAATACATGGAGGCTAAACGACTGAACCTCGAGATTTAATTCAAACTGTGTTACAAAGAGCTGCTTCCGTATAGCTGTGTTGTGTATTTTAAATTTTTGTAAACTTTATACTTTTTTTGAGATATTTGCAATTAAACATGCAAAAAACTCCCATAGAGATAACATTGACCCTAGCTTTCCAATTGTTATGTTTGACTCCGCTAATTGCTTTCCAGCGAGTTCTCTTTACACAATGGGCATCAAACTTCACATGTTAATAACATTAAGGTCTATAAACATTAAGGTTTGTTCTGTCAGTCTTGGCATGCTCCCCTGTAACACACCTTGACAGGGTGGGAATAATCTGCTTGAGCTTTGAATAACATATATATATATATATAAGATATAATAACTGATATCTGAATCTGTATTTCGGAAATCAAAGTTGTAAGGTTACATTATAATATAATAGAACAATGTGTCTCGTCTCACAGCCATTCATTATTCCATCTTGTCTTATCTCATTTGGCTCAGGGTCTTCTGCACCGCTGTCACTCGGCAAATGCCTCATATCTCTTCCAGTCCGACAAGTTCTACGACATAAGTTACGATACCGGTGACAAGAGCATCCAGTGCGGTCGCAAGGCGGACGTCTTCAGGTTCTGGCTCATGTGGAAGGCCCTGGGAACCCGAGGGCTGGAGCACAGGGTGGACAGAGCTCTGGAAACAGCCAAGTTAGTACCATGGAACAAAACGAGCCCTCAGTGCCTTTGTTCACATTCCCCATCTATCTATGTCTGTATGTTGTCTGTCTATGTCTACAACTGTCTATGTTGCCTTCATTGTGCACCTTTATTATTAGCAGCACATATGATCTTGATTCCTGATGAGGGGTTGAGGTGGTCAGTTCCGGGCCGCCCACTGGGCAACTCTGGGCCCAGGCCCGGTGGGACCAATAATGAGAGGCGGCACATTTCTCTCTGACCGTTTTAAGTTTGTAACCTGGCATGCTTTGGTGCAGTGCCCTCCCAAATCATGTCATGACATGTTGTCCCTCGATGCCAATCTGGCAAACTGCCACAATAGGTGTAATCAGTAACAACTAATACATGACTCATCATACATTGATGAATGGACGAATGAGATTAACAGTCGGGCGGCATTATCGCGCCTGAGAGTGCAGGCAAGTCAGGCCAGGTCGCCCTCGCAAAAGTGATTGTAAGTTCCAATGTGTTCTGGATAAAGAAAGGTTGTAACTATTTTTTTATTTTTCAAGTTTTACTCTATACTCAATCTGGCCCTCCAACTAGATACTTGTCATATGATATTTACACCATAAAACTTTGACACGTCCAGTTGTAAACGCAGACACATTATGTATTTAAAACGTTGTGCATTTGAGTCGAGGTGTGGACAAGGATCAATGCATAACACTACAATGTAACCCACCACGTTCCTTCTCATGTCAAATAAGTTGTTTCAGGCTTGGTTCACCTTCACGTTGTGCAGACCTGAGGAATGAATTACAGAGCGACTTCGACTCTGCTGGGGTGGAGCACGGCTGCTATTTTGAACTTTGCTCAGGCCTGGGGAGTCGACTCGGACGTGCGTCGGACAGTCTAAGTTTATTTAGGGCTGCGGGTGCAGTGTGTCAGGGTCATGGCAGGGTTGCTATTCTGCGTGGCCTTTCTGTGGCCCCCGATGACCTTTGTGTTTGAGCTATGAGCCATGGCTATGGGTCAAGAGAATAGGCTGCACAGCATTGTGTCAGTCTCACCCTTCATCCCAGCCCACGATGGACTCATTTGGGTGACTTGTTACATGTCGAACACAAACTAGACTAACTTTATTTAAGAGCATGCGATACATATTAGAGCATTAGCCTAGCCATACCAGTGACACATAGCCTATAATTAAAGTCCAATTCCTGCTGTCAGATGTAAAATGTAGGATACGTTTTTGTCATATGTAATTTCTAATTAGTACAGAGAGAAGTGAATCCTCCTATTTTTTTAAATTCTTTATTTCCACCTTCTACCAGATACCTTTCAGAGGAAATTAAGAAGAGAGATGGTTTTCGGCTCTTGATAGAGGTAAACATGTTGTTTTTATTCCTTTAATACCTGAATATTACAGTCTGTTAATTAGGTGCAATCTTTGTTTCCTTCAGCCTGAATATGCAAATGTTTGCTTCTGGTATATTCCACCAAGTCTGAGGAACATTCCGGATAGCCCCGAGTTCTGGCAGAAGGTTCATGCTGTGAGTATTACATTACTACAAATATTGCTGAGGAACCGGGATGTAATTACATTTATTTTAGACGCACACACACACACACACACACACACACACACACACACACACACACACACACACAGCAAAGGGAAGATCCTACTGTGAGCTCATTCATATTGGACTACAGCCAGAGCAGTAGGTAGGAGGAACGCGTAGGAAGGGCTGTAAAGGGCTTGAATATTGCAACAGCAAATCGCAATGACTGCCACCATTTTGGGAGCATGGGATTGCTTTTTTTGGTCATCGTTTGGTTACAAATTGTGAAATGATTTGTCATTATGGGAATTGGGGGCGGCACGGTGGTGCAGTGGTTAGCACTGTCGCCTCACAGCAAGAGGGTTCTGGGTTCGAATCCACCTGGGACCAGGGACCTTTCTGTGTGGAGTTTGCATGTTCTCCCCGTGCTTGCGTGGGTTCTCTCCGGGTACTCCGGCTTCCTCCCACAGACCAAAAACATGCAGGTTGGGGATTAGGTTAATTGGTGTCTCTAAATTGACCATAGGTGTGTATGTGAGTGTGAATCGTTGTTTGTCTATATATGTTAGCCCTGTGATAGGCTGGCGACCTGTCCAGGGTGTACCCCGCCTCTCGCCCGTTGCAGCTGGGATTGGCTCCAGCCCCCCCGCGACCCTCGTAGAGGATAAGCGGTTACGACAATGGATGGATTATGGGAATTGGGAAGATGTTGTTGGGTTCAAAACAGCCACCGCGTTTCTCATACTGATAGTGAGGAGATTGTTGTTGATGCCGAAGAACAAGAAGTGCCAGGAACTCTATATAGTTTAAGCTCAAGTTGTTTATTGCTCTCGTACGAGGAGAAGCAGAGGATTTCATCAAGCAAGAGATTCATGCGTGAATATTCCTCAGTTCCTTCTGCCTGCTCCCGGAAACACAGTGTATTACATACAAGTCTCAAACCGGAACAGCATGACAGGAGTGTCCCGCTCTGATTGGCTTATAATGTATAAACATTACATGTTACTAAGCAGATTTGACATGACGTAGGTGTATTCTTCAATCACTTTATGTTATGTCTCCAAGTTCCAGAGAGTCAGACTTAAAGTCGCCAATCTTCACTATGTCCTTCTTCACAATGTCAGATCAACCATTGTTAAATAATATTTTTCCTAACACATACGAGATGTGGCAAAACACACGCTCTGCTTAGCCTACGGTGACCGTACAGCAACGCTGATGTAGGACTGACTGTACAGTACTCCAACTCTCTGAGTATTGCCGACAGAAATGATGCGTTGCGACAGACAAGCCGTACGGTCCTCCGTCTGCTCTTCTTCCTCCAGGTGGCGCCGAAGGTGAAGGAACGCATGATGCGGAAGGGCAGCATGATGATAGGCTACCAGTCTCATGGAAGCAAGGCCAACTTCTTCAGGATGATCGTCATCAGTCCTCGGGTCAGCACCGCCGACATGGACTTTGTCCTGGATGAAATACATCGCCTAGGGGCTGACCTGTGACCCCCCCCCCCCCCCCCCCCCCCCCCCCCGCCGTGCTCCGAGCAGGGGTCTGAAGACACAACTCAACACGGTGACCACTGCGGCGTCGAGGTGCGAAGGTACTCCTGTGGGAAGCAAATACAGATTGCAATGTGGTAACACGTGTTTTTTTTGCTACATTTACTGTACATTTACATTCAGGGCATTTAGCAGACGCTCTTATCCAAAGCGACTTAAAAAGAGTACATTTGTCAGAAGAAGGTGAAACATTTCATTGCTGCTAATACAGTAAGAAAGTCACCAGAACAAGTTTCAAGCCTTTCAATTGCTAGGTTAACCATTGCTAGTATACAACATCTCTGACTAAGTGCCAAGTTACAAAGAGCGATCAAAGTGCCAAGTTACAAAGTGCCAAGATGTACAAATAAGAGCATGAGGGTAGGGTTATCCAGGGTTCAGGTGAACTCTGAACAAGTGGGTCTTGAGGCTCTTCCGGAAGACTACTGCTACAAACTGTAAAAGATGCTATATATTGGGGAATCAAAAAGGAAACCTATGGTCAATATATTTGCGCTTAAACATATTTTCCAGTGGAACATAAATCCTAGGCTGACTTTGGGGCTAATCAACATTTCCATAAATCAACAGCTATCAACACCTCCTGGAATTCTTTCACAATCATCAGGTCTTTTTATTCTTTTAAATTTCGTTTACTCATAATATTTTCTTTTTCATTTCATCTGCGTGGCACTTCTACCGATGAAGAAATGTGTAATCAGTAACACAGTGTGTTTACAATTGTTTTGGGTAATCAGAGTCATGGTGAGATATAACACCACAAACCATGTAATGGCATTTTGTTAAAAACCGACATTATACTAATAACATATTATCTTTGTATGGTTTTTTTCTACATTTTGAGTGTAACCCACTGAGAATAGCTGTTTTGGCTTGTTTTTCCATTGAAGTGTTTACTCACGGTTATCAAAAGCTGATGCAATAATGACGACTGATGCCAGATGATTAACGAGTTGATAAGCTGATGTGCATGTGTACACTCGCCGGCCACACCCTGCTAGGACCGCTTGGGACCCCCTCCTGCCTTCAGAACGGCCTTCATCCTTCATGGCATGGATTCAACAAGGTGCTGCAATTAGAGCTTGGTCCATATTGACGTGACACAATCACACACTTGCTGCAGATTTGTCGGCTGCGCATCCATGATGGGGATCTCCCGTTGATACAAGGCAGGATGGATCCATGCTGGCATGTTTGGTGACGCTAAATGCGAGACTCGAGCTGATGGTTGTGAGTGAAAACCTCCGTAAGTCAGCGGTTTCTCAAATGCTCAGACCAGCTCGTCTGGCACCAACAACCACGCCCACGTTCAAGGTCACTTAACTCACATTTCTTCCCCATTCTGATGCTCGCTTTGAACTATGAACTAAATCAAAATGTCTGGATGGCAGTGGCACGTTCCCGATCTTTCTACACATCTGTATCAAATTCTAAAGATCCACTGACGTTGTCAGGTAACAAGCGAAATGTACCTGAGAGATGTACGGGTGATTGAAATTGCTTAAAAACAAGCTACATTTTGATTAAACCACTTCACACAAATGCTACATCATTCAATTTCAGGCATTCACTTTCCTACTGAACTCAGTGAGGCACTATTTTTTCTTACAGATTCCTGATCCTAGGGCGGCACGGTGGTGCAGTGGTTAGCACTGTCGCCTCACAGCAAGAGGGTTCGGGGTTCGAATCCACCTGGGACCCGAGACCTTTCTGTGTGCAGTTTGCATGTTCTCCCCGTGCTTGCGTGGGTTCTCTCTGGGTACTCCGGCTTCCTCCCACAGACCAAAAACATGCAGGTTGGGGATTAGGTTAATTGGTGTCTCTAAATTGACCATAGGTGTGTATGTGAGTGTTAATGGTTGTTTGTCTATGTATGTTAGCCCTGTGATAGGCTGGCGACCTGTCCAGGGTGTACCCTGCCTCTCGCCCGTTGCAGCTGGGATTGGCTCCAGCCCCCCCGCGACCCTCGTAGAGGATAAGCGGTTACGACAATGGATGGATGGCTTCCTGATCCTGGAAAATCACTTCCAAGTTACTGTCTCTTGGCTGACTAAGGGGTGGCCTATGGCTGCAATTAGTCAATTGACGATAGCATCGATGACAGTTGTGATAATTAATGTTTGTTCAGTACAAATTACAAATATTTGCATATTAAAGTTGAAAATATGCAAGTATGTGGTTACCTTTATCACCAGACAAAGCAAGGAACTAGAAAGGCTAAGGCATAACACATGTACTGACGAGTGTACTTTTTGTAAGTCACTTTGGATAAAAGCGTCTGCTAAATGCCCTAAATGTAAATGTACAGTAAATGTATAAAATACTTGGCTAAGGCCAAGTATCCTCATGGCAGCCACCCATTTCACCATTTGTCCGGGTCACCTGGGAAACAATCAAAGGACAACCCTTTTTTTTTTTTCTTAATTACATTGACTGTTGACCAAAACGTTGTTGATGTGGTCGACAGCAACTGTCCTACTACTGTGCTAAATCATACGCACAATACCAACCCAACCCGAGGGCAGGGAGATGCGCACACACAAAGCAGTAAGATTTTTTTTCAAGACGAGGACGACGCTGCTGCAGATCAAATGGACGGAGAGGCGAAGGTGGAGCGCCTCCGTGGTGCAACAACGACCCCCCTGGTGGGGAGGAGAATGGTCCTGTTGCATCCCTTTGGATTGTTGACGTGTTCGGCATTACAGCAAATTAGTTTAAATGAATACCTGAGACCCGTCCGATGCTGATGTGGATTGTGTTCAAAAAAAGAAAAATTTAACTTGCAGTTTAGAATGCAGTACATATTATGATATTATCTAGTAGTTTACTAGTTTACTGAGAGTATACTTAGAAGAATACTTTCATAAACTAAAAAGTGGGCTATCACTAGTAAACTAACAGTAGTCTATAAGTTCACTTGTACTATAGTTACAGTACAAAATAAAACTTGAATGTAAAGGAAGAACCAATACGTTTTTAGATAGTACACTGTATATGAGTAGGCCTATACTTATTATGCAAAGTATGTAAAGGAAAGTTCCTTTACATACTTTGCATAGTAAGTATAGGCCTACTCATATACAATTAATTAAATAAATTAAGTTTACTTTGTAAGTGAACCTAAAGTATACTTCGTCTTTCTAAGGGGTGTGCTAGGGCCTATTGTGCAATGTATGTAAGTGTTCTCGAAAACAAGTGATTACTGATTATTGGTGATTTTGAATCAGAGATCCTACTTGTTAAATGGTTGACACATCCAGATCATAAGAATGAATAAATGATACAATTAGAAATAAACACACTGCTTCCTTTTAATTTGTATTTGTTTTAATAGCTGCTTCGCACAACGTGTCTTTGCATTTCTATGCCACACGAGGGAGACATCGACTATATTTTTTCCATTTAATTCAGAACCAATATGGGTTGATGGACTGAAACGATCTTGTTATTTTCCCCAGGGCCACCCCTACACCTGTTTATATTGTTAGTAATAATAACAATAATACATTAGGTCAAATAAGGTTCAGGTCATGGGTTAACAATTGGCTCATAATTCAGGCCATGGCAGCGAAGGCATTCCTTATTAGATGCAAGTCTAGGTCTGTTGTTTCATGTGTCATGATGCCTTTCCCACAAATAGAGGCCAAATATGCAATTCAATGTCTGTCAACTGGTTTTCATACATATTGTGTACGTGTATGTAGCTGCTCAAAGGGTTTTCATAGAACTCTGATCATTTACTGAAAACGTAAGAGTTTTAATATGACCATCTGAATATTCACAAAGGTACAAAAAGCTTAGAAAAAGGAAACAGTCAAGCATATATACAACAAAGAACCATACGATTAATTATGTAAAAGGAATACAACAAAATATAACACAAATATAACTTTATGAACTTGCAGCATTTAAATCCAGTATTTTCAATCCTTATAAAAGAACAGATTTTACAAATTCAAAAGTAAAATTACCTTTTTTTTTTAAATAGAAAAGCATTGCACTCCTTTGAACATTCATTAAAAGCTGACGTTTCTTTCAAAAACAAAAAATCTTTAAGATGAGCTTGTCAGCAGTCCAGTACAAACGTATCAATCCAACAGAGAGTGGGAAAAACAAAACAAAAACATTTCATTGTGAAACCAAATCCTTCCTCTCAAAGGGTGAGAAAACAGCACAATATTTGTCTGACCTTCAACCATAAAATAGCGCAATATGTACATCTTAAATAGTCACTCATTAGGCATTCACAAAGGGAAACCGTGGACACCTATTGTTTTTGTAGGGATTCTTATTGTATTATTCAGATATGCTAACGGCTATAGCTCAGCCCCTGATTGGTTAAAACGTTTTCATATTTGGCACAAACATTGAATGCCTTCCCCCCCCCCCCCCGTGGGAGAAGAGCGTTCGGTGCCACTCCGACCATAGGGGGGCGCTATCATTCTTGGGCAGACAAGTGACGCCGTGGACACAGACCACTTCACCCGGCCCGCGACCCGTGTCCCCACGTGTCGCTTGTGATGGGCGGTCAGGCGTGGGCTGTGGGCTATTAACGAGTTCATCAGATTCATAATCATCGATCCCCACCCTTTCTTCGTCACCTGCTCTGTTAGGTTTTAGACGAATCCCAAATTGGCACTTAGTGAAGCGTCTTCCTTTTTTAGAAGATATTATTCATATAATTCATTTAAAACAAGTCTCATGGCTTGCTTATGGCTTATACCTTTTACTCTTTTTGAACTGACGACCGTCAATGAGCGCACGTGACTGTGTGTGTGTGTGTGTGTGCGCGCACGCACACCGCCGTGTACATTGGGACAGTTTGGACCAACGTGTCAAAGTGTATCTGTGCCGATGGTTCCAAAGAAACAAAATGGGGGCATTAGTGTATTATTTTCCCAATTGTTGTTTTGTTTGCCTCTATATATACCCCCCTCCCACCCACCCGAACGCCCCCTCCTCAACCCCTCCTCCGCCCCTCCTCCGCCCTACTCATTGAGCGGCTTGTGCGTCTTGAAGCACGAGTCGTCCTTGGGCACGCCGGCGAACATCTTCTCGTAGATCTTGTGCACGGTGGTGGTGCCCAGCACGCGGCCCACCTTCTTCACGGCCCGCAGCAGGGCCCGCGGCGCCCCCTTGCTCCGCAGCGCCCTCTGGCTGTGGTTCAGGGCCTTGGCCAGGTCCTGGCCCTGGTTGGCCCGCTTCCACAGGTGCAGCAGCTGCAGGACGTGCTGGCCGGGCGGGCAGGAGGCGGTGAGGGACAGCACGTCCTCGGGGGGCACCCGGGCGCCGGGCAGGCTGGCGGAGAGCAGCATCAGGTGGTCCAGGCTGACGTTCCTCAGGCCGCTGCAGCGGGACACCTTCCGCTCGCAGAGGTTCACGCCTGGGGCAGAGTGACAGGGGGGGGCGGGGGAGTCACGCTGGGTCCTTGTGCTCAAGGTGTTCAGTGATTGATTGTATGCGGATGCTAATGGTTGAGTGGCTAGAAGTCACTGATGGAAAGACGTTTGTTAAAATGGACACCGGTAAGCGATCGCTCCCTGACTATGAGTAAATCTAATAACAGTGAGGCTGTGGGAATTCAACTGCATTCAAGTGATTTCATTTGAGTCTGGTTCATTATTTTTGTTTTTATTCATTAGACTTCTCTAAATGTACCGTTAGCTCAGCTCATCATTCCATCATCAATAGAAATGGAATAACAGTAATAACGCAACACACAACCCCAGGCAAGCTTGACGAAGCCTCCTACACCACAACAACGCTCCAAGATGGCCGACCTTGTATGATGCCGTACAGCTTGTCCTGGTCTCGGTTCTGCTCCCTCCACAGGCGCAGCAGCTGGAGGATCTGCTGCTGGTGGTCGCAGGCCTTCTTCAGCCTCTCCAGGCCCTTGCGGTCCACGCGCCGGCCCGGCAGGCTCTCCATCAGCCGGTCCACCGTGACGGCCGACAGCTGCAGGGAGGCCAGGGACTGGAAGATGGTCTCCTCGCACAGCGTCAGGTCTGACGGAGCAGGGCGGGCGTCACACAGAGAGAGAGAGAGAGGGAGAGACGGAGAGAGAGAGAGAGAGAGAGAGAGAGAGAGAGAGAGAGAGAGAGACAGAGAGAGAGAGAGAGAGAGAGAGAGAGAGAGAGAGAGATGAGCCACAGTTGTAATGGGTGTTGTGTTATGGGGCGCCAGCTGGTCGGGCCACAGAACCACCTGGGAAGTCGTCCTTGGGAAAGAGGGCAGGCCCCTCGAAAAACACTGGGCGGGTGATTGGTTCGAACCGCTGCGGTTCACCCAAAAACGCGTGACGATTCTTTGTTTCAAAGGCAGTGAGATAGAAAATATACACAAACGATGAACGATATATGCAGGAATGTTCATTGTAATTTGACATGGTCATGACAATGTAGAAAAATATCTGGTGGGCCCTGGGGCAGAAAGTACCTCCACAGATGGTTCAGGGAATAAAAGTTTTGGGTGCCCCGGGGTGAGAGGGTTAGTGATGAGTGGCAGGTACACTGGGTGAATTATATGAGCTCATAGGATTGATCCAATCATTTATTGTACAAATGAAAAGTTACATTTAACGCGTCACATCTGCCAAATAGGGAAAAAGCAAAAAAGATGCTTTGAATTCAAGTCCGACCATAGGATAATTGTTTATTATGCAACAGCTCCATTAGCGGGCCTGACAGGAACGTCTTGAGGTCGACGCATCGACGAGACACAGTCCAGAAAGGATTTCAGTTATGCCCTTCTGGCGCAGAACAAGTGATCATTTGTCAAAAACGTGTAAAAGGAGTCTGGCCCTTTTTCTTTTTTTTTTTTCCCCCCCCCCGTTCCGGGCGTGTGATGACAGCTCCGCTGGCCCGGGTCTCAAACTGACCCACGTTCCGCCGCCTTCCCAGAATCGCTCTCTCCGGGTTCCCCCCTCAACTGCTTCCAATTTGACAAAAATGGGTTGTGTTTTTTCCCCCCCCCCGCCCCCCCCCCCCCCCCCCCCCTTCCACCCTAACCCATAACAAGCCTCGCCGTTAAACGGTCGCAGTGCTTCCTGGAGACGACCTGCGGTCCCGCGGACTCGCTGCTGCTGCTGCGCGATTTGTGAATGGATTCTCGTTTTTTTTTTCTTTTTTTTTTTTTTTTTCTTCTTCGTTTTTTTTTTCGAGCTGCGGTTTTGCAGGGAAACAGGAATTCCGCATCGTGCTCCAGGCTCCGTTTTTGCTTACAGTGACTGTCAGCATCTGCCAGTCGATGGCCCCCGCATCAAAGGGCCCGGGCCTCCGCTGCCGATGACTCCACGGGGGCCCCGCGACGAGCCCTCCTCTGTTCGAATTAATCATCATTATGGGTGGGAGGGCTGGTGAAGATGTTTGGTTGATCAATCATTGGGGGGGGGGGGCGTCATGACATTAGTACCATAAACATCCCCTTTGTTCGGCTCTGTTCTCTGGTCTGCTCGCCCCGCTGGTTTTTCATTTAGTAATGTGAGAGGATGGAATGTACAGAAGAAGAATGGAATGGAATCCGGAGAAGAATTTTAACCAAGGAGATTCCCAATCCCCGGGGACAGGAAAAATAAGGATCGCGCTGGAACTGTTCCAGTGTCAACATTGGGAATGGTGGGATGAGTTAATAGCTGAGGTTTGGTGTACTAGGAAATCACATAACGGCGTGTGTGTGTGTGTGTGTGTGTGTGTTTGTGTGTGTGTGTGTGTGTCTGTGTGTGCACATGTGGATATAAGCTCCACTCCGCAGCGGTTGCAGAGTGGTTGACTGTGTCCCAAATCTACCCTTGGCACCTCAGGAGTACAAACTCCATGCTGGGTTTGGACGGCCATTAACAAAAGAAACACTGCAAGCAGGCCAAACCGAGAAGATATCCATACGCATCAGAACAGTTTCTCTGTGTCCAGATGGAAAGTTGTTTCTCAAAAGTGTTCTCATCTTGAGTTCAATCAACTATCAACCCATTCATGTGTCCAGAGAAGCCTGTTTCGTGTTTTTTGCCGTCCAAAGTCCACCATCATAACTTCCGGGCCACTGTGACTATTTTCACCTGCGTGCCGAACAGCATGGCAAGGATCCATTGATCCAGTTCACCAATGCTCAGACCAGGCCGAGCTCCGTGGAGTGGCGGGGTGGGTGGGTGGGGGTGGGGGTGGGTTACCTGTGTTGCACTTGACGTGGTGCTGAGAGCACTCCGAGGCCGGGTTCTTGTCCGGTCGGCTGCAGATGCTGTCGCTGGAGGCGCTGCCGGCCCTCAGCAGCTTCAGGCCCAGCGCGCTGCAGTTCTGGTGGGGCCGGCAGGGCTCCGTGGGGGACCCCCCGCTGGAGAAGCTGCCGCGCGGACAGCGCTCACACAGCGTGTCGCTCTCCGGCGTCCCTGAAAAAAAAAAAAACGGGTCGTTGGCGTCACGTGATTCGTGGTGACGTCCAATCGGTTCCCCCCCCTGGTCACCACCGCCGCATGTCAAAACCGTCTGTTTTCTGTTCAAAACCCTTGTGTACGGGCTTGGCTTGAGGTTCTTTGAATTGAATCTGGGAATCTTTATTTGTCCTGCAGTCCGTTGACTTTAACGGCCTGAATGAAATACATTCAGCGTCTTTAGCCAGCGCACACTCACAATCAAGGTCGTAACTCTACCAAAGTTATGACCTTCAAAAGCATCCAGCAAATCTGTCTCAGTGTAGTCGCTTCCCTATGGTCACTGTGAAAAGTGACAAATAAAGCACGTGGAAGCCTTTTCAGTTCAAGTGCAGTGTAGTACTCAGTAAGTATTTGAGAGCCTGGCACCACCGTATAGAATCTAGTGTATGTATGTATGTATGTAGTGTATGGCTACACTAGATTCTATACGGTGGTGCCAGACTCTCAAATACTTACTGAGTACTACCACACTGCACTTGAACTGAAAAGGCTTCCACGGGGCACAAAGCTCCCTATCAACAGCGGCCGCTCACTGACGCTACTTGTGGAACCAAACCAGCACATCCTCATTCTGAACCGGCAGGCGAGCAGGACCGCCGAGAGGGCGATTGTAGCGGTAGTTATCTGATCTGACCTTTGGGTCGGTTTCCACTCTTATTCCTGCTTATCTCTCATGGTTCTTCTTTTGGAGGCTGAGCACTGCAGCTCCCATGAACCACAACACTGATACAATCAAGGGTGCGCTTGAGAGATCGTGGCTTTTGGGCAAATAAAAAGCATGCTTTCTCATTTCATATGTCAAAAATGCAAAGTTGTCCCAGACCCATTCAAATATGCTCATGTACACAATGTCAGATGTGGAATGTATGTGTGTGTGTGTGTGTGAGCGTGCGTGTGTGTGCGTGTCCGTACGTATGTCCGTATGTGTGTCCGTATGTGTGTCCGTGTGTGTTCGCGCTTACGTCTGTGAGTTTGTGCGTGCACACGCCTATGCGTGTGTGTGTGTGTGTGTGTGTGTGTGTGTGTGTGTGTGCGTGTGTGTGTGCGTGTGTGTGTGTGTGTGGCGTGTGTTGCCTGTTTGCAAGAGAGCTGCAAGACAAAGAGTTGCAAACAAATAGACCCATTGAGAGGCAATTGCAGCAAGTCAAATATGTGTATTGTGGTACGGACCAAAGCAAGGCACAAAATGTGGCTGAAATATTCCAAAGCCACAGCTCTGCGCTTTGCATAACAAAGGCCAGCGCTGCTGCAAACAGGGGAATCCCCGTTAAAAATGCAGACTCGTCCTTAAGTGGCCCCACATCAACACACTGTAAATCTTTCTCCCAGATGACTAAACAGGTCCTCTGAAGGCATGCATGCAAAAGGCTATGAGACTATCAGGAATAAGGTGCTTAATGCAACTCTGGCTACTCAGTTACAAAGTTTCTCCGGAGGCTCTATGGAAGTAAAACAAAAAAAACTTCCACTTTGATCTAGAAACAAAGTTGACTGTCAATGGTTGATGGTGGAGTCCATGTTCATGAGGTCACGTGTTCTGAGAGCTGTGACATCGGTGGGTGAGTGAAACCAGGAAGTAAACCCTCATAATCCAGTGCGTGGAAAGTGTGGTACAACTTCAACGTACACAAAGGAATCAAAGCTGACATATGAATGGAACAGGCTGACGTTTATACACACTTATTATCTAGATATCGCTTTTTGTTATATTCTTCTTCCTCAAACCACATTTGTGCAATTAATGGAGGCTAAATGACTGAATGTCGAGATTTCATTCAAACTGTGTTACAAAGAGCTGCTTCTGAACAGCTATGCTGTGTATTTTTCTTTTTTGTAAATGTAAATGTACTTTTTGAGATATTTGCGATTAAAAATGCAAAAAACTCCCAAAGAGATAACATTGAGACTTTCCATTGTCACGTTTGACGCTGCTAATTTCTTACTGGCTGTCAACTGGGTGACATGGCTCAGTAGGCAGAGGTCGTTGGAGATTCGATCCCCACCTCAACTAAATTTATCTCAATGATTACGGACATTTATATGCACAAGTAGTTCCTTTTGTGGAATTACATTTTCTAGTTTTTCTTCTTCTTCTTCCTCTTATTATTATTATCATTATTATTATTATTATTATTATTATTATTATTGTTTTTATTTTTTTTATTTTTTATTTTTATTTATTTTTATTATTATTATTTTTTGTATTATATATTGTGCTTTTAATATAATGGGGATTGAAAAAACAATGTATAAATAGATATCATTGGAAGATCTGATATTGCATTGTTTGAAATGTCAATGAGGTAGGCCTATGGTGTAACGGGGATTTGAATAACCGCCTTGTAATTTCACCTGCCTTATCGGAATATTTCCAACAGCTCACTGTGTAAACCTTAACATAGCATAACTTTGATTATTGTTCGTTATTTTGCATGTTTTCACCATAATAGGACGTAGTTAGATGGTCCAATAAAAGACCCCTTACACGTCACCGAGTCACCTTGTGTTATTTGCGTCATTGCGTAAACCTACCTAGTGCCACGACTCCGTGGCCGTGAGGACAGGTGCTGTGCATGATGCAGAACTCCACCACTAGGTGGAACCCTGGCGCACACTCACACAGCTGGTCGTGAGTGCTGTTACACTGCTGCTTCACCAACTGTCTTTCTTTGCACACCTACACACACGCAGACACAGACACAGACACACACACACACACACAAAACAAATGTTTCGATATTACAACTCATCACCAATACAGAAGAAAATAGAGATATCATAGCACATGGGCTTTGCAATCAAACACGATGTCAGCCACTTAGTGCTTAGCAGGGGTTTTTACAATTACTGTTGATTGTACAGCTGTGATGTATTGAAACTAAAGACCTCATAGTTTTAATCAAAGCCATGTTTGTGCAAACATGTTCAGACACATTCAGCACAAATAAATCCCATCTGTGGTCTGAGGTTCAGGATAAATTATTCCCAATGGTAATGTATTCAATGAATGACATCATGCAATGAAGTAGATGGAGGACACTCTTCTTTCAGCAGAATTACACCACAGCGCTTTACTTCACTGCATTATGTGCGCTGCCAGCTTGTTAGGCGACTGCACTGGACAGAGACATTCGAAAGGTTGTCAGGTCACTATTGCGAACTCAACAACAATAAGGGCACACACACACACACACACACACACACACACACACACAGACGCACAGTTACACGCAGGCATGCACACACACACACACAGACACAGTTACACGCAGGCACACACACACACACACATACACACACACACACAAACACACACACACACACACACACAGGCACACACATGCACACACACACACACAAACACACACACACACACACACACACACACACACACACACACGCGCACCCACACACACGAAGAGGGGAGCACACGAACCGAGGTGCAGTACTGGCAGCGGTCCCTCCAGTGCCAGTTCTCGGCGTAGTGCCTCTCGGGGCAGGGCTGGCACTGCGTGGGGGGTGTCCGGGGTACAGTGTTGTTTCACGCCGTGCCGGGGGGGCACTGGTCGCACAGCAGCAGCTCCGAGGTCACGGGGTGGCGGTGCTGGTACTGCGGCGGCTCGGCCTGCAGCTGGAAGGCCCAGGTCAGCGAGGCGGTGAAGAGCTGTGGGGAGGAGTCGGAGGGGCTTAATGGTCACGCGAGACGCGGGGGGCCGCGGGCCGTGAGACGCGCGGGGGGGAGTGGGGGGGGGGGGGGGGGGGGGGGGGGAGGGGGGGGGGGGATGTGCGGGAGACGTCCTGGTCTCGGACCCGGGAGGGGGGGAGGAAGGGCGCGGGACACTGGTCTGGTTTCAGCCAGGACCCTCAGCAGAGCCGTGCCTCAGAATGGTTGCTGGTCTGCTCCATATGTTTTTTTATGTCGACATTTGTGTATAGGAAGCTTATCTGGTCTTTGGTTAAAAGGAGTGAGCAAAGCGGAGCAAAAACCACAGCTGCTACAGAGTGTAAACCGAGCAAGCAGACGCATTCAAAAGAAACATTCCTCAATTAAAAGTATATATCAATGTTTTTATTATCCTTAACATGTTTGAGGTTGTTTTTAATTCACGTTTAAAGTGACATGTATCTAGTGACACCAACCAATGGTTTCTATAAACTATTCTTGATGATGATGATGATGATGATGATGATGGTGGTGGTGGTTTGGGGCTACCAGGTCGTCACCGCAACGCGTAGCCCCTCCTCCCTCGCACCACCTCCTACAGCTCCTACCCACCTAGACATCAACATCAACATTCTGCAGGAGGCAGAGAGGGGGGGGCAGACTCTTCCAGCGTCTGTAATCACGCTCCGCGAGAGGCCAGCGGAGCCATTAACAACAACAAACAAAGACACCCGGCGCTCAATGGATGACAGGGCTGCCGGGCTGCTGGACGGACACTAAAAGTCACTTTCTTTCTCTGTCCTGGCGACACGCAGCACAGGCAGCTGGCTGGGTCCACATGCACACCAGATGTCATGGTGGAACTCTGGAGTCGCCCCGCCATGCGCACAACTTGGACTTTCCCCTTGGCTGGGACTTGCACCCTCACTAACTGGACAAACACAATAGGCCTTGGTCTGCATGCATGTGTTTTGTGTGTGCGTGCGTGTGCCTGTGTGCGTGCGTGTGCCTGTGTGTGTGTGCGTGTGTGTGTGTGGGTGTGTGATTGTCCTCAGACTATGGATGTCAGCATACGTATGACACTCAGACCGGTTATACAGTGCTAATGAGAAACATCGGTGAATAGTTGCGTGCGTGTGTGTGTGTGTGGTGTGTGTGTGTGAGTATCAATCTGTATGTGTGAGTCTGTGAAAGTATGTAGGTACATGCCTGTGTGCCTGCGTGTTTTCATGTGCGTGTCTGCATGCATGCATGTGTGCGTGTCTGCATGCATGCATGTGTGCGTGCGTTTTCGGTTTATTTCTACATTTGTCCTGTGGTTTCTCCCTCCTGGCTACTGTTCCTATGCAATACTGCTGGTTGCTGGGCTTTCCCCATGTGCTACCACACTACAAAACACTCCAAACACACAGACACACGGCCATATATAATTTCCCAGCATGCAGTGCTGTCCATCCTCAGCAGCATGTGTGTGTGTGTTGACGCTGACTCTTCCTCTTCACCTCCCAAACAGGCCACAACTGATCAAATGTGATTATCACACAGCCGTGTGTGACAACAGACCCACGACCGATGGACAGGGCTTATTGAAATGTTCTTTTTGTGTTGGTGCATTATGTGTGTGTGGGTGTGGGTGTGTGTGTGGTTTGGACATAAAAGCCTGATTACAATACAAAGCATATTTACATATACAGTAGGTCTCTATGAACCCGTCTCTCTGTCTGTGTACGCCTGTGTACAGGGTAGTGAGCGCTAGCGATGGATAAATACAGAGTGTGAACAGCTGTGAATTTTCCCAATCTGCACTATGGTGTATACCAATATAATGAAATCAATCTTCAACTGCTTCATTTGCTCTGTGTGTGAGTGTGTGTGCATGTGTTTGCATTTGAGCGTGTGCATGTGTGTGGTGTGTCTTTGTGTGCGTGCGTGTGTGTGTGTGTGTGTGTGTGAGTGTGTTTGCGTGTGTCTTTGTGTGCGTGCGTGTATGCGTGTGTGTGTGTATTTGTGTGTGTGCATGTGTGTGCGCATGTGTGTGCGCATATGTCTGCATGTGTGTGTGTGTGTGTGTGTGTGTGTGTGTGTGTCTCTGTGTTTACCACATGTGTCCTATTCCATCTTCCTATCGTTCTAATGTACCACAGAACACAAACACGGCTTCTGAGGAGCAGAAAAGAAAACCAAAAAAAAAAAAGAAAAAAAGAATCAAAATAGATCAATGGCATCGAAAGCCCCAGAATAGAAACCTTAGCTTCAAACAGCGTGGCTAGCGAGCGTAGCATAGCGTAGCAACGTGTGGCCGGTTTCCCGCAGAACGGAGGGGCTGCCCCCCCCCCCCCCGGGGGGGCCCTCTTTATCAGGGGTTGAACCAGACGGCCCGGGTTTGTACCATGGGTGGCCACACAGCCAGCCTCCAAGCCCATAATGGCACCCTATTGACGCCTCAAATTAGGAGAAGAGGCTGCCCTATGCCCGCCATTAAAGTGTTACTATTGAGTGTTGACCACGTGGGGGGAGGAGAGGGGTATATTTAGGGTTAGTGGAGGATGGGGGAGGGCAGGGCGGGCGGGGTGGGGAGGAGGGGGGGGGGGGGGGGGGGGGCACTCTGTGGGTTGTAATGTGTTCATTGAGAAATGGGTTTTGGATCATCTGCGGAGCTGCACGGCCCCCCCGGCACAGTGGGGAGGGGGGTGGGGGGGGCCCCTCATGTGGGAGCGATGGGCGCGTGCTGGGTCTGGATGGAGCGCTACACAGTCTGTGTGTCCTTGTTCCTATCAGAGTCTGCGTGTGCGCACATGTTCACACAAACGACTGCTGGAGCACGCAAAAACACCTGTGCTCCTGGCTCGCGAGAGAGAGAGAGAGAGAGATGAGAGAGGGAGAGAGAGAGAGAGATAGAGAGAGAGAGAGAGAGAGAGAGAGAGAGAGAGAAGAGAGAGAGAGAGAGAGAGAGAGAGAGAGAGAGAGAGACAGAGAGAGAGAGAGAGACAGAGAGAGAGAGAGTGAGAGGGAGGGAGATTGAACTTTTCACCTCCCTTTATCCTTTTACAAGTTACCATCTGACGACATCACAAACAACCACTGGAAACCCAAATTACACAGCACCCCGGTTCCACTGACAGACTAAATTATACTGCTAGCATCATCAGAGAGAGACTTGCTTAGATCCATATCCTACATGTACCACAGCAGAGAAAGAGAGAAAGACAGAGAGAGAGAAATGGATAGATTGATATGTTGATAGATATGTTATGTTGATGTAGATAGATGGATAGGATAGATAGATAGATAGATAGATAGATAGATAGATAGATAGATAGATAGATAGATAGATAGTAGATAGATAGATAGATACAGAGACAGACATACAGATAGATAGATAGATAGATAGATAGATAGATAGATAGATAGATAGATAGAAGATAGATAGATAGATACAGAGACAGACATACAGATAGATATAGATAGATAGATAGATAGATAGATAGATAGATAGATAGATAGATAGATAGATAGATAGATAGATAGATAGATAGATAGATAGATAGATAGATAGATAGATAAATAGATAGATAGATAGATAGATAGATAGATAGATAGATAGATAGATAGATTGATAGATACAGAGACAGATATACAGAGAGATAGATAGATAAATAGATATAAAGATGGTAATTTAAGACCATCAAAAAGGTTTCAACAACACGCACATGAAACTCAAACAAACGTTGACTCAACCAAAGACATCGCTATCTTAAATACCCGTCCAGATCTGTGTGTTTACATGGGTCTCCATGTGTCTGTTAGCCAGATCCCATTGTAGCAGAGCGCCCCGGGAGGATCCACGCACAGGCAGTGTAGGGGTCACTTTCAGACCCGTTGCCCAATGAGAGCTAACCACCGCCGCTGCCTCAGCCTCTACCCAGCAGCCACCAGGGCACATGGCTTCAGTTAGCAGGAGATCCAGGTGGTCGAAGGGGGGTTTCCACATCTCCGTCGTGTGTGTGCGTGTGAGTGCGCGTGCGTGTGTGTGTGTGTGACAGAAACAGGGGGAAAATTGAAAGCACACACAAAAGTATGGTTACACAATTACCTGGGTGTACATGCGTGCACATACGCACGCACACATTTTAACAAGTCACGCACGCACAGGCACGCATGGGAGCACTCACGCTCACACGCACACAGGCACCCACACACATGCGTACACACACACACACACACACACACAGTGCCTATACCGTGCATGTTTCTTGAGAAATAACCATTTATTTTCACAGGTTTATGTTCAATCTTACAAATTTGACATGAACACAGTTTTTTTTTGGTGTGATATTTATACAACATGAATGTAGACTCAATGTGAGGCGACACACTAGTGACGCATCAATCTCCTTCGGTGAGACTTGCACACGTCTATTCTACGAGGCCGTTACTAGTTCCTGTCCGCGTGACCTTAAAGGTGCACCACGTCTCACCATATCTCTCGGCCTCTGCAGTTCTCCACGTTCCGATGAGGACACTGAAGCCTGAAGGGGACTTGAAGTGACCGCAGCGCACGGCTGTGGCTGAGCGGTTTCCTGCGTCTACGCGTGTCCGCGCTAAGCTCGGACACGCGGCACGCTCCTCAAAGAGTTGCGTTGTCTACCTGTTAGTCAACACGAGGACAACAAATCCTTCTGGCCGCAGAGTGAGCTCTTTCCCCCTCGTCTTCATCGAACCATTCGTGTTACATTATCGTCACACACAAAATGGGCGGTTTGTGCATTGTGCAAAAGTTTCAGTGGAACTGCCCCCCCACTGCGTTGTGTGTGTGTGTGTGGGGGGGGGGGGGGGGGGGAGGGGGCTTCGCCACCATGTAAACACCTCCTGGGGAGAATTCCTTCAATTTTCGTCACTGTCATTGGAGAGATACAGACACAGATAATAAAGACACCGACGCCAAATATTGTTCTTCCACAGAAGAACAAACTTGGGCTTACTGGTACTGCAGGTGGCATTCACTTCACGCCGGCTTGCCACGAAATGTGTGAAGTATACAGAGTAAAAAAAAGCCAAACCACAAATGACTTAATAAACAGTATTATGAAACCCAGATGGTTTTATGGCGAAATACTCCACCACCGCACATAGTGTGCCCACACACTATGTGGTGTCATGTTAGGCTGTGACCAGAAATTAAACAGAGCACTGCTGGAATCATGGACCACACTAGAACCTAGAACCTCTTGGCCCCGTGAACGTCGGCACTCGCCGGGCACTTCCGGGAAAATGCAGTGACGCAAACTCTGCAGGTGTGAAGGAATTTGCATTGTATCTTCTCAGCTACTGCATCCTCAATCACATGCCAAGAGGAACAGCGTTCAATTGACACATGAAAATAAAACAGCCGATGTAAAATGGCTAATGCACACACACACACGCACACACACACACACACACACACACACACAAACACACACACACACACAACTATTAAGACACGTACATCGATACGCTAACACGTACACATGCACAAACACACACACACACACCCAAATGACTAAGACACACAGACACACACAGACACACACAGGGCGAGTCAATTAGTTCATTTTACACATATACACCCGTCATGCGCACGCCCCCCCCCCCCCCCCCCACACACACACACACACAACAAAGCCATCTTATCACTTATCAGTGGAACTGTTGAAGGAAGAGGAAGTGTGATAATTCCTCTACCTGTCCATTGTAGCCCACTCCCACACACATTTCTACTGATGCAATCAATTTTTATCTGCCTATCTATCCATCTGTCTGTCTGTCTGTCTATCCAGCCTCAATCTATATTAGCAATAACAATGCTAAAAATCAGGCAAGCCATCTAATAAAGTACCTGGTACTACCCCCCCCCCCCCCCCCCCCCACCCCACCCGATACACACACGCACACACACACACGCACACACACACACACACACACACACACACACACACACACGCACGCACACACACACACACCTTCTATTCATCCCTGCATGCGTTGTGAGCATGCAGTGTGATTTGGGGAAGTCAACACGTATGCTCGCAACTGCCACAAACCAGCCAGTCAGACAAAGAGACTGCAAATAAACTACACGTAAATATATAGAGTGGGGCCAGCCTGAGGCATCAGCCGACCAAGAGCCTGCTTAGGGGCCCCGTGGCCACCAGGGGGCCCCCAGGAGCACCTGAAATGTCCCACAAGAAAGCCCGAAGTGTTTATTTGTCAAAGGTAATTAATGATTATGCATGCGCGCCTTAACGGACATTTAGCGCAGTTGGATGCACGTGCAGACCGTCAGACTACCATGGG
>JAXIVH010000002.1:11922443-11924943 GCA_036785325.1 Urophycis tenuis | reverse complement strand
CCACAGTAGGTCAGCGGGGTCGGGGGGTGGCGTCAGAGGCCCCGCGGTGGTTTTGCAGTCAGAGCCCCGCCCTGGATCGCCTCGTCTCGCCTTAAACCCTGGGAGTGCTGCTGGGGAGGCGCCACGCCGCCGAATCAGCGATGACCTTCTCGTCTTCTCCCGTCAGCGCGCGACCGCCGCCCTGCGGTCAGGCCCGGGGGGGGGGGGGGGGGGGGGGGGGGCGGGGCGGGCGGGGGTGGGGGTTCTGGTTCCAGCGCGCTTCTCGTCTCCCGTTACCCCGGGAGCCTCCCTCCGCGGGGGCCTCCCACCCGGGCCCCCTCCCCCCCTCCCCCCCCCACCACCACCACCACCTCGTGTGTCACACGTGTGCTCTCCCCTTGCCAACGGGTGACTGAACTGGGAGGCGACGCAGGGTGGTCTCTGGTGGTCGACAGGAGGCCCGGGTGGACAATGGTGAGGGGAGGGACACAGGAGATGAGCGAGGGAGAGGGGGTGAGAGAGAGGGAAAGAGAGAGAGGAGAGAGGGATAGAGATGAAGAGATGAAGGGTCCTTCGGAGACGGTGATAGGTTGTGATGTGTCGTGGTTTGGGCTCTCACGTAAAGAGGAGGAAGACGAGGAATTGGGGAAAGAGCGAGGGAGGGAGCGAGAGAGAGAGAGAGAGAGAGAGCGATAGACGGAGGAATGTGGAGAGCGGGTTCGAGGGTACCATGTCCTTGGAGCGGCTGCCAGTCCGAGCAGTGAGTCACCATGCAGTGACCTTGGCAGTGCAAATAGCTGCCCAACAGCGGTCTGTCCGCGGAGGCCCGCGTGGTCTCCATGTTTTCTCTGGGGAGGTTTTACTAAATAAGGATTATGGTGGCAGCGGTGTGTGTGTGTGTGTGTGTGTGTATGGGGGGGGGGGGGGATTCCCTGGAAAGTGAGCAGAGTCCAGCCAGACACATGCTATGATGAATGCTTGGTGTGAGGAACACCAAGCATTCATCGTGAACGGGAGTTAACTGGAGTTAACTGGAGTTAACTGGAGTCAACTGGAGAAACCTCTCGCCCGCTGCACTGGCTCTCTGCAGACCATCGCCGCACGCCCGCGTGGTCAGGAGATGCATCACTCACGGGGAAGGCCTACGCTGTAATGCAATACTCACACGCATTTATCATGTCGTCATGCTGCTGCTAGCCTTACTGGCTTTGAGAAGTTCAAGCCAGGCTGTATGGATCTGATTGGACGGTTGATATTAATCATTGTTGGATTAACACTGGAGAAACCCCGCACAGTTGATACATACTAATGGCTTGACCAAAGGCTCGAATTATTGCTTCATACCATGTCAGATTCGAGCAGAATCGACACGCAAAGCGAGCTTCATGAAACTTTCTGGCAGCTAAGGGGATGATAGGAGCTTCCTGCCAGTGGCACTCGGTATCGTCCGCTCACAGGGAGCAACATATTCAGAAACCGGCTTTATCAGACGGCGAAGACAGAGAGGGGGAAAAAAAAAGGCAGAGCAATTAAAGGAGGATGAAGATGATGTTGCCGCAACAAGCCGCGTATTGTCGTGCCGAAGAAACGTGAATCCTGTGGCGATGGAGAGCTGTGAACTAGACCGTGGACTATGCACCAACAGATCTTCTCATGTAAGCTAAAGCCGACCACCAATACAGCAGTTATGTGCGACTACTGATAGAGATCGGGATGGGGGGGAGAGAGAAGTGTTCAGCTATAGCTGGAATAGAAGCGTTTTCACCGAGAGGACAATTTGCCAAGAAAACATGCCGTAAACGCGTCTGGAAAACAAACTGTTGATTTACAAGAGCTTATTTTGCCACAGTCCGTGCCATTTTGCTTACAGCGTGTGGAAATAAGCGACGGTCGGGTGGGAGGAAAGTAAACAGGCGGCAAGGCAGGCAGCTGCCTGTTCCCCTTGTTTGTCTGTAATGCCTTTCATGCGGAGGGCTCTGAATGTGTGCGCCACTGTGTACCAATATTTGCCGTCCAAAAATGAGAGCAGCGGCGCAGAAGTTCCTACGCGCCGGCCACAAGTCTCGGTGGCCCGGGTCCAAGGCGGGCTCACTGTGGGCCCACTGTAGGAGGGTGTGAGGCACGGGACCCTTGTCCCCTAGGAGACCTCTCTCTTCGCACTATTTTCCGCCACAGGAACACAGGGATGCAAACGGAACGAGGACACGGAGAACAAATGGAATTAATGTCGTTCACCGTGGGTCAACCTCACGGCTCACAATATTCGCATTCACCGTTTTCGAGAACTCAGAGCTCAGGGGAGCTTCGTTGCCAAGTCGGTTTGCACCGACGAGGAATTTGTACCGGTGGTTCATGCGCAACGTGAACAAACAACAAAACAACAGCAACAATAGGCAATACAAACAACAAGCAACCGTAAGTGTTATAAAGTGAATATTGCGTTAATCCCCTGGAAGCACGCCAGGGAAATAATAAAGAGCATGTAAACGTTTTGTCGTTGCTAACTCGTTTTTAGATATCT
>JAXIVH010000002.1:11907443-11912443 GCA_036785325.1 Urophycis tenuis | reverse complement strand
CAGAGTTGACCCGGAAACCGACGTGATAATGTTGGACGTGCGTGCGGCAGAAAGTCAATCGACAGTGGTGGACTGTGACGGGGATATTGGTAATGTCCTGGTTGGCACGTTGAGGGATGACGTGCCCCCCCTGGCCAGTGAGTGAACTGCAGCCCCCGTGAGCTGGTGCACTCACAGCTCAGTAGTGCGGCTTCCATGGGTTGAGACAATAACAATCATGAACCCATGTTGGTTATCCTCGAAAGCTAAAAGCTTTTGATGAAAAAAAAAAAAGCTTTTTTCTTTTTTTTTTTTTTTTAAAGTGGCCTGGTTCTTATATGATGGAGCTATAATGGAACGATGCAACAGAGAGAGCCGAGAGAAGGGGAGATGTCATTTTGTAAGTTAAATGACAAGCTTTTCAAGCAACTGTGGATGACATGTGATTGGTAAATCCACGAGGTGCGAGGTCTTAGGTCTTAATTGCTATGACCTCAGCTCTCTTGCCTTTGATTTTTTAGATTCTATACAATTTAGCCCCCACACCCTATGAAGCCAGACTGAGCCGGTCCTCAGCACAGTCACGGTAAACCAGTGGCTTCCTTGGGGGAGAGAGAAACCTTGCCTCTCTGTCGCTCTCATGTATGCCTCAAGTCAGGTCAAGTGCTGTGGTAAATGCAAACACACAATACGCAATGACAGAGCGGTCCGGGACAAAATGGCTGTGAGATGTGTCAAGCTCAACCCGAGCTATAAGGCACAGCGGCGTCCTGTTTCCTGTGCATTAGGGTGCGGTTCCTCCAGGGTGTGAAGGCCCGGATTCCTACGAACCCAGAGCGTCATGAGTCAGGGACCCCAAATTGACGGTGGTTACAAAGTCCATCCATCTTTTGGATGAGGTGACCCCGACCATGCTGGATATCCTTGGTGTGTGCGTGCGTGCGTGCGTGCGTGTGTGTGTGTGTGTGTGTGTGTGTGTGTGTGTGTGTCTGTGTGTGTCTGTGTGTGTGTGTGTGAGTGTGCGTGTGTCTGAATAGAGCACGGCACATAGATATTGCATGATTCACCTATTTCACGATGGCATCTCAATTTCACACTGCGGTGTGGGGATCATTTGGTGTAGGCTGCTTCCTTCTGAGAAGAACCAGTCACAGCCATCAGCTATGTTGTTTTTTTTATTCATCTTGGCAGAGTATTCTTCAAACTTCCTTTTCCATGGTACCAACGGGTCCACTCATTATGTTGTGTTGATTCAAAGGGACACGTGGCTGGTTGAGGCTGAAACAGTATCAGCATTTAAACAGGCTTTGCCGAACTAACACGGCACAGAACGACACTTTCAGCTTGACATTTAAGTGTAAGCTCTAATCCATTAACATGTTTGTACAGAATATACAAAGCACAGCGCGGCCTGAAAAAACTGTTGAAATGGTGGCAACCCCCCCCCCTGCCCTCCCTGCCCTCTCTTCTCAGAGCAATATTGAACCTATTTGCTGCCATCTGTGAACGCAACCTGCAGACGCGACACAGGCTGCAGAGGCGCCTTCTCCCCGGGGCCAGGCCCGGCTCAGCAGCCAGCTGCGCTCGGCTCTCTGAAGGCAAAACATCTCCAGAGCGGGGTTGTGCGGTCGGCAGCGGCTAGCCAGTGACCATATTATGAGCTGAAACCCGAGGTCCCTTCTCTAAACCCGAGCGGGGGTTCAAAGATGCCGCGGTGAGGGTTTTTGGTGGGCAGGCTCGCTCGGTCACATGCGCGTACGTTCAGATGGCTGATTATTGTGGTGTATCGGAGCTCGCAGCTCTTATGGCGCAGTGCGCCGGGTTGAGCGAGCGAGTGAGCGAGCGAGATAATGAATGAACTGTGGCTGGGATTGAGTGCAGGTTCAAATGGTCACCGGTGCCCTTTCATCTACCACAGGTCTGTGGTTCCAGGCCAGGGGTTTTGTCAGGCTGAAAGGGAGCAGCTCTTTAAACAATGAGGGTAAACTCTCGGGGCAGACGTCCCAATCAGAGAGTAGAGAGTTGCTTTACTGAATAACAGGGTGCTAATGAGAGGTCGCCAGGAGAATGTAAATACCTAACCACCTTGTGTGTGTGTGTGTGTGTGTGTGTGTGTGTGTGTGTGTGTGCGCGCGTGTGTGTGCGTGTTTGTGTGTGTGTGTGTGTGTGTGTGTGTGTGTGTGTGTGTGTGTGTGTGTGCGTGCGTGTGTGCGTGTGTGTGTGTGTGTGTGTTTGTGTGTGTGCATGTGTGTGTGTGTGTGTGTGTGCGTGCGTCTGTGTGTGTGTGTGTGTGTGTGTATTTGTGTGTCTGTGTGTGTGTGTGTTTGTGTGCATATTTATACATGTGTGTGCATGTGCACGTGGGTGTGTGTGTGTGTGTGTGTGTGTGTGTGTGTGTGTGTGTGTGTGGGTATGAATTTGTGTGCATATGCATATGCGTGCGTGTGTATGTGTGCAGGTGTGTGTGTGTGTGTGTTGTTTACACAACATTCTATTCTATTAATTGCTTCTACGGTTGTTTGCAAGTGTAAATATAGAAAGGTCAAACATCTGGCAAAATATTCCTCAACGGGACTTCTCTATGTGGAAACCAACATCTGGAGGGAGAGATGTTTTCTGTATTCCTGACTGACACGGCCACGCGTGCACGCGTGACCAGACAGCTGTCGCAATTTGACATCCCGGACATTTCGAACCCGGGCCCTAAATAAAGAGGAGCGGCAGAAGAAGAGCCCAGTTGCCGCTGTGGTATTGCTGCCGTTTATCCAATAACTCCTGTTTCCAAGTCGCTCTTTCTCTTCTGTTTTAGCAATCAGCCGACCGCTCAGTGGCCGTCCCCTCCCTCCCTGATGGCGTAATCTGATGGAAATGGCCAGGAATAGACACAGGATGAAAAGCGTGGTCTGTTTCATCCCTGCTTTCAAAAGAGGTTCTTCTCAGAAGTCGTCACCATCTGTTTCCACGCCGGGGCCCACGGCAGCGTCCAGCCCGGGGGCACTCTGCTGTGCTGATCACCCGGTGACGTCATCGATCACAATCATTGATAACCCAATAATATCAATGATGAATCACCCGGCCAGAATTTTCTTGAGGATGCTGAATCAATGCATTTCATTGAATTTAGTTTAATTGGCTATTCTTTTTTTTTTGGATGGTATATTTGATCATTTCTACCTTGGAGTCTTGCTCTGTTGAAAGAGCATTTTATTGCCCATAATGCTGTTAGCATTCACATGACAATGTTAGAATTTCTCCCGACAGAAAACGGTGCCAGCAGCGCTGACTTCGCGGGCCACCTCTCATGTCACGGCACCTCCAATGTTCCCTGCCTGCTCAGGCTGCGCTCAGCAGATGCCCTTCTCCCACACTGCCCGAAACCCCCTTTTGTTTTGAATTTTTGTCTGGCTTTTCCCTTTTTCTTTTTAAGTGGCTTGTATTAAAAATGGCCTTTCTGTGGTCACTCCTTCTTTCACTCCTCCTTTCACTCCTCGTCCACTCCTCCTTCTCCTCTGTCCTCGTTCCTCTTCCACTCCTCCTTCACTCTGCTGCCTCACTACTCCGTATTCCCTCATACTCTCGTGTCTTTCATCCACCTCTCTCGGGCCCCTCCACGCTGCACAGCGAGAGGCCAAATTTGTCATGTGAAGTGGTGGTACGCTCTAATCGTACCACCCTTCTGGCTTCACCCGGTACATTCTGGAACAACGGTCAGCCCTGTCCCTCTTTCACTTTGGTTTTTTTGGGGGGTTTTTTTCAACCCGTCCGATGACACTTACTGGAAATGGGAGCAAATTGGATTCCAAGCTGGACTGAACGAGGCCATTTAAGTCGAGGCAGAGAGCTCTCTGACCGGAAACACAGTGAGATGTGGACGCTGCAGGCCGGTCGGCCAAGGCATTCCTGTCCAGCATTACTCGGCCATTGGCTCTCCACGCGGTCAAGACATTCTGAGAATCGTTAACGGTGGATGAGAGAAAATTGCTAAAAAATTAAGGGGAAGACATTTGGAAACTTTATCCCATGGCCTATTATTATAATAATAATCACGACCTCTCCTTATTATGGGATTGTATTTACCCGCAGGGCTAAACCCAGCCCTTACAGGACTAATAACTCTCATATAATATTACCCTGTCTTCAAGCTGTTCGGATGACACCGAGCTCTGCCAAAGCTGGGCATTGAATGTAGTGCATTATATCTGACAGTCTGACAGGGTGAAGTGAAGTATGCTGGGTATAGTGTGCTTGGGAAGTATACAGTTATGAACCTCAGGTTGAGTTGCTGACTAACCACTCGGATTAAGACAAATCCTCCTGATTTCTGATTTACATTTTCTCATTTTCATTTTACTCATATTTTCCATCTGGAATAAGGAAAAATGCGAGAGAAAAAAACACGAGGGATATTTATCCTCATGTTTATTATTTATCTAGGAACAGCGAGTAAAACATGTTTTATTGAAATATTACGAACACATAGAGAATGTTGGTAAATGGCTGCTTGAAAATGTCAGCATGATGATGTTACTTGCTGAGGGAATTCTGGCAAGCTGGACACGAGATAGCAGACTGTGTATTCTGTGACACGCTCTGGTTTAATGGCAGCTAAGTGTTTTCTCTCCATTTATGTCTCTAATGTGTCTCTCATTTCCACACCCTTAAACAAATACAATCTTGTCAAAAGAAAAGTGTGAAGAGCATATTTTTAGTCTCCAGTCAGGATGATTTAGATGGCGTGAACACGGGCCCATAATACCAAATGGGGCGTTAACTGCAAAGGAAACAAGTAAAGCATTTATCGCAGTTGTGAATTTCTTCAAGCAAATGAAATGTGACAAGATGATGGTTCGCTTCTATGTGTATGTGTGTGTGTGTGTGTGTGTGTGTGCCTGCGTGTGTGTGTGTGCGTGTGTAAGTGTGCATGTGTGTATGTATGTGTGTGTGTGTGTGTGTGTGTGTGTGTGTATTGGTGTGTGTGTGTGTCTCTCTGTGTCTATGCATGTGTGTGTGTGTGTGTGCAC
>JAXIVH010000002.1:11899943-11904943 GCA_036785325.1 Urophycis tenuis | reverse complement strand
AACGGCCTTGATGGGGCGGACACAGGGTCTGCGTCGGATTAAATGTGGGAAGATAAGGGGCGGTCGAAAAAAAGGCTCTGCCTCCGCCATTCCCGTTTCTGATTGGCTGCCGCCGCTGCCAGGTCATTTCCGCCATAATGCAGGCGCAGCGAACCGGGGGAAAAGACGAGCTACGCTGCTTGGCGGCTCTGCTTGGCGGCGCGGGCTCTGTGCCGTCTCCCCACAGAGGTTCTGTGATAAAATGGTGGCACCGCTGCATCCAAGATTCCCCCGAACCCCTAAAAGTAATGCACATCCCCCCCCCCCCCCCTCCTCCCGGCCCAATCAAATTCCTACTGCTTGGCGTGCCACTCTCCGCCACCCTGTTTCCCTACCCGGAAAAACAAGAGGTCATCAAAGAAGGTCATCGCCATAACAACAACCACAAGGTCTAGGGGTTTAGTCTAGGGGGGTTCATCACACGTCACCCTTTACATGCGTTGAACCGCCCGTGTGTGTGCATTCGCTCCGCGTGCCTGTGCTTGTGCACGTGGCTGCGTGCACAAGCCACCTGTTCCTATGGACCTGCACAAGGCCCCCAGGCACTGAGCTCCTCCGCCCGCTACACTCTGAAGAAGGAGGACAATGGCATGGGGGGGGGGGGGGGGGGCGATCAGAGAGTGATCGGGACTCTGCGAGGCTAATTGTAGCTGTCAGGGCCTTACATTATTCCATGTGTTTTCACCCGGCCCCTTCATGAAACCACATGCCGCGATCTGTTCTCCATGTCCTTATAGTCTCTCCACGGTCCCCTCTGCGAGACGTTTCATTTCACTTGTATTATCGTTTTGCTTCGACGAGACCCGAAAAGAGTTTTCGCTGGCAGCCGCGTCCAGACAGACATGTATGGAGCCGGTGTGTGTGTGTGTGTGTGTGTGTGTGTGTGTGTGTGTGTGTGTGGGAACCTCGTGTGCTCTCTCTCTCTCGCTAACCCACTCACTCTCGCTAAAGCACGCACAGGCAGCTATGTAGGCACACACGCATGAGCGTGCACGTGCACACACACACACACACACACGCACACACACACACACAGAATGACACCAGACAAGCCATGCATAAAGCAACATGGTCAGGTTCGAGTCGAGCCAGAAAGCCGGTCCAGGAGCAGCCCGGGTCTTCTGTTGTCGTGCCATAAGTCATCCGCGCAGACAGCGTTTTCTGTGGCAGTGATTTAACACCGTTCACAGAAAGCCTTGAGAATACAAACCTCTGCCGGGAGCCCGAGGACTTCTTGAGGTCAGCTCAAAGGTCTTTTCTCTTCTTTTGTTTTCCTCTCCAGCAATGGAGGAAAACGGTGAGAAAACTTCCCGAAAATATTTTCCAAGGAATCCTGACACGCTGTGACTTTCCTTTCCCCCCGAGTTCTTGTTCATTTATAGCGTTAAAAAATAGCCGGTCGTACATTCACTTCGTTATATAAGCCCTTTGTTGATGACATTTTAAGGCCGTAAAAAAAAACCAAAAAAAAAAAACCTTTTCCCCTACCTCCACCACTTATTCTTCATTCCATTTCCTCTTCGCTTATTTCGGCTCTCATCATTCACTGGACTAGGGCCGGGACCGAGACAGCTGTAAAACACAGCTGTACAGTCGTCTGAACAAAGCCACCGCAGAAACACAATAGAAAATAATTTCGGTCTGCATGTCCATTTTTATTCCGTTCAACGGCATCTGTTCACAAACGGGTTCGAGTTCAGGGCCGTTTGTTCGGGGCAGACGTGTGGCCTCGCGTGTCCTACTGAATGACACACAAGGCTCTCGGCAGCTCGTTACAGAACCCTGGTTCAGAAAGGTCTACCCGTTAAGGCGAGCCGCGGGTATACAATATAACTGACACGTGTGTGTTGATATTCTTCATCTGAACCACGTCGCCCCAAGTTCATCCAGCCACCGTAGCTGACCCCATCGCCGAGAAATACATTTCAGAGCACCTGATGCAACCATAGGCGCCCCAGCCACACCAGTAGCCTGCGAACGAGGATGTATTGTCAAGAGTGTGTTCTCCCTCTCTCTCCCTGGTTGATGCGTTTTGTTATTCCTGAATCCTGGAGCTTCATCGTTTCCCAGAAGGGATTATTATTTTACAGTCTGGTGACAGTCACAGGCAGCCAGACGGATGTTATCTTACTCCAGGCCCCACTGACCTGCTCTCCACAACAAGGGTGACTGCATATTGTAGGATTGTTACTAAATAAGATGAGGATTGTTAGTCACTTTGTGTGTGTGTCTGTGTGTGTGTGTGCGTGTGTGTGTGTGTGTGTTGTGTGTGTGTGTGTGTGTATGTGTGTGTATGTGTGTATGTGTGTGTGTGTGTGTGTGCGTGCGTGCGTGCTTGCGTGCGTGCGTGTGAGTGCGTGCGGGTGCGTGCGTGCGTGCGTGCGTGCGTGCGTGTGTGTGCGTGTGTGTGTGCGTGTGTGTGTGTGGGTGCGTGTGTGTGAACACACATGCGACATGATATCCGGAGACCTCCATGTCACATAAATGTAATACCGTACGAAAAGATCTCATAGCATTTGTCTGTGTGTGTGTGTGTGTGTGTGTGCTTGTGGTGGTCCCACGCTCGAACCCAACACACAAAAACCAAAAAGAGAGATTTTCTTCGTTTGTTGTGTGACAGAGCTCTAAATCGTCCCCCCCTTATCACCACACCGTTGGTTTGTTCCTACAAACAATGGTTTTGTATCACATTAGAAAAGGAACACCACATTTTCTTCTGCTGATAAAACCGTCTCATATTGAGAGAGAGAGAGAGAGAGAGAGAGAGAGAGAGAGAGAGAGAGAGAGAGAGAGAGAGAGAGAGAGAGAGAGAGAGAGAGAGTCAAGTGCACCGTTACTGATACCAGTCTACTCACACACCTCAGTCAGGTTAAAGGTCAATGAACCCTCCTTTTAGCAGGAGGATGTCTACTAAAAGGAGCTAAGCGTGTGCTAAAAGGAGCTAAAGATGCGTTAAAAGGAGCTAAACGTGTGCTAAAATGAGCTAAATGTATGCTAAAAGGAGCTAAATGTGTGCTAAAAGGAGCTAAACATGCGCTGAAAGGAGCTAAACTTTCGCTAGAAGGAACAAAACGTGTGCTAAAAAAAGTAGCTAAACACTAGGTGAATGGAGCTAAACACCTGCTAAAAGCTAAATTTGAGATTATACAGAAAGTCAGGGGAGCAGGTGCTGGGGCGTCGTCAGATGTCCCTGAGGGCAGGGGACAGCGAGGGCAGCCAACATTAAACTACCGCTGTGGAACAGTGGTTAGACAGGAAGCAGCAGACCCCTCCTGTTCCCTTACAGTTCCCCACTCAAACATTCCACCGACACGCTCACCAACACACGGGCCCAAACCGGTTTCAACTGAACACAGGGATTTCGGGGGTGACCCTCTTAAAATTGATCCCCAGGGGTTGATGAGCATCAACAAGTAACAACAACAACAACAACAACAACAGGTAAACAAGTGGATATGTTCCCTTGTTTCCCTTTTGTGTGTGTGTGTGTGGGTGTTTACACACACACACACACACACACACACACAAACACACACACACACAGTAGTGAGGACTCATGCATTAATCAGTCCGAATGAGAGCAGATGCTGATAAGGTGAACCAGACCGCACCAACCTCCCCTCCATTGGAGTTGTGGTTGCGGTGTGAAGGGGGAGTGAAGGGGGAGTGAAGGGGGAGTGAAGGGAGGTGGGGGGGGGGGGGGGGGGGGGGGGGGGGGTTGTTGCTTGGCGCCGGTCACAGACGAGGCGCCTGGCCGACTCGGCGGTCGGGGGGACCAACGCGGCGAGCTTAACGAGTGAAGGACGAACACACGCTCACGTGTGTGTTCTGTACTCCCCCCCCCCCCCACCACGAGGCCGGGGGCCCGGGTTCAAGTCAAGTCAACTTTATTGTCAGTTTTCATTAATGTACAGGACATACACAAAAAAAACGAAATGCCGTTTCCCTCGATCCCTGGTGCGATAGACACGCATGCAAAATATAAATTCATAAAATAAGAATACAAAAATAAAAAATAAAAGGGTCGCGAATGTATACAAACAATATAAACAGTATCAACAGTGTGAGGTGTTCAGGTCCTGTCCTTCGGTGACCACCTGTGACGTGGAAATGTAGCCACACCTCGTGCCTTCCTTCTGTACCGCGAAAGACCCCCAGGTGTAGCCAGGGACTGTGCTAACACGTGATGTTCTGAGAGACAAGAGGGAAGCTGGAGCCGGAGAACGCATGAAAACGAGCATTTCTGTTTTTTTTTTTTTCTTTCTCTTTAGCTCTTATGAGTCAGCGCTCCTCAAACAAAAGATTACAGTACAACATCGCAGAGTGTTTGTGGTCGATGGCCGATTGCAGCCGCCTCACCTGGCTCGGGTTCGACTGATTAGGCTCTGGGGCTGGGTGAGGCTGCACACCTGGGGTGCATTTGAATAATCAAGGCGCATAGGATAAAGTCATCGCCACACACACACATGCACACAGACACACACACACACCCACCCACCCCCACACACACACACACCCACACACCCCCCCCCCCCCACACACACACACACACACACACACACACGAGAAGAAAGAGCTCTGACGTGTCCGCGTTGAACACCTGCCCTGCCTGTAACGTTGCTCCATATCGCCCATAAACTGGCTTGTTGTGATGTCTGTGCTCTGAGTCGAAGGAACTCCCGCTCCTGGCTGGTGGCAGAAGCAACTGCCACGGATACATTAGTGCTATAACACAAGACTAGTCAAATCACACTGTACAGATCTGATGGGAGACAAGCTCAAGCTTGAGTGAACAGGGTGTTGGACTTTATTTTGCTTGACATTTGTCTCGACCAATCATGTCGCTCGAGGCGGGGAACTGTAATAGGGTAATTGGTACTCAAACTCGGCCAGTCGTAAACTGTAGAAAAGCGTGAGGGTTTTCCCTCCTAGAAGTAACGCTGTATCATAGGACTGCTGCG
>JAXIVH010000002.1:11892443-11894943 GCA_036785325.1 Urophycis tenuis | reverse complement strand
ACTGTTCCCAGGCCATCTCGTGGCCGGCAAATCACAAATGAAGAATGTAGCAAAGACATACAAAAAAGACATTCTCACAGAAAAACACAATCCCGGAGAAATACTTTCATGAGACAAGGTACACACAAACAATCATGGGCTTGTACAGTTAGGTGGATAGAGTAGTGTCTCCTCCTCCTGCCTCCACCCTGCCCAGTGCGTTTGATCACCGCTCATTTGTATAACTGGTTAACAGCTTGTTGCCGCGGCAACCCGGTATTTGTTCCAAGGGGAAATGGCCTTCATGAAGAAGTGTCAACATCAACCCTTTTCTCTTATTCTATCATTCACATCTTGGCTTTGATGTCTGCTTTTTCACACCCTCACTCCTGGACCAACTTCCTGTATGATTCACCTGGAGTGGAATGTTGAGAGCTTGTTGGCTGTCCCTGACTTCAGCCCTCCTTGCTCCAGTCTCAGTATCTCTAGTATCTCTGGGCGGTTGGCAGGTGGAAGTCAGGTCTCCCTCTCTGCACTAAAAACCCAGAGGAACTACCTCAGCTGGTCGACTGGTACCTCCATCACTAAAAGGAGGAAAAGGTCGGATGGCAAAAACACAACTCTCCTCCTTTTTGGCACCACCGCGGTGGAACGAGCTCCCTGCCAATGTCAGGACTGCAGAGTCATTCCCCATCTTCCGGAAGAGACTCAAGGCCCCCTTGACATGAGTTCACCTGAACCCTGCAAAACCCTACCCACATGCTCCTCATTTGTTGTACGTCTTGGCACTTTAACCTCTCTTTGTAACTTGGCACTTAGTCAGAGATGTTGTACACTAGCAATGGTTAACCTAGCAATTGAAATGCTTGAAACTTGTTCTGGTGACTTTCTTTCTGTATTAGCAGCAATGAAATGTTTCACCTTCTTCTGACAAATGTACTCTTTCATCAATCCTGTACGGTGTGACAAGCTACACACTCGCCATGGCTCCTGGGCCGAGCTCTTGTTTTTGTCATAGCCCTTCTCCAGTTGGGTCTTAGTTGGCTATCCTTTAACAAACGGCAGTACCTTAGTGATCCAGGTGATGTAACAAGCGGGCAGCTGGTAAAGATGAGCCACTCCCCCCGAAACACATGACTAGCTCACTAGCTTCAGCATCGGGTCCGCCTAGCCTGTGGCACGCAGGTAGCCGCCAGGGTGGGCAGACAGACAAGTAAGCCAGCTCGTCACGTCATTCAGGCAGACATGAAATGACTCGACTTCAGGCCGGCGACAGATACCAGGTTTGCTGTTGTTGTTGTTTTGACAGAGAATTTGACGTAATGATTGCTGTCGGGATGTTAACACACACCGCTTCAAAGGAAACTGCCTTACCCAACATGAAGCAGGCAGCTACGACGGTGAGACAGTAAACAGGAAACAGCTAGCAGGTGACGGAGACGGTGTCCAGGCGAAAAAAGCAGTTCAAATCCAAACAACTGTAAACGTTGTTTGGAGTTCAAACAGACTTTTCCAATTAATAACGCTGGTAAAAGGTGCCCCAACCCCGTTCAATGTTTCCTATTGCCTTTCAAAGAGTCCATGAACCACGAACCTCCTTTAGTCAAATAGGAATAAGAATCTCTGGACTTCTGTAAAGTAAAGTAAAGTAGTATTAGTTATAGTAAATGTATTTCAATATAAACAAAAAATAATGTGCCATAAATCAGCATGGCTGTTTTAAATATACATCAAGTATGGCTCCTCAACACACACACGCACACACACACGTGCACACACACACGCACACACAGGCATGCACGCACACACGCACACACACACACACACACACACACACACACACACACACACACACACACACACACACACACACACACACAGAATACCAAAAATTTTACTTCACTATTGATGTGCCTACCAAACAAATGTGAAGCATTTCTGCATGTTTTTTTTAAACACTTTATGTTCAAAATTCAAAGAAAAAGAAATGGAAACGAATGTGCCAATGACCAATATGACCAGAAAAATCTATAAAGAATGAGTGTGTGTGTGTGTGTGTGTGTGTGTGTGTCTGTCTGTCTGTATGTGTGTGTGTGTTTGTGTGTTTTAGAAAATGTTCTTTTAGGCAAAACCATAAAAACAGGACCCTGTTGTGGTTAAACTTACCAGCATACAGTCAACCCTGTCAGTGATTCACACTGAATTCCATTGTCCCTAAATAACAAGGGAACGCTATCGTCACCACATGTAAACAATTAAACTTAATGAGGTTATTCCTTGTGTGTGTGTGTGTGTGTGTGTGTGTGTGTGTGTGTGTGTGTGTGTGTGTGTGTGTGTGTGTGTGTATGTGTGTGTGTCTGTGTGTGTGTGTGTGTGTGTGTGTGTGTGTGTGTGTGTGTGTGTGTGTGTATGTGTCTGTATGTCTGTGTATGTGTGTGTGTGTGTGTGTGTGTGTGTGTGTGTGTGTGTGTGTGTGTGTGTGTGCGTGTGTGTGTGTGTGTGTGCTCTAGTATAGGAATCT
>JAXIVH010000002.1:11877443-11887443 GCA_036785325.1 Urophycis tenuis | reverse complement strand
TTACATGAAAAGTGACACTTTGCTGGATTAAGCGCTTTGTTTTGCCGCTACGTGAGACATACTTGGATAACCCAGGTCAGCTGCTCAACGCTGTATCCTAACTCTCCTGCGGTGGGAAGCGGCCTCCGACAGCCCTGCGTGTCGCTGGAGGAAACCCCGGTTGTTTTCACCCGCTAGACAGAGCGGAGGCTCCCCCACGCTGTGTTGTATATGCTGTACCCATGCTGTAGGCGTTCAGCACAAACTGATATACCATCACCCCCCCCCCCCCCCCCCTCCCCCACCCCCGGACATTCCCAAACACACACATGTGTATGCACAGGTGCACGCGCGCACACACACACACACACACACACACACTAACGAAGGCACACCACACACTAACAAAAACACACCACACACACACACTAACAAAGGCACACCACACACTAACAAAGACACACCACACACACACACAGACAAACACACACACACACACACACACAAACACACACACACACACACATACACTAACAAACACCCACACACACACACAGGCAGACCTAAACTGCGTAGGCCTGGGCTCCTTTGGGCGTGAGTGCGTAAGACACCAGGATAAGGCCGGGGTATTCTGAGTCATTTCCTAAGTGCGCGCGTGAAGAGAGCACGCAGTCTTCGGCGCCTCACCTCACCTCACCGTCTTCATCACACGTCGGTGCCTCCGCAGCCTCGTCATCATGGTTTCCCTGTGTTTATGTTTCCGGCCGGAGCGCGCCACTGTGGGCTGGCCCCGCGTGCCGGCTCCCCCGCGGGTCAGCACAGCACGGGTCAGTGCAACCGCGGGTCAGCTCCCCCGCGGGTCAGCACAGCACGGGTCAGTGCAACTGCGGGTCAGCTCCCCCGCGGGTCAGCACCCCGCGGGTCAGCTCCCCTGTGGTTCAGCTCCCCCGCGGTTCAACTCCCCGCGGGTCAGCGCCCCTGCGGGTCAGCGCCCCCGCGGGTCAGCACCCCGCCGGTCAGCACCCCGCTTGTCAGCACAGCGCGGGTCAGCTCCCCCGCGGGTCAGCTCCCCGCGGTTCAGCTCCCCGCGGGTCAGCTCCCCCGCGGGTCAGCGCCCCCGCGGGGTGCTGCTCCCCCACGGGTCAGCTCCCCCGCGGGTCAGCACACCACTGCGCGTTGCGAAGGCACACAGCGTACCGCCGCCCTTTTTTCTTTTTTTTTTTTTTTAACAGGAAATTACAAAACCCTCCTTTCCAGCCGTCTCCCGTCAGCGGTGTTTTTATTTGTCTTTGTGGAGTGGCTAACTGACTGCGCGGCACTGCCAGTGATTTATTTGGCACGGGCCGCGTGCCGCCGCCCCGCCACAACCTGCACGCCCCGAGATAATGTCGTGGAATTTCCTTGGCGTAAAAAAAAAAATTCCCTGCCTTTTTTTTTTTCTTTTTTTTTTCCAAAAGCCTAACCGTTAAAGCGGAATTACGAGAACAGTTTGTGTTTTAATTGTGATGCCAGGATGCCCGGTAGGCCTTCAGCGCCGATCCCTTCAGCGGCTTGAAGTGCGTTGGGTTGGTTGTTGGGGTTTTTTGGCAGGTAAAAGAGCAACATTCAGTTTGTGTGTGCGTTCGAGTCTTCCCCGGGGCTTTGTTTTGTTACACAGTTTGCATATGTGTTTGATTTCTCCCAACTCCTTATCAGAATTCCTCAGATCTGTTCAGGTGTCAGCAGCCGTCTGCTCAGAGTGAAAGATGTTATGTTGGACGTTAGACGCCCTCTTTTAACTCCCCAGCAGCTGCAGTGTCCAGTCGTTATTCCAGTTAGAAGGTGATTAAAGAAACACACTGCAGTGATAGGCTGGTGTTATCTCTGTAAGCATAGACAAGCCGTTAAACTGGCACGCACACTCCTGGGAAAATCACAAAAATCCCTTAGAATGGAATTAAAGAGGATAGCAGCCAATGGTGCACACCGACTCAAGAACATTTGCATGAGGAAAGATCAAATTATCATAATGGTCTTCCCCCTGTTTACTAGTTCCTGCACGTGGTTGGTTATAGCACTATGAGTGTCACTGGTTGAAGAAGACGTGTGTGTGTGTGTGTGTGTGTGTGTGTGTGTGTGCTTTACATCCTGGAAAGCTTAATATAGGGGTTATCACTCCCCCTGGACTGAATGGGTAGCCTACAGGCTTTCATGTAGTAACAGGTTGCAAAGTAAAAATAAGTACGGGCAATATATCACGCATAACACCCTGACTCTATAGTCACATTAAGCTGTATGTATGTGTGTGTGTTTCTGCGTTTTAATAGCTATCATGTTGGGTATATTGGTATGTTTATGGTCATTACCCATGTAGGCTGGGCCCTTTCTCAAATTGTAAATACAGCTGTCATAACATTAGGTGGCGCTATTCATTCATCATAATGAATTATTATTATTATTAATGGATTATAACCAGGAGTAGCTGGTCTCCCTCCTGGCTGTAACCCATAAAGGTTGCACCCAGTCTATTATTATTATTATATTTGAGTCTTGAGATTTGTTTCATATGGGGTAGACATCAGAAGCCCCCCTCCCCCATATGTCAGAGAGGAGCAGTGTAGCGTCTCCAAGACCTCACACAGCTCCTGAGTCCTCACGCCTCTTGCCAGCCGCTCCTGTGGGAAGCGAGCGAGTGGAAAAGTGGGGACAGGGAGTCTTTTAGTGGCTCAATGTATTTGTACGTGACTTAAGGCCTCACGTGGCTGTGTGAATGACTTTGCTTTGCTTTGTGTGACGACAAGAAAATCCCTGTGATTTGCAGCTGCGTCACTGTGATGTATCACATTCACATTGTGTTAATTTCTTCTGAGGTTTCTTGATTCACAGACGGATCATTTCCTGAGGAAATACTCACTTGGGAATCCTCCAAAAAAAACCCAGTCTTCCTAGCTCTGTTCTCATGGAAGTCATACTTTTTAGTTTCTCTGTAGCAAACTTTACAATTCCTCTCAATGGCTTAGTAACATTGCCAACTGAGGAATGTTTTCTTGCCTCGGTTGGGAATGTTAAAAAGATATGCTACCTAACCCAATGGTTACTTGTGGTCAGTGAATTGCAGCCTGGTGTCCTATACAAACTGTACATATTCAAATCATTTGTAATTCCAGAGCTTTAACAGCTACAACTTTCTGTCTTTATTTTAATTTTTTACCTATTGTGATAATCTCTCTCTCTCGCTCTCTCTCTCTATCTCTCTCCCCCACTCCTCTACCTCTCTATACATTGCCTTCTTGCTCTCTCTCTCTCTCTCTCTCTCTCTCTCTCTCTCTCTCTCTCTCTCTCTCTTCCTCTATCTCTACAGGGGCCCCAGGAGAGAAGGGTCTTCGGGGCGAGCGAGGTCACATGGGGAAGCCCGGGCCAATCGGAGACAGAGGTAGTATAGCACGACGATTCAAATGCAAACGGGATCAGAGCCCGCTGGCTCTATCTCGCCGCACAAAGCTTCCTGGTATTCATCTCCGTGGATTCCCCTGTTGTCCGTACCATAGCACCATCTTAAGGGATGATAGCGGAGGGCCTTGTGTGTCTGTCCATGTTGGTTAGAAGTGCAACATGTGGTGTAACATGGGCAGGTAAACATCAGGCCAACACCAGAGATAGGACCTTCCTACCTGATACTTAATACTAAGGTTAGGGCATTCTCGGGCCACGGTGGGACAGGGGACATGCAGTTCTACACCAAATAGAACCGACACCTCTCCACAGAGACAAAGATATCACATGCAGACAATATCACATGCAGACAACATGGGAGCCAACTGTGTTGGCCATCGTCTGTAGACCCTACGCACATTCCTTTATTATAAGTCTGTGTGTGTTGTTTGTCTTTTTATGTGAGTCGACCTCCACACCAAGGACAATGACCTTGAATATTACATTATAAAAAGATGCTTAGATGCTTGCGACTTCATCGTGGAAAAAAAAAGATAAGCCACAGAATCAACCATTAAACATGTGGCAGGACTTTTTAGTATCTTGTTTGAAGATATGATGGAACTGTACATTAGTACTGTAAACCAAACGTTGCTGGGAATATGTTTAAAAACCTGTACTTATTAAGTAATTATGTTTTTTACATTTATGTCATAACCTACACCCGGGCAGTTTGGTTGAAAGGTGAAATCGACCATTTTATTGCATCTTAATAAAACCAAGTGACTACTCAAGAAATATTTAAGATTTTGGCTACAACGTCAACATATAAAAACTGTCACCACATGTGACTCTGGTGGAAGGTTAGAACATGGCCTACGATCTGAATATGGCAGTTAGAGAGAAATCACAGTTACAGCACAGGTACTTTACGGGTACAATCTTGTCTCTTCCTCAAAAAAAAAAAACATGCCAATATTTAGACCACTTCCCCTAAATGTGTAACTGCCGTTTGGGATTGCATTGAAGTCATGTTATGGAAAATTAGACGATTCCACCTACTCTGAGTGTGACACTGACATCTAGTGGTATCATTTCATTACTACACCAAGCTACTGCCAGAACTCATGTCTCCACCTCAGACTCAACGTAAAACTGGAAAATGAAAATACATGGTCTGGATGGTGCAGGGACCGAGCTGATTTCTGATTTAATTTATCTTGTAGGTGAGAAAGGTGTCTCGGGTTTGACTGGACCATCCGGATTACAAGGAAAACCTGGTGATTGTAATCATATACAATACAACGAGTTCAATGAGTACACATTTCATTAGTAGGCCTAATAACCTTTCGAGCATATAGTCATTACTATTTAGTAATAATATGTCAGCAGCATGTCTACTCATGTTCTAACTAGTTGCCTACGGCAATTATGAATCACGATGTTGTAATAGGCCTGTACACAAGGAGGGGCATGTGAATGGAACTCAACCCAAATGTAACCCTGGCAGGGTTACATTTGGGTTGAACATAAGGTTTAAATTTTGCTCTGCTGTTGTTTTGAATTAAAAATTCCATGACCTGGTTTAAACACGCAATTTATAATCTGTAATCCATCATGCAACCGCTACAATACACCGAGTGAACCGTGCGTTAAGGGCGAGCAGCAGACTGACGGGCTGTTCATCCCACAGGTACGACGTGTGACTGCGGACGGTACCGCAAGCTGGTCGGACAAATGGACATCAACGTCGGCAGACTGCAAAATTCTGCAAAATTTGTTAAGAATGGTATGATCAAGTTTTCCCCACTGACGAAAAAAATAAAGTAGGCCTAATGGTAGTAATATTTCTATGAACATGTATTAGGTATCAAATGCCCACTGCACATTATGCTCGTTAAGTGCATGTCGGGATTGAGTTATAGTTTAAATCATAATACGAAGAAGAAATCAGTCACTAAATCTCTTCTTACACAAAAAACAACATTTCTTTTGTTGTTCCACACTGTTTAATCTCACAATTTCCCTGCTTCTCTAAAACCGTCCTCAACGGTTTGGACCTGAACCTGAACGCCGGTCGTAGGCCTACTGTGAACGCCAGGCGTATTATGCAAATATTTATAAACATATTTACATGCTCCAAATGTATGAAAAAACCTATGGAAAAAACACGGACTGATAACACTCCAACACTTGTTACGCCTGCCTGTTCTAGTGCTCTTGGGCCTGCGGGAGACGGAGGAGAGGTACTACCTGCTGGTGAAGGAGCCCCGGAGCTTCAGGGAGGCCCTGGTCAACTGTAAGCTCCGGGGGGGCAGCCTGGCCATGCCCAAGACCGGAGACTCCAACCGACTGTTGGCGGACTACGTCAGCCGCGCCGGCCAGACCGGAGTGTTCATAGGCCTGCAGACACAGAGTACGGTAAGTGGACAGAAGACTGGAATCGCCACAATCAGCCAATACGATACAGGTAGTTATTTTGTTAAGACATAGAGGCGTAGTCAAACAAGTCCGTGATGAAGTGACTTCATAGAACTTCGTATAAGGTGCATAGCCACTGTTAAACTAAAACCAACCCGCAGCAACAGCGGCATCTCTGGTTTAAAAAGGAATTGCCAGATTGCAATTGGCTGGAATTGGCGCCTGGTGATGTCACTTGTCCTGGCATCAATTTGATCCAATAAGAAACAGTTTCAACTCAATAAGCTCTGTTTTGTGTTCCCTTGCATCTTTATAATTGAGTTCACATGTGGGATTTTCCCTTCGAAACCCCCTCCCCAACCCAGACAATTGCATAAACTGACTAGGGAGCCAAGCCAGCCCAAGGGATGGCTTACAAAACTTTTCAAATAGGCCTTATGGGGCATTCAAGACAACTCGGAAGAAATGACCTCTGACTTGAATGCTCATCCAACTTGGAATTCCAGGTTGAAAACTTGGTATCATTTGATGTCAGTAACATCAAGCATAGAGGCCTTCATCGTCAACATGAATTAAATTATTATAAAAGTGTTTGTTGATGTTTTAACACATAATTTGATGCGTAGCTATGCAATATGTGTTTGAATCGTTTTTATTTTGCTCTGATTTCGTCTCCTTTATATGTTTCCAATAGAAGCATTCATTGCTGCTGCATATTTCAGCAATGAACCACAGTATCCCGAACTTCCTTTTGGCATCTATGTTTTTTTTTACCTCCTGAGTTAACTGTGTTAACGCAATGATAGCGGAAGTCGTAATCTCAGATTTGAAACTTCAGAGTTCCGAGTGGCCTTAACCTATCATTCACCGAGCAGCCATCTTGGTTCCATTTCGGTTCTTAACAGGGTTCCTCATTCAGTTCCCCCCCCCCCCCCCCCGCCAAGCGAGTGTTTACAACCAAGATGGCCACTAGGTGAACAAATCCCCATTGAAAGATTTGTCGAGCCCTCCCTTGAGGTGGTTCCGTATTGAGCCTCTTGCAACGGGAGACGTTCAACACTTCCACATGTCCACAACAATGTCTCTCAGGGGGGCACCGAGACCCAGGCGGAGTACGTGGACTCCAGCCCTCTCGGGGGCTTCGCGGCCTGGGGCCCGGGCCGGGGACCACCCGCCATCAGCAACTCCAGCTGCGTGGAGCTGCTCCCCACAGGCAGCTGGAGCCACGCGGCCTGCCACCTCGCCATGTTCTACATCTGCGAGTTCCCCAAGAGCAGGAGGAGAGGCGGAGGTGGTGGTGGTGGTGGTGGTGGTGGTGGTGGAGGAGGTGGAGGTGCGGGTTCCACGCAAGGTTGATGGGCGGAGGGGCCTGATGAGCCGAGCTGCCAAAGGACTCCTCAGAATCCAAAATGGCCGTCTAGTGATGGACGTGTCCCTTCGCGTTTTTTACGTTGCTCTTGTTTCTTTCTTTTATTGAATGTGATGTTTACACTGCAACTAACACCCACAAGCTGGACATGTCCATTACCACGGTAACATTAACCCTCTCATTGTTCTCACACTCTATTTTTATTTCCATGACAATAAATACTAAAAATGTATTGTTACTAGTTTGTGGGTAATACATGTGTTTCTGTTTTCTTCCTGAATCTGATTACCTTCAACTTAACTTTTGCAATGTTCATGTGTGCAAAGGTGTTCATTTTGCCTATTGTGTGTGATTTTTTTAAAGTAAAAAATATATATTCATTGTTTTTTTTACGAATAGATACAGATGAGGGATTAGAAGAGACTTTCCAAGTGAAGACGAGTAAGGTTACTGTTCATAATGGACCGGCCTTTCAATAGCGAAGGCTGTGGCTAAAAACCAAAACATGTCCTCCCATTTATTTTCATGCCCTTTCTCTCATGTTTGAATAACAGTAGCTAATGAAAAATAAACAACCAATCCTGTCTCTCTGGGCTACCATTCCACAGTGGGCTAGCAACAGCATGGATTTGTAATGCACAAGATTAACACTCCTAGATCTTATTGATTCTACTAACACTAGGGGTAGGCCTTTACACCAGAAGCTAGACCGAAACAAAAATACTATGCTATGCTGTGTGCCAGGTGCCCTTTGTAAGGTTATGTCAACACTGGCTGTCTATATTGTTTTTTTAATTTATTGAGCAAACCATTGACAATGGCTTGGCACTCATTCTCAGAAGTCTCAAAAAACATTCAGAAAGAGATACCAGCCTTGTGTTTATTATGAAGATATATACATATTAGAACTATTATATAGGCCTATATAGAGAGAAAGTAAGTAAGAGTCTTTTATTTAATTAGATGGAAAATGTACCCCATAAAAACCTCAATGTTTGATACAAAAGGTTTACAGGTCAACATTTTGCTGTTAAAACTTCAGAAAAAAAACTGTTAATCTCTGCTGCGCTCTCTCTCCTTTCTCTAACCTTGGAATTTACACACACAGATAAGCAAATATTTACCTTCCCAAAGCGACCCCGTTCGTATAAAGTTAGTGAGTACACTTTGACCATTGTGTTTCGAACAATGTAAAAGAAAAAAAAAAAAAGAAAAGAAAACCCTGATTCTTTCAGCAGGGAAGTAGGCTCATTCCCTCCTAAAATGCAGTCATTATGCACATCTTCAACAATATATAATAGCTCAAATTAATCTTCGTTCCCAGGTGTCCTCGTCCCAGACGGGGCGCCTGGAACGGGATGCTCCAAATGAGCGTTATTGGGAATACCGAGAGAGGGCGGGACTTTCCGTTATGCGCGTTTAGAATCAGAGGGATAGTTTCCGTTACATGTTCCATGACTTGACATTGGTTTTCAAATTCTTCGTCCACATATTTTCATATTTGTCTCGTTGTACTTTAATATTCTTGTCCTTCACGCTCTGTGGACGGTTAGCTAGCGTACACGGTTGAAGTACGAGACCGGAAATTGCGTTACTATAAACAGGGATAACGCTCTAATTCAGGATCCTCTCTCATCCTATCTGAGATTAAACCCATTCAGAGGGAGAGACGAGTTATACAGGGAGTGGCCGCTGCACCTGCCCGACCTGTTTGAGGACACATGACTCCGGAGGAATTTCCTTGGCAGCCCACTTCTTTTCCCGTGTCTTTTGTCTAAACTGAGGGCATCTGTGCTTCTTGAAGCGCCCGGGAGTGAGAAGAGGAGGGAATCGTTCAAGGGGATCTCAGGGGAAAAGGAGGAAGATAGAAGTAAAGAGGGCACAGATAATGTCGGAACCAGCTCCAAATCCCGCGGCTACTACTTTCCCAACGGCAACTATTTCTTTACCTTTGGGCCTGGAAATATTGAGGACGTATTCCGGAGCGCTTATCTGTTTAGAAATTGTAAGTGATGCATTCTTTTTACTCTCTCCGGCTGACCTTTTATTTTTATTTGCATGTATTAAAATTAGACTCCATGGCTATCTAACCTACTTACCAAAGCAGCCTTCGTGTCTAACGAAAAGACTGAAAGTAGCCTTTTATAACTGGTGGAACAGACTTCGTTATAAATGAGGCTGCTAATAATAATTATAATGCGTCCATTTGTGTTTCAAACAATGATTGATTATTCTTAAGGGTGATGATAAAAGTATCCTATAATCGGGGTCATACATGTCATCGTTTTATTTAAACCAACAGTGAGTGCATTGAGAGAGAGAGGCATGGTCACCTCTGATAGGATTAAATGAAACGAAACAACCCCACATTTAAACAAAGTTAAACATTCTACACATTAGTAGTCGACATTGAAATTGAACTACAGTAGATTCAATTATAACACATTGCATTACATTTTTGAGTAAAGGTTTCATTTGAAGGTCCAATCCAATGAAGGTCCAACCACTCTAGTAACTCAACAGTAACTCATGTTGCTGTGCATCTCGGGGTAGGCTACACATGAATATAGGCACTACACTACTACAAGTCTATCCCTTGACATTACGTTATGTATGACGTTATGTTTTGGAGACTATGTTGCATAAAACAAGCCTATATTTGTACAGAAGTAATTCTAACTTTTATGTATCCAGATTGATGAAGAGGTTTAAATGTTCTTGTGTTAAATATGTATGATAACCCTTCCTTCACCTGCTAATTGTCATGTTGTAAACCAAAACGAAATGGCTGGCAGTGAGCTGTCTATAGGCCTGCTCCCT
>JAXIVH010000002.1:11834943-11872443 GCA_036785325.1 Urophycis tenuis | reverse complement strand
AGAGCTGTCCTGTCTCTGTCCTCATGTGAACTGGTCGGGCAGGCATTAACTTGGTTTCACAGATGGCCATGTGCACACAGCTTGACATATAAAAGGATGTGAGGTTTCAAAAGACATGTTGAATGTGTATTTTGAACTGCGACCACACTCGTGAATAGAGCATAGTCCTGAAATAAGTTATATCCAATGACATTGTGTTTGTTTAGGACTTGAGATACAAAAAAAGCCATCTAATCTGCTCTGTCCTTGTTTGTTTGTGTCTCCAGATATTTGCCTTTGTGGTGACGGTGTGCTATGGCTGCAGCCTGTTCATGGGCTTCAAAAGATGGCGGGCGTGACCTGGAGCAACTTCCATCACCTGCTGGCACTACCATTGCATAACTCTGTATAATTCATATCAGTAATAATATGTAGAGCTCTGATTAATAGTATGAAGGGTTACTGTGTTGGTCAGTACTGATCAGTTCATGTTTTGCTGTTTCCTGGAAACTGGAACATACTTTGGAAAGGTAACACACCACAAAACTAGCTTGTATGACGCAAACAGGCCCATATTTATGGTCCTTGACTCCATTACATGATAATGACACTTGATAATGTCTCGTTCTTTGTAAGATGTCTTCTTGCTTGATTGTCCCATTACACAAACAACATTCTGGGGCAGTGCAGATGGATATTTGAATATGGGGATTTTTTTTTTAATTAACTTTTTCGTTTTACCCACTGTCTCTGTCGTAGTTTTGTATACACGTTGGTTCGGTCCGGACCAAATCCACTTTTGATATTTTCCACTACCTCCGAAAATGTGCCACTGTACCATTGACGACGAGGTAACGAACACAAGTCATTCACAGGTCGTGAGGTTTGCCGCCTGCTGGAAAGAACAGGAAGAAGTAGGACCCAAGCCCCTCCCACTTTCCTTGTTCTGGTGCTAAGAAGTGCGTCCGTTGTTGTCCGCTATTATAATAAACAACTCGAATTAATGGACAACTGAATCCACAACAAAAAAGATTTCTGATTTAAATCGGAAAAAAGATTCATAGTGAATATGGAGTCCCTTCCCATGTCATAGGATTTTGGTGCAAAAGCAAAGCTTTTTGTATGTTGCTTGTGTCACCAACAGTTAAAAAAAATATTTATCTTTATTTACTGACTGATCATTAGATGATTTATTTGTTAGTTTTCATTTGCACTAACTAAGGATTAGATATCATATAGCGTTCTTATAATCACTCGCATTCATGCTGTTCTTGATGTTTGATAAAATATAGGCTATATTATTTGTTTTTTGCCCTTTTTAAGGCTGTCTTCGCTGTGAATCCTAATAAATGACTGTTAATAACAATCATGGACATTGTATTTGCATCATGTGACTAGCATTAAAGTCATTTTAAAAAGTACCGGGTCCATAAAAAAAAGAAGCCATTAATTTCTAAGATTATAAGAGGTCACCTCGGTAAGGCCTACAGCTGAAAATTGCAATTGCAGTTGCGGAGATGTGTCAACATTACAGGGGCATGCATTTGTGTTTTATGGGCTCTTTTGTTCAACTTTTTCACCCTTGTATAAAGATGTTGACTACATGTAGTATACTTACAGTGTCCTGCACGACGCAGACTTTAAGCATACAACCCATATACCTAAACGTGACAACCTCTACCCCATACAATACAACACAAGTGCATTCCGATCATAAAGTAGATTGTCCCAGATATAAATGAGTTATTCCCGAGCATGTTTCGTTGTAGTTACACAGATCACCCGTTAGATGTCCCTGGTTAGCTATAAAACCAGATACGATTAATTTGTTCTAAATGTATTTACATCTCTTCGTTCATATATTAACATAATTAAAGTTAACCTAATTAACTTAATCAACCAATTTAAAGTGTAACGTCCACAAATAAAACAGAGTCTAACTGCAATCAGTACACAATGAAAAAATTGTGAACATGAGTTCAACGTCTATTCGTTTAAGACTGCAGTCAAGCATTCTGTCGTCTAATATTTTCTTATACTACGTGAAATTATTTTAAATTGTGTTCACTAAACGGAACACAGGTGATCTCAAACAGACATTCAACGCCTTTGAGGAAGGCCTGTTAACTTCGTGATAACAACTCGTGAACGCGCGTCTGCTCGTCCGCGTGATTCACCTCTTGCCTCGACTCGTCTCTCCCCTCCCTCTCCTGCTCACACACACACACACACACACGCTGGGGAAGGTGATTCAACCCGGAGTGACGGAATTCATCCGAGTTCTAAACACAGCGGATTATTTTCGTTCAAAATAATTATTTCATAAAGCAAAATCGATATGGTTTTGGCCGCCAAGCCATGGATGTTAACCGAGCGGCGTGGACAAGAGCGGGGGATTTAACTATCTATTTTCCCACAACCACAGACACAGATTTCACGACTTGAAGAGAACGACGGACAAGAACCACTGTTTTTGCGTTTGTTTGAAACTACCACTGCAAAGAGTTGCCTTTCCATTTTGGCGAAGAACTGTCGAAAATATCGGAAACGATTTCGTTTTTTTTTTTTTTTTTTTTTGCCGTTTTTGTTTAACCTTTGCAACAGTCCAGCTGTTTTTTTGGGGGGGGTTCTTGGGAGAGTGGAGCTGGCAAGCGGAGAGGGGCTGACTTGTCGGACTGACCATTGGAGTTGGTCCTGAAAATGGAGGCTGTGATCGAGAAGGAATGCAGTGCACTTGGAGGACTCTTCCAAACAGTGATTGGAGACATGAAAGTAAGGCAACGCAACTCTGCATTACACACGTCTGTGGCTCAGGGAGTCAATTAGGAGCGACGGTCCAGACCACCGTGTTGTATTCTTCAGCCACACAATATACACAATACGAACTCTACATTCTACACGAGTGTACTGTTTGTTTTTTATATGTTCTAAACTTTAGTTGTGGATAGATATACAATAGTATTAAAAATAGAAAATATTTAAATATTAAGTATTTTATATAATACGTTGTAATTATGCTTTTTTTTCCCTTCTAACATCTATTTCGAGTGTGATATGGTATGCATAAAAGCCTGGGAAAATTCACAATTTGGATTCTAAAGAACGACTTGATGTTGATAAAGTAACGTTGGCCGTTAGGAAGAGTTGTGTTGTGTTGGTGTTTTTAGCAGTGACATTCTAGGCCAACCAAGTCTCAAGTAGTCGTATTTTGGACATTACCCATTTTGGACATGGGGACATATTTTCGACATGTCTTAGCCGATGAAACAGTTCAGTCTGTCTTAATGTCTCATTCATCAGCTGTTGTGCACCTGAAGGAATTATTGGAATGTAGTGATTTGGTACACTTTGACGTGTGTAGATCAAATGGCCAGCCACTCAGTGGAGTCACCCAAGTTAGTTAAACATGGCGTCCGGAGTTCAATCAGCGCTGCTGCCTTCCTTCATTCAACTATAGAGTGATTAATAACTCTAAATGTACACTGTTATTTGTTTCTTTCTGAGAGTTTTCGAGTGTATCCCAAGTCTAGGATGAGTCAGTCAGATGAATAATCAAAGCTTTAAAACAATGTGTCATCCGAGCCAAGTGAGAACATTACCCCCCCCCCCCCCCCCCCCCGCGCCGTCCAAGACTGAAGTGGCGGACAGCACCAAATGGTGGGTAGAATAGAGAGATGTTCTGTTGTGTACAGTTTCCACAGTCCCTGCTCTCCGTGGCACTGGCAGGCAGACAGACGCTAGATCAAGGCAGGTGGCCTGTTCGGGACAGGAAAGATTCGACTGCAGTGAAGCTGACGGGAAAGGACAGACTGATGAGTGTGTACCTAGGGGTCAACCTGTGGCTTCGTGTTATGTTCCACAACATGACAGGACATTCCTTAACCCGGTGCCGCTAGTGGCACATGAGCGAGAAATGTTACCTAGACGCATCACTTCTGCCTCAGTGATTCCTGTTAGCGCTTTGCTTTTCCTCTCACTGTAAAGATGATCTGTTCTGCTCATTTCAGCCCAGAACCCAAAATACATCTAGTTTCCCGTGAGGGGCACACTCATTAAAGGAGCACTATTTTTATTGTAGGGATTCTTCAACCCATGGCCTATTTTGAGGGCTAACATTGTGCAGTGCTCCAAAATGTTTAACTTAAGTTATGCCTCATTTGTGACGGTACATTTGGTCAACTGGTGCAGATGAATTAAATTGCTATTGTCTCTGTTAACTTACTGTAACAATTACATGCTAAGAGCCTCCATTGGTTTCTGTTTGCATTGTTGTTTTGGTGCATGCACAGCTTAGAGGTGACCTGGTGTCTACTGGTTGGTCTTTGCTATAGGACGTTTTTAGGAAGACCTCTTCTTCATGGGTTCACCATAACCACAAATCACCATCAAAGTTCTTATGAGTCATTTATGCATTTTTGTCAAATGCACTTTAGTCTGTTTAAATGTGTCTAATTCAGGATGTTCCTGTAACAAGTTGAAATTAAAGGTCCACAAAGCTTTTTGGGGACGATAAGTGACAGCTAATGAGTAGCCTTGGCCAGGGCCACTTGGCCTTGTTGCAAACATGCTAATTATTCTACAAGTGAGGTGTGTGTAGTCCATGGTATTTTTAGCACATTTCCGGTTCGGGTTTGAGGGGAACAGTGGGGAGCACTGTTGCCTCTGCCCCAGAGTTCTGGGTTAGAATCCACTCTCAGGTCATGTCTGCAAGTACTTCAAAAACTAAAAGGTTCCATCATGCCATTCACCTTATTGCAGCTTAGACCAACCAAAAGCTGTTAACGGCTGTCTAATTTACCAACATCTTCCTTGGCATGCCCGCCTGCCTTGGGACCTCACCCCTATACCCCATGCCCTGACCAGGACAGAGTTGGTAAATAACATAGCTGGCCGGATGACTGGAACTGTTACATAACTCTGACCAATTGCATTTACATCTGTGTTCTCCCACAGAGCAGCTATCCTATCTGGGAGGACTTTATCACCAAGGCCGGCAAGCTGCAGTCACAGCTCAGGTGAGTGTGTGTGCAGGTGTGCAGGTGTGTGTGTGTGTGTGTGAATCTGCCTGTATTTTTGCCGATTGAAAAAGTCCCACAGGTGTCTTACTTCATGGCGAATCTGCAAAGGCAAAAATAACTGAGAGATGGCACCCCACACGAAAAAGGCACCCTCAATGTTACCGACTGATAAAATAGCATTTTTTGTGTAGCCTCCGTTTATGCGCTGGAATCATTGGGTTCCTGTGTAAACAGGTAGGTTATGTAAATGCTGCTTAAACTCCTACCTCCCTCTCAACATGCCCACACACCTGTTGCGTAACACCAAAACACATCCCATATTTTGCCCCAGTTCTCCTTTGTGGCCTTTTTGAAGAAGTCTGTCTCGAGTCCTTCTGCTCTCGGTGGCCTTACACAATGGACTTAAGTGTTTGTGGCAGATTCCGGGGCCCACATGTCCTTATACAAACCCACAGTGACGGCCCCCCCCCCACCCTTCTATCAAGTCTTCATTAGGACTGATTTTAGTTTGTCCATCAAAGAGTGGACAGTCTTATTGTAGTGTTGGAAATTCCAGCACCCTCCTTTCCAATGTTTTTTTTTTCTCTTCTGTCCCTTGAGCAACAATGGACGTCCCCCCCCCCCCGCTAACAATGGAGGTGAACGCCGGCCGCTCTCTGCTCGTTGGCCTCAAGTGGCCACGTGTCTGCGGACAAACCAGCCCCCCCCCCCCCCATGAAATCGTATTGCGCCGTAAGCCCAGCCGAGGAAATGATGATGTTGCTAACCACGTACGACAGGTTCCCGGTCGGCTCCACGTGCCCGCAGTCAGACTTATAGCGACAGTCGCACAAAGGCCTCAATGTCTGAACAATGTCGCCCGGAGGCCCAACAGGCCCGTGCCACTTTTTGCAGAGAGCATTAGGGCTGATTAACGGTGATATGTTATCCCAGTGTCGCCGTCGTTTCGGGGTTAAATATGTGACCTGGCTTTGCTCAAACTCCGTCGCGTATTCGAGGCCTGTGGCCCTCATTGGCTGTCTGCTTGGCAAGGAGGTGTCACTGTCTGGACACTGAGGAGGAGACCATAAGGGGCGGCTCCATTTTGTAAGGGGCTTTCTGTCTTGAAGTTGATGGGCGCCGTTGCCTGGAGAACAACCCACAGTCCAGGAAGGTTTACACACTCAAATTGACAAGAAGACTTACACTCCACATTACATGGATTTATTGCTTATGTTGTAGTGCCTATAATCAAGAGCCTAGACCCCTATACCAAGCACTCTTGACAGATTCTAACTTGGTTTAAAGCCTCGGCTTGGCTTGAGCTGGACATATAATGATCTAAATCTATTTCAAGGGTCATTGTTCTAATGTACATTTAGCAGGTGTACAAACACATATATGACACATATATGACACATATATGATGTTGCTGCTAGTTACTGTGACATGGTTGGTCAGGTTTTGCTCGCAAAAGTTTTGTGTGTGGTAACTGACACCTTCGTGATTCATTTTCTGATTTCAGCTCATCCCCCCCCCCCCCCACTCACTTTCTCTCTCTCACACACACACACACACACACACACACACACACACACACACACACACACACACACAGTGTTTAGTAGTGGCATATAAACCAATATGGCTGCTGAGTGGCCAACCACTCTGGCCAGAGTGTGTGTGTGTGTGTGTGTGTGTGTGTGTGTGTGTGTGTGTGTGTGTGTGTGTGTGTGTGTGTGTGTGTGTGTGTGTGTGTGTGTGTGTGTGTGTGTGTGTGTGTGTGTGTGTGTGTGTGTGTGTGTGTGTGTGTGTGTGCGCGCGTGTGACATCCTCAGGCAGGCCACCCTGTAATTTTTTCCCCTCCCAAAGCAGCTAGGAAGTTGACCAATTATAGTCTTTAGGCTGTTCTGTCATTTCTGGGGTACAAATAGGGTCTTTCAGCTACCCGTACTGGGTCACACCAGACACACACACACACACACACACACACACACACGTTGTGGCAAGTGGAGTAGAGGGATGGGTGGAACACAAGTGATTTGATTTCTATTCAAACTCCTTTCAACCGGTTGTCTTTGGTCTGCCTGGTGGGGCAGGCCTGGTGCAGCAGGCCTGGTGCAGCTGTGTCGGCTATTGGCTCTCCAGCAGACCTTTGAGCCTCCTTTGGGTTTCGAGGATTCAACACAACCACTTGAAATACACCCCCCCCCCCCCCCCCCCACACACACACACACACATACGCAAAAATACACACGCAGACACACTCTCTAATATTCCTTTCCTACGACAGGAGGAAACTGATAAAGATCAGCTTGCCTTGTGATTGGTTAAACGTAGCTTGTCCTAACTCTGCGGTCACTCACATATACATAAGGCGAGTGGGAGTTGCAATAGTGCAGTCGTAACTAGATAATTGCAGAGGTAAGCCTTCACCCGACTGAGTATGTATTTAAAATTATAAGGGGTGCGTAGCATTTCATCCGTCGAAGGGTAAGTGGATTTCCACATGGAAGTGGCTGAATCCTAATCTTTTTTGTTCCTGGAAGATGAAATGTCCAGAAAGGGGGTGTTGTCTCATCATCGGACTGCAGTGTGTTTCGCCCGCTGCTGTGGCGAAGCATGATGTGAATGTTGGAAAACCACACGAGGCACAAACCTGTTTTCAGGGCTACGAAAACTTTAGCGTAGTGTAAAAAAAAAAAGTAAAAGAAACGAAAAAAAGGAAACCAAACGTGTAGAATGAAATGAATAAATACCCGCACGTTAAAACGAGTAAAGGAGGCAGATGTAAGTAGAGGTTCCTTGTGTGCCCACCCCAAGCTTTAAATAGAAAGGTACACACACACACACACACACACACACACACACACACACACACACACACACACACACACACACACACACACACACACTCATTTTCCATCAGTAGAAACACAGCCGGTGCCCCTGTGGTTTCCGCCCGCTCCTCGGACAACGTTGTATTTCTTTATTCCTTATTAAACGATGGCCACGATAAAGGAGCCTCTTGTCCATTCAGAATGAGACCTGCAGTTCACAGTGAGCCACTTGACTTCACCGTGATTTTCATGATGTAGCTTTTCCTGGTCAGTGCCTTTGGTTCTCAACACATGGGATGGAGCTGGTGAAGAACTTTTTGAATTAATGTGCTTTGCATTGTAATAAAGCTTCTATCGACACTACATAGGACTTAGTATGTGTTATTTGACCAAAGGTTGTATTTAGAGGCATGGACCTAATGGCTTTCGCAACCATGGCACATTTTGCTGGATCCAGATGGAGGCTGTCATGGTACAATGCATTTGTCTTCTTCTTTGATGTTTAATGTCCAACGATCACCTTCTTATGTGGCATGAACCTTTAATAAACAATAGCCGGCCTTGAGAGAGCGCCTCCTTAAAGTAACGGGCCATGGATTAAATTTCTTGCTGTACTGAATTAGTCGATGCATTGGACACTGGTTTCTGGCATGTCCCATTCACCTGTCCTGTTATGCCACCCCGTGCTCTGTTGTTTGTTCATCGTTGGCAAGCTGAAACGTAATATGCAGCACTAAGCCACAGCTACACCTCGCCACAAGACAGAACGTCACTGAAGGAGAGGAAAAACACTGCATTATTTCCTCTATAATGTGACTGAACAACATTTCCCTCCAAGGCGCACATGAAATGGATATCATCAGATGAACCAGACAGAGGGTGCACGCTCACAATTGGCAGACAGGTTTTTCCCTCGAGGATCAACAAAATCTCTTTTACCTAATTTATAGTTTTTTCTTTTTGACGTGTATCGTGTGAAATGAAAGGGTGTAGACTTCATAGTCATTAACCGGTCGTTGAATGAGGATCCCAGGTTACATGTAGGACTCATCTGAATTACGACACACCTATTCTTGTCAAATTACAGAATGAAAGTTGTGCGGTTGACCTCTGCTCTGGCTGTCATGCAAAAATCCCATGTGAAAAGCTGTTCATCATGACTTTTGACTCACTAAAATGTCTGCGTACTTGCACGGGGGGGGGGGGGGGGGGGGGGGACTTACCTTCAAAAGAAAATCTTAAATATTGCATCACAGTAATGAATGACTACAGACTGCAATGACATTTATACTTTGACACAGCACTGACCTAACATTATGTGCTAGAATTCCAACAAACAGGAGTTTAATATCCTCCTCAATAGCAGCCTCTTAAGCTCAGTATACGGTCAGGTCTGTGGGTGGCACATCTATATTGGTATGACTACATGCTTGTCATCAGGTAAATTTCCCTTTCACTGGCTATCCGCTGATAGGCAAGGCAGCCTTTCTGCGGAGCGTATGGAAACTCACAGGTGCGTGCAGTAGGTGTCCTATCAGCCAATGGAAAGCTTCAGCAGCTTTAGGCAAACAAGGGTCAGGACAAACAAGCATTGTGGCCCAAGTTTGCCATGGAAAGTGTTGACATGTAAGCCAAGTGCCTCCATTGGTGTCTGTTTGTATTGTTGTTCTTTTGCTGCATGCATGCGCGGCTTTTCACTAACTCGGTGTCCCCCGGCTGGTTCAGGTAATCGCAGAGGCTGGACGTGCATACTTTGTGAATTTGTTGTTTGTTATACAGTATGTTTCACGATATTGTGATTTGATTGTTATTTTCTTTGTCGTTCATGAAAGCCCACACATTTCATTTGTGTTGCAAATCAATTTCCTGTTGGCCCAAGGCCAGGCAATCACCTGTCTGTTATTACTGCTGTAAACTAGCTATGAAAAAAACTGACCCCGTTGTTTATGGGTGTGTGCGCGTGTGTGCGTGCACGTGCGTTTGGGGTGACCTTTTGTGCACACAATTACAGCCATGTCTATTTTCTATTTTATCACATGGCAGTGAAGTGATTTCCCAAACCTCTCTGTTCCCCTCTCACCTAACAGAGCCACGGTGGTCGCAGCCGCTGCCTTCCTGGATGCCTTCCAGAAAGTAGCCGACCTGGCTACCAACTCACGAGGTAGTGTGTGTGTGTGTGTGTGTGTGTGGGTGTGAGAGAGAGTGTGGTTTCCAAGCAGCTGGCCGTGTTATCCACTTATCCTTCAAAGGAAACATCCCCCTTTCTGACCTGGATGGCTCTGCTGGTTAATCAGCGTGATGGTTTAGCTGTAAATTAATTTCCACACACCCTCACGGTGTGTCACGCGCGTTTGCACGCCGGGGTTTATGTGCGCGTCTGGGTGAGCTCGCTCTCCGCGCACAACTCGCCCGCTTGGTTTTATTTAACTTTGGAGCGTGACGGTTGTAAAACATTGACACGATTGCGGCTTTTCCCTCAACCTGGTGGGTTTTTCAGTGAAAGGCGACTAAACGCGAATCATGGAATCACCGCTAAGATGGAAGGAACTGGAGGGAGACAAAGCTCAACAGATTCTCTTGCTCTCTCTGTCTCCCTCGCGCTGACACCCCGCTCTGTTCTATTAATAGGAGGTGAGACAGACGCATGTATTCATCACTTCACACTACCGACAGGCACTGCAGAGAGACTTCTGTGCCTTCTGTCACGCCGTGTTTGAACGTTTGTTTGCGTTTGAGTGCGGCTCATCATTCCTCTGACAATTTGTTCATCAATTCTCCCACCCCCCCCTCCCTCCCTCCCTCCCTTCCTCCCTCCCTCCACACACATTCATACATTAACCTCCAATACAGCGGTATGTCCTTGATGTCAGCATGCACCAAACATATCCACCTAAACATGCTTAGTCATGCCTACATGTGTTCCCCTACCCTGCTATTTAGACTGCACTCTATATAGTGGAGTTAAGTGTGTTTCCTGACCGGGGATTCTGTATCAGTGGCAGATGATTCATTAGCCTGACAACAGTACAAGGAGTTTTTTTCTTTGTACGGCTCTGCACGTGAATGCATTGTTGTATAGTACTACGTGCCTCATGAAGGAGGATGCCGCTGATTTAGGACATCTATCCCCACGCAATGTCCTCAGTAGTGTGAGCCAAGGATCACTGTGTTGGTACTACACCAGCACAAATGTGAAATGGGACAATACGCCTCATTTGCACATGCATGCACACACGGGCAACAGCCACACAGGCACACACTTGTCTGACTAATAGGTGTTTTTGCTCTGATAGGGGGTATGTGAATTAGTGCGATGAATAAAGGTTTTGTTGTTGTTGTTGTGGATGCTAAACGCTATAATTGCTGTCATACCGTCTACCAGCGTAGCGAGAGAGGGAATGCGCGATGAGCCCCTTTTTTCTTTGAAAACGGTGTGATTTTTAACGCCGCATCTCTGATCCGTGTCACAGCAGCAGTCTGATCCTCCTCAATTACCTTTAGTCTGTCTTTGAGAGTAACCAACCATTAAGAGCAGTCCAAACAACAGGAGCGGCAGGGGTACCGGTGAAGCACGGCGTCGTCGCCGCCGTTCTGATTTTCTGAAATGGATGTCAAGTGAAGCCACCGGTGCTGCTCCCTGCGGTGGGGGGGGGGGGCACTCGTCTCCTCGAGGGGCCGGTGCCTACGCCCCACTTCACCAAGCTCGAGTTTCTCTTTTTGGGTTTGTTCATTAGGTGTAACAGCGGGGGCGTGTCAATAAACAGTGTTGTGAATCCGCGGGTTCCGCGCAGAACCCTGGATGTAGCAATAATCCTGCCAGGTGGGGATGTGCGTGTGTCCGTGCGCCCGGGGGCCTCCCCGCCGGCTGCTCGCGGTCTGAAGTCAGCGTGACGTGGCCGAGACGTGTCAAACTAACCGCATTTTCAGAACGTTGGTTAAGAACACGAGCGCGTGAACGGCAAACACAAATGTTTTCCAAAGGTAACCGTAACCATCCACACTGTCCTCACTTTGGCCATTTTTGTAACTTCCCACCTCGGGTTATAAATGAATGCCTCATTGACAACTCCAGGTAATTATGGGTGTTCCTAGAGCCATGAATGGCCAATTATGAGAGTTGACTGGTGGCACGTTCACATGTGCACAATCTCAGGACACTTTGGTGTGTAAAGACAGAAAACCCCTGGCTGTTGTGTCACACGCTGTTTGAACATGTCGGGATGTAACCGTGTACACGGAGTTCCTGTGGACGCAACTTGTGGAGCATTCGTTTGCAGCCACGCAGAGTTCAGTGCATGTGGCCCCTGGAGTTTTAGTTGAACAGACTGAAAACTTGCATCATCGGCCAAGGCCTCCAGCAGACAGGTGATTTGGGGAGAAAATGTCACAAGACAAATTAAAATAATTTATCATCTAGCCGTGTTCTTGTTTTGGGAAAAAAAAAAGAGATGGATAGCCTTCGGTGACTTTGGGCTTTGTAAAGATCAGCTTACTATATTGTTCACTTCAAAGGGAAAGCTCAGCATAACCTCACAAAGACATCTTGTCTGTTGGCTAGTAAGTTTCCATGTGTGCGTGTGTGCGTGTTCGCACGTGTGTGTGTGTGTGTGTGTGTGTGTGTGTGCGTGTGTGTGAATGCGTTTCGGAGGGTTACAGTTGCTTTTATGTGCTGAAGCCACCTGCCCAGTTTGGGAGGAGATCAGATAGCCCACGGTACAGAAGTCCTGCATGAGACACACAGCACTACTTACCATCAGACAGCTAACAACATGCTGGCCATAGGACCTTCATGCTGCAGCCTTTCAAAGAGATGAAACCAGAGACAAGATATCTCCCGAGTTCCCCCTCACCAGTTGTCGACGAGAACAAAGCTTCCATCTTTCTTTGGAGAACATTTTTACTCATTATTTGGAGCCCTCTCGTGTTTTGACTTTCGTCAAGCTAGCCCACTGAAGGATTATGACATGATTTGTTTTTAGCCAAGATTCGTCTGATTGTTTATTGATGTGTGTATCTGGAAGAATCGTGAGACCAACCAGTCTTAAAAAGGAGAATGAAAACAGCAAAAACCAAGAACAGCAGATTAGCTAACAAACTATAACACCTACAAACTATGAAATATAGAAATTGGTTATTAAAATATATGAGTCAGTCGTAAGCAATTAGGACTTACAATTACACTTGTTACACTCTAAGTCCATAGTTTACAGAGAGTTGTGCTTTACTGCAGTTTTACTGCAGCACAGAACCTGTGCATGTCAGGCAGCCCACGGGCAAAGTGTCACTCTGCTAACTAAGTAAACATTCTGTTTTAATGATTTTTTTCTTACATGTCATTTGTCAAACAACAGACTGCCATGGCATCGTCTGTGGGTTAAGAGAGTGGGTTGGGCATCACCGTATTGTTAGATTAGCGAGCCATTCCCCTACACAAAGAAAGGTGTTGCCTTGAGAATGCATGCATTTGGGGGGCCTTTGGGTTTTTTTGACTGCCTCCGAGGATATAAAAAGGGTTTAGTGGAGCCAAAAAGGATCGGAATGCCAAGTACAGAGTGTTGAATAAGGGAGAAAGGACATAAGTTGCTGGACAAAGGCCTCGATCCTGTTTTGTACTCTATTATCCACAGTCTATTGGAGTGATTACCGACATGTACATACAACAAATACTCATATTATACATGAGTACACACACACACACAGACACACACACGCTTAATTAGGCATGGAACACACACACACACGTGCAAAGGAGCTATTATGGCCAGGCTGAACCGAAACCACTTGGTGAGCTCCCCATGTCCCCGTGGTGGGTCCTGGTCCATCAGACCCCAGTCCAACATCCAAGGACTCTCCTCTCACTGTGTTGCCTTTTTCCTGATCCACACTGTACTCCTGATCCCCACTGTACTCCTGATCCCCACTGTACTCCTGATCCCCACTGTTCTCCTGATCCCCACTGTACTCCTGATCCACACTGTACTTACTCCTGATCCACACTGTACACGGAGCGCATTACAATTATTCATGGCCCCGACAGCTCTGTACGTTTCCCTGTCTCATTCCGTTCTGCTGTGTCGCTGCACCGCCGGCTGCTGTGTGGACTTGAAGGACGAGGTGCTGCAGGGTTTACGGTCGGTGCCTCTGGCAGCCCCATCCCTCATATTGCCTAAAAAGCCGTGAGTGATGGTTTACGGAAAGAAAAAACTAAACTTTTCCCGACAATTTGCATTCGTTTGTAGTTGATGAGACGTGGTCGAACACACGGAACAGTGTCTGTACTGTGTGTTCACCCGGTCACCTGGTCACCAGGGGACTAAAGGTTTCAGTCCCCTGGCGTGTCACGAACAAACCCAACCACATTGCGTCCCACGTTGGTCTCTTCCTTTTGCGTTCACGCTGAACGTGCTTTGACAGGCAGGCTAACCGCACCAAACCGCAGCTTTACGAGCAGCGACCGCCACAAGATGCCGTCATGTGACCGGACACCGCCATGTCCTCGGGTAGAGAAAGCCAGCGGACACCCAAAGCAAGAGTTAAGAACGTGAGCTCAGGTGAGGTGACGCTATGATGTCACCGTGTCTCACCGGCACAGAGAGGTCCATCGCGTTCGCACGCACGCACGCACGCACACGCGCACGCACACGCACACACAGGCAGAACGGGCTCCACTGTACTGTTTATTTGCTTGTTTGCCGGCATACTCATTTTGCCTGTGGCAGAGGATTAGCTCGAAACTTGCAGCGTTCTCTCTCTCTCTCTCTCTGACGGGCGGTCCCCTGCACTAATTCCCCTCACTCATCGGTTGATGTCTGGTAAGGAGGAACACACCTTTCACTGTGTGTGTGTGCGACTTTTTCGTCTCTTAAGCATTTAATCGTTGTTGTTATATGCAAATAAAAGAGTTGATTTTTGTTTTGACCCGGTCCAGGTACGCTGCCCTTAAAACCGCTGGCAATGTGGTTGGCTGCCCATAAGTATTCCTGCTTCCCTCGTGTTTGTTAATTAGATTTTCTTTCCTTTCTTTCCTTTCTACCAGCCGTGTCCCTCTGCTGGGGAGTGGATCGTATTTTCTTTCTCAATGTATAATGTGTCTTAATCTGCCTGTGTTGGTTTGTGTCTGCGTAATGGCATTTAAATGTAGTCTCCCATTCCAATGGGCGTGTGTGCGTGCGTGCGTGCGTGTGTGTGTGTGTGTGTGTGTGTGTGTGTGTGTGTGTGTGTGTGTGTGTGTGTGTGTGTGTGTGTGTGTGTGTGTGTGTGTGTGTGTGTGTGTGTGTGTGTGTGTGTGTGTGTGTGATATTCAGCCCAGTCAACCGCTGTGGCCCTCCTGGCATAAAGACCACGGCGGGAGCCCTGAGATCCCTTCCCTAGGAAGTGGAGGAGAGAGAGAGAGAGAGAGAGAGAGAGAGAGAGAGAGAGAGAGAGAGAGAGAGAGAGAGAGAGAGAGAGAGAGAGAGAGAGAGAGAGAGAGAGAGAGAGAGAGAGAGAGAGAGAGAGAGAGAGAGAGAGAGAGAGAGAGAGAGAGAGAGAGAGAGAGAGAGAGAGAGAGAGAGAGAGAGAGAGAGAGAGAGAGAGAGAGAGAGAGAGAGAGACGGACGTAGTTGGGGTGGAGCATGAGATCAATGTAGAAGCGAGGCAAATGCGGGTTCAGTCGTGGAATCACTGAAATGAGTGCGGGGAGGAGAGTCAAAGTGACCGATGTCCATCGTGGCTGATGGTCACTCCCATTGGCAGACCCAAGCCTAACCTGCCTGATTCCCCGGGCGCATCCTGAAATGGGTTCTTCTTACGCCCCTCCAAACGCGGGCCTCGCGTTTGGAGGGGCGGATTCTCTTCACTTGTCAACACTACTGCTGCTTGATTACAGTGTTTGATTCCTCTGTTGCAACATCCCGGATAGAGATTAGCAGGTCCCTCTTAGACAATTTATAGCACTGCAGAAAATAAGTGGTGGTAGTAACTCTAATAATAATAATTGTGGGATTATAACAATTATCTTTGAGTCTCAGACTGTAAAACGGGTTTGATAGCATGTTAACAAATCCACTGCCTTTGAAAAACAAAAGGCAAGGGCACTTATTTACATAGGTTTTCATTCTTTCACATATGCTGAGGGGCGCGTGCGCACACACACACACACAAACACTCCTTATTATATCAATCACTCTGTAGAACCATTCAACACATAACCCAGAGTTCAATATCCAAATTGACGAGGATGTGTGTGTGTGTGTGTGTGTGTCTGTCTGTGTGTCTGTCCATGCATGAATTCATATTTCCATGTGTCAGTGTGTTAATGCAGCAGGCCCTGTCAGCAGCTCTGGTGTTGGGTCTGCCTGGGCTTGTCAGATGCTGTGGGGGCCCCCGTGTGAACACTGGGACTGTGGAGACACGTTAGAAGTTAGCAGATTTTGGGAAAATGGTTTTGAAGAGTTCGTCTGAACTGTGCTGTGAAACTTGATAATGCCAAATTCTAGCTGAGCAGACAGAAAGTAAGAAAAATAAAAAGCATTCTCCCCCCCCCCCGACATTAATTCTGGAGAGGTAAGTGTTATTTATTTAGGGCACATTAAGTATGGATGAGGCGAATACATATTTATCAACTTCGCACCATCAGCAGAGCAGGATTTCCTCCCGCCTTTTGAATTCACCCCCCCAAAAAATGGCTGCCGCTCCGTGAAGCCCATTCCCAGTGTGCTCCGGAAACGCTGCGCTAGCACCCAGCGGCGCTCCGGCGCTGCCGCAAATCAAAGCCCGCTCTGTGCGGCGCTCACGCGCAGAGCCCATGATGACGGGGTGAGCTTGCCAGTGTTTTGCCTGAGTAAGCTGTCGCCTCTACGCAAGTGTAATTACCATTTGGTACCCCGCTGGGAACGGACGGCCAAAGGGGGGGACCCCGGGGTGGTGCTGAGGTACCGCCCAGCTGGATTTAGCACGGCGGGAGACGAATAAGGTTTTCTGCCCGACGCTAATAGAATTGGCAACACAGATGTGGCACGCATTATGTGCGATTTTTCTTTCCCAAATGTGAGTGAATTGAGTGGATTCAGTCGTACAATCTGGGGATGCAATACTGCCCTTCTGCTATTGCCGTTATAAATAGTCTAGCAGGCCCAGATGTTTAAAACGAATTTAATAATTTTGAACCAGTTAATGGCGACTTCTACAGTCAACGTGGCATATTCGCGTTTGGCCACATTTAGGGTTATTGTGGGCCGTTGCTGTTGGCCGAAAGCGGACCGGTCCATCTGACGGCCGGCGAGTGGCTACTAACTTGATGTCCTCTACGCTGCACCACATTGTCCTAACCTCTCCTCGCCAGTAGTTATTACTGCCTGACCTCAACACTTGTCCCCCACACGCCACACAGTCTCCCCTCAATCACTTTACCCCACCACCACACAGGCTGCGGACACGGTAATGGTGTTTTCTGCTGTCTAAGTGGCCACTGTCTTGGCTGGTGCTTCTTTCCCCCCTCCTTAAGGGATGACTTAGTTCCACTCGGTCATTGTGTGCTCGGGATGAGGTCAACACATGGCAGACGGCTGCAGCCCATTCAGCAGCTACAAAGTCCAGCTACTCCCAGGTTCAGCTCTCACTGTATGCTGAATAATGGGAATATAAAACCGCCACTAAAATAACGGCCAGGGTCCCTTGCAGATCGAGTGTGTTATTGGTGACACGTGTGTTTGCAGTTCAAACTTGTGAGATTATATGCCGGGAAAAGGGCGAGTTTGGCCCCAAAAAAAGCCAAATTACAGCTACTTTGGTCTCGTGAACTTGATCAGCGAATATACAAAATAATGTCAAGGGCTTTGGAAGCATAACCTCCTAATTCTACAATCCACATATTGCTATCGGTGCAGGGATTTAAGCTCATTTTGTACTGGCCCCGAATTAGTATTCCAGACTCGAGTCAAGCCCCCTGCAGGCATCTGGTAATACAGTTAGGGCTCTTCAATGGGTCGCAGTGTTTCTGCTATAGTCATTTCAAAAGGCCTGCTGTTCTCAGTTTTCTACGCCTATCACTCAAAATCACAACTTTTTTACGCAGACTGTTTTGGTAGTTTCAGGAAGAAAGATGGGAGCTTTAGATAGATAGCCGAACATGCAGTCTGATGTCAAAGAATTAATAGTTTATTGTTTTCCCCTTAACCAGCGTATTCCCATGTGTCTTTGAGCCTCCACTGCAGTCCAGAAGTCCCAAGTTCCCTGATATGTAAATATAGACATAAAGGAGTTATCTAACCGATCAATATCATTCCCAAAAGGCCCAATGTGGCCCCTGGGTTGCTCTGACCAAGCATCATAATTCTGTAACTCAAGGAGTTATATGTTGTTGAACTATCCCAGATACCACAGAGGTCTGCTGTGTTTTTTTTTTTCTTTATTGGAAATGGAGCAGGCACTTTGTGTCGTTAGTTTGTCCAGGTTGTATTTCAGTTTAGTGTGTGTGCAGGGAACCTTCCATTCTCCCAGCATGCACCTCCCAACGTTCCCACCGTGCCGACAGGTCAATGAGTGTGGAAGTGGAGCCGCGGCGTCCGCTGAAGTTTGTCAGTGGAGGACGAGGGGCACATAGTGGTGTTCTAACTGACCCCAGAAACTCTTTGCATTAGCAAGGATGCTCATTTACTGGACCAAACGCACACAACGGAGGGAGCTCCTTAACATGTTGGGATGGGCAGAAGGTGCACAGTGCTGCCCTGCTCATTACGCAATGTGTGTGTGTGTGTCTGTGTGTGTGTGTGTGTGTGTGTGTGCACTGTGCACATACATGTGTGCAACGTGCGCATGTATGCACACATGTATGCAACGTGCACGTGTGCTCTTGTTCTGCTCATGTTCGCCGTTGTCTCCTTTTACAAAAGCTCCCCCAGCCCAGAAGATGACTGAACGCTAACCTTCCCCATGCAAGCAACTAGTCTGCACTGGTCCGAAGGAAACAAGCTGCAGTGTTTTTGAATAAGCCCCAAAGCTGCATGTCACTAAGACCACTTTAGTGCGTCTTGTTTTTACTTCACTGTTTTCCCTCTTCCAGTCAACATGGGTGCTCCCCCAATAAGCCGGTAAGCTCTCCCTGGGGAAAAGGCTGTTCTGCTCCTTTAGGGACCATCATTGGATGGCCACGAAGAGGCCTGTGAACAGGGTCAGTACCTGGTCTTCTCTGGTGCCAGATGTACTTGGAGCGTCACCGTGTCAGACCGATGCTAGCATGGAAGTGTATGATAATGTTCAGTTGTGATCTTCTGCACAACGCTGTATGGCGATCAACAGCCAAACAGAAGGGTCTCTGTGTTTATCCTCCTTGCATATTTCCGAAGGTCTCAGTAGCAGCTCGCATGTTATTCATAACAGAAGCTCTGTTAACTCCGTCTCGAGGGCATCTCAGAGCACACTTCCAGCTCTCTGTGGCCCGCCCTGCACCGCCACCAGATCCCGGAGAGCTCTCGACCGGACCGGACAAAAGCCCACTTCTTTGAAAGGCCAGACAAGACCCCAGAACTGCCCCCATGTTCCACTCAGCCCCACGCTTGGTTCACGGCCTCGCCGCCATGAGCGAGCATTCCCCGAGTCCTCAACTATTACCCACTTGTGTCTCACTCTCCTCTCTCTGCCCCTCATGTTCAGGGGTTTAGGGGCTCCTCTGCCCTTTTCCCAATTCCCCTTTTCTCCCTCACACAGACACACACATGCACATGCACACGTGCAGAGCCACAAAGGATTCTTAAGATTTAGTGCCATTCTCTCTCTCCTCTCTGGTCCGTTGAAGATTTATGGAGCTCATGTCTTTGTTGGGTCTCTTGAACGATTCCCTAGCCCGGCCATTTAGTTTTGCTCTATAAAACACATTCACGTTGAAATAAAACCAAGGGGACTGCCATTTAAAATGCCCGTCCACAGCCATCTGCTTTCACTTAAACATCTGCCCGCTTCTATGGAAAATTCAAACTGAGAATGCCCTTCAAAACTTTATGGACATGTCTCCACGGCGCAAGTAATTAATGATATGCGAGCATGTGCAGCAAAAGGTGTTGAGAAGAGACCTCACACTCAAACACATATACGTTTTTTGCAGGAATATACCTGAGTGTACCCTTGCATGCCGGAAGCAGGGTTTTTACATAAACCAGGTTATACCGGTACCATTTATTTATCTGCCTTCCTCCTCGGGACATGCATAGCCTAATTTGAAAACCCATTTCTCGAGTAAAATCAGCTGAGGTCATCCTTTGGTTATCATATGGTGCCTCAGGGATCAGTCACAGGTTAAACACTCCCAGGAGGGGGGGGGGGGGGGTGCGTGGATATGACTCCTCAGAGATCTGTTTACATTACCCCAGGTTGAGGAACGGTCTCTGTAATTCTCTCGTCAGACTGAGATTAACCTATAAGCGCACGTCGTCCATCATAAGGAAGAAAGCGTTTTCCTACAGTGTTGCCCTTTTTACAATTGGAAAAGGACACCAGAGCAAACCGTTTTTTGGTTTAGTGCGATAAGCTAAAATCGTCACATTGTTCGTAATGTAAACCTCTTTATCTCATGTAGTAAATGCTGATCGGAGTCGGTTCAGCGTGAACCAGTGTGTGAACGTGCACACACGTACACGACCACGCACACACACACACACGTGTCTTTGACCAGTTTATATTTTGCCTGTTTTAGGTCTAGACAGATGCCCTTTAGTCATTAAATGGTGTGTCTGTTTTCATCTGCATGTGAGTGCTTGTCTCTGTGTGTGTGTGGGTGTGGGTGTGGGTGGGTGTGTGTGTGTGTGTGGGTGTGTGTGTGTGTAGTATGCGCACGTGCTGTGCATTGGCTCTCTTTTCTTTCGTGGTTAACCTCTAACATGCATTAACACACAGTCTCAGATCATCAGCCAGTCAATGACTCAACAAAGGCCACCTTTGTTCTCACACACACACACACACACACACACACACACAGGCATGCACTTATGCACACGGGCACAGGGTTACAATTTGGCCAGTGTGTTTTGCTCACACCTGAAGCGGCTGTGTTTGACGTCTCCTTTGGGAGGAAGGAGTGCACGAGAGGAGTGCACAAGAGGAGTGCATGAGAGGAGTGCACGAGAGGGGTGCACGAGAGGAGTGCAGCGTTGGTGTCCGGCGTCGTGCTGGAAGCCTCCACGTCCAGGAGGACGGGGTGGAGGCCACTTCTCGGGGATCTGGAACGTCTTGAGCTAGCGGTCTGAGTGGTTTGAGCGTGCAGCGTGCACAGGGCCCTAGCAGCGCAGCTCATTCTGTCGCCGTTTAACACCGTTATTCCTCTGTCAAAACAGAATGTATCCACGGTCTGTGGTATCGCTGACAATTTGGTGATTTTCATTCATGGGTTTACCTCGGGTTGTGTACGTGAAAGTACAAAATAGATGGAATATATACAAATGAGTACGTTCTCGTATTAACCTCAACACAACATGACCTTGGAAGCAAGCCTTTATCTAAAGTTGTCCTTGTGATAACACGCACTTTTTTCCTTTTTGTTCCTTTGCCTTTGTATATAATTTGACCCCTATATGCACACACCCGCACTCACACGTGGGCACACACGCACACTCACATGCGCACGTGCGCACGCACACTCACATGCGTGCGCGCATGCACGCACACAACTTCTTGGCCAGAGACCTCAGAACAGGTGTGTAGACAGCCGGTCCCAGGCAGCGTGTGTGTGTGTATGTGTGTGTGCACTCTGTCATCCTCACCAAAGCTTCCCCCCCCACCTCCCCTTATGTCTTGCCCTTCTCCATGCACACACAGACACACACCTTCCCCAAGGGTAAAACAATTGAAGGAAAGTGTGATGAAGGGGGGAGAAGGCCAGAAAAGAAGCCTTAGAGACAGAAGACAAGGAGGAACGTCCATCCATCCCTCATCCAGCATTGTACACCACTTGTCGAATTATGGTCACATTTAGATTGTGTGGTTAGCATCTCTCACACACACACACACACACACACACACACACACACACACACACACACACACACACACACACACACACACACACACTAAGTGGGGAAGGAGGTGTCAGTGGCACCCTGCTTGCCCGGGGTGTAGCTGCCATCTGCCAGTGAGCTGGAACCCAGCGAGCCGGCGCGGATTAAGGTGAACTGGACTCTGGTTCCGGTCCCTCCGCTGACTCCAGCCCAGGAGATCCTGGTGACCTGGACAGGTATTCAAAATGGATCCGTGCAAGTGATTCCAGTGGTGCTAAACTATTGACCGGCTTCATAAACAGCTGCCAATTTGATGTTTATGGTTTTGTTTCCGTAAGTGTCAGTGTTTACAGTGTTGCAGTCTATAACGGATCAAAAGTTCAAGATCGAAAATCTTTATTGTCCCAGGGGAAATTTGTTGAGCAACAAGAGCACATTCAGTAAAGTATATTTCATATATATATATATATATATATATATATATATATATATATAAAAAAAAATTCTTTTTTTTTCCTTACCACTCAGTACTGATCAGGATACTGACTGCATTACTTAATACCGTCTTTCTGTGGCGTTGCATTTCAAAATCCATCCGCACGGCCTTGCTGTGTTTCAGGTCATCCATGTCGCGCTCGGGACGTCCTACTGATGTGCAGTCGGCTGGACGCAGACGTAGATAAACAGAGATAACACGGATAGTGGCGGAGCTGGAGTGGAGTTCATCCTCTCAGTGAGCGCTCTGTGTTCCCGCTTCCTCTGGCCACATAGACGGGCCTCTATGTGGAGCCCCGTGAATGGACTGAGTGTTTGTGGTGCGCGTCTGTGTGGGTGGGTAGTATACCGCTGCTGTGCAATGGCATCGCGGGTAAAATTTCACCGGCGTAAAACGTTTAGAATGAGCTATTCACTACATGACACTGGCCCCTTCTGACAAAAGGAATGGGTTTTTTCGGCGCTGCCCTTTGCATGAATGAACACATGCATAAAAGGGGGACACGCGCACAACCAGAACCTAATATTTACTGGCGCACGCACGCACACACACACACACACACACACAGTGGCTGCGATCTGAGGGTCATTATTGTGAACAAGACTGCGTTGTGCTGTTCTGACAGTCGGTCTGCTCTCTCTAGTGTATCCCTGCTTCTAATTATTCCCAACATGTCTCTGACTGGAAGTCTTTCAGCCTCTCTCACGGGCAGAGAAGGCTTCATCAGTGATGGCAGAAGGTGGGGGAACATAGCAATGTTCCTCTGCACGTCCACTTTGTGCAAACCACAGCACGTGGAAAGTGGAGCTTGCTTCTTGATTCGCCTTGAATTTAAATGTTCTCTCAGGCGCGTTCATTTGTCTTCCTTTCTGGCCGCTCCTCTCATGTCATGCCCGATGCATGCACACTTATATGTTGGATTGCACTCCCAAGTCGACGCTGCATTGAAGAAGATGATCAGACCGGTTTACAGTCCCACATTGTCTCAAGCAATTAGCATAGCGGAAACATCTCTTCCCTTCAGTGCTGCGACAGTCAAGTTAAATCATGTATGGTTATGCTGATGGTTATCACCAATCACACAGTGTGTTACATTCTACGTTTGAATCGGCTCCCAAGGCCCCACTTCAAAGGAGATTTGACACCTCTAATCCTAGTGTGGGAAATAGCTTAAAAAGAGACGCACAACAATGCAAGATTAATCTTAGATTTGTCATTACCTTACCTGTAATTACCTTGTATGGAATCGCAGAAATGTTCTAAAACAAAAGTGCAAGGGGTTTTCTAATCTGTAATCGATAATGTAGATTGTAATAAACATTGAAACCTACAACCGAAGCGAAAGAAAGGATGTTGCCACCCCCACAGCAGTGCGTCACAGCTACGTCAGTCGGCTATTTTAATGACCTTCCAGCTATCTCCACCTCCTGCTCCCCCTGCGCCATCTGCAAATACAGACACGCCGATAAAGTACTGATATTGATTGTTTAAGTGCTCTAAGTGGGAATTATCCATGGATTGCTGCGCGGTCTGCTGTTTGGCACATTAGGCGTTATCTGGGCCCGACAAAGTGTCACTGCCCTCGGTCTGTCTTCACCACATCACTCTCCCCACAAATTAAAGCCGCTTAGTGTGTGTTCTTTTGTTTGTTTTTAATTTGGGACTTTGCTCGCTTTGCAAGTAGTTTGACCTCTTGTGGTAGAAGTGTCAGGCACTGAATTAGATCCCTCATGTTCCAGATTCTGGGTTGTAAGATCCAATTTGCATACGTCATTTTTTGCATTTGGATGCAAACCCAAACTGTCATGCAACTGTCTTTCCCCCGAAAGATCTTGCATATGATCTTAGGTGCTTCACTTTCTTTCGGCAAGTTTCAGATGTAACACAACAATACTCTATTATTATAGTGGATTTTAAATAATATTGGTCCAACAGTGCTCATGGTTTGGACAAGATGGTGTGGCCACAAGGCTCCTACTTCCCCAACACACAGCGACACTCAGCTCCTGCGTTACATGACTCCAAGTCTTCTCATCTGTGAGTCATTACTACCTTTTTTTTATTGAACGCAGTAGGCGGAGAATTTCTACAATGAACTATTAGTCAACTCCTGGCCCCCGGTTTAGTGCTTTTCCTGCTGTGAATGTTGCCTGAAAGAACCGTAGGCTGTGAACTCTGGGCCTGGCTGCACCCATCTGCTCAGCCACTTTGGCTAGTTAGCAAATCCAGAAGTTTGACTCAAACTGTGACACATGGGCAACGTTGACTTTTAATTTAACACACGGGAGCTGTTTATATGCGCTGTAGCTCTAAACCAGAACACTACAAGTGGTTTCCGTAAACATCCATTGTGCACACACTAAGCCGGAGCCCTTCCAGGCTCACACGCCCTCGGTGTGTGTGCGATGGTGTCGATTCGCTTCGGCTCTTCACAAAGTAGCGTCCGTCCTTCTGTTGTCTTTTCCGTGTTCTTCTGACAACACCGGCGGTCACCTCGTGTCGTAACACGCAACTCCGAAGTAGCCAAAGCTGGAGAGAATCCTCCCGCTTTACATTTCACCTCCCGGGGGGGGGGGGGGGGGGTTGTGATACCTCGCTTTGCATGCGTTTTTGTTTGCGCCACTGCCACGGTTCCTCATACCTGTGCACACAGCCACGGCGGTTCCACCACTGTTCCAATGAATCCTGACTCACATCCCGTGCGTCACACCTGGGAATGTTGCGATATACGCGTTCATCACCGCAGCATTGATTGGCATCTCTGGCCACCGGGGGTTGTTTACAGTGACGTGTGACTTTTGATCTGGCGAGATGTCGTAACGCCAAGACTGGAAGCGTGGCTGCAACACCGCCCCCTGGACTCAGGTGACTGCGGCGGCGGAGGCATTAGCTGGCGCTTTCTGGTGCCATCTTTTCATCTGCTTGCCCCCTCTGAAAGGGCAGCACAATATGTGGAATACAGCCTTGGCCTTCGTTGTTGACCTATGCTGCGATTATGCTCAGTAGCCTTTTCAGATTTGGCAGCGTGATCGCGTAAAGTGGCTTCAAGTGTGACTTTCCCGTGACAGTTTCTGCTTGGCCTTTGATCGTCGCCTTAAACCCGTTTAGCAAAGAGAAGTGGGCTGTGTGGACGGTTGGTTCCAGTCCTCATAATCCCGTCGCTCTGTCTGTCTTTGGAATGTGTGTCAGACAGGGTGAGAACGGAGAAAACTGGGACAGCAGAGCCAAGAAAAGACAAGGGAGTGGGCTCTAGAGGGAACATGCCCTCGCTCTGTGTGTGTGTGTGTGTGTGTGTGTGTGTGTGTGTGTGTGTGTGTGTGTGTGTGTGTGTGTGTGTGTGTGTGTGTGTGTGTGTGTGTGTGTGTGTGTGTGTGTGTGTGTGTGTGTGTGTGTGTGTCTGTTTTAGGCCACATAAAAAGGTGGTCATGTCCTGATGGAGGAGACACACACACACACACTCTCAATTGGATGGTTGTTATGGCAACAAATAGGGTACGTCTAAGAACCCTTAGAGCCATTATTTACATTCTCATACATTTTTGGGATGAGACAAACACGGAGACCATGCTGAAATTGTGTTGTATATACAGTATGTATATTCACTTTGGTCCGTGATATGTGATCACATGTTTCTGCCCGCTCGCTATGTAGAAAATGTCTTTAGATGCACTCTACTACGGACGCTATCAAGCTGTCAATCACCGAGACGCTCATGCTATCTGCCGTGGCATTGTGTGTGTGTGTGTGTGTGTGTGTGTGTGTGTGTGTGTGTGTGTGTGTGTGTGTGTGTGTGTGTGTGTGTGTGTGTGTGTGTGTGTGTGTGTGTGTGTGTGTGTGTGTGTGCCACGACTGGTTGAAGCAGCCTCACCTGGCACGCGTCAGAGCGATCAGAGTCTGGGGCCGTGTGAGGCTGCTCACCGGGTTAAACCGGCCACCAGCACCACCCACCACCCACCACCACCACCACACACTCAGGGAGAGCTCCTGCATGACGACATGCAGCAGCAGCTCATGCAGTGTTGTCCGTGGTCTGGAGGGAGCCCAGTGGAAGTCACCCCAGTGGCTGCAACACTCCACCGGTGTGCAGCCCCACCCCAGCCCCCGAATCAGTCCGACTGGGGCCAGGCCAGGCTGTTTAAACCAGCTGTCATCCACACACACACTCCCCTCACCTGTCTTTTATTTATTCAAGACTCGGGTGACGGAGGTCCGACCTGAACGCAAGCAGTGGTACAATGTCCACTTGTTTTGCGCACTCTTTTATTTGGTTTGTGGACGTTGTGTTCCGAGTGAACTCTTGACGCCCCTGCCTGACATTGACCTCCTGCTGAACTCGGCGAGCTCTTCCCGGCTGGCGGGTCCCAGGCAGCGCCTCCGGGTCTGTACCCGGGAGCACACAGAGCATCACAGGACGGGTGTCAGCGGGTGGCACCGGGATAAGGAGATCAGATAGAGGCTGAACTTCTCAGGAGAAAGCGAGATGAGAGAGACCTCAGCGCGCCTCCGACGAGTGCCTCAGCAGCAGCGTTGTGAGGGGAGTAGAGTCGGGGGGGGGGGGGGAGCAAGGCTCCCTCTGACCTGAATATGCACTGTGATGCAAGGCTGATGCCAACATCTGCAGTTACAATATGGTATTGTAACAGTACAGTGAGCCACTTACAGTACGCAACTAATTAGCATTACTGCAAATGCATTCCAATTTACAATCTGCCCGGAGACCAGGGTGCTGCCAAAGTAATTCTGCCGTGAAAAGAGCTTCCCAGCATGTCTTGTGTTGATCTTATCGGCTGACAGTATTAGAAGTTAGACTCCCTGGGAGCGTTTCAAGGAAGATTTATTTACAATTAAGCAATTGAGCTGAATCAAGCAAGTCTATTTTCAGAGTGTTATGAATTATAATGGGATTTGGTTAATACTTTGCCAGAGTTAAATGTAATTGCGCTTTAATGTTTTTCCTGTCGCATCTTTCAACAAAGCCGTAAAAAGACAATCATCCACTTTCTGCCAATGATGGCATGGCCTGTCCACGCTAAATGGCTCTAAACTATAGCAAACACGATGAATGAGGAATAAAGAGGTTTGACAATGCCAAGCGATGGGCCCCAAGCACTCGTCCTCCATCAAGACGATGGAAAAACGAGCTGGGCCACACATCACGCGAAGGGCAGAGGAAGGTAGCGATGGGTTTGCTCCACGGCTTCCTCCTGCCCCCTGGGCTGCATGTATTCATTCATTCATTCAGTCATTAAAAGGAGGGGGAGCGGAGGCTCCAAGCCCGAGACAGCAGCCAAGATAACAGGAGGAGGATGAGGATGAGGAGGAGGAGGAGGAAACCCTGGGAGCCTTGGAGACGAGTGGCGGCGTGAGAGACCCAGTCAAGCCCGGCTGTCATCCCCGTCACTCTGACCCAGTCAGGCCCGGCCGTCGGCCCCATCGCTCTGACCCTGTTCAGCGCTCCTCTCTCCCCACGCCCCCTCCCGGCAGCCCCCGCGCCTCGTTAGCATGCTGGCGCTACAACCACAGAGCGGTGGGGCGCGCTGTTCACACCTCTGCACCCCTCACGCTCCCTCCCGCCGCCCTCTGCAAGATGGACGTTCTCTGGGTTTTGTCTTCTATTCCCCCCCCCCCTCCTGTTTTTTTGTTTTACGTTTAATGCGTGCTTGGTTCTCCGTGCTTTATTGACTAAGTTACAATTCCAGACATCTCGCTTGGCAACAGTGGATGATTTAAACCACCCAGATTGGGTAATAGAAAGCCTTTCTATCATCTGAAAATGTGATGCAACTAAAAAGATGGAGAAACGCCGGGTGGTCCCGTCTGTTTGGACCGTGAGAAAAAAAAAGGAAGCCATTTAAAAACTAAGGTCTGATTTGTGAGGCGGCTGGTTTGGTTTGATGACCTTTTTGAAATCCGGAGCGTCTTGCCGCGTCTCGAAGGAACGTTCCAGCGAACATGGATGTGAACGCACTGACCTGGAAGAAAGGCACCGGTCGATAGGGATTTAGTAAACACTGCCGCAGACCCGCACCAGCCACAAAGCGAACCTGGTGCTGTCGGGGAGGGGGCTTCCCACGCATCAGTTGCATCGGGGTGGACCGTGGCCTCGTGGCTGTCCCATTGTGCCAGTCTCTGATTTCTGTTTCTACGTGATGAGAGGGAAATAGAGTAGACTCGACATGTGCGTGTCAGACGTGTAGAGGGAGGGAACGACGGGAGGCGAGGAGATGGGAGAGGAGAGAGCGGTGGAGGTCGTTCCTGTTAGTATTCAGGCCACATGGCCACTGCATTGCAGCAGTGGCCCACTGACATACATACACTGGCTAGCACACTGGCGCACACTTTAGCACACACACGCACACACACACACACACACACACACACACACACACACACACACACACACACACATACACCAGTCAGTTGATCCTAAATGTTGCTGACGAGCTCCTCATCCAGCAGTCGTTCTCTATCCTGGTTTGAGAGGCCATTAGACATTTAAATCCCCCCACACTACAGTGTGCTGCCCATTCCCAACCAATCTATCGAGTACATCTACAATTCATGGCTTTCTTTTGATTGGAGCCACCACAGCTAACTTTTTTCATCCCAGGCTCTGTGTCAACGTTCATATGAAATGTACCTTCATGAAATGCAGGAAAGTGCTTTGCTGTGTGTGTGTGTGTGTGTGTGTGTGTGTGTGTGTGTGTGTGTGTGTGTGTGTGTGTGTGTGTGTGTGTGTGTGTGTGTGTGTGTGTGTGTGTGTGTGTGTGTGTGGGCAGGACAATGGTCAGTCGCCGCAGTTGACTGACTGTCAGCAACTATTGACTGCTTGGTTAAAAATTATGTGTACTCAACCCAGTGAAGGCAGCCCTCCCCCTTACTGTTGGCACTGAGCAACGCAGTGTGTTTGTTGTTCCACAGTTAATTGGCAGAACAACCTGTCGTCCACTCGCAGCCTTATTAGATTCACTGCTCCGTTGCTCTAGGGGGGGTGTATCGGATGTTTATCGTGGCTCTGGGAACGTTTCAGAGAGACACGGAGGACCTGAAGTAACGAACTCGGTCAGGCTTGACACGAGACCCCCTCCAAATGAAAAAAAAAATTAGATTTTCAACTCTCACCAAACGAGTGACGCACGCAACAGAATATACATGTATGTGTTCGTATGCATCGTCAACATAGAGCACCGCTAACGGTGAAGCTACATGTAGACGCCTGGCTGGGAACTCCATTATTGCTACATGAGTCAATTAGTCACCACCGGTATTTGTGTGCATGCGAGATTGAGACGCGCTCTGCCTTGATATGACAGCTGTAATAAATGGAAGCTGAGCTAAAGTGGAGTTATAGCTCCACATGGCGCTGGCTGGAGCTATGGGTTGAATGACTTGCTGCTAGCTGTGCTGCGTGGGTGGCTCCGTGTGGACATGCTGGCTTCTCTGGCTCCAGCAGTGTGTCTGTCTGTGTGTCTGTGTGTCTGTCTGGGTATGTGTGTGTGTGTGTGTGTGTGTGTGTGTGTGTGTGTGCGTGCGTATCAATTAGTCACATGTGTTTTCAATGGGGGCGTCAGTGGAATGTAGAGCAGCTTGGTTGTCCCTCTATGTTCTCTCGTCGTCTCGGGGCGCGCACCCTGCTGATGTCGGGGGAACCGCGGTTCCCCTCGGGTCCCCGTCCAGCACAGCGGAGAAGGTGCCTGGAGAAGGTGCCCGAGCTTCTTCTCAAGATGGCGGCGACGCAGTGGGGAGCACCGGCCTTGTTGTCCTGTTCTTGTCGATGACATGGCTTCCTCTTGGTAGCTGCTTCAATACTGATCTGCACTATCGCATTGGCAGTGTTTGGCGCAGATTAATATGGCTGCAGTCTAGATAGCTCATGGCGAATGCTGTAATGACCAGTAGAGGGGTGCTGTGTGTGTGTGTGTGTGTGTGTGTGTGTGTGTGTGTGTGTGTGTGTGTGTGTGTGTGTGTGTGTGTGTGTGTGTGTGTGTGTGTGTGTGTGTGTGTGTGTGTGTGTGTGTGTGTGTGTTGTGTTTGTGCCTCTCTAATTAAAGTGTTTTTTTTGGCTCTCTAATTAGCTAGTGAGGCTATTGCCTTGCTCTTGTCCAGCTGTGTGTGTGTGTGTGTTGCATGTGCGATTGTGCATGTGTGTTTCTGCCTCTCTGTGTCCACTTGTCTCTTATCAAACTAACCACTAGCTTTTGGTGAGCGGCGGCCATCTGTCTAACTACATAGGGGCGTGGTAATAAGCAAGGGAGACTATTCTTACATCAGATGCTGCTTAACCCCAGTCTACCTTTGCGGGTTCCCTGCTAACTCGGTCACCCCTCCTCATCCTTCTCTTCCAGTTTGGTGAGGTGCGGCTGCCTCGTTGACCGCCTGGTGATGAGAATCTTAACGCGTACCCGCCTTCCTGCGTCTTGTGACTGTACGCGTTTGTTTTGTTTTCATTTTGATTAAAATCGGGCTAATCGTGAAAACGCCCATCAGCTTTACTGCCTGGTGTTTAGAAAGAGGACGGGGTAAACCGTGGGTCTCTGGCGCTCTCTCTCTCTCTCCCTCCCTCTCTGCCAGTTACTCTAATGACAAGCTGAGATCTGTGTGAAGAAGGCTCCCTCCCTGATCTAATGCATAGCAGATGCTTTAAGACGGGGGGGTGGGGGGTGGAAGGAAAAGGTAGTATTTTTAGAAGGTCGCCCAGCCTTACAGCGCCTACATTAATAATTTTCAGATGTGTGTGTGTGTGTGTGTGTGTGTGTTTTGTTCCACGTGCAGTCAAACACGTCGCCCCACCGCTCGCGGGGCGACGTGGCGTGTTGATCTACAGTATCCCCGCGAGGGACACCGTAGATCAACCCTCGCTCCGGGGCGGCGATGGCGGCGCGCTCTATCACCCAGACTCCTCTTTAACGGCTCGCCCCCTCGCCAGGTTAACGGTCCCCACGCACAGACAGATGCTGGCGGCGGAGTACAGGGGGGGGGGTCACCCCACAACACGTGTTCCTCTTTACGCAGAGGTTTGTCAATGGGGACTCGTTCCACGCAATGCTTTCCCTGCTCAGGTCGCCCGCATTGGCGTCGTCAACCAGTCGACCCCCGTTTGGGTCGCACTCGCTTTGAGTTTGGTGAGCCCCCCCCCCCACCCCATGAGTCCATGACAGAATCGCCACATACCGCCTAATGGAAAACATTCCGGGGCCCCCCACCATTTCATATTGCTGAAATAATGTTGTTTTTATTTACATTGATATGTCTTCATTATTGCCTCTCCAGCCTGTGAAATGAAAAGCCGAGTGTCGGTGGGGTTTAAAAAGCATTTCCTTCTCTTCACCGTGAGACATAAAGGACACGGAAAGGACTATGCACTCAGGGTTGTGAGTGTGTTGCCAGCAGCCGGTAACCTGAACACACAGAACCCCCTCCGCTGGCTGGCGCAGCCTGCCGTGGCTATATGTAGCCCTCACACTCCGCTGATGGCGTCTCGGCCTGCTCGCCACTACGGAACGGTTGTAGCAGCTCTGAAATCCTGCAACGTGATAGGGACAATGGGCAGGAAGTGACACTAAGTATTACTAGAGTCAGTGACGTGTGTGTGTGTGTGTGTACGTCTTCATATACTCCTGGAATAACGGGATATTTCCTACCATAGGCAATCGGTGGCTGGCTGGGTTCAAAACTTGCACGCTGGTGTGTTGTTCTTCAGAGTGTGTTGAGTGGGGCGCTGGTGTAGGTGAGTTGTAGGCCAAAAGTCTTAGTCATTGGGAGAATTGTAATTTGTGTGTGAATTTACTCACGGGACCGTGTCAAAGTCGACACGTACCCAAACACAAACACAAATGACACACAGCGGGCCTCTTCCAGCCTGATGTGACATTCCCAGAGGCTTTGAGGAGTAAGAGGAGGAGGGGGAGGAGGAGGAGGGGGAGGAGGAGGAGGAGGAGGAGGAGGAGGAGGAGGAGGGAGTGAGGACCTTGGATGTCATTTGTGCCTCACAGGCAAATGGCCACACACACATACTTACACACACACACACACACACACACACACACACACACACACACACACACACACACCTCTTAAATTGTCACCTTGGTCAAAAGTTGTGCTGCATAGTGAGAGAGGCTGCTATGCCATGAGCGAAAACACAATTACTAATCACTGCATACCTGAAAACTTTTACACGTTGGACATTGTTCCTTCTTTCTCTTCAAGAACGTAGATCAAGGAATGTCATGATGTCATGACATTCACTTCTCCAGCCCCCCCCCCCCCCCCGTGCATCTGTTTCTCCCCGTGTAACCTGAATTGTGTGTAAAAGTTGGACTGGGGGACTATTGTTTGGTGTAGTATATCCTTTACATGTGGTCATATGTCAAATAACAGGAGTGTGTGTGTGTGTGTGTGTGTGTCTGTGTGTGTGTGTGTGTGTGTGTGTGTGTGTGTGTGTGTGTGTGTGTGTGTGTGTGTGTGTGTGTGTGTGTGTGTGTGTGTGTGTGTGTGTGTGTGTGTGTGTGTGTGTGTGTGGTGCAATCTGAGCTGCTGCTATTTCCATCCAGGGGTCAGCTGGTGCTAGACAGAGACAGGAGAGACTAGGAGACATCTAGTGTCTGTGTTGGCAGACATATAATCCCGAGAGCTTTAAAACAACACTCCACGATCGGTCCACCATGGCTTTCCCTTCTCTGCACTCTGAATGGAGCTCCACATCCAAGAGTTGTCCAGAAAAAAAAAAACCTGCTGAGATTTGTGCTATAACAGTTTTACTGTTCACAAGGATGTGACATAATCATAATCATAATCATATATGAGTATTAACATGTTTATTTGGTCTGTTTTTGAGCAAAAAAAGAGTGAGAATATTGACTGAATAGATTGATTGAGCTCTAATGCAGAGTTGCACCCCCAGTGGCAGGCAGTGTTGTTATCCTGCCTGTGTTCTGCTGCATAGGTTTGCATATTCGGTTGGTGAATTGAGTGTCACTGGAACAACTGGCGTGAGCTTGCTGTGTCTCTTTCGGTCACATGGATCTGCACACTAACATTTGCATCACATTTTTATTTTTTATTTTTTATTTTTTTTAAAGACCACAGCTGTCAGTCACTTTTAATGCAGCAGCAAAACACAGAAGGGTTCTGCCCTAGTAACGCCATAGGAGGCAGATCCAAGTACACACACACACACACACACACACACACACACACACACACACACACACACACACACACACACACACACACACACACAGTTTCCAGGGTAACTGGCTGTAATGGGAGAGTCCACATTAGCTGGCCTCTTGCTGAGAGGGGGTCTCTTGCGCAAATGGAATACAAAACATTGACAAGTGAAGGTTTTTGAAAGCGATGGTCGTATAGCTCATCTTCTCCCCAGCATGGTGGCGGCCTTTTATTGTGAAGTACATTTGGAGACGTTTGAAGCCTTTGTCTGGCCAGCCACCCTATTGGTTCTGTCATGGCAGCTTCCTGACTCAAGCCTAACAAGGAAATGTGAAGAGGTCACTTTGTGAAAAAAATCAATCTAGTGCAATATGAGACTTTTATTGCTGGTGCTAGAGCGGTCTCCCTTTAGTTTTGACAACTTACATAACCCACTTCTCTGGATTTTTTGATTTCTTGATAAGAACTTGTTTCATCAAGATGAGTATAGCCGGCAGACTTCCAAAGCACACCCATAACGCTGACACCGGACAGCTGTGCATTGGACAGGTCCAACATATTTAGGACCCCCCTCTCTCTCCTTCTCTGTCTTCTCTGTCTTGGTCAGCCTTTGCTGGTTGTTGCTATCCATTCCACAATCGTCCACATTTATGTCTCTGTAGTCTCAGAACCAGCAGTCCTACTGCACAGAGTCTGGGTCAGAAACCAACCTCTGAAAAAGGACAGAGTTACGCTCTACTTCCTGTTATGTTACATTATTATGTCATTTATGTTATTATTATTATGTTACATAATTATGTGTGTATGTCTACTGTGGGAGTCTAAACGGTGTTGAAATGAAACCTTTGCAGACCTTCGTAGACCTTTGCTGCCAGTTGCGCGCGTACAGATCCCAGCAACGTGATGAGTCGAAACTAATGCCACGCGAAAATAAAGCGAAACTCGCCGAGCGCCTCGATCTGAACCAGCCTGTTATCAGACTTTGGATGTGAGGTCTGATTTGTGAGCCTCGTGTCAGTGTAACCGCCGAGACACTGAGGCCAACGCCCCAGCCAAGAGAGAGAGAGACCCATCAACAGCCCAAGCCAGACAGACAAGAGGAGTGAAAGAGTCTCTCTTCAGGGTCACTTCCAGAGTCCTGGGCCACAAGGAGCCAGCTATGGGCGAGGCAGCGGTTGATGGCTGCTGTGGTGTTGATAGTGTTATATGACACAGGGAGGCCTCATGCTGAATGAACCACACCACACACCACACCCTCTGCAATAACACCAAGTCACAGAACGGGAGGCGGGAAGGAGCGATCAAATTGAAGGGACAAAATATCGACCGAGCTAAATAAAAATAAAAAGGCCACTGAAACAACATCCTGAGAGCAACTGAGAACGCGACAGACAATTACATACACAGTAATCCAATATGTTTATTGCTTCATAATCTTGCCTTGCAAAAGTCTGACGTCGGATTTAGCAACCCAACCATTTGAATGTCAGACAAAGGAATTTATCGGCTCCAACTGTGGATGTCCACATGCTTTCCCCACAGCGATGACCCAGAGAGTGTAGCTTCGGTTGCCGAGGAGGTCGCGTGCACTACTTCTGCGCACACAGGAGACACTGGACTCCACCATGCAGCCATTCAACCCGGGACACACACACACACACACACAGTCGTTCAGTCACCAACGTCCCTCGCACTCCCTTCCATGGGATTTTCCCCTCGGACACAATGCAGACCTTCTTCCCCTCCACCTGAGGGTGGCCCTGGGCCAGCCTTTCCCAACGTGCCCCACACTAGCCTGTCGCTCCATCCCTTGGCCCCTGGCCCCGGGTGTCCCCGCTGCCAAACCCACTGTCAGCTTTAGAAACGGCCTCTCTAAAGGCACACAGAAAGCGCCCACGGTCCACAAAATAACTTTTCTTTGGAAGTCACATCACATACCAAATCGGGAGTGTTTCCCCCCGTGAGCCTTAAAACCATGGGAGTAGGAGTGGGGCCTGCTAAACAGAGGCCATGTCAGATGTTAAACATCGCTTCAGTGTTTGGTTTTCGTTTGCGAAAGACGTTGCCTGTCTGCCTGTCTGAGTTCTCTGGACACGTTCCTCTGGCCACAGTGCCACCCAGGCTTACGATGCTGGGCAGACAGTGTTGGGCAAATTGGGGTTGGGGTGGAGGGCTTTTGCAGAGCAAAGAGCCCCCCAACCCACCACTCCATGGGGGTGACCCCCCCCCCCCCACCCGCCCCCCCTGAGTCAAGAGCCTGGCTGTCACCCACTTACACCACCACCACGGACCCTGTCTCTTGCCAAGGTTCCTTTTACCCATTTCCCTACGATGGATTACATGGGGTGTATGTGTGTGTGTGTGTGTGTGTGTGTGTGTGTGTGTGTGTGTCAGTGAGAGAGTGTGAGATTATTCGACTTGGACGTGTGAAACCATTCCAACAGAGTATCCTATTCTGCTGTCAGCATTGCGTTGGCACCATGCAGAGACACTTGCATAGGACTGTTGCTCTCTCTCTGACTCACATACACATGCAGGCTCTGTCTCTCACACACACACACACACACACACACACACACACACACACGCGCACAGTAATCTTGCATTCATATGGTCTAAAATTACACCTTTACCGGTAGTTTTTCCAACACATCAACACATAAGTATGCACACACACCCCACACAATGCTCCTGTGTGTCTTACTCACCCACATCCCTGTCACACACACACACACACACACACACACACACACACACACACACACACACACACACACACACACACACACACACACACACACACACACACACAGACAGAATGTTTAGGTCTCACAGAGAGCAAGTCAGTCAAATCAACAATAGACCTGTCAATCAATGTCACGTCTCCACTGTGCTGCACGGCTGGAGGCCTTCCAGAACATAGTGAGCACACGCTGCACTTGGTGACACACGGGGTCACTGTGGCTCACCTACTGAATGCCAGGCAGTGCACCTCATCCCGTCGGCCATTGTAAGGCGGATGGCACTATACTATTCTCTGATCCGGTGCAATAACTAAAGCAGAACCCATGGGGGCAGAACTGAAATGGGCGGGGCTACGCCCTGTTCCCTGTTTCATCACAGATATATTCTACAGAAGGGACACTCGCTCACTCAAGTGGATGCAGCCCTCAAAAGGAGATTATCATGTGTTTACGCAGTGGTGGACACGGTGTTGTTTGAAACCATTACATACAGAAAGCTTTTTCTTTTGTTGTTTTGTTTTTTTTTGTATATGCCATACTTAGTGCTTGTTACAGATCCCTGCCTCCACCGATATGACCTCATGACCTTTAGATGATTAATCCAAAGTCTCTCTAACATTAACATAACGGTTCATTCACAACACCACACGCTCACGTTTTCAGTGGAACAGTGGAAACCCGTGGGCCTTGTGCGGCTCAGCCCAGAAGTTCAGGCGCTGTTCACGCGGCCCGGCGGTGCCACCAGACACGCGCTCGTCTTGTTTGCAGTCGGACCAGGCTGCGCGTTAGGCGAGTTCCTCCAAATGGACCAATATTGACTTGTCTTTTGAAGAGCTGTGTTTGCGCTGCCTCATCATCACACGCGGGCCGCCTGTTACAGTGTGTCCCCCGGTGGGGTCCAGCCAAACCATCCCAGTTAGGCGCTTTCACCCCTCCAGCCGTGACCCTCCACCCAACCCCAACCACCCCCGCGGCTCCTTCCTACATGGCGGGGGTTGTCGGGTGATCGCTATCAGCCCTGAAGAACAACACCCCCCCCCCCCCTGAAGGGAACGTAACGTAAAAAGTCGCTCCAAGCGCTTCTCGTCGTCGCTGAAGCGTAACAGAATGAGACGTCTTCCTCTGGCCTGCTCCGCTCTGACGGCATGCCGTGGAATGTGAAGCATTGGCACTCGGGAGCAGCCTCTCTGTTCTCCTGAGCACGCCGGCGCCTCTTAACAGCCTCAGCGTGAACGCTAAAAGGTATTCTGTAATGCCAATGGCTTCAACCACGGCAATAACAGATTCAGGCTGGATGGAAAGCACGTG
>JAXIVH010000002.1:11824943-11829943 GCA_036785325.1 Urophycis tenuis | reverse complement strand
CTGGCTCAGTTAATTGTAAACAGATTCCACACAGAGCGCTGCACCGCCTCGATAACAACTTATCACATTCAAGAAGTTCTCTCGGACTGGTTCAAGATTTCCCCCTCCCCCCCACCCCAATTAGTTTTAAATGGAGAGCTGAGCTCCCCTCGGGGGGCTGTTTGATGCCCGGCTGCACCGGGCCGCCCCCATGCCCTCTCCGTGGAAACCATTGAAGACCGCCGGGGGTCCGGATTACTCCACAATGCTGTCATTTGTTCAATTTGACCAGCGTGCACCTGTGGGCTTCGGCTCCTTGCTCTGGCTTACCAGTGGCCCCGCCTCCCCTTTGTGACGGCTGTGAGTCCTTCCCCCCCCCCCCCCCCCCCCCACGCTGAAGCTCCGCCTGCCGCCGCCGCGACACGGGCCCGTGGGGGGACCAGCCCGCGGGGGGGGGGGGACTGCGCCAGTGGGGGGGATCGGGTCTGGGGGGGGGGATCGGGTCAGTGGGTGGGACTGGGCCAGTGGGGGGGATCGGGTCTGGGGGGGCACTGGGCCAGTGGGGGGGATCGGGTCTGGGGGGGGGACCGGGCCAGTGGGGGGGATCGGGTCTGGGGGGGGGGACTGGGCCAGTGGGGGGGATCGGGTCTGGGGGGTGGGGGGATCGGGTCCGAGCGGGATCAGTGCCGCGGCGCGCCCCCCCCCCCCCCCCCCCCCCAGCGCAGGGCCGGTGCAGGTCCGGGGGCTCCAAACATTGCCTTACTTGGTCTGGGCTCCTCGCGGAGGCTTCTTCTGCCGTTGGCTTTGCGCGCGCGCACACACAGCCATTAACGTTGAGCGAGGAGAGCCAATAAAGGAAAACACCATAAATAGGAGTTTTGGAGCGGCGTTCTGCGCACACAGTCCAGTTCATCAGGATGTAATGGGAACCACGGGAGGGGGCGGGAATGTTGTTCTGGATGTCGGTTTTGTGTTTTCACTGGGTTTGTACAGTGCATAGCTTCAGTAGGTGTGGGCTGGAAGTGTCAAAAGAGCTTAGCCAGCGCCTGCTATGGAGGAGTTGTTGACACAGGGCTTATCTGGCCCAATTAGCAGTTGGATTTTGATAATGCCGCACGCCGGCTCCTGGCTCCTTTTACCCCCTCGTGGTCAAGCCGCCTCTGTCTCTCGTCTTCTAGTTAGATTTTTATGGTTTTCAGTTCGAGTCGAACAGATTTCTGCGCCGAAAATGAAATCGGCACAACATCCTGTGTTTGGTATTTGGCCCCCCCAAAAAAATCCACATTTTGGCCTCTGCCTGGTGTTTTCATTGGAGTGCGTCACCCGGCCGGATCGCGTGTCACATTCAGTGTGAGCCTGAAGCGGGCGCGGGTTTCCAGAGGGGCTGCCTGGCTGTGTGGTGGGCCTGGCTGGGTGTCTCCTCCCCCCCCCCCCCCCCCTGCTCACCGTGCCCACCCACTGTGCCGTCTGCACAACCAGCACCACCTCCTCCCCCCCGCTGCTCCGCGCTTTGCTTTATCTGTTGTATATCACATGCACACACACACGCATGCACGCAGGCAGACACACACACACACACACACATGCGCGCACACATAGGCTGGTCATTAAGGGAGCAAAAAAATGCAGTGTTTTTTGGTCTCACTCCCACGTGTGACTCACCTAATAGGCTTGTGTGTGGACCCATCACACCAAGTTTATCTCAGGTCTACAGCACACACACACACACACACACACACACACACGGACACACACACACAGGCACATACACACACGGGCACACACACATACACACACGAATGCTTAAGACTCAAATACAAATACACAAGTTTATACGGTTTATGTGTGGAGATTAAATAACAGTTTAGGAATCGAGGAAAGAGGTCTCTTTCGTACATTCCACACTCACGCACACCCTGAAGTCACAGCCAAACATGGGCGTGCATGTGTGCGTGCGTGTGTGTGTGTGCGCACACAGCTTGATGGGCTACCTTCTGTGTTTGCCAGGATTTTAATGGCAATCTCGTGACGGTGTTTTTCTGGCACCGTTCCCCAGTGTTACTGCAGAAAATGGAATTATCGGGTCATGTGAAAAGCCCTTGCAGTGAGATCGTATTAGCACACATCGCGCACTGTGCATGCGTGCTAAGGTGCGCGTTTAGCTTTCATCGTTTCAGCGTTTCATCCATGTGGCAGCCTGCAGGGCTCTCCTCTTGATGATTCGAGAAGTGTTTGCAGCCCAAAGTTTGCAGAAAGTAGTCAAATGCGTAAACATCAACGTGACCTACTTTTATTCCTCGCAGTGTCTGGCTGCCTGGCCGTGTCTGTCTGTCTGTCTTACTCTCTGTCTAATGCCAAGCATGTGAGGTTCTGATAAGAATATCGTGTGGTTTGTGTTCAGTACAAATTACACCGGCTGTACGAACCACGGGGCTGCTGATAACATACACGCACGCACGCACGCACACACGCACGCACACACACACACACACACACACACACACACAATCGTCGTCTCACTTCACTAACCCACAATCTGCAAACAGGAGCCCTGCGCTGACGAGCAGCAGAATGGTACACCTTTACTATCTGTGTTCTCCAGGGGGGAATACAAGTACTCTTGCAAGCAGCCACACGCCCCCACACTTCCCAACTCTTTCTACCAGCTCTCTCTAATTCACCCGTTAGAAACCCCGAGACACCAGAAAGCTCCGACACTGCAACGCATGTGTACTCGCAGATGAGCCAGAGGACTGAGTAAATAAAGTTAACTAGCGTTATGCGCAAGGGACATTTGATGAAAGGAACTTCGGCAATTATCACGTTAAGAGACAGAGTTGACCAGGCATGAACCTGGCGCACGCACACACACAGACACACACAGACACACACACACACACACACACACACACACACACACACACACACACACACACACACACACACACACACACACACACACACTCTGACATCTCAGAATCGGTGAGTATAACTCTTTATGCACAACTATCCATTATTTTGCCCCTGGCAGCTGTAGCCGATAAGGTAGTCCATGCTGAGCAACAAATTAGCGCAGCCTTTTTTGGTGTTGTGGACCGAGCGAGCTCTGCGCACGCAAAGTTGTTTATTTACATAATAGTGCGACGGAAACTTGGCTGGCGTGCACTGCGGCGCTTCCTCACGGGATGCGCATGGCGGCGAAGGGAGGAGGAGGCGGCGTCCTGTACCAACCTGCGGGAGAACCGGTCCACCGCTCTCCGGTCGGATCAGGGCCGGTTCTTCTACAGTGGCCACTTCTCCCTGATAAGCTGATTTCCCTGGAGGGCCCACAGTTGGTTGAGACCTGTTAAAATAACTCTTGGCTTGCTGATTTCAACGCAGAGGGCTGGATTATAGTTTCCCTTTGCGGGGCTTAGCCATAAACCTCTCGAGCACACGGTAAACTGCTACTCTGAGAGGAAATCCACCCTAAATGAGAGTCTGAGTGAGTGTGAGAGGCCCGTTTAGTGGGCTTTTGTTTTTTGGGAGATGGAGAGCATATTTCACAATTTTGCTTTCACCATTTTTGTCACTGTTTTCGCAGTTATAAATCACACGTCTGTCTAGGAAAAACTGTTCTTTTCAGTTGCAATTACCAGAACACAGCTGGTAATTGCATTGCAGGAGTATGGTGGCCCCCAGCATTTTTTTCAATATCAGTCTTGAATCGAGGTTAGGAAGAAAGGAAGTATGTGTATATGTTGGCCTCCTTGCTCCCTTACTTTCTACTTTATCTCTCTCACACAATCTTTATCCGTCTCTCTCTGTCTCTCCTTCACACAACCATGGCATTATGTTTGCCCACAGCTACCCAGTGTGGTTCCCACAGGCTGTCATTTAATGCCACAAACCCATTGTATTGTTTGTAAAGAGCCACGTACATGTATATAATAGTTTGTTTTTTGTTGGCATATTGGATTCCGGGTCTTCAATGGGTCACATATAATGGAAGCCACCAGCACTAAAGAGCAAATCTCTAAAATATCCAAACTCAATGTATATGTTTAGATGTGTTTAGCCTGTAATCAGTACCACAACGACTAGCCCAAGAGTAACCCTGCTGGACTTGTGTGTGTGCACATGTGTGTGGTCTCACATGTGTGCATGCATGGCGCTATAAGTGCATTTCATGTCATTGAAACTCCAAAGCGAAATGTCTCATCGGTCTCATCGTGACGCCCAGTGGTTCACTGTTCACCTTCAGTGGTGAAGCGTGGCTGTGTTGCACACGCTTCAGACAGCAGTAAGACTTCACGGCGCGCACACGCACATTTACTGAGATCTCTGCCAAGCGTATGTCAATCTACTGTCCACAATGGTCATTGTAATGTTAATACAAACTTGTCTGAAAGTTTTGGCTCCGCTGGCCATGTGAATTCATAGCAGGGACTTTATTTATGCAGCGCGATTGATCGGAGATGTTTTTAATCATTGATAGTTCAGATGGATGTCGATCCATGTAATGGACAGAATTTTTCATGAGCTCTATTCTTCACCAGTATGTGACATCCCCTCCTCCAACATTCTGGGCTACCGGGATGACTTATTGATCATCACATTCAGATTTCTGTGCAGTGCATTCCTTCCAGGAAGCATAGTGTTTGTTTGCTGTGTCCAAAAGTCAAGGCCAAAGCAACGCTGGACGCTGATTGAATTGAACACGCGAGGCCCTGCAGTGCTCGACAGATATGATAAGCAATCTGCTTCCTGTCGCATTACGGTCAACAGGGCTGGTCTAGCGCTTTCTCCCTCCAGTAGCTCTGGTCTAATGTTTCAGGTTATGTAGCGTAAAATTAGTCAAGCATAAAACTGTGAGTTTGATGTAAAAAAAAAATCTAACCAAAAAAAAAACCATGATGGAGAAAACTACGGATGCAGACAACAAGTAGACTTTCCGTTCTCTCTCGATAGATCTTCTCATGTTAGATATCCACACATTAAAACTTTCTTTTTGAGTGCTCGAGTAATGACTCTGAATGCCA
>JAXIVH010000002.1:11693498-11824743 GCA_036785325.1 Urophycis tenuis | reverse complement strand
ATGGAGGAGACACACACACACACACTCTCAATTGGATGGTTGTTATGGCAACAAATAGGGTACGTCTAAGAACCCTTAGAGCCATTATTTACATTCTCATACATTTTTGGGATGAGACAAACACGGAGACCATGCTGAAATTGTGTTGTATATACAGTATGTATATTCACTTTGGTCCGTGATATGTGATCAGATGTTTCTGCCCGCTCGCTATGTAGAAAATGTCTTTAGACGCACTCTACTACGGACGCTATCAAGCTGTCAATCACCGAGACGCTCATGCTATCTGCCGTGGCATTGTGTGTGTGTGTGTGTGTGTGTGTGTGTGTGTGTGTGTGTGTGTGTGTGTGTGTGTGTGTGTGTGTGTGTGTGTGTGTGTTTGGGCCACGACTGGTTGAAGCAGCCTCACCTGGCACGCGTCAGAGCGATCAGAGTCTGGGGCCGTGTGAGGCTGCTCACCGGGTTAAACCGGCCACCACCACCACCACCCACCACCACCACCACACACTCAGGGAGAGCTCCTGCATGACGACATGCAGCAGCAGCTCATGCAGTGTTGTCCGTGGTCTGGAGGGAGCCCAGTGGAAGTCACCCCAGTGGCTGCAACACTCCACCGGTGTGCAGCCCCACCCCAGCCCCCGAATCAGTCCGACTGGGGCCAGGCCAGGCTGTTTAAACCAGCTGTCATCCACACACACACTCCCCTCACCTGTCTTTTATTTATTCAAGACTCGGGTGACGGAGGTCCGACCTGAACGCAAGCAGTGGTACAATGTCCACTTGTTTTGCGCACTCTTTTATTTGGTTTGTGGACGTTGTGTTCCGAGTGAACTCTTGACGCCCCTGCCTGACATTGACCTCCTGCTGAACTCGGCGAGCTCTTCCCGGCTGGCGGGTCCCAGGCAGCGCCTCCGGGTCTGTACCCGGGAGCACACAGAGCATCACAGGACGGGTATCAGCGGGTGGCACCGGGATAAGGAGATCAGATAGAGGCTGAACTTCTCAGGAGAAAGCGAGATGAGAGAGACCTCAGCGCGCCTCCGACGAGTGCCTCAGCAGCAGCGTTGTGAGGGGAGTAGAGTCGGGGGGGGGGGGGGGGGGGGGGGGAGCAAGGCTCCCTCTGACCTGAATATGCACTGTGATGCAAGGCTGATGCCAACATCTGCAGTTACAATATGGTATTGTAACAGTACAGTGAGCCACTTACAGTACGCAACTAATTAGCATTACTGCAAATGCATTCCAATTTAAAATCTGCCCGGAGACCAGGGTGCTGCCAAAGTAATTCTGCCGTGAAAAGAGCTTTCCAGCATGTCTTGTGTTGATATTATCGGCTGACAGTATTAGAAGTTAGACTCCCTGGGAGCGTTTCAAGGAAGATTTATTTACAATTAAGCAATTGAGCTGAATCAAGCAAGTCTATTTTCAGAGTGTTATGAATTATAATGGGATTTGGTTAATACTTTGCCAGAGTTAAATGTAATTGCGCTTTAATGTTTTTCCTGTCGCATCTTTCAACAAAGCCGTAAAAAGACAATCATCCACTTTCTGCCAATGATGGCATGGCCTGTCCACGCTAAATGGCTCTAAACTATAGCAAACCCGGTGAATGAGGAATAAAGAGGTTTGACAATGCCAAGCGATGGGCCCCAAGCACTCGTCCTCCATCAAGACGATGGAAAAACGAGCTGGGCCACACATCACGCGAAGGGCAGAGGAAGGTAGCGATGGGTTTGCTCCACGGCTGCCTCCTGCCCCCTGGGCTGCATGTATTCATTCATTCATTCAGTCATTAAAAGGAGGGGGAGCGGAGGCTCCAAGCCCGAGACAGCAGCCGAGATAACAGGAGGAGGATGAGGATGAGGAGGAGGGGGAGGAGGAGGAGGAAACCCTGGGAGCCTTGGAGACGAGTGGCGGCGTGAGAGACCCAGTCAAGCCCGGCTGTCATCCCCGTCACTCTGACCCAGTCAGGCCCGGCCGTCGGCCCCATCGCTCTGACCCTGTTCAGCGCTCCTCTCTCCCCACGCCCCCTCCCGGCAGCCCCCGCGCCTCGTTAGCATGCTGGCGCTACAACCACAGAGCGGTGGGGCGCGCTGTTCACACCTCTGCACCCCTCACGCTCCCTCCCGCCGCCCTCTGCAAGATGGACGTTCTCTGGGTTTTGTCTTCTATTCCCCCCCCCCCCCCCTCCTGTTTTTTTGTTTTACGTTTAATGCGTGCTTGGTTCTCCGTGCTTTATTGACTAAGTTACAATTCCAGACATCTCGCTTGGCAACAGTGGATGATTTAAACCACCCAGATTGGGTAATAGAAAGCCTTTCTATCATCTGAAAATGTGATGCAACTAAAAAGATGGAGAAACGCCGGGTGGTCCCGTCTGTTTGGACCGTGAGAAAAAAAAAGGAAGCCATTTAAAAACTCAGGTCTGATTTGTGAGGCGGCTGGTTTGGTTTGATGACCTTTTTGAAATCCGGAGCGTCTTGCCGCGTCTCGAAGGAACGTTCCAGCGAACATGGATGTGAACGCACTGACCTGGAAGAAAGGCACCGGTCGATAGGGATTTAGTAAACACTGCCACAGACCCGCACCAGCCACAAAGCGAACCTGGTGCTGTCGGGGAGGGGGCTTCCCACGCATCAGTTGCATCGGGGTGGACCGTGGCCTCGTGGCTGTCCCATTGTGCCAGTCTCTGATTTCTGTTTCTACGTGATGAGAGGGAAATAGAGGAGACTCGACATGTGCGTGTCAGACGTGTAGAGGGAGGGAACGACGGGAGGCGAGGAGATGGGAGAGGAGAGGAGCGGTGGAGGTCATTCCTGTTAGTATTCAGGCCACATGGCCACTGCATTGCAGCAGTGGCCCACTGACATACATACACTGGCTAGCACACTGGCGCACACTTTAGCACACACACACACACACACACCAGTCAGTTGATCCTAAATGTTGCTGACGAGCTCCTCATCCAGCAGTCGTTCTCTATCCTGGTTTGAGAGGCCATTAGACATTTAAATCCCCCCACACTACAGTGTGCTGCCCATTCCCAACCAATCTATCGAGTACATCTACAATTCATGGCTTTCTTTTGATTGGAGCCACCACAGCTAACTTTTTTCATCCCAGGCTCTGTGTCAACGTTCATATGAAATGTACCTTCATGAAATGCAGGAAAGTGCTTTGCTGTGTGTGTGTGTGTGTGTGTGTGTGTGTGTGTGTGTGTGTGTGTGTGTGTGTGTGTGTGTGTGTGTGTGTGTGTGTGTGTGTGTGTGTGTGTGTGTGTGTGTGTGTGTGTGTGTGTGTGTGTGTGTGTGTGGGCAGGACAATGGTCAGTCGCCGCAGTTGACTGACTGTCAGCAACTATTGACTGCTTGGTTAAAAATTATGTGTACTCAACCCAGTGAAGGCAGCCCTCCCCCTTACTGTTGGCACTGAGCAACGCAGTGTGTTTGTTGTTCCACAGTTAATTGGCAGAACAACCTGTCGTCCACTCGCAGCCTTATTAGATTCACTGCTCCGTTGCTCTAGGGGGGGTGTATCGGATGTTTATCGTGGCTCTGGGAACGTTTCAGAGAGACACGGAGACGCCAGAGGACCTGAAGTAACGAACTCGGTCAGGCTTGACACGAGACCCCCTCCAAATGAAAAAAAAAATTTGATTTTCAACTCTCACCAAACGAGTGACGCACGCAACAGAATATACATGTATGTGTTCGTATGCATCGTCAACATAGAGCACCGCTAACGGTGAAGCTACATGTAGACGCCTGGCTGGGAACTCCATTATTGCTACATGAGTCAATTAGTCACCGCCGGTATTTGTGTGCATGCGAGATTGAGACGCGCTCTGCCTTGATATGACAGCTGTAATAAATGGAAGCTGAGCTAAAGTGGAGTTATAGCTCCACATGGCGCTGGCTGGAGCTATGGGTTGAATGACTTGCTGCTAGCCGTGCTGCGTGGGTGGCTCCGTGTGGACATGCTGGCTTCTCTGGCTCCAGCAGTGTGTCTGTCTGTGTGTCTGTCTGGGTATGTGTGTGTGTGTGTGTGTGTGTGTGTGTGTGTGTGTGTGTGTGTGTGCGTGCGTATCAATTAGTCACATGTGTTTTCAATGGGGGCGTCAGTGGAATGTAGAGCAGCTTGGTTGTCCCTCTATGTTCTCTCGTCGTCTCGGGGCGCGCACCCTGCTGATGTCGGGGGAACCGCGGTTCCCCTCGGGTCCCCGTCCAGCACAGCGGAGAAGGTGCCTGGAGAAGGTGCCCGAGCTTCTTCTCAAGATGGCGGCGACGCAGTGGGGAGCACCGGCCTTGTTGTTCTGTTCTTGTCGATGACATGGCTTCCTCTTGGTAGCTGCTTCAATACTGATCTGCACTATCGCATTGGCAGTGTTTGGCGCAGATTAATATGGCTGCAGTCTAGATAGCTCATGGCGAATGCTGTAATGACCAGTAGAGGGGTGCTGTGTCTGTGTGTGTGTGTGTTGTGTGTCTGTAGTGTGTGTGTGTGTGTGTGTGTGTGTGTGTGTGTTGTGTTTGTGCCTCTCTAATTAAAGTGTTTTTTTTGGCTCTCTAATTAGCTAGTGAGGCTATTGCCTTGCTCTTGTCCAGCTGTGTGTGTGTGTGTGTGTGTGTGTGTTGCGTGTGCGATTGTGCATGTGTGTTTCTGCCTCTCTGTGTCCACTTGTCTCTTATCAAACTAACCACTAGCTTTTGGTGAGCGGCGGCCATCTGTCTAACTACATAGGGGCGTGGTAATAAGCAAGGGAGACTATTCTTACATCAGATAATGCTTAACCCCAGTCTACCTTTGCGGGTTCCCTGCTAACTCGGTCACCCCTCCTCATCCTTCTCTTCCAGTTTGGTGAGGTGCGGCTGCCTCGTTGACCGCCTGGTGATGAGAATCTTAACGCGTACCCGCCTTCCTGCGTCTTGTGACTGTACGCGTTTGTTTTGTTTTCATTTTGATTAACATCGGGCTAATCGTGAAAACGCCCATCAGCTTTACTGCCTGGTGTTTAGAAAGAGGACGGGGTAAACCGTGGGTCTTTGGCTCTCTCTCTCTCTCTCTCCCTCCCTCTCTGCCAGTTACTCTAATGACAAGCTGAGATCTGTGTGAAGAAGGCTCCCTCCCTGATCTAATGCATAGCAGATGCTTTAAGACGGGGGGGTGGGGGGGGGAAGGAAAAGGTAGTATTTTTAGAAGGTCGCCCAGCCTTACAGCGCCTACATTAATAATTTTCAGATGTGTGTGTGTGTGTGTGTGTGTGTGTTTTGTTCCACGTGCAGTCAAACACGTCGCCCCACCGCTCGCGGGGCGACGTGGCGTGTTGATCTACAGTATCCCCGCGAGGGACACCGTAGATCAACCCTCGCTCCGGGGCGGCGATGGCGGCGCGCTCTATCACCCAGACTCCTCTTTAACGGCTCGCCCCCTCGCCAGGTTAACGGTTCCCACGCACAGACAGATGCTGGCGGCGGAGTACAGGGGGGGGTCACCCCACAACACGTGTTCCTCTTTACGCAGAGGTTTGTCAATGGGGACTCGTTCCACGCAATGCTTTCCCTGCTCAGGTCGCCCGCATTGGCGTCGTCAACCAGTCGACCCCCGTTTGGGTCGCACTCGCTTTGAGTTTGGTGAGCCCCCCCCCCCCCCATGAGTCCATGACAGAATCGCCACATACCGCCTAATGGAAAACATTCCGGGGCCCCCCACCATTTCATATTGCTGAAATAATGTTGTTTTTATTTACATTGATATGTCTTCATTATTGCCTCTCCAGCCTGTGAAATGAAAAGCCGAGTGTCGGGGGGGGTAGGGGGTCGGGTTTAAAAAGCATTTCCTTCTCTTCACCGTGAGACATAAAGGACACGGAAAGGACTATGCACTCAGGGTTGTGAGTGTGTTGCCAGCAGCCGGTAACCTGAACACACAGAAACCCCTCCGCTGGCTGGCGCAGCCTGCCGTGGCTATATGTAGCCCTCACACTCCGCTGATGGCGTCTCGGTCTGCTCGCCACTACGGAACGGTTGTAGCAGCTCTGAAATCCTGCAACGTGATAGGGACAATGGGCAGGAAGTGACACTAAGTATTACTAGAGTCAGTGACGTGTGTGTGTGTGTGTGTGTGTGTGTGTGTGTATGTCTTCATATACTCCTGGAATAACGGGATATTTCCTATAATAGGCAATCGGTGGCTGGCTGGGTTCAAAACTTGCACGCTGGTGTGTTGTTCCTCAGAGTGTGTTGAGTGGGGCGCTGGTGTAGGTGAGTTGTAGGCCAAAAGTCTTAGTCATTGGGAGAATTGTAATTTGTGTGTGAATTTACTCACGGGACCGTGTCAAAGTCGACACGTACCCAAACACAAACACAAATGACACACAGCGGGCCTCTTCCAGCCTGATGTGACATTCCCAGAGGCTTCAAGGAGTAAGAGGAGGAGGAGGAGGAGGGGGGGGGAGGAGGAGGAGGGAGTGAGGGAGGACCTTGGATGTCATTTGTGCCTCACAGGCAAATGGCCACACACACATACTTACACACACACACACACAGCTCTTAAATTGTCACCTTGGTCAAAAGTTGTGCTGCATAGTGAGAGAGGCTGCTATGCCATGAGCGAAAACACAATTACTAATCACTGCATACCTGAAAACTTTTACACGTTGGACATTGTTCCTTCCTTCTCTTCAAGAACGTAGATCAAGGAATGTCATGATGTCAAGACATTCACTTCTCCAGCCCCCCCCCCCCCCCCCGTGCATCTGTTTCTCCCCGTGTAACCTGAATTGTGTGTAAAAGTTGGACTGGGGGACTATTGTTTGGTGTAGTATATCCTTTACATGTGGTCATATGTCAAATAACAGGAGTGTGTGTGTGTGTGTGTGTGTGTGTGTGTGTGTGTGTGTGTGTGGTGCAATCTGAGCTGCTGCTATTTCCATCCAGGGGTCAGCTGGTGCTAGACAGAGACAGGAGAGACTAGGAGACATCTAGTGTCTGTGTTGGCAGACATATAATCCCGAGAGCTTTAAAACAACACTCCACGATCGGTCCACCATGGCTTTCCCTTCTCAGCACTCTGAATGGAGCTCCACATCCAAGAGTTGTCCAGAAAAAAAAAACCTGCTGAGATTTGTGCTATAACAGTTTTACTGTTCACAAGGATGTGACATAATCATAATCATAATCATATATGAGTATTAACATGTTTATTTGGTCTGTTTTTGAGCAAAAAAAGAGTGAGAATATTGACTGAATTGATTGAGCTCTAATGCAGAGTTGCACCCCCAGTGGCAGGCAGTGTTGTTATCCTGCCTGTGTTCTGCTGCATAGGTTTGCATATTCGGTTGGTGAATTGAGTGTCACTGGAACAACTGGCGTGAGCTTGCTGTGTCTCTTTCGGTCACATGGATCTGCACACTAACATTTGCATCACATTTTTTTTTTTTTTTTTAAAGACCACAGCTGTCAGTCACTTTTAATGCAGCAGCAAAACACAGAAGGGTTCTGCCCTGGTAACGCCATAGGAGGCAGATCCAAGTACACACACACACACACACACACACACACACACACACACACACACACACACACACACACACACAGTTTCCAGGGTAACTGGCTGTAATGGGAGAGTCCACATTAGCTGGCCTCTTGCTGAGAGGGGGTCTCTTGCGCAAATGGAATACAAAACATTGACAAGTGAAGGTTTTTGAAAGCGATGGTCGTATAGCTCATCTTCTCCCCAGCATGGTGGCGGCCTTTTATTGTGAAGTACATTTGGAGACGTTTGAAGCCTTTGTCTGGCCAGCCACCCTATTGGTTCTGTCATGGCAGCTTCCTGACTCAAGCCTAACAAGGAAATGTGAAGAGGTCACTTTGTGAAAAAAATCAATCTAGTGCAATATGAGACTTTTATTGCTGGCGCTAGAGCGGTCTCCCTTTAGTTTTGACAACTTACATAACCCACTTCTCTGGATTTTTTGATTTCTTGATAAGAACTTGTTTCATCAAGATGAGTATAGCCGGCAGACTTCCAAAGCACACCCATAACGCTGACACCGGACAGCTGTGCATTGGACAGGTCCAACATATTTAGGACCACCCTCTCTCTCCTTCTCTGTCTTCTCTGTCTTGGTCAGCGTTTGCTGGTTGTTGCTATCCATTCCACAATCGTCCACATTTATGTCTCTGTAGTCTCAGAACCAGCAGTCCTACTGCACAGAGTCTGGGTCAGAAACCAACCTCTGAAAAAGGACAGAGTTACGCTCTACTTCCTGTTATGTTACATTATTATGTCATTTATGTTATTATTATTATGTTACATAATTATGTGTGTATGTCTACTGTGGGAGTCTAAACGGTGTTGAAATGAAACCTTTGCAGACCTTCGTAGACCTTTGCTGCCAGTTGCGCGCGTACAGATCCCAGCAACGTGATGAGTCGAAACTAATGCCACGCGAAAATAAAGCGAAACTCGCCGAGCGCCTCGATCTGAACCAGCCTGTTATCAGACTTTGGATGTGAGGTCTGATTTGTGAGCCTCGTGTCAGTGTAACCGCCGAGACACTGAGGCCAACGCCCCAGCCAAGAGAGAGAGAGACCCATCAACAGCCCAAGCCAGACAGACAAGAGGAGTGAAAGAGTCTCTCTTCAGGGTCACTTCCAGAGTCCTGGGCCACAAGGAGCCAGCTATGGGCGAGGCAGCGGTTGATGGCTGCTGTGGTGTTGATAGTGTTATATGACACAGGGAGGCCTCATGCTGAATGAACCACACCACACACCACACCCTCTGCAATAACACCAAGTCACAGAACGGGAGGCGGGAAGGAGCGATCAAATTGAAGGGACAAAATATCGACCGAGCTAAATAAAAATAAAAAGGCCACTGAAACAACATCCTGAGAGCAACTGAGAACGCGACAGACAATTACATACACAGTAATCCAATATGTTTATTGCTTCATAATCTTGCCTTGCAAAAGTCTGACGTCGGATTTAGCAACCCAACCATTTGAATGTCAGACAAAGGAATTTATCGGCTCCAACTGTGGATGTCCACATGCTTTCCCCACAGCGATGACCCAGAGAGTGTAGCTTCGGTTGCCGAGGAGGTCGCGTGCACTACTTCTGCGCACACAGGAGACACTGGACTCCACCATGCAGCCATTCAACCCGGGACACACACACACACACACACACACACACAGTCGTTCAGTCACCAACGTCCCTCGCACTCCCTTTCATGGGATTTTCCCCTCGGACACAATGCAGACCTTCTTCCCCTCCACCTGAGGGTGGCCCTGGGCCAGCCTTTCCCAACGTGCCCCACACTAGCCTATCGCTCCATCCCTTGGCCCCTGGCCCCGGGGGTTCCCGCTGCCAAACCCACTGTCAGCTTTAGAAACGGCCTCTCTAAAGGCACACAGAAAGCGCCCACGGTCCACAAAATAACTTTTCTTTGGAAGTCACATCACATACCAAATCGGGAGTGTTTCCCCCCGTGAGCCTTAAAACCATGGGAGTAGGAGTGGGGCCTGCTAAACAGAGGCCATGTCAGATGTTAAACATCGCTTCAGTGTTTGGTTTTCGTTTGCGAAAGACGTTGCCTGTCTGCCTGTCTGAGTTCTCTGGACACGTTCCTCTGGCCACAGTGCCACCCAGGCTTACGATGCTGGGCAGACAGTGTTGGGCAAATTGGGGTTGGGGTGGAGGGCTTTTGCAGAGCAAAGAGCCCCCCAACCCACCACTCCATGGGGGTGACCCCCCCCCCCCCCCCCCCCCCCCCCCCCACCCGCCCCCCCTGAGTCAAGAGCCTGGCTGTCACCCACTTACACCACCACCACGGACCCTGTCTCTTGCCAAGGTTCCTTTTACCCATTTCCCTACGATGGATTACATGGGGTGTATGTGTGTGTGTGTGTGTGTGTGTGTGTGTCAGTGAGAGAGTGTGAGATTATTCGACTTGGACGTGTGAAACCATTCCAACAGAGTATCCTATTCTGCTGTCAGCATTGCGTTGGCACCATGCAGAGACACTTGCATAGGACTGTTGCTCTCTCTCTGACTCACATACACATGCAGGCTCTGTCTCACACACACACACACACACACACACACACACACACACACACACACACGCGCACAGTAATCTTGCATTCATATGGTCTAAAATTACACCTTTACCGGTAGTTTTTCCAACACATCAACACATAAGTATGCACACACACCCCACACAATGCTCCTGTGTGTCTTACTCACCCACATCCCTGTCACACACACACACACACACACACACACACACACACACACACACACACACACACACACACACACACAGACAGAATGTTTAGGTCTCACAGAGAGCAAGTCAGTCAAATCAACAATAGACCTGTCAATCAATGTCACGTCTCCACTGTGCTGCACGGCTGGAGGCCTTCCAGAACATAGTGAGCACACGCTGCACTTGGTGACACACGGGGTCACTGTGGCTCACCTACTGAATGCCAGGCAGTGCACCTCATCCCGTCGGCCATTGTAAGGCGGATGGCACTATACTATTCTCTGATCCGGTGCAATAACTAAAGCAGAACCCATGGGGGCAGAACTGAAATGGGCGGGGCTACGCCCTGTTCCCTGTTTCATCACAGATATATTCTACAGAAGGGACACTCGCTCACTCAAGTGGATGCAGCCCTCAAAAGGAGATTATCATGTGTTTACGCAGTGGTGGACACGGTGTTGTTTGAAACCATTACATACAGAAAGCTTTTTCTTTTGTTGTTTTTTTTTTTTTTGTATATGCCATACTTAGTGCTTGTTACAGATCCCTGCCTCCACCGATATGACCTCATGACCTTTAGATGATTAATCCAAAGTCTCTCTAACATTAACATAACGGTTCATTCACAACACCACACGCTCACGTTTTCAGTGGAACAGTGGAAACCCGTGGGCCTTGTGCGGCTCAGCCCAGAAGTTCAGGCGCTGTTCACGCGGCCCGGCGGTGCCACCAGACACGCGCTCGTCTTGTTTGCAGTCGGACCAGGCTGCGCGTTAGGCGAGTTCCTCCAAATGGACCAATATTGACTTGTCTTTTGAAGAGCTGTGTTTGCGCTGCCTCATCATCACACGCGGGCCGCCTGTTACAGTGTGTCCCCCGGTGGGGTCCAGCCAAACCATCCCAGTTAGGCGCTTTCACCCCTCCAGCCGTGACCCTCCACCCAACCCCAGGGCGGGGGTTGTCGGGTGATCGCTATCAGCCCTGAAGAACAACACCCCCCCCCCCCCCCCTGAAGGGAACGTAACGTAAAAAGTCGCTCCAAGCGCTTCTCGTCGTCGCTGAAGCGTAACAGAATGAGACGTCTTCCTCTGGCCTGCTCCGCTCTGACGGCATGCCGTGGAATGTGAAGCATTGGCACTCGGGAGCAGCCTCTCTGTTCTCCTGAGCACGCCGGCGCCTCTTAACAGCCTCAGCGTGAACGCTAAAAGGTATTCTGTAATGCCAATGGCTTCAACCACGGCAATAACAGATTCAGGCTGGATGGAAAGCACGTGTGTGCGGCGTGTGTGTGTGTGCGTGTGTGTGTGCGTCTGCGTGTACGTGTGTGTCCGATATGTATTGTGTGAGCGTAGTGCGCCCGAGTGAACGATAGCAATTGAAATGCTTGAAACGTGTTCTGGTGACTTTCTTACTGTATTAACCGCAATGACATGTTTCACCTTCTTCTGACAAATGTACCCTTTGTAAGCCGCTTTGGATAAAAGCGTCTGCTAAATGTAAATGTGAACGCACGAGTCTGTCGGCTGTTTTAACTGACGGTTTGTGTCTCTGTGTTGCCAGGTGGGACCAGGGACATCGGGTCGGCGCTGACCAGAATGTGTTTGAGGCACCGCGGCATTGAGACCAAACTCAAGCAGTTTTCAATGTAAGGAAGGCATCTATCCTTCGCCGCTCACTCCTGTGATGGTTTGTTCATGCGGGACAGGGTCTACTTGTACACGTATTCATTATTGTTGTTGCAAAACTCTAAGCACTCTAATGGCTTACGGTATGAACATTTATGTACTTGTATTCTTACTCATTCATACTGTACTAAACTTTCATATGATATATTATACCTCCTCACCTCGCTCTATTTCTACCCCACTCATGCATAGGGGGTCCCCAGTTAACACGGGTGTAACGCAAAGCACGCACGCACACACACGCACGCACGTGTGTTCACAAGTAACTAGTCATTAGCAACATGAACCCTGCTCACCATGCTAAAACCTCTACCTAGCTCATAATCTTCTACTTATTAGGTGTTAACCTTGGAGGACAATGGTCTGGTCACACACATCACACCCTACTCTGCTGGATTCAGTAAATGGTCATAATCACACAAAAAAAAAAACTAAATCAGACAATGCGTTGAAATATGACACCAATTACGTAAAATAAAAATATACCAGTATACCGATAAAAACGACCAGATTAGATATGACTGTCATAGCTCTGTGATAAACTGTAATATCTTCAATGGTGTGTCTAGTCTGGACACACGTTGCCCCCAGACCGCGTACCTAGAATGCACATAATCCCAAACACGTACTAAACAGCACATGGAGCCATAGAAATACAGTTCTAATGATTTAGTGCCCATGTGTCTGATGGCGGGGGGGCTGGTGGCTGTTTAGTACCGTGTTACACTTGAGATGTGTGTGCAGAATGCTGGTCAGCCAGACGAACAGTCTCTTAACTAGCATTCCTTCACAAGGAGACATTCCACGCACACACACACATGCGCGCACACACACACACACACACACACACACACACACACACACACACACACACACACACACACACACACACACACACACACACACACACACACACACATACACATGCACACACACAGAGACAGACAGACAGACAGACAGACATACTTTAACGTCTCTCTCTCTCTCTCTCTCTCTCTCTCTCTCTCTCTCTCTCTCTCTCTCTCTCTCTCTCTCTCTCTCGGGTGGTGTTTCAGTAGAAATTCCTTTTGGCTCGTCATAGCAGAGCAGTGGTGGGGGGCCAGGGTCCACACACACACACACACACACTCTCTCCTTAGAGACATGTTGGTGGGTGGGACATTTCTAATTTTAGTATTGGTCTCCAGCCTGCAGCTGCCCAGATCACACACACACACGCACACACACACACACACACACACACACACACACACACACACACAGCCCTCCTGTGACGCGTGTGTGTGTACAGTTGGTTAATGATTGACGCACGTCTCCTCGACAGAGCCCCCCCCCCCCGTGCCACAGCTAAAGACACAAACAATTTTAATCATTTCTTTCTTAGCACCATTTTGTTTTGTTTGCCCGTCAGCTGTCTGTCACCCTCTGTGTGTGTCAGGTGTGAGGCCATGCTCTGTCCACACTCTGCTGCCAGTAGGACTGGGTGATATTGGCCAAATAATATGGAGATGTTTTGGGTGAAATACCTTGATATTAATTGCGACAATATTGTAGGGATGACAATTGGTGCTTTCAACAAATATTTATCAAGATTTATTTTTTTTTAATCAATAATCAAAGGTTAAGTGGGTAAACTGACAAAGTGGGGAAAGGCAAATCATTGAACAGCTAGAACAGTCTAATAATCAGTCAGTAATAATAATAATGAAAAATAATAACAGTCTGGTAAGTCCACATTACTTAGCGATAATGCAGCCTAACAATTATGCCATATCACAATATCACAACATCAATATAATATTTACATATTGCCCTAGCTGCTAGGCTCCACCCCATTGCCATCAAGCCTTTGACATTCAAAAAAGCATCCTAAATATGCGCTCTGTGTACGTGACGGACACGGTGTGTGTGTGTGTGTGTGTGTGTGTGTTTGTGTGTGTGTGTGTGTGTGTCTGTGTGTGTGTGTGTGTGTGTGTGTGTGTGTGTGTGTGTGTGTGTGTGTGTGTGTGTGTGTGTGTGTCTGTGTGTGTGTGTGTCTGTGTGTCTGTGTGTCTGTGTGTCTGTGTGTCTGTCTGTGTGTCTGTGTGTCTGTGTGTGTGTGTGTGTGTCTGTGTCTGTGTCTGTGTGTGTGTGTGTGTGTGTGTGAGAGTGACCGCATGGGCATTTAGCCGGCAGCTAACCAGTCCCTCATCACCGTGTCGCCCCCAGGACCTTCCTGGACTGCCTCATCAACCCCCTCCAGGAGCAGATGGAGGAGTGGAAGCGGGGCGTGGCCACGCTGGACAAGGACCACGCCAAAGGTGGGCGTAACCCTGCTGGAGGAGCTGGCGGAGGCCGGCCCCTCCGCTCATTAGACTAGACCCCGATTGGTCTGCGCTCGGCAACCTCCCGTGTAACAAAGAAAAGAAATCGGAGCCATAATGTGATGATTTGAAGCTGGAAGTCCGGAGAAACCGCCTGAAATGTGTTTCTTATTGCGGTTCATTTGTCATCCGCGCTCAATGCGTGGAAACGGTGAGCATCATGGCGGAGAACGTGGAGCAGACTAAAGGAGCACCTCTCACCCGTCCATAGCAGACCCGGCAGATGGACTCGGCAACAACAGCCAGTGCTGTTCTTGTGTTTCTCCCAACTCAATAAAAGTGGAGTTGCCTCCAGCCATGTGTTTTCTAAAGCAACACGATCCTCGAGGCTTTCTCACTGGTTACTCTGCCTCCTTCTTCATGTCTTTTCTCGCACCACAGACAGGCCAGCTTACTGTGTGTTACACTGTGGCTCTGCCTTTTGTTCAGCGCACTGTTGAACGTGGTCCCATATGAACCAGTGTCACCCTGCTGTTTTAACCAGTGGTCCCATATTAACCAGTATCACCCTGGTGTTTTAACCAGTGGTCCCATATTTACCAGTATCACCCTGGTGTTTTAACCAGTGGTCCCATATTAACCAGTATCACCCTGCTGTTTTAACCAGTGGTCCCATATTAACCAGTATCACCCTGCTGTTTTAACCAGTGGTCCCATATTAACCAGTATCACCCTGGTGTTTTAACCCGTGCCCCCCAGTGTAACCCTGCCTCCCCACTTCTCCAGAGTACAAGAGGGCTCGCCAGGAGATCAAGAAGAAGTCTTCAGACACGCTGAAGCTGCAGAAGAAGGCTAAGAAAGGTAAAGAAAAGCCCTGTGCTTCATGCCTCACTTGGCTCCATGTCTCCCTGCTGGGCTGTTTTCACCTCCACTCTTTTGTTGTTGTTGCTGCTGCTGCTGCTGTTGTTATTGGTTGTGATGTTTGGTCACATGAGCGACACCCACATGGTTTTAGTTAGCTTTGCCAATCAGTCTTTATTGGTGAAAAGCAAGCTTGCATGCTTCCACACGCGGGCTCTGTCACACACGCACGCACACACACACACGCACGCACACACACACACACACACACACACAGGAGAAATGGCATATGGTGTTCTGTCTGTTGCCTTTCAGTGTCCACGTAGGACATGAGACAAACATGTATGCTGCATGTAAACATGGAGACGCCGGCCACTGCACACGCTGCGATGTCTTCAGCTTTCATTTGAGTGACGGTTAGCATTGTTAGCCTGCCTCATATAGAACATTCAGGATGCTGGGAGACGTATTTGTTTTCCTTTGTGTGCTCCTCATTCTCTCTGGCACCCTACACTGTTCTAATAACGAGAGGATAATCTGACAGCAGTCTGGCTCAGTTAATTGTAAACAGATTCCACACAGAGCGCTGCACCGCCTCGATAACAACTTATCACATTCAAGAAGTTCTCTCGGACTGGTTCAAGATTTCCCCCTCCCCCCCACCCCAATTAGTTTTAAATGGAGAGCTGAGCTCCCCTCGGGGGGCTGTTTGATGCCCGGCTGCACCGGGCCGCCCCCATGCCCTCTCCGTGGAAACCATTGAAGACCGCCGGGGGTCCGGATTACTCCACAATGCTGTCATTTGTTCAATTTGACCAGCGTGCACCTGTGGGCTTCGGCTCCTTGCTCTGGCTTACCAGTGGCCCCGCCTCCCCTTTGTGACGGCTGTGAGTCCTTCCCCCCCCCCCCCCCCCCCACGCTGAAGCTCCGCCTGCCGCCGCCGCGACACGGGCCCGTGGGGGGACCAGCCCGCGGGGGGGGGGGGGGGGACTGCGCCAGTGGGGGGGATCGGGTCTGGGGGGGGGGATCGGGTCAGTGGGTGGGACTGGACCAGTGGGGGGGATCGGGTCTGGGGGGGCACTGGGCCAGTGGGGGGGATCGGGTCTGGGAGGGGGACCGGGCCAGTGGGGGGGATCGGGTCTGGCGGGGGGGACTGGGCCAGTGGGGGGGATCGGGTCTGGGGGGGGGGGGGGGATCGGGTCCGAGCGGGATCAGTGCCGCGGCGCGCCCCCCCCCCCCCCCAGCGCAGGGCCGGTGCAGGTCCGGGGGCTCCAAACATTGCCTTACTTGGTCTGGGCTCCTCGCGGAGGCTTCTTCTGCCGTTGGCTTTGCGCGCGCGCACACACAGCCATTAACGTTGAGCGAGGAGAGCCAATAAAGGAAAACACCATAAATAGGAGTTTTGGAGCGGCGTTCTGCGCACACAGTCCAGTTCATCAGGATGTAATGGGAACCACGGGAGGGGGCGGGAATGTTGTTCTGGATGTCGGTTTTGTGTTTTCACTGGGTTTGTACAGTGCATAGCTTCAGTAGGTGTGGGCTGGAAGTGTCAAAAGAGCTTAGCCAGCGCCTGCTATGGAGGAGTTGTTGACACAGGGCTTATCTGGCCCAATTAGCAGTTGGATTTTGATAATGCCGCACGCCGGCTCCTGGCTCCTTTTACCCCCTCGTGGTCAAGCCGCCTCTGTCTCTCGTCTTCTAGTTAGATTTTTATGGTTTTCAGTTCGAGTCGAACAGATTTCTGCGCCGAAAATGAAATCGGCACAACATCCTGTGTTTGGTATTTGGCCCCCCCAAAAAAATCCACATTTTGGCCTCTGCCTGGTGTTTTCATTGGAGTGCGTCACCCGGCCGGATCGCGTGTCACATTCAGTGTGAGCCTGAAGCGGGCGCGGGTTTCCAGAGGGGCTGCCTGGCTGTGTGGTGGGCCTGGCTGGGTGTCTCCTCCCCCCCCCCCCCCCCCCCCCCCTGCTCACCGTGCCCACCCACTGTGCCGTCTGCACAACCAGCACCACCTCCTCCCCCCCGCTGCTCCGCGCTTTGCTTTATCTGTTGTATATCACATGCACACACACACGCATGCACGCAGGCAGACACACACACACACACACACATGCGCGCACACATAGGCTGGTCATTAAGGGAGCAAAAAAATGCAGTGTTTTTTGGTCTCACTCCCACGTGTGACTCACCTAATAGGCTTGTGTGTGGACCCATCACACCAAGTTTATCTCAGGTCTACAGCACACACACACACACACACACACACACACACGGACACACACACACAGGCACATACACACACGGGCACACACACATACACACACGAATGCTTAAGACTCAAATACAAATACACAAGTTTATACGGTTTATGTGTGGAGATTAAATAACAGTTTAGGAATCGAGGAAAGAGGTCTCTTTCGTACATTCCACACTCACGCACACCCTGAAGTCACAGCCAAACATGGGCGTGCATGTGTGCGTGCGTGTGTGTGTGTGCGCACACAGCTTGATGGGCTACCTTCTGTGTTTGCCAGGATTTTAATGGCAATCTCGTGACGGTGTTTTTCTGGCACCGTTCCCCAGTGTTACTGCAGAAAATGGAATTATCGGGTCATGTGAAAAGCCCTTGCAGTGAGATCGTATTAGCACACATCGCGCACTGTGCATGCGTGCTAAGGTGCGCGTTTAGCTTTCATCGTTTCAGCGTTTCATCCATGTGGCAGCCTGCAGGGCTCTCCTCTTGATGATTCGAGAAGTGTTTGCAGCCCAAAGTTTGCAGAAAGTAGTCAAATGCGTAAACATCAACGTGACCTACTTTTATTCCTCGCAGTGTCTGGCTGCCTGGCCGTGTCTGTCTGTCTGTCTTACTCTCTGTCTAATGCCAAGCATGTGAGGTTCTGATAAGAATATCGTGTGGTTTGTGTTCAGTACAAATTACACCGGCTGTACGAACCACGGGGCTGCTGATAACATACACGCACGCACGCACACACACACACACGCACGCACACACACACACACACACACACACACAATCGTCGTCTCACTTCACTAACCCACAATCTGCAAACAGGAGCCCTGCGCTGACGAGCAGCAGAATGGTACACCTTTACTATCTGTGTTCTCCAGGGGGGAATACAAGTACTCTTGCAAGCAGCCACACGCCCCCACACTTCCCAACTCTTTCTACCAGCTCTCTCTAATTCACCCGTTAGAAACCCCGAGACACCAGAAAGCTCCGACACTGCAACGCATGTGTACTCGCAGATGAGCCAGAGGACTGAGTAAATAAAGTTAACTAGCGTTATGCGCAAGGGACATTTGATGAAAGGAACTTCGGCAATTATCACGTTAAGAGACAGAGTTGACCAGGCATGAACCTGGCGCACGCACACACACAGACACACACAGACACACACACACACACACACACACACACACACACACACACACACACACACACTCTGACATCTCAGAATCGGTGAGTATAACTCTTTATGCACAACTATCCATTATTTTGCCCCTGGCAGCTGTAGCCGATAAGGTAGTCCATGCTGAGCAACAAATTAGCGCAGCCTTTTTTGGTGTTGTGGACCGAGCGAGCTCTGCGCACGCAAAGTTGTTTATTTACATAATAGTGCGACGGAAACTTGGCTGGCGTGCACTGCGGCGCTTCCTCACGGGATGCGCATGGCGGCGAAGGGAGGAGGAGGCGGCGTCCTGTACCAACCTGCGGGAGAACCGGTCCACCGCTCTCCGGTCGGATCAGGGCCGGTTCTTCTACAGTGGCCACTTCTCCCTGATAAGCTGATTTCCCTGGAGGGCCCACGGTTGGTTGAGACCTGTTAAAATAACTCTTGGCTTGCTGATTTCAACGCAGAGGGCTGGATTATAGTTTCCCTTTGCGGGGCTTAGCCATAAACCTCTCGAGCACACGGTAAACTGCTACTCTGAGAGGAAATCCCTAAATGAGAGTCTGAGTGAGTGTGAGAGGCCCGTTTAGTGGGCTTTTGTTTTTTGGGAGGTGGAGAGCATATTTCACAATTTTGCTTTCACCATTTTTGTCACTGTTTTCGCAGTTATAAATCACACGTCTGTCTAGGAAAAACTGTTCTTTTCAGTTGCAATTACCAGAACACAGCTGGTAATTGCATTGCAGGAGTATGGTGGCCCCCAGCATTTTTTTCAATATCAGTCTTGAATCGAGGTTAGGAAGAAAGGAAGTATGTGTATATGTTGGCCTCCTTGCTCCCTTACTTTCTACTTTATCTCTCTCACACAATCTTTATCCGTCTCTCTCTGTCTCTCCTTCACACAACCATGGCATTATGTTCGCCCACAGCTACCCAGTGTGGTTCCCACAGGCTGTCATTTAATGCCACAAACCCATTGTATTGTTTGTAAAGAGCCACGTACATGTATATAATAGTTTGTTTTTTGTTGGCATATTGGATTCCGGGTCTTCAATGGGTCACATATAATGGAAGCCACCAGCACTAAAGAGCAAATCTCTAAAATATCCAAACTCAATGTATATGTTTAGATGTGTTTAGCCTGTAATCAGTACCACAATGACTAGCCCAAGAGTAACCCTGCTGGACTTGTGTGTGTGCACATGTGTGTGGTCTCACATGTGTGCATGCATGGCGCTATAAGTGCATTTCATGTCATTGAAACTCCAAAGCGAAACGTCTCATCGGTCTCATCGTGACGCCCAGTGGTTCACTGTTCACCTTCAGTGGTGAAGCGTGGCTGTGTTGCACACGCTTCAGACAGCAGTAAGACTTCACGGCGCGCACACGCACATTTACTGAGATCTCTGCCAAGCGTATGTCAATCTACTGTCCACAATGGTCATTGTAATGTTAATACAAACTTGTCTGAAAGTTTTGGCTCCGCTGGCCATGTGAATTCATAGCAGGGACTTTATTTATGCAGCGCGATTGATCGGAGATGTTTTTAATCATTGATAGTTCAGATGGATGTCGATCCATGTAATGGACAGAATTTTTCATGAGCTCTATTCTTCACCAGTATGTGACATCCCCTCCTCCAACATTCTGGGCTACCGGGATGACTTATTGATCATCAAATTCAGATTTCTGTGCAGTGCATTCCTTCCAGGAAGCATAGTGTTTGTTTGCTGTGTCCAAAAGTCAAGGCCAAAGCGACGCTGGACGCTGATTGAATTGAACACGCGAGGCCCTGCAGTGCTCGACAGATATGATAAGCAATCTGCTTCCTGTCGCATTACGGTCAACAGGGCTGGTCTAGCGCTTTCTCCCTCCAGTAGCTCTGGTCTAATGTTTCAGGTTATGTAGCGTAAAATTAGTCAAGCATAAAACTGTGAGTTTGATGTAAAAAAAAATCAAACCAAAAAAAAACGATGATGGAGAAAACTACGGATGCAGACAACAAGTAGACTTTCCGTTCTCTCTCGATAGATCTTCTCATGTTAGATATCCACACATTAAAACTTTCTTTTTGAGTGCTCGAGTAATGACTCTGAATGCCATCCCTAATTGTGAATATGGGGAGCTGCGGGCGTGCTGTGCATCTGCGGACTGAACGCAGTACTTTCCAGCCCTGTCTGGCCCCGACGTCCAATAAGAGCCTCATTAGAGAGACCCTGCTCTTACTGCTCAGTAAAAGAAAAAGACTTTCCCTTTGTGGACCATGTAATATAACCCAGTTTTATTTTTAACAAATGTTCTTTGCTCGTCTCACAAGGCCCGGCTTTCCCGAAAATCTCGCACAGCGCAAATGTATACTTAGCATGTATAAGGCTCAAGAAATCAAATCCGCCTTTTGGGTCTGATTGTGTTTGTAGATCTACAGAGAGGAACTCTGGTAGACACTGCAATTTCCAATCCTCTGCTCTGCTGCACGCGGCCCCTCCCGTCTCATGCGGCCCACATTGATCTGTTGTTTCTAACCACGCACACACACACACACACACACACACACACACAACTCCGGACCCACCCCAGCGGTACCTGGCCCGTCACGAGCAGCACAGAACGTACCAGTAGCCACGGTCACACCCTAATATAGTCACGATAAACGCTGACGGCGTCCAGGTATGTTTAAATCGCGCCGCGATCCGTGGGTTCTGACGGAGGTCTCTCAGCTGTTGTGAGGGCCACTGATTCCTCACTGATTCCCGCCCGGAGCGCCGGAATCAGTGAGGAATCAGTGAAGAGGATGAGCCGTGTTCGTCTGGAGCACAGGAAAGCCTCGCCTCGGCCTGAACCCCAGTTTGCAAATGAAGCGGTGGAAAAGTGGGAAAGCCGAGGTTGACCACAAGCTAGACTGGCCGCACCACAGATGTATCCCGGTCTGATTGCGCAGACAACATGATGGCATTTCCTCCTGATGCAGTCATGTCGTTTTTTTTTCCTGTTCTTATGGGGTAAGACAACATGATTTGCCCGCGGACAAAACCGCGACTGTCTGCTGCTCTTGCAGCAGAGCGGCCCCCTTTGGCAGAGTCCTCTGGGTCAGAAACCTCAGCGCAGGACGCCAGGCCCTTTGTTTATCTCGAGACAACGGAGCATACCAACGGATTGTAGCTGTCTTTAATGGGCCTTTCACATGGGGTGTGTGTGTGTGTGTGTCTCAAGGGCTGTTATAGTGGTCGGAAAAGTCCTTTAGTGGCTGGCTTTATGTCATCCTGTGCAGTCGCCAGTCTTCCTGCCACCACAGAGAACTCAAGAGATATTACTGCTCCTTGAACACACACACACACACACACACAGGACGTAGTGACTCGATGACCTTGGCGCCTCCTCGTCTTCCTTATGCTTTCAAGCGTCACATACGCGTGTCAAGCCAAGCTCAGATGTGCTCACACCTAGACCCTTGACACACACACACACACACACACACACACACACACACACACACACACACACACACACACACTGGGGCACACAAACCCATGGAGCACGCATTTATGCACACACACACACACATAGACTCACACACACACACACACACACACACACACACACACACACACACACACACACACACACACACACACAGGGGCACTCAAACAACCACAATGAGAAGAGCCAGGAGATCATGCATATGGTAGTGAGGTCATTGTCCTTGGTCCAGCTCCAACTTGCCACTTCTGAACATGACTTTAGCTTGAGGAGAGAAAGACCCTCGGGCTGACCATGAAGGGTCCATCCTTCCATCCTTTGTCCATCTCTCTCTTCCCAGGCTGACCAGCTCTCTGTGCCCCTCTGACTCTATATCTGCTTCTCTCACCGTCCTCCCTTCTCTCATGCTATGTGGACCCCCTGATAGTGAGGAGATTGTTGTTGATGCCGAAGAACAAGAAGTGCCAGGAACTCCATATAGTTTAAGCTGAAGTTGTTTATTGGTCTCCTACGAGGAGAAGCAGAGGATTTCATCAAGCAAGAGATTTGTGCGTGAATCTTCCTCAGTTCCTTCTGCCTGCTCCCGGAAACACAGTGTCTTACATACAAGTCTCAAACCGGAACAGCATGACAGGAGTGTCCCATTCTGATTGGCTTATAATGTATAAACATCACATGTTACTAAGCAGAATTGACATGACGTAGGTGTATCCTTCAATCACTTTATGTTATGTCTCCAAGTTCCAGAGAGTCAGACTTAAAGTCGCCAAGAGGAATACAATCTTCACTATGTCCTTCAGAATGTCAGATCAACCTAACCGTACCATTGCTAGATAATATTTTTCCTAACACCCCCCCCCCCCCCCCCCCCCCCCTCCCCTGTCTGTCTCCAGGCCGTGGTGATTTCCAGCCCCAGCTGGACAGCGCCATGCAGGATGTGAACGACAAGTACATCCTGCTGGAGGAGACGGAGAAGCAGGCCCTCCGGAGGGCGCTGATCGAGGAGCGGCAACGCTTCTGCTGCTTCGTTGCAATGCTGCGGCCCGTGGTGGTGAGTGGACCGCACCGCGGCACACAGGGGAGGATGTGTTAACAGGGCACCAGTGTCTCAGTCACACAGACGGGCATTCATGTGTGTGCATGTGTGTGAAAATGTGTGTGTGGTGTGGGGTGCGTGAGAGACAATCTGTTTGTTTTGCTTCTGTGATTCTATTACCGTTGAGTCTAAATCCCTCCTCTCTCTCTCTCTGTGTGTGTGTGTGTGTGTGTGTGTGTGTGTGTGTGTGTGTGTGTGTGTGTGTGTGTGTGTGTGTGTGTGTGTGTGTGTGTGTGTGTGTGTGTGTGTGTGTGTGTGTACGTGCGCGCGCACTGAAGGATGAGGAGATCTCCATGTTAGGAGAGGTCACTCACCTCCAGACCATCTCTGATGACCTGAAGGCCCTGACCTCTGACCCCCACAAACTTCCCCCTGCCAGTGAACAGGTGAGCGGCCCCAAGACGACAACAATGGCGGCGCAGACATTTCCTACCGCGTTTTAGCTGATGTCATGCAACTCCATGTCGTATCAACTCAACTGGTATAACGGAAACGCAAATGCCTTAAAAGCGTCTGTGTCATGAAACCATTTGAAATAAATGTTGCCCCATTCCAGGTCATCATGGACCTGAAGGGCTCTGACTACCATTGGTCCTACCAGACTCCGCCCTCTTCCCCAAGCGCCACCATGTCCCGGAAGTCCAGTATGTGCAGGTAGGCCACGCCCCCCCACCCACCCACCACCGCCACCACGTCCACATCCACCCCCAGGCTATCTACACACACTGCATCGGTATCAGAATCAGGCTCGCCTGCCAGAGCGGCCCTGGGAATACCAATGTCAATAGTGACCCCCCGAACCGGGCTCGCAGAATGGGGGGCTTGTCAGCCTGCACCACCGCTGTTGGTCTGGGATGCGGGGGAGATAGCCTCCATTCACGGCCCGACACCAATCACTACAGTGGCTGACGCTGTGGCTCCGTTTTGCGATGCCACTGATTGCTAACTCGACGACAATCAGAAAGCAACACGGCCTATGAATGAGGCAAATAGCTGGGCTGCTGTGCCTCCATGCTCCTCCGCGGTAAGAATGTGACACGTCGTAAAGGGCCCGTTATGCTCGGCCTCCCGAGCACGGTCGACACGCCGGCCTGTTGGGAACCAATAACCGCTGGTGCAGCTGTCGGCGTGAATTACGAGCTACGAACTTGTGATTTGAATGTAACTCTGCACGGCATCTGAAAGCGATGAGGTGGGGTTCGCTATATAAGGTTGCGTTCACGATACTCGTCAAGGTTCCGCAGTCGCTCGCTCCAAAACAATTCAAGTGCTTCGATTTGGAAAGTAGTTTACCTAGCTTGGAGGTCACAAATAATGTCAGCAAGTGTTCCACAACAGTTAAACGCTATTTATAAATGGATGAAGTCACTGTCGCTTTCCCTCCAGCCAATAGGCTCTGAGGGAGAACTGCTATTGGACTTGTATGTGTCTGCCCCCTGGTGGGCAATCTGAGTCAATGCAGTTCCATCATTTAAAGTGGCTCCTGTATACCCCTGTGGACTATTTCATAATTAATCAGAGTTGTATTAGAATAATAAAAAATGATGACAAGCTATAGAAGTTCTCTTATTTATTCTCTTTCAGAGACTTTGAGCCACCTTGACCCCTTGACCCAGCCATGACTGTAGAGAGCATGCGGGTGTTAGAATTTAGCCAACGATACAGACCATTTGACTTGCACACAGAAACACGATGCAACAGGGGCTGCTACAGCATGTTTGTTCCAGACCATAATAACCCCTAGTAATGCACAGGCAGACCTTTTACCCTGCCTGTCTTTGTTTGGATGATGGCGGGGAAACAGAGAGCCATTGTTTTGTTTTGGCTTCCCATCGCTTAAGGGAAAGCCCTTGTCGCTTGAAGTTGAATTCTTCGAATGCACTTTTTTTTTTTTTTTAAACGTCATTTAAATGTTGCTCCTTTCATTCAAGTGTTGTAGAGCACATTTGTCATGTTCACCTTCGTCATGTCGCAGTTTACGATGTATGACTTTTTCAAACAGAAATGTTGTCGAGTAAGTTGTGTCACATCATTGACAAGTGCTTTTCAGTCAATGTCCTTTTGAAACACGTTTCAAAGAAACACAAGTTTTGGTTCATTTTAATTCTGTGATAGTAGTGAGCACACTAAGTAAATGACGTGGTCGTGGCCATTCTGAAATCCTTCTCACCCACGCCCCTGTGAACAACAGACACACGGTGCAGGTTTTACGTGTGGTGCTCATGCCTGATGTCAGTGTGTCATCATTTTGTCTCGTCCTGGTTTTATTTGATTTCCCTGAGTTGGTCTCTCGGCCACTGCTTGCTGCTGCATCTTGGTGTGTTGTTTTAATTGTTTACCCCCCCTCCCCCTCCCCCCTTGTCCCAACCCCAACGCCCCCCATGCCACCCACACACACACACACACACACACACACACACACACACACACACACACATTCTCTCCCTCCTTAATCCTGTCTCATTGTCATCTCCGGACAATTCCCTTCCCCTCTCCTCCTCTCCACCACCCCACCCTTACAACACCCTTCTGTTCATATCTCCCTCTGCTCCCCCCCCCCCCCCCCCCTTCTCCTCCTCCTCCTCCTCCCACCTCCTCTGCGCTTGGCAGTAGTAGTCTGAACAGCGTTAACAGTAGTGACTCCAGGGGCTCCAGCAGCGGCTCTCACTCTCATTCTCCTTCCTCCTCCTCCTCCTCCTCTTCCTCCACTTCCTCCTCCCACAACCTGATCCACAACAACAACAACCACCACCACCACCACCACAACAACAACAACCACCACCGCAACCACCACCACCACCACCACCGCTACCGCAGCTCCACGCTGCCCCTGCAGGCCCCGCCGCGCCTCTCCAGCATCTCCTCCCACGACTCGGGCTTCACCTCCTCGTCCCACGACCAGTACGCCCCGTCCAAGTCGCCCTCGCCCATGCTCGCCGAAGCAAAGGTACGCCGGTGTGGGTGTGTGGGGGTGTGTGTGTGTGTGGGTGTGGGTGTGTGTGGGTGGATGTGGACAATGTCCTGGTCTCTGAAAGTTCTTTCTCCCTGGTTGATTTCTGCATGACAAAAAAAAAACAACAACCAAAAAACCCACATATCCTTAGGTGTTTATTTGTTTTCAGTTAGTTTAGTTTTAAGTGCGATGTCCTTAGCAAAGTGTGTTACTGTCCGTAAGGTTTACAATATATAAAGAAGTCAAGGATTGAAATGTTTGTGCCCTGCGATGTAAGATGCAAACATGGGTATTTAGACTTGGATGAAGGTGCTCTGAGCCTGGGTGGAGGTAGTGAAGGAGTCTCAGGGGAGGGTTTACAGAACAGTTCAAAAAGAAAGCAGAGGACTCCAGCCCATTTGATAAACTATCCAGTGCCTGGTTCCCACAGTGAAACCCTGGCACAGCACAGGAACGCCAGGCCTCCTGGACAGTAGTTAAAGAGCTTGGGATCCTAGTGAAGTCATTTCCCTGTTTTGATTATAGCGTAAACGTAAGAGGAAATTAGCCTTCTCTTGCTGTGTCTCCACTGCGGCCCAGTGAGATCCAGGTCAAGTCCAACCACGTCATTTAGGAGTCAGTCTCCGTGACAGACCTGCGGTCGGCTTCGGGCTTCCAGAGGACTCCAAACCGCACCTCTCTGCCCAAAACCGTCCGCTGGATTTATGGCAGTGAAAAAATGAGCCGTCGTCGGCCGCACAACCAATCAGCGCGCATCCGCGGCCACATTCTGGCTGTCATCCGGCACTCATTAGCAATCAGCTCCGAGTGCCCGACCCCTCCAGTGTGTTGAAGGGAGGGCGGGGGTTGGGGGTGGGGGGTGGGGGGGAGGGGGGTACTTCCCAGCTTGTGGTTCCCGGGTTGAGCCGGGCCCCCGGGGGCCAAGTCTCTGTGGGGCGCTCGCCAGCGAAGCGGGCAGATGTTTTACTGGCCCCAGCGGTGCGCAGCAATACGCTCTGATGCCCCGCGCTAATGGGATTGAAATGGAGGAGGGCTTGGCCCCCCCCCCCCCCCCCCCCCCCCCCCCCCCGGCCGCGCGGAGCTCATTGACTGCGGGGCGGCCGGGGAAAGACCCTGGGAATGTGTCCGGCCCCTGTCGCCCCGCCCCTGTCGCCCCGCCTCTTAGCGCCTCCCTGGCCGCCGAGGTCTGCAGCGGGGCCAGAAACAACGGCCCTCGCTCTGCAGTTTCTGCGCCAAGTAAAGGGCTGCCAAGAGCCCCAGAGAAGCCCCCTCCCCCCCCCCCGCACACAATCACACACACACACACACACACACACACACACACACACACACACACACACACACACACAGGCAAGACAGACCACGACAGGCTCCTGGTGCATTGCCGCGTATCGGTGTAGCTCTCCATAAAATAGGACAAAACCCCACCAGCGTCTTGTTCCCACGGCGTGTTGGCCGGCCAGCCATGTTAGCCACTCTTTAGGGTTCTTTTTGTTTTTGTTTTGTTTACCAAACGGTTCGATTAAAGCCTCCCGCTGAGAATACAAGACTTCCCCACAGACGCCCCAACAATCTCTCTTTGCCGCACCGAAACCCCCCCCCCCCCCCCCCCCCCGCGCTCTCTCTGCGGCGACGTGACGTGAACACCAAGCCACTGGACCCAGCTAGCGGGCCCCCCCCCCCAGGCTGTGCTTTGGTGGACACTGCTGAGACTGTAGGAAACGCTGCTGCTTCCTCTGCTCCTCCTGCTCCTAACAACTGGCTCCTGTCCTGTGTTATTAACCACCTCCCCCACCCACCCCCCTCTTCCCAACCTCACGTTCTCTTGCTTTGCTTTTTTTTTTTGCCACACCTTTCTCTCGTTCTCTCCTTACTGATGTGGCTGCTCAACACTGCACCCCGTCTGTCTCTCTCTTTCTCCGTCCCCTTCCCTCATGCTCTCTATCCACCCCCCTCTTTCTCTCCTTGTATTTCTCTCTCTCTCTCCTTCTCACCCCACTCTCTCCCTGGCTCGCTCTCTCTCTCTTTCTCTTCTCTCTCTCTCTCTCTCTCTCTCTCTCTCTCTCTCTCTCTCTCTCTCTCTCTCTCTCTCTCTCTCTCTCTCTCTCTCTCTCTCTCTCTCTCTCTCTCTCTCTCTCTCTCTCTCCCTCCCTCCCTGGCTCTCTCTCGCCCTGTCCCCCTCTGCTCAGTCCTGTCCCAGTTCCAGCTCCTCTGAGGCCTCGGAGGTCGCTCTGCCTCACGCCGACTGTGGTGACTCTCCGCTCGCCGCCAACGTGCCTCCGCACACTCCCGACAAGGTGACCCCCTCACCCCCCTCACCCCCTCACTCCCTCACCCCCTCAACCCCCCCCCCACCCCCGCACCGCTTGTCTAACCTCCCGCTGGCTCTCTGTATAACCATCCCTCTGCGGGGCGTCTTCGTGGCTCCCCTTCAAAGTAAAAGCTCGCCGTCTGCTCTCTCTCTCTCTCTCACGCGGCCCGTGTGAGGAGGCAGGCTGCCGCGGGGCTTCAGGAAGGTTCCCAGGGTTCTGTTCTCCACCCGGGTCATTCGTGTTTGTGTCACAATGTGACTGCTGTTGTGATTGTTACCATAGTTATTATTCATATGGTAATAACAGACAGACTTATTTTGGATTGTGATCCATGTGCATTTTTTTGTATGATTTTTTAAAATGATTTATATGAGTTTTGTATGAGTTATTTTGCTCCATTACTTCATGTTATTTTAGTTTTCTTGTTGTTTTTATCATTTCATTAATTTTGGTTTTCCATTTTGTGTTTTCCTTTGTGTCTTGAATGTTCCTTGTCCCCCCTCCCATCCCCCCCCCACACACACACACACACACTACACACACTACACACACACACACACACACTACACACACACACACACGCACACACACACACCCCGCCCGTGCAGCTGACCAATGGTTTCGACCACTACGCCCCGGCTGCAGACTCCCCCTTCCTGGCCAGCAGGCCGGGGAGTCTGGGCTCCGGGGGGGCCTTCCCCCTGCTGCCTCCCTCCCCTTCCTCCTCCACCTCCTCCGCCTCCTCCTCCACCACCACCTGCCCCTCCCGGTCGTGGCTGCGGCCCACCTCCGCCCTGCTCCCCGACTTCCCCCACTACTGCACCCTGAGCGCCGGCATGCTGCCGTCGTCGCGGGTGCCCAGCTGGAAGGTCGGTCCGCCACGTCCTCGTTCATTTCGCTCTCTCGCGGCGCCCGCACGGGCACCGACACGCTAGCAGATCAGAGAGGAGAGGAGCCAGATGCTCGCCTTCTAACCTGTAGCGGCAGAAGGCTGTTTGCTAGTTTAATCACCCTGCACCCATTGAAACCAATCAGGAACAGCGATGGCATAGCCGCTTGTGCAGCGGAAAGACAAGAAGGGACGGTCCGCAGCAGCAGCACAGTGTTGTGATCTGTGTGTCTCTGTGTGTGTGTGTGTGTCTGTGTGTGTGTGTGTGTGTGTGTGTGTGTGTGTGTGTGTGTGTGTGTGTGTCTGTGTGTGTGTGTGTGTGTGTCTGTGTGTGTGTGTCTGTGTGTCTGTGTGTCTGTTTGTGTGTGTGTGTGTGTGTGTGTCTGTGTGTGTGTGTGTCTGTGTGTGTGTGTGTGTGTGTGTCTCTGTGTGTGTGTGTGTGTGTGTGTGTGTGCGTTGGCGCGCCATAGGACTGGGCTAAGCCGGGGCCCTACGACCAGCCCATGGTCAACACCCTGAGGAGAAGGAAGGACAAGGACCACCCGCCCGTGGCTGTGGACACCAACGGCTGCGCTAACGGTGACGGCCGGACCAGCTCGGCGGCCGCCCCCGTCTCTGCCCCGGCCGCCTCAGCGCCTGCAGCCGGCGGGGCGCCCACGTACCCCCTGGACACAGCGGAGGAGCTGGGCTGCAGGCCCCTGGCGTCCTGTCCCCAGGTGAACTCATAGCCACTGCTGTGCACACTTGCTCGGTGTGGGCTTTGGAGGTCTGCTACAACAGAAAAAACTGTTTTTCACCTGTTTTTCATGGAAACCTGTTGACCTCTTCACTACCTAATTTCCACCTCCCAACTTCAGCCTGAATGACTCGTCTAACTCCATCGGCTTCTAACTCAGTAATAACCAAGTATATCAGAATCAGAATCAGAATTCTTTTATTGTCATTGTACCTAGGTACAACGAAATTAAAAAAGCAATCACCATATCAGTGCAGTAGACAGAGTAGAAAAATAAAAATAAAAAATAAATAGAAAAATAAAAATAAACAATATAAACCTATAGACAAGAGACAAGAGGTGAGTGCACAACTGGAGGATTTAACAGAAATAAATATGTTGAAATAAATACAGATTAAATTAACAGATATAGAATGGGGGGGTGGGCTGATTCAAAACCAAATGAAGGCAGAATGCATTTGGTGACAGCCGGCTGTTGAGCTGAGCTGCTTCGAGCACAGCAGCATTCAGGTCATATCTTTGTATGATCCGGGCATCTATTGGGTCATGCATGTGCAAAAATAGTCTTCGTCTACTTTCATTTCTGTTTCTGATAGGGATGGGGGGGGGAAAAGATGTAAACCATACATCAAAGTGTGTACAATGTAGTGGCATCTGACAGAACAGACTTGGCAGAAACGGAATACATAAGTGGAGATGGAGGGGAAAGGTGAGGGAGGGGCTAATTCAGTTAGTTGCAAACTACAACCTCACCACTAGATGGCACTAAATCCTACACACCGCACCTTTGAAATCGTCCATACAACAGTAGAATTGTATCCTGCAGTCTGTGTGTGTAACGCCTGTCCTCGTGTCCCCCAGGCTGCTGAGCTGGAGGCCCATGACGAGCTGGCCCTGGCCCTGTCCCGGGGCCTGCAGCTGGACACCCAGAGGTCCAGCAGGGACTCCATCCAGTGCTCCAGTGGATACAGCACCCAGACCACGACCCCCTGCTGCTCAGAGGACACCATCCCCTCGCAAGGTACACACACGCACGCACGCACGCACGCACGCACACGTGCACGCACATACACACACTGAATTGGACAATTCTATCACCAAATAAGCCACCCAGTGCATGGTTCCCTCACTGACACCCTGGCCGAGATGTGAACGTGCGCTTCGTGTCATCTGTTCACTGATGAGCCAGATCACCGTGCAGTCCGCCTTCATGTTTGATGCTAAGCACAAGACACACAAGGGCATCCTCCGCACATGCAGTTTGGGGTCGAACCAGCATGCGCTTGAGTGCATGATATGTAACACAATACGTGATCGTGTTCACCTAGTTTCTGGTTCACGGAGAGGCTCCCCTCTCTGTTTCCCCGTCTGTCTGTCCATTGAATCGGAGAGACTCAAACAACCCAAACCGGTGGCGTTCTGGGCTCTGGGGCCGTGTTAGTGCACGTATTCACCAAAAAAAAAAAAAAAAAACTTGCACACTCGGTGGCTTGCAATGTAACAACACCCTTGTATGAGTCGTTGGGAGGCCTAGGAGAAGCGGAGGCCCTCTTGGCTCTTGTGTGCGTGTGTGTGTGTGTGTGTGTGTGTGTGACTCACGTCTGTGCACCCGCAGCGTCCGACTACGACTACTTCTCCATGGCCGGGGACCACCAGGAGCCGGAGCCGGCGCAGCAGCAGCCCGACTTCGACAAGTCCTCCACCATCCCCCGCAACAGTGAGATCAGCCAGTCCTACCGCCGCATGTTCCAGGCCAAGAGGCCCGCCTCCACCGCCGGCCTGCCCAGCACGCAGGCGCCCCACCCGGCCGGCCAGCCCATGTACCCCGGGGGGCCCTACCCCTCCACGCCGGTCCACGCCGCCGCCGGTGGCTACCCCCCCGCACCCACAGGTGACAACCGTGGCGTCGTAGCGCTGTTACATCAGCATGAATAGATTGGGCGCTGAGCGGGTTTTAAAGCTTTCTCACACTGTAGGAGCAGGGGGGTGCGGCATAGCTCAGTGGGTAGTAGTAGTAGAGCAGGTCGTCCACTCACCAGAGGGTTGCCGGTTCGATCCCCACCCCCAACTGTCCACATGACAAACCCCACAAAGGTAATGCAAATGTACTGATTGAAAGTACACTTTGGACAATGGCGGCTGCTAAATGTAAAATGCTGAATGTGTCAGGTCATGGAAACTAGAGACACAAGTTGTTTGGAGCATTTTGAGTTATTCACAGATTCTGAGTAGTTTCTAAGTAGTTTCTAAGCTTTCCAACGATGTGTAACACATGGAAATCTGATAATATTTGGAGACGTTGTGGCCATTTGAAAGTAAGAACATCACAAAAGCTAAAACTGAGAAAAAGCCTCCTAAAGATTTGCAGTTATCACCTCTCTCTATTGGCACACCCGATTTCAACACAAAATGTATACTTTTAAAGAAACCAATACTGTTATCTGAAACATGGAGAGGCTTCTCTTTGATCTCAACTAACAGATTCTGCAAAAAAAACGAAAATCACCCATTTTGAAAAAAATCACTTCTTTGTTAATTTGCACAAATGTTGTGTTGGTGACTTGTGTCCTTGGATTCCATGACCCGACACAAATGTAAATGGGAATGAGGGGTTGCCTGTACCGGTCTTGAATGCATTCCCTAAGACATCACATGATTTCCGTCGCTCTTTGCGTACACAAACAAGTAGAAAATGCGTGCGAACGAGCTTGAGCGCCCACGCTGCACAAGAACAGATGCCTTCAAGCTGCGCGTGGCTAACACCAGACCCCCCTGTTGTTTCCTTCCCTGCCGCCGCCCCCAGGCTCCTGCTACTCCAGCCCGGGGCCGTACTCCGGCTCCTCATCTTACGGCGCCCCTGGCTCGTACTCGGCCAGCCAGGGCCCGCTCATCATCACGCCGGGCGTGGCCACCATCCGCCGCACGCCCTCCACCAAGCCGGCGGTGCGACGCTGCGGCTCGGTGCCGGGCGGCGGGCCCATCCCCATCCGCACCCCCATGGTCCCCGCCCTGATCCCCACCGTGCCCGACCTGCCCCGCCTCAACGGCAGCAGGGCCGGCGCCAGGGGGGAGGAGGAGGAGCAGGAGGCGGCGGCGGCGGCGGCGATGGCGATGGCGAGCGGAGAGCGGGGCGAGGAGAGCCCCCTGTCCCCAGGCCGGGGCAGAGAGGGGCCGCCGGCGGACTGCTGGAGCGGCCAGGCCTCCACCAACCCCCCCGCCTACGGCTGGGGGGGCTGCCAGCAGCCCGGTGGCGGGGCCCAGGAGGAGTGGGAGGGAGAGGAGATGGAGGGAGAGGCGGAGGAGGGGGGCAGCATGCTGGCGGCCATCCGCAAGGGGGTGAAGCTGAAGAGGACCCTCACCAACGACCGCTCGGCGCCGCGCATCGCGTGATCACCGCGCGTCGCGATTGCGTCCGACGGTGCGAAAGGTCCCGCCCACACATGCCTCCACCGCCGCCCCACCCTCCTCATCACTAATGGCGGTTCTGAAGCGGATAGGAATGAAATGTACAAAAAAAAAAAGTATAAAAGGGCTTCCAGAGGCTTTTATTGTGATACACCTTGCCTTTCTTTTGCACCACCTAGCATGTTCCGCTGCCAGCCGCCGCACTAGAGCACATACTATCAGGTATTATCGCTCAGAACGCCAATGCGTTCAGACTGCTGCACACGTCTTGTTCGCTCACACTCACTCGGGACACGCTCGGGGAATTTCCTTCCAATGTTTCGTAGCGCCGGGCGTCCGGACGCGGCTAAACGGAGGGTCCATGGAGCGGGCGTTTCCTCGGCCAACCCGACCCAGCGGGTGCACCGTCACCGCGGGCGCCACCCGACTCAACCGGAGTTAACTGGGGGGGGGGGGGGGGGGGGGCAGCGGCTGCCGGCCGTCAGCCCCTCCGCAGCCCTCAGCGTCTGCCAGCCACACGCACGCCAGCCGGCCCACACAACGGGACAGCACCCATTGGACGCCGTGGACGTGAGCGCAGCCCGCTCCTTGAGCTGGCGAGCCGGGGCGGAGGCGCAGCCCAAGCTTTACGGGCCGGGCGGCCCCGGAGGGACGGTGGCCCCCGAGGGACATGTCGCGGTCAGGTGCTTGGGTTCCTGTCGCTCCCCCCGGCATCCTCTACTAGGCCTTGTTCCTGTTCTCTTTTTCATGATGCCAAATCGTCTGTTTGGAAATGGCAACGTCGCTAGATATGACATGATTTTGTACGTAATGCGTTTTATGTTGTTTTGATCTTGCTCCACTCTACAGCAGTCACATTACTTGTGTAAACTGTACCTATCGCTTTCTACCCTGCTGGTTCTGAAGCTATAACTTTTTTTTTTTTTTTTTTTTACTAGATCATGTACATTTCCACATAAAACAGACCTTTTGCCATTACAAAATATATATTATCTTTGATTTATAAATGTAATTAAAACAAGATATGACGTTTAAGATTCATGTGGAGCTTAGCATGTTAATGTGGTGGCGTGTTAAAATGTTAACCTGAGTTCTCTTGTGCAGAATATACTCTCTTCTGTTTGTGTTAGCCGGCATCTGGAGCGTCGTCCTCTTGTGTAAACCGTTGCTGCTTTTCCTCCTTTGTTGCCGTTGTTTTGTTTTGTGGCCGTTTCATTTGCTCTCGACTCAATCTACGTCCAAGGGCTGTCGATTCAAGTCACGGCGTGGTCAGTGGTAACATTTATTTTCTTACAAGCGAAAACGTGTTTTTTTGGAGACCCAATGTTTTCCTTGGACCGCAGCGTTAAGTTAGAGCAGGTGAAAAAGCAACGTTGAGGAATAGTGGGGTTTTTTTGTGTTTCTTTGTTCTTCTTTGTATTATCGGAGCACTATAAGACCATGCAGATCTCTAACTAATGTAAGAAAGTGTAAATAGTACTTAAGATAAGATCCTCAGTGAATAAGATTCAGTCAGTAGTCCATGACCTCACACTATGGTTTAGTTGTATTTATTTCCCCTCCCCATCGCTCTCCCAACTCTGCTCTGCCCGTTGGTTTCTGTTATCTGTACTCTTTGGTAGAACGCCAAGAAGTTGCATGTATTGCAACATAAGTTATAGTCCACAGTGTCCAAGCATCTGTCTCCTGTATCTCTGAACCGCTGAGAAATATCTTCTGTTTGTTTCATGATGGGTCTTTTTGTTTACATGCGTCACAACAGGACCACAGACGTGACTGACCGAGTCTATCACAAGGTAGGGCAGGTATGGCGTCACATGGCTAGGAAATAGACTACCTTTCCAGGATTAGCTCTATGGGATCAAATTCACATGTACTCAATGTATGTGGTGCTCAGATTTAATTCATTTTCCTCCTCGCAGATGCGAGTGAAACATTTGTTGCCACTAGGGGGCAGCAGTGATGTATGCAACTGATTGGTGAAGCTAGATTTGGCTTTAGCGCTCCTTAATTGGCATGTTGCTGTACTGTCGACATTCATTTTGAATTGCTTGACCTTAAGTCTTCCTGGCGTCCAACATTTCAATTATTTATGTTCACGATGCACATAGCATACGAGTTAAGGGTTTGGTTTGTTTCAAGGTATAGAGTTAAATGGGGTTCTTTTGTTTTCACCTTGACGTCTGTCCACTTCCTTCAAGGTGATGTTTTCTACTTGTTTTATGTGAATAAGTAGCCGACAGGGTCCCCCCAATTGATATGGCACTATTATTCAATTGATGATATTTAAGTTTAAGAGCGCTAGAATTAGATTGTTATAATTCATATCATTGTACATTTTAGTTTCTATAGTGCATATGGTGGGCGTGAATTGGAAACCTTATCTAATCACAAAGGTTCCTACATCCCGAAAGCACAATCATAAGAATATAGCATGTGCCCAAATTGCCGCTGTTCCACTAAAATGTACAAATAAAAAACAACAACAAAGCTAAATAAGATATGGAAGCACATGCATCATATAGCCTACTGTTTATAACTGATGTATATGTGTATATATATACACACAGAGACTATTTCAGAATTGCCAAATGACAGTATAACCAAGGAATACAAAGCCTATAGTTTATGCAAGTTTATCAGTGAAGCTGATTTCTAGATAGCTCATGGTAGTTTCTATAGGAGAGTTGAACTCTCAGACTATTTCGCTCTACTTCTATGTAAAGTTCATCAGGATAAGATGCGATGTGTTTTGATGAGTTTAAATGACCGCTTTCTATTTTGTTTTGTTTTTTTGTTTAATGACAGCTTAAGTGATATAATAAAAAAAACTGTGTTCAGTCTGACATTTTTATGTTTTTACCATATGCACATTTGACGTCCCTTCCACCCATCCTTCTTTGAGCTATGTGTTTAAATGCTGCAGGTTTCCTCAAAGGCCTATTCGAATAAGTCGTTGAGTTCAAATTTTTTTTTTTCAATAGGTGGTCACTTGATGCACTCACTGCTCTCAATGACAAACAGCATGATGCAGGCCTATGTATTGGTAACTTTTTTGAAGCTAGTGACGTTGCCTACCGCGGCCGTCCACAGCTGGCCGGACAGAGCTCCACACGCACGGACACGTTACAGTAGCAGTGTCCGAGAAGCTTAACCCTCTCTGGGACGTCAACCCGTGCCAGGACCGAGCTCCACACATCCACACTCACGCCTCGCTACTGTTTCAATGTCAAGATGACTGTGATTTCTTCATGTCGGAAGTCAACAGAACAGAAACATTCTTGAGATATGCCTTCTGTGTGCCCAGGTTTGAATATAATTGTCAGGATCCATTACCCCAGAGGTTCTTCATCTGGTCTGGCTTCAGGACCCACCATCACCTCTTAATGACAAGCCGCGACCCAAATCAAGGAACATTTTCAACTTCTCAAATTTATTTTACATATTTACTTCAGTAACCACGATTAAACTAATCAGTGACTTATTCAGGCAATAAAAATGTTGCATAAAAAATCCTCTTCAAAAAAGATAAGCACATGATTTTTTTTCATAAACCCACTGAAAACGGCTCCGTGACCCACTTTTGGGTCGCGACCCACCAGTTGAGAACCACTGCATTAGCCTACCTACTGTGGTGAATATTTGCGCTTTTTCATGTTTGTTTTTTTTACATAGCTGGAGTTACAATCAATATAATGGAAGTATGTGGGGCTTCAGAGCTCAAAGTTATCCCTGTAGTTAGGAATAATTAAAAAGTCACTCATCCATATTACCGTTTTTTTCCATTGGTTTGGCTCATTTCTTGAAACAGAAATTACATTCTCAAAACTCTAAGATCATTTGGCAGAACAGTCTTACAGTTTAGCACAACACCATAGTTCACTTGCAAAAGCTCATATCTCACCGTTCACTCATGCTTCAAAACTAAATTCCTTTCCCATATAAATAGTCAGTGCCACCAAAAGGCAAAAGATCCTTCTTAATTGCTTTGGCTCATTTCTCGAAACAGCTTTGCCAAAATAACCTGGATGGTTCAGGTGCTTTTGCCAAAATAACCTGGATGGTTCAGCACAACACCATGGTTCACCTCCAAAAGCTTATATCTCTCCCAAAACAGTTCACTCATGTGTCAAAACTAAATTTCTCTCTCATATAAACAGTCAGTGCTCCCAAAATGCATTGTCCCTTTGGCATTGTGTGAGCACTGCAAGTCAAAATGGTTAGATGTTTTGTCACTATGGCAGAGGACTATTGACATATCCCTTATGTCCACCTCTCAGTCTTAGCCCAGTCCTTCATTCACAATGGTTACTGTACTAGTTTTTTTGTCTAGCTAACAGAATACAATTGTGTATAAAACTGAAAAAAAGATTATATATATTATGGTATATGTCTGGCCACAGATTCTTGTCCACATCACAGCGTATATTCTCCCTTGCGATGCAACGAGGGAAGAAACGGCGTGCATGTCGCAACCATCCCCTACACTGATCTCCTGTAATATCATCACATGCAGCGTCCATTGCATGGAGCAAGGACCTCTGATTTTGAGCCTGATGCTCATACACTCTCCACCTCCAAGCGGAGAAAAACTCCTCAATAGGATTGAGGAAAGGAGAGTAAGGTGGTAGGAACACCATGACCATCCTTGGATGAGTAGTGAACCAGACTCTGATGAGCGGGCCACGGTGGAAATTCTCTACAACAACAAAAAAAGTTTAAAAAAAAAAGAAGCATCAAATCAGTCATACAGAAGAGTCATACACGAGAGTAACAGAAAATGACATAGGAATATGCTCTCTTCCACAAGTTCAATATATTACTGGCTACTACTCCAGTGGTTCCAAACCTGGGGTACATGTACCCCTAGGGATAGGCCTATGCAGAGGAGGGTATTTGAGAGAAAGTGGAGGGGGAAATCATCAATGACTATAGACATACTGAAATGTTACAGTAAAACCCACAGTATTAGATCTACTTGGGAGGCACTAATTAAGCAAATACTTGGATTCAGACATCAGGTTAAGGGGGTACTGAAGCCAAAAAAGTTTGGGAACCACTGCTTAATTGTAAAAAGGTTATAATGATAGACAACCAGTAACTGACTTACATGTATATGTACCGCAGCTTTCAAATGTTACCCTGTAAAGTTGCTTCATGGTCATCTGAGATGTGTGAAACTCCTCCTTCGTTAGTCAAGTTCTATTTTCACCTGACTGTCAATTACAGTAATCAATTAATCAAATGTTCCAAGAGATTCGTACATATTATATTCATGGTATTAGGTTCTTGACTTATTTTGACAATTGAAGAGACTATTTTGCATGTGATGACTTATAGAATGAAATGATGCTGACATGTTTTGGAGAGAACAACCATTAGACTGAGAATCAATCAATCAGTTTAAATCAACAGGATCTATTCACTTGGAAATTGTGCTAAATGTAGGCTAACTGTAGGCTACCTGTACTTAATCATTTGCAAAGATATACTAAGACATTTGCAAAGTGATGAAATCAATGAGAAATATAATTCTGTTGTGAACAATTGCCAAGTGGTTTGGAGGTTTGTCCATGTTGTTTTGAGAATGTAATTTCTGTTTCAAGAAATGAGCCAAACCAATGGAGAAAAACTGTATGCATGATAGGGATACATGGGTATTTGTTTGTGCCTCAATAGGCTAATTATTTAAATAACTATTATTTGTTTTTTATTCGTATTTTGTAATATATACTACAGTATAGTTTTCATACGAATTATAATATAGGCCTATAGTTTTCGTGCAGTTAGATTGTGTGAACTGACCTGACAAATCCCTTCCAAAAGTATGTGCATGCGAAAAACGAATGGTGAAAATCACTAAATGAGTCTTATGTTATCACAGCGGGAACTCTGCGGGAAAGGGGAATTCTATGATCTACATTCTACAACACCAGACTGCCCGAGTGTGTTTTCTCTACATATTTGCGTTAACGTATCTTCTTACAATATACTATACCCTATAATATTGGACCTATCAATAGAGGACACTAGAGTCTCCTTCTAGAGCCAGCCGTTCTACTTTATTTACAAGGTTTTCAGGTCTGGTAAATGTCTGTAGCCTCTCTCTTTGACACGTCGGTCTGTGACTGTCTATCCCTGCCTCCTTCTTTATGACTGTATGTGCGTGGTGGTTTGTAGCGTGCTTAAATAACTAAATAACTCAACTCGGAAGTCTAACAAAAAGTACTACATTTATTGGTTGGTCTGTCTGAATGTTTTAAACAGATCCAGGTACTCACAGGAAGTGTGTGTGTGTGTGTGTGTGTGTGTGTGTGTGTGTGTGTGTGTGTGTGTGTGTGTGTGTGTGCGTGCGCGCGCGCGAGAGAGAGAGAGCGCGTGCGTGTGCGTGTGCGTTACACTGGCCAGACAAGTGAGGTTGAATTTCTTGGCTCCAACACACCTAAACGTATGACTTGCATGCGCCTCTCCTTCCCGGCCCACAGAGCCTGTCGTCATCGGGTTCGCGCACGGCGCACCAAGCCAAACATTTTTACAATACCCCAGGACGGCTGAAGACTCGCTTTTTCGAGGTCACTTATGCCAACAGTAAAAATAGATTGAAAGCAGACAAGTTGAGGAGATTTTCATGACGATTATTTACATCGCTAACAGATTGAATTCCTGCTTAGCATTTTGGCGGACTACACGCGAACACAGAAGACTGTACAGTAGAACCAGGCTAGCGTAACCCTCCAGTACCCCAACATTAAGCGGCAATATCGTTGCTAATAATAATGATATTCTCTATTATCTATGTACTTTTTCTTCTTGTTATATGATGTAGAAAAAACAATCACAATAAATGAAAAAAAACATTCCTCCTTATCATCATCATCATCATCATCATCATCATCATCATCATCATCATTTCTCCAGCTGTTTTAATGTTCGGTGTCTGATTTAAACCATTGCAACATGTCCACTCCCTTCCCGTATCCTTAAGACCCAAGTCACATTCTATCTCAGTTTGTTCCCAATTCAAATCACCCGTTTTTATTTGGTATTGTGAAATGTACCAGGAGCAACATATGATCCCAACTCAATTTCCCCATTGTTTACTACTCGGTTGTGAGTGAAGTTTTGCCCCATAAGGCTTTACCATGTGTCCACTCAGATGTAGTGTTATGGTGAACACACAACGTCACCCCGGCAAAATGATGGAGGTCTATAAAGCACACTAATCAAGCCAATGTATCTCTTCATGTAGCCAATGTAAACCCTTCATCTAGCCTGGGAACCAGACGAGTCTGTGAGCAAATGTTTAATTAGCTCTGACCTATGCGTCTGACCCCTCTCCCCCGTTCAGACATCCAGCAAACCTGGCCGGGGTCGGGCCAATCACAACCGTTTATCTCGTATTTGGCGGGTGTAAGACTGTACAGAGCACGGTATGGGAGCCCTGTCTTGGCAACCAAGATGGCTGCCGCTGATGTGACACACGTTAACTTGGACACATCCAATTGCTTCCAGAGGCATTTTGGTCGGCGTCTGTTGATAACACCCCATGGAAACTGAAAAGGAAACTAGAGAATCCAGACTTATGCACATTTGTGGAATGGTCTGGTGATGTCAGGCTACGCTTTATCGGCTGTTTACCAAATATATGAAGGATGACCTGTTCTTCAAAGGATGGCTTTGTTTATCCTGCTGCTACTCTCCTCTCCCCCGGTGTTAGTAAACCATGCAAACATGCAGGTGGGCTGGTCAGCTTGCAGCTTGACCGGTTGAATGCAGACATGTTCATGATCAGAGTGAGACTGAGCGGCCTGAGGGGGGAGTGGCCAGGAGAAGGGGGAGGAGCAGAGGAGGGAGGTGGAGGGGAAGGAAAAGGAGAAAGGGTGGGAGGAGGTGGAGGAGAGGGAGGACTTGAAGGGGAAGGTGGAGGAGGTGGAGGAGGAGGAGGAGGAGGAGGAGAGGGTGGGAGGTGATGGATGGAATGATTATTAAAAGTCATGATGTTGTTGGTGAAAGAAATGCAGAACACACATGGAGAAATGACAAACAACAAAACAACAGAAACACAGGGAATTTCAAATCAGCGAGAAAGGAGATGTTGGTGGAACGACCTTTTTGAGATCTTGCAGGTCTTCTTAATGGACAGAAAAAACTCTTCTAGTTGGAAAAAGGATAGATAAATAAATAGATAGACAGATAGACAGGCACAAAAAAAAAGAAAGACAGACAGACAGACAGACAGACAGACAGATAGATAGATAGATAGATAGATAGATAGATAGATAGATAGATAGATAGATAGATAGATAGATAGATAGATAGATAGATAGATAGATAGATAGATGGACAGATGGATGGATCTGCGTCTGTCCATTTCACCATTCAAACTCAAACCTATTGTTGAATCTCAAAAAAGAATAGAACATTTAGTATGAGAGAACATGAAGAATTGTTTAATGTAAACATGAGGGCAGTTCATATTTGAGTCCCTCACATTCTCGGAATATCCAGAGGGGGAGAGAGCAAGAGAGACAGAGAGAGAGAGGGAGAGAGAGAGAGAGAGAGAGAGGGAGAGAGAGAGCAACAGGGCAGAGGTTGCGTTTACTCCTCACTTCCAACGGCACGCTAAATGTTTTTTCACAATTTAATATTTACTCTATTTGCTCTGCGTTGTAAGCCTCAAATAGTTCACATACAAGAACACTTAACACTTAACACATCACAAATGTACTATCACTGCCAAACAACAAGGTCAAATTCTCACCGTAATCATAAAAATGTGTGTGTGTGTGTGTGTGCGTGTGCATGCTCGTGTGTGTGTGAGTGTGTGTGTCTGTGCGTGTGTGTGTGTGATTGTGTGTTGTATACAAGGGCAAATAGAAAGGGGGTAGGAACATAAGATGCTCAGACGCAAAAAAAAAAACAAACATATTTTAAACAGTCTCCAACACATGTGAGATCTGAGGCGATGTAATCCAGGGATAGGTCTGACGTCAGACGAGATCACAGCGAGAGAACTTGCATAAAGGCGCAAAACCTACACTCTGGCCAGGGTCGGACTGGGAACAAAATTCGGCCCTGGCATTTTTTTCCTAGACCGGCCCACCACTGGACCTACTACTTCTACTTCTTTAGTTGGCCCGGGGCTGACATCTCTAGCAACCTTTTCGTAGCTGTCCCTAGTTCTGCTTCCACTAGCAGCACTAGGGGCACTACTTCTACTGGCAGCAGCAAACAAATTATCAATTTTAAAACTTTTTGCAGTGTTGGCCTGTAGGGCTTTTTGCTTTTTCTCGCGGATCTTCTCCGCTCCCCCCTTCCTCTTTTTGGTACTTCTGTCATCCATAATGATTATTCTTAAGTGCAAGGCTAAATGATGCGCTATCACTATATTTCCCCATAAACCTACCGGCTGCTTGGACAAATCCACTTGAGGGGTGGGGCAGGGGGGCGCGATCGTAACACACACTGAACCTGTCATGAAGAGGCCAAAAATATTCAAGTACGTCCCGCTGCGGCCCGCGGGAAGGCGCGGCTTGACATCACGCCCCGCCCACATCACGGACAAGTGCATTCTGGGATTTGCTTTCGCCCGACCGGTACCAGTGCATTATGGGATTTGATTAAACATGATTGATTATACATTTGATTAAACATGATTACGCCGATTTTAGTGGTTTATCCATATCCAGCAGGTGATTTTGTAACCTAACTCTTACGTTTCATAGAAATAATAAATGGGGACTCCTCAAATCATTCGTTGTGCAGTAGTGAAATATTTTATGTTAAATCAAGGTGTATCAAGTGTTCACGAACACATATTGATTTACTACTTTCTCGATTTTATGTCACTCCTGTGCAGAAAGAGTTGGACGCCGAAATTGCTGTAGTGTTATCCTTAAACCGCGAACACCCAAGAGACAACAAAACAGTAACTTTTTTCCGATACCCAGGCGTCCCCTGCAACGCCTGACATCGCTCTACAGGCGCTGTCAGCAGTTAACAGAGAGCAAGGACATAGGCAAGAGACAACGCAATGCACACAAAGCATTAACACACCATGGGCACATTATACAAGAACTTACACTACACACATCAAACACATCCAGGATGTTACACTATTATACAAATGATATTACAAGTCACCTATTCTTATACTCAATCCCAGAATGCACTTGTCTGTGATGTGGGCGGGGTGTGATGTCAAGCCACGCCTTCCTGCGGGCCGCAGCGAGATGCTTCTCAAAATATTGACCTGTCCCCCCCCCCAAGCCAAATGGATGCAACTGAATTTATACATGATGGGCCGCAACATGGGCCACGCTGCTCAAATAAATAACTTAAACATTTTGGCATAAAAAAATAATAAAAATCTCGGAGTCCACCGGCCCACATGTGGACCGGCCCACCGGGCAAATGCCCGGTTGTACAGATTGCCAGTCCGAGCCTGACCCTGGCACAGTCGGCTGTACGAAAATGCAAACAAATCGACTGCACGAGTCAGAGCCAGCGTTATGCACCACACGCACAACTGCCACACCCTTTCAATCCAACAATGTCAACATCACATCTGCTGTGGAAAGCACCAGTGTTTGTGTCAGTCAGCCCAGCGATAAACTGCCTGACCAGAGCCTGACCAGAGCTTAATCTAGAATTAGATTAGACACATTCTATGGCTCAAAGGTTTTAATAATGTTACGGTGAAAATAAACATTATTTTATTTCAATCTTTTTTCATAACCACCGTTTCGGTGACTATTATGTGGTGCTACCTTGCACTGTAAGAATAAAAGTCAGAGCCATATGGGCTGGAACATTTTTCTGTATGAATGTCTTAGTCTTTGATGTGCGTGCTTGACCTCCTTTAATGAGGCCTGCCGCCGTGCGTCCTTGTCTTTGACGAGTAGAGACAAGCTCGATGCTGTATCGAAGGCGGGGCTTGATAGCTCACTATTGAGTAAGTATCCATAGTTAAGTATTAACAATGTATGCATTAACAAAGTTGGATTTGGGCGGAATTCATTGTAGGCTATTGATAAAAACGTGTTTTGGATTGTTTGTTCACATTTGTTCATTTGGTTCCAAACTGCAGTATTATTCACAAGCACACCCTACACACCGACGGTGATTTTCACCCCACCGCCACCACACTGAACGCGTGTTCTGGCCAAGGAAAACTCTTCCAGCTCGGCGCGCATCCATCTCTCGACAACGTTCTATGTGCCAACGGGCAGCAGTGCACCGCTTTGGAAGAATTTGCCGCTATCGTTCTGTGCGGTACAATTCCGTCCAGTATCATATCCACCCCGACCAGCAAGCCGGTGCCGTGTGTGGGCGTGGCACAGACCTTCAACTGCGGACTTGCCTTAAATGGACACGGGAATCATCTGGGCTCAGCGCGCAACGAGGACGCACGCACCAACCAAGCCGTAAGTGGACAAAATGAGTGCATTATTCGATTTAACAATGCATGGAATCAAACGAATGTTATTTTAAAGTAATTATGTCCGAAAACGCATGCGCGATCAAGGGTTTCTTTCTTGATAATGTATGCATCGCAAAACCTGTGCTTTGTGGTGTGACAGGCTATATAGTCCTAATGATAGAAGATAACGCGTCTAATTTGAGTTTGCCTGGCTACATTTTTATCAAAAATGTTGCTTATCTTTATTGTTTTCACCTTCCCGCCATTAAACTGACGATGATTAGAAAGTAATATACTTTTAATGGTATAGATAGGGCAACACCTATTAGTCAAAAACGATATTTCTCAGCATTGTCAAATATGGTGAATATCATCACTGTGTTTGTATTTTTTCATTAAATTATTTACACAAATCAAATCAGAATGTTCGGATTTAGTTTTCATCTTAATAGATACTTACTTACTTTTTTTAAATTGTAAATGTGTTATTACAAAGTCGCTAATGGCATTGCAGTAGGCTACAAAAACGGAGGAATGTATTGTTTTTCTGGCAATTGTGCGATTACCTTTGTTGCCCAACGAGTTTAATAATGTAACATTTATTAGTATGTTAAATTTCAATCTCATTCAATTGGATTCAAACACAACGCACGCAATTGGTGGACTTTGCACGTTTAACGAAAGCAAAGTCAGCCCATAGATTATTCAGTTTGATCAAATCCAGCTTTGATTTGCCGTCCCTCGCGCCCCGGGCTCTGGGATCCGTCCTGCATCTGTTTCCTATTTAAGACATGCTGTGGTTAAACTCAATTTCGCTTAAAAAGTGTTGGGAAAGACCTTTTGGCTGCAGCACAGCCACTTATTGTAGAACTAATTGCGTTTGGTTAATTTAAAGTCATTTCAACAGAATATATAGAGTCGTTCTTACAAAACTCCCCAGAGCCAATAGTAAGATAAGATAAGATAAGATAAGATATTTCTTTATTAATCCCCCGTAGGAGAAATTCGCAGAGACCAGCAGTGCAGGGGATAGATGAGCAGTAAAGAGCCTGGCTAAATTCTATACACAATAAAAAAACAATAGATTAGATTAAATACGCGCTCTTAAGTCAGGTCGGTGACGAGAGGACCCGTATGCATACTAGTGTCCTAGATAGCAGTTTGTGGTGCAAAATGCAAGTAAATGGAGTCTGGTGTTGTTATATTATTTATTATAGTATTTATAGGGGTGTGTGTGTGTGTGTGTGTGTGTGTGTGTAACAATGTAGTCTACACGGTGAGGCTTAACACACTTTCTTTTGTTCTGTGCAGTGGCATGAGAGACTGAACACGTGCTGGAATCCCATTGAAATCACATTCTGGTAACTTGCTCTTGAACTATCCTGACTTCATAATGGTACATTTTACACATCAAACTGACACACATGTGCATCATGGAGCATTGTCATGCACACGCGAGGCCTCCATGATACTGATAGCACTAGTTATTCTAAACCCATGGAATTTAAACAATACACACAAAAGTCACCAATAGGGGGATTTCCTACAGTTAGACAATCTGATGCATGTTGTACAATCTGCATTTTAGTTTTCAGGTGACTATCTTGCCAGATTTTATATTTTCATAATTTCACAACACCCAGATGTTTGACCGATAAATCAACTCACCGGGCGCCTCCCTGATGGACTGAACCAACTCATAGCCCGGTAGATCTATGTCAAACATCTGGTTGTGAACACTCCCCCTTGTGATGTCACCAGTGGATGATTTTAAAACAGCTTGGGATGACTAATCAGCCTCACACCGGGTGGTTAAATGAATGATAACACCCACAATCTTCAGAGAGCAGATGTTTAGTCTGTCAAGATGACCCATACAGTTGAGGGACCACAACTATGTAGCCATCCCTTATCCCAGCAGTTACAACAATAGCATGTTAGCCACCAAAACGATGAATGCTGCTTGTATGTTAACACGTAACACAATCCATTTCACTAAGAATCTTCAGCTAACACAATCCCTGTTGCTAGCATGTTCGCTGCCACAATGCATTCCACAATTCCTATTAGCATGTTAACGGCTAACACAATTCCAGTTGCTGCTACAAAAATCGCTGTTAATAGCATAGTTAGCTGCAAGCATATTAGCTCAGCGTTTGTGCATATTGTAGATACATTTATCTTCATTGTGTTGACCATGGCATGATTTTATTTTGTCTTTGGTTCAGCTTTTCAATGGGTAAGGCCTGTGCCCTTCATTGTTGTGGGGGTTTCTGGGCTGGTTTTTCAAATGTCTAATTACAGTGTTTGGCGGTGGTCCAACTATGTCTCCAATTCCTGCCAATAGTTTGTGCTGAGAGAATATACCATTATTGTGCAGAGTTATATGAACCATGTGTCCTACGGGACAATACACTTGATCATGAAAGCATCGTATAATGTGGTTTCCACATGTGGCCAGGAAGTGCATTGTGGGTAGAAGATGGCACTCACATTATTCAGGGTAGAGGGTTATAATTCCTGTGGATCCATTCCCCACTGAAATGGCATAAATCTCACACACTTCTGGTTTGTTTCACTTCATAATTTAAAAGTCTCTAGTTTCTTACGTCTCAGCTGTGACTTGTGACTTGAAGTGACCTGCGACGTCTCAACTGTGACTTGGTGACGACTTCCACCATCACCAAGTGATAACGGAACAGATTCGGGAAAGTGTGTTTTGTGATCTTTTGCCAGGATTTCTGGTTGTTTTTTCAAAACAGCTTCAATGGCAACAGAGACTTAAAAAAACAACAATCCACATTTTTCACTATGGGAATTTCCGCGCTGTTCGCTTGTTACGGTCCCACAAATTGCATCAGCATATTTTCTTTGAAGTCCCAACTACAAGAAAACACTGATTGGCTGATTGAAAATTACATCAGAGCCGAGAACCGCTCAACCGACATCCAATGCTGAATCACAGAACATACCCAACAGTGGGTATGTAGGGTCTGGAACCAGGAAAATAAAACCCTTGTGTAATTTATTAGTATGGTCCTTAAAGGGACTATGTGTAGGACTTTACAGGTTGTAATTTAAATTAAAAAAATCACTTTCACTGACTCTCTTTCTGCTGCGTAGATCAGCCTGTGGGCTAGTTTCTATTATATTCTCACCAGGAAGGTTTTCTCTGGAAAAAGGAAGGCAGTGAAGTCTTAGTGTGCGATAGCCGTATAGAAGAGCTAGCTTAGTATTATTTATTAACTTTGTAGTATTCTCTCAATTGTCGAGCTTGAGCAGACAGCAAATAACTTACAGCCAAAGGGGTCATGATAATTAATTTCTGATTTTTATGCAGAGTACCTTTAACTTGTTACAGTCTCAAAGGGCTTCACAGACTGCCCCATTTTACAACACCCTGTTAACCCTAAGCCCTCTAAACGACAAGAAAACCTTCAGAAAGAACAAAAAGGAGGGATAACTCCCTCCAGGCATGAAGGATGATAATTGGTGTTGTGTGGACAGCAAACAGTAGCACAAAACCTTATGAAAGTTAAGTAAGATTTAAGCTACTGTAAAATATCATGAACAGCAATAGGGAAAAGTCAGAAAAGTAGATCACGACAGTGAGCTGGTCTTGTCTATGAAGTGGCAGACAGATGTTTACCAATCAACACCGCAGTTTTCCACCGCCTTACAGCATTAAAGCAGTCATTCTGTTGATGTTGTGGTCTCCAGCCTGAGAAAGCAGCTGTGTTTGGCCGGACGTTTTTCATACCTTCCTTCCCCGCGGTGCGGCCGCCTCGCCACCACTTACGTGATGTTTGAGGAACGACACCTCGGGAGACCTCCGAGTAGGACAACCACATCACATAAATCTTCATCACCTCTGGTCATTAATTGAAGAGGTGCTGGCTGTTAGAAAAAAACAGAGAACTATGTCGGCCTGGTCCATTTATCTCTTTGAAAGAAAGCGTCTGCAATGCGTTAAGAGGTGTATCACATATCATGTATCCACTCCTGGATTTGTTTGGACTTTCGTGAGTGGTATTTGTTATTCTGCAACGGTATCAGAATGTGACCCTTGCTGTTGCTTTCCCTGAACTGTTGCTCAATTTGCCAATTCCTTCAGACAGGAAAATGTGCAACTTATCAGATTCTACCATGCAAACCCCAGTGTCTGAACCCAGCTTTGAAGACCAGCAATCCACCCATGTTCTCTGTGGCAGAGCGCAGGTGATGCTGGTCTCCAGAGGACCACCAATGGACTCCTAAATTAGCTTGATCCACCCATCCTAATGCGAACACAGGAAGTTCATCCAGTCATTTGTTTGGATGAACTTCCAAACATGAAGCTTTCACTGAGGTTCGTTCAAATCAGCTCTACACATTACAATGATTACACAATGCATAATTTGTATATTGAGCAGCTCTTCAACATTAGTGCTGTGATTAACAATGTGTGAAAGGATTTGTCATGACTCTCATAACAAATTTGAACCTCTATCGATTCTTTCAGACTCAACTGAGCTGTGAGAGCAATACGAGGAGCCCCGGCTGTACTCAATCAAGGTGTATTATTTAGAAGTGTTTACTGCCTGCCATGTGCACAGTGTTGCGTTTCACAGCCGAAGCAGCAGGTAAAAGGGGTTTTGTGTTTGCCATTTGCATGGAGGGGGCCTCCCTAGTCCCTATACATCTAAATAACAGATCTCTGTTTAGATTATCCCACGCATAAACAACTGCCTTTCAAACAGGCCTATCACCAAGAGTGAATTATAAACACCAGGGTGATCCGCAGAGTTTGTGTTTCGTGAGGCATCAGATGGAGTCCAACAAAGCCCAAGGCAGGGTTCCAATGGGGATTTGGGGTGTTGTTGGCGGGTGGGTGAACAAGGGGAGGAGGACGGGTGGATAAAGAGTGTCCGAAGTGTGTTTGACAAGCTGGGAGGTTACACCACCCATCTGGGGGAACCCAGGAGGTGTTTGGGTTTTCTTTCACGGGCCGGCGTGTGTGTTTGTATTGAGGGATCGGGGAGGAGTGACCTTGACCGGCTTGTGTGTCAATTAGCTGCAGAAGGTAGTGGAGAGGCCAAGGAGAGCTGGTGGCAGATGGTGAGCTGTCGCTGTATCTCACGTCTACCGTTCGGCCTCCAGCCATGACCAGGCTCTCAATTATGAGGGACGGTCTCAGCGGTGAATGATGTTGAGATTTCTTTTACTAAAACGTGGACCCTTTGAAATGTCCAGACAGAAGAGAAATGCGTCCCACCTGAGCTTATTGTGGCAGTGGCTGTATTCTGATCGGCAATAAAATTAAATGTTTTTGTTGCTGGGGTGAGATTTGAGCCATTTGGTGGTTGTTATCTCAAGTCAGAAAACACTTCAGTTACAATACAGTGAGTGTTTATAATCCAAAGCCTGGGTGGCCCCAGTGGAAAACAAACCCCTGGTAGTGTATATACCAAAGTCGACCAATTAACATTTTGACCCGAGGGGGCCGTCTCTAAAATGTATGAGATCGAGGTGAACGTCGTGTTGATGAATGCTTACCCTATTTGACTTGTTTTTCTCCCTGTATGTGTGTGTGTTTTACATTTCTTCTTTGTGCACCACATGGGATCAATTCCCTTGCGAAGCTGTCAAGGGGGGGGGGGGGGGGGGGGGGGGCTGCTCTCTACAAGCCTTCTCAGGGTTTCCTTGGTCTCCTTCGATGGATTTTTCTTCCTTTTCTTGACCCTTTTTTTTGGTTGGGTTGGGTGGCATTAAACTATACAGGCTAAATCTGGACCTATGAAGTCTGGAATAAAGCACCGTTTTCATTGACAATTGAATAGACTTGACAACTGAGCTGACCCCTCCATCCACCTCTTCCAGTATCCTTTTCCATTTCTCCCAGTAAGCTTGACACATCTCCCATTTTATTGTTGTTTATTATTTTCATTGCAAAGAATGGCATGCTCCGCAGAAAGCAAATCTACGCCCTCAAATCGGTTGCGTGTGTCATGTCCCAAGTTCACGTCATTCCTCCACCATGTGCCGCCAAGATGTGGGGGGGCCCAGATCTGTTAACCCATCCGAGGTCACCAGTAATAGCCTTGTTGATGAGTCTGGTGGGGCTCCACGCCGAGGTCGGCCCCCTCCTGGTTCTCAGGCGTGGAACACTTCATATGTTGCCCGACAAGCCGGGCCGTCTATGCACGTCCAATTTCATCTCAGATGGGAAGGATGTGAAACTCCAAACAATTCGGCCCTGCTCCCACATCAAGCATGCTCTGTCTCTCAGAAACAGGAAGCTTACTTGCAGCGGTCCATCTAAAACAATCACTCATTCCTCAGCAGTCCTTTGATTTCATTCACATGGATACAATTAGAGTGAGCCCCTGGCTCTTCAGATTCAGGGGCCTCAGCTGTGTGACATGTGATCACATACAGACCTGGTTGTAGGCTAAAACCCCATTACACACACACACACGCGTGTGCATGCACATGCCTGTGAACGGGCACGTGTGAACCAAGCGTGTGAACCAAGAGCAATGCTTTGTGTGTTTTTCCGCCACTAAGAAAAGATGGTTGCGCGTTCTGAAACCCCTCCATGTCTCCGTGGAAACCAGTGTTGACTTGTTGCTTGTCATATATCATGACGTTCCATATCTTCACGTCATGTGATATAGCATACGTCATATGACCAAACTGAGCTTCAAAAAAAGTGTAGAGGGTGAGAAAGAGACAGTGATAGAGTACGAGAGGAGGAGGGGTAGAGAGAGCCGTACAGAGTGGTTCAGAGATAGAAATATAGGGGCAGAGGCAGAAAGAGTGGTATAAAGTGAGAGAGAGAAAGAGAGAGAGAGAGAGAGAGACAGAGAGAGTGAGAGAGAGAGAGAGAGAGAGAGAGAGAGAGAGAGAGAGAGAGAGAGAGAGAGAGAGAGAGAGAGAGAGAGAGAGAGAGAGAGGAAGAGAGAAAGACACATATTAGGGAGGAAGAGAACTTGTGGGGATGTGCAGAATGAATCCTGATGTGAATAAAACGTGAAGGAGGAACTATCTGATCTCGTATTCCTGTCAGCGAAAGGGCAGATTACTCCCTGGAATTCCTTTGCCATGGCCCATGGCTAGACCTGTCTGGTGCATCCTGATCACGGGAAATGGCATAATTTGTGGTAAACATAGACAGATGGGCACTAGCTCTGGTGATTTGGTAATTGAACTTCCTGTTCTGGGGACACTTAGGGTCCAAAATCAACAGATTCTGGGATATTTAGGGTGAAGAGGTGTTATTGGAAGCAAGGTTAGTCTTAATAGTACACAGTCCTTTGTTTGCTGGCACATAGTTATGTATATTGAGATGGAGTGAGGTTTCTAACATAGTTGCTGTGCATAATTCTAAAGCCATGTGTTTCTTTTATTCACATAAGCCTTGAGCCAATAATAAATACTTCTGATGCTCTCTAGAGGTAGTACTTGAGAGCAGGACTGCTATCTGATGGTCAAGAGTGCATACTTTTCCTTTTTAGCATACATGCACCCTGGCCAGACACTTGTTGCAGTTTACGGTGCCTGTTACAGCCTTCATAATTCATCCATGTTCTCCATGGTCCAGAACTTTAACAAGAGAATGAGAAGACAATATATGTTTTTACCAAACCTGAAGATAAAACAAAGACATTCTCTGATGTTAGAACAACTATAAAAAATGTTTTAACTTAAAATGGATGTTTAGAGCAGCATGTGGTGAATTAATTTGCCCTTGTTAAAGTTGTTGTTCTTGAATTTAAGGACAACATAAAATGTATGAGGGGTGTGATTCAGGATTTGTTTCAAAACAGGTGATGGCATATTTACTGCCTATTGGTTCTACTCCTAGGTTAAAAAACATGTTTTATATATAATGTTTTATAATTAGTTGGAATGGTAAACCTTGCCCTCTTGCACTTGAGTTCATTTAGATGTTCATGCTGCCTTTAATAGTTTCAAATCATGACACATGTTTCTGTAATAGAGACTCAAAATGTGATAAAGTTGTAGCAGAAGACAGCCACCAACAGTAGTTGGCTAGCTAATGTAGAGTAGCATGGATGACAATCTTAATCCCTCTTTCTGTGTAACGTATGTGACTGTCTAGACCATAGCACTGCCTATGATAAAAACATCCTCACAACTATTCTCTGTTAGCCAGTAGCTTCGCCTAACAAAATACTGCTGGCTTTTAACTGTATGTGACGTCTCTTCTTCGTGCTATGCTTGTGGCTGCTAATGTCCAATATGGTAGCATTTAACTGTTTATAAAGTATAAAGTCCTGAAGAATGTTTAGTTGGAATGCATTAGGTTTTCCCTTTCCTGTCTGTGTAGCAGCAGACTAACCTTTTGGTAGCTTTTACTTTTGTGCTTTTACTTTTGCTTTTAGCTTTTACTTTTGTGGACTTTGTGGAAACTATTCTTCATAATTTACTGCTCTTAAACCTCAAACGTTTTTGCTCTGGCCATCACTGCATTGCATGGTATCATAGCAACCATCCCTGTTCATAGAATATGTTAAGTTCATCAAGAAGTTTAAAAAAGTAATAATGCAGCATGTTGTTATTGCTGTTTGGGACCATTGTTGCGCCCTAAGGTTGAGAAACACTGCTCTATGCTGCACTCACTGCTCTACTTTGGAAACTCATGGAAACTTCATGGTTGACGAAACAAACAAGCATGTAAACACACTCGTCAGATGTATGCTGGTCATTTTGTGCTAATGTACCCAGTCAAAATATAAACCCAGGTCAAATCTAAACACAATCAGAATACTGCCAAACCTTTTAGACACCATTTCCCAAGTGGTCCTTGATTTGCCAGCAGGAGGACATGGGAAGGTTGTCCTTTAGTTGTTGCGTTACCCTTGCGTTCTTCCTCACCACCACCTCATCTGAGGAAAATACCTCGGACTTTGAAAGAAAATGTATTTTATGTATTTGTTGTGAGGCTGTGCAATGTGTTTGTTCACTTGCTGCCACAGCCAAGAAACCCACACAGAGTACAATGCTCTAGAAGCCAAGTGGCCACAGTTCAACACAGGAGCACACAATGTGTCTGTTTAGACTGTTTCTGTTAGTACATGCAACAAATGCTTCAAGAGCTCTGCTGTGTTCAACTGCCCTACTCCGATCTTCTCTGCTCTTACTACTTCAACCCTGCTCCACTCAACTCCTCTGTACTCCACTGTACTCTAATCTATCCTAATGTACAGTTTAGCCAGCTCTATTCTGATCAATTCTTCTCAGCTCTGTCGTTTTCTACTCTACGGGATAGTGAGCCTACTTTACTGTTCTATACTCTACGCTACTCTGATGCACTATACTCTACTCTACTCTGATCAACTGTACTGAATTACATTTTTGAACGTGGAAAATAGTTGTTTTTCTCTGCGACTATATGCTGTAGCTCTGCAAGCCGTAACACCTGGCTGCTGTGTGAAGGTCAGTGAGAATGTGGGTTTGAGGTCATAGGTCACATCCCAGTAGAAACCTGATCCTACCTCCTGAATAGGTTTTAATCCCACCCTCTACACTTCAAAAGGTCTTAGAGACCATTGTAGTTCATTCACATGCACATTGTTGCCATTAAACACACACGCACACATGGAACACAACAAATAGTCACGCATGCAGACAAAACACAGAACGCACACACATACACGCAAGCATCAACAACAAACTCACACACGCTGCCACTACAAACAAACATGCACACACACACACACATACACAGTGATGAAATACACATACACTTACAGATATATATATGAAAAATACAATACGAACATACAATCATGTATACACATATAAAGTTTCACATGTTCACACAAAGCTAACACACATCCTTGTGCATGAACACATACACACACATCATACACAAACTCCTGATGAAGATGTGTTTGGGGAGTGGATCTGTCTTCATATGTCGTAACGGAGAGAGATGATTTAATGGGTCTGGGTGCTTGCAGGCTCCATGTGGTTTGCATGTCATTGAGAGAAGAAGATGAGTTATAGAATCAATTAGAAACTCGTTTATCACTTCCACATCTCCATTCGTAACGTTGTCGTATTTAGTAGAATGAACTTTAGTAGGATGAAGGTACTCATTTTTTGTGCATGTGTGTTTGTCTGCGTTAATGTGTGTACCTTCGTGCATGTATTGTTTCCATAAGTTTGTGTGTATTTGCTATAAAGTTCATTATAATATATACAGCCAACACCTCCCACTCCTGTTTTCAGAACATAACACTCCAGAACAAACACTCTCTTGTCATGTCTGATGTATGAACGGTGATACATTGTTGAGTGTTACAAGTGATACATTTTGACAAAAACGTTTTCTCTATCTCCATATTTTTTTATTTACGTTTTATTCACATCAGGATTCATTCTGCACATGCCCACAAGTTCTCTTCCTCCCTAATATGTGTGTGTGTCTCTCTCTCTCTCTCTCTCTCTCTCTCTCACACACACACACACACACAAACACACTCCCCCCTCCCTCTCTCTCTCAGGAAGAGCGAGGGTCTTGAGAGCAACCCCTGAACATGGCGGAGAGCAGGGTCCCTCCCCTCGGCCTCGCCGTGGTCCTTCTCATGGCCGCCGTGTGTCTCCACGGCAACGCGGCTCAGACAACAGGTGGGTGTTGTTAACTCCTGATGACGTCACCTCCTGCATGGCAGAATGTAGAGGAAGCGGCGTCGGGGCACTCCTCTCCTCACATCTGTTCCTTTGGTTGTCTCGCTCGCTCCCTCCGAAAGACATGAAACACACGGCCACACATGTCTGCGCTGACGTGCACACACTCAGGCATGCACAGTACAACCGCGTACACACACACACACACACACACAAACGCGGGCGAAAATTGGTACCACGGTTTTCTTTCAAAGGCGCAGGAAATCCATGTCGTGCCATGGAGCACAAAGGTCTCTTTTTATTGTTTCTTTCTTTTTATCCCAAGCCACCCTCCCTCTCACTCGCTGTGTCACACACACACACACACACACACACACACGTAAGGTCATTCATCATTAACCAAGAGCCAATGGTCACTGGTGTGAATGTACCAGCGCGGTGGAGGAAACGTCACTTCCATACCATATTTATTTATATACGTCTGTATAAACTAAGGTATCAAGTTTGTTCAGGGGCAACATCACTCAGCTCTGCAAAGAAGTAAACGCTTTTCAAAGCTCTTCCCAGAAACATATGGTTGCTAGGCATAATCGTGATATTGTTGGTATTTGAACCAGGGCTTTAAAACGAAATGATTTTTCAATCGTTCCGCTCCGAACGGAACCGGTATATTTAACTTTTCGTTCTTGCGTTCCACCACCAACATATCGTTCCTGAACCGGTTCGGAACATAAAATAACGTTTGTTCTTAACGTTCCGGCAGTGTTATTGGGCCTAGTCTATTTTTGTGGTCGATATCTTACAATAGACCTACTTATTGGTATTTGCCCTTAATTTACACAGTAGGTAGTCTAAATGCGCGAAAATCATAAATCACATGCAGCATCCAAAAATATTTGCGATATCCATCTCACATACCAGGCAGACTGCTGCTGACTGTAGCCTATATTCTCTGATGAATATGTTTTCGTATCAAAATCATTTCTGTATAAGTGGGCTAGAAACTCCTTACCTGGTTGTACGTTTTATCCGTATTCCATGGCGATCTTCAGATATAGAGGCTCGCTCAATAATTTCTAACCCCGCCATAAGCGAATATGTTCTATTGTTTATGTTGCTGACAAATACCCAAGTCTCTCCAACAACTTCCAATTTAACTCTACATTTCAATCGCCTCTCGCCGGAACCGCAACCAGAATTATTATTTTTTTTTTCATGAAATAGGCTATGCTTTTGTGAAATATTATAGGCTATATAGAGAACGAAAAAAAAAACGTTATTAACCGGTTTTGGGGATTTCAGAATAACGTTTCCGTTCCGGAACAGTTGAAGACCATTTGGTTTTCGTTTCCGTTTCCGTTCCTCGTAAAATGCCATTCGTTTTCGTTTTTCGTTTTTGTTCCTTGAACCAGTTCGGAGCCCTGATTTGAACATACAGTCCACATAGAAAATATATTGCTAAAATAAAACAGAATCGATCTTAAATCCAATGTACGAGTATGCCGTAAGGCCGTGAACTCAAAGATGTTGGAGTTCAGGGCGTGACGCCAAGCTCAGTGCTCGCCTTTAGCGGTTAGAGTGGTTAGCTACCACTCTTGTCCTTAAGATTGATGACTCTAACCATCGACCTCCCAGCCAACGTCTCGGCTTTAGTGGCATCTCTTCGAAGCGCTTCACACCTGAGCATCGAGTCAGCCCAGCACTCCTTCCTAAGGTCCTGTACACACTACTGCACGTTTTACAGCACGCTTCACAGCCCCCCCGCCCGTCAATGGGATCCACACTTGTCACTCTCACCCACCCACCCACCGTCCCCACCACTGTCCACACCACCCTCCTCCGCTTTTCAAAAACTGTTTGCGACCCTTAAGGCACGTCACATGCCATGGACGTCTCCTCATCGCCCACAACCCCCCACGCAGCCCGCCAACCCCGCTCTCACGCTTGGTCACCTGGAGCACCTGCCTCCGAGTATGGCGGTCAGACCTTCCCCTGGCGAGCCCGCAATGCCGTGACCAAAGAAGTGACCAAAGGTCTCCCTCGTCCCGATCTCAGTCTGCACCCAAGAGGCGGTGGCCGACATCGTGTTCATGGTGGACGGCTCGAGCAGCATCGGCACCGACAACTTCGAGCAGGTCCGGCAGTTCCTGAAGACGCTGGTGAAGGGCTTCGACGTGGGCCCCGACCACGTGCGCATCGGCCTGGTGCAGTACAGCAACGTCCCGCGTACTGAGTTCCACCTAAACACCTTCCAGAGCAAGCAGGGCATCCTGGAGTACATTGGCGGGCTGTCGTACCGCGGCGGAGGCACCAACACCGGCCGCGGCCTGGAGTTCCTCCTGGCCGAGCACTTTGCCCAGGTCGCCGGCAGCCGCGCCGAGAGCAACGTGCCGCAGGTGGCCGTGGTCATCACCGACGGAAAGTCGCAGGACGACGTGTTGCCGCACGCCACGGAGCTGAAGAGGCGGGGCGTCATCGTGTACGCCGTCGGGATCAAGGACGCCGACGAGGAGCAGCTGCGGGAGATGGCTAGCGCGCCGCATCTGCAGCACGTTTTCAGCGTGTCCGATTTTGGCGCCCTGCAGGGCATCTCACAGAGCGTGGCGCAGACGCTGTGCACCAGTGTGGAGGAGGCGCGAGGACAGCGCTCCCTGGTGGTGCAAGGTAACACCACCCTTTGTCTCGATCAGTCGTGCAATGATGTTGAGGCCGCGATGTCGGCTAATGGGAATAAGGTATTATTGCGATGTCTAAACGGTTGAAATGGTCAACTCAATATCAACTCAGAGACAAGCCCGAGTCATCAATATGTTATTTTACCTTTCAAAAAGGTATCGCAGACCCACTGATGTGGGTAAAGTGAAGACGTCGATACTCCCACTGGGATTTAAGAATTATCCTTGAAAGAGGGCTTCCTGCTAGGAGTAGAAGGGCGCCTTTGAACCATATTTTAGCCTCTACAGCAGCGATACTCAACCCGTGGCTTGCGAGCCGCACGCGGCTCCTTTAAGAGTAGTTGCGGCTCTTTTAAGTCCCACTTAAAAAAAAAAATCTAAAAAAATCTTTAAAAAAACGAAAAACAAAAACATTGTCAGCAGTCTATTAAGCCGCCCCCCCTCCATCCCTCTGAACAACCAATCACAAATCATTTCAGGTTTCGCGCTCTGATTGCAGTATTATCCATATTCTCAAATGCATAATGGTTTCAGGGAGGAAAGGAGCGTTTTGGGATTGTGGCTCTTGCAAAAATATTTTTTCGTCAATGTGGCTCCTGATTAGGACAAGGTTGAGTACCACTGCTCTACGGTATCTCATGTCGCTTGAATGCATCTGGTATTCATCAAAAAGTTCAGTTGTGTGACGCATACCGCTCCCCGGGATGTAAGCCCTCTGGGTTTACATCAATGTCATCATGTACACTGGAACATATACAACATATGCGCATACCATCAAATTTGCTAATGGGTTGATTGCTAACAATAAGCAGCCTCCCAAGATGCCATGTGTGTCGTTTCCCAAAAGAAGGGTTGATATCAGAGGCCAGAGGACTGAGAGCAACGTGGTTTTAAGCCCTGGATGTGTTTTATGAACAGATCTGAGATAACTTTAGAGTAAACTGAACTGACAAAGTGGTATCTACCATTGTGCATTTGGAGCAACAGCTGCAAAATCGAGGCAACTGATATTCGGTTGCTTTGATGCTCATGGAGTTTGTTTAATTCTCAGTTACTTCAATTCTCATATATTTACTTAATAGAGTATTATTAATGACTTTTAATTCATAATGACTTCAATAACTTTGATTCTTTGTTGCTTTAATTCTCAGTTTCTTCTGCTATCAAACAGTTGCTGTAATTCTCAGTTTCTTCTGCTCTCAAACAGTTGCTTTGAGTCTCGGTTACTTTGATGCTCGTACAGCCGGTGGCTGAGATATTGGCTATCGGGGGGGGGGGTCTAGGGAAGCCAACACAGATAATGGTTTGCAGCCAACACATTTGTACATGCAGGTTTGATGGGAAGACAAAAGTCCCTTACCATTTATGTTTTTCATGTTTTATCTACTCTTAAATTAACTCCATGTTGTGATGGACTAACATGCAAGGTAATAAATAGCCCTCAGGTATCTGTTTTTCATCACCACAGATGGATTTCTTTCAGTATGGAAACATTTTCACCTTCACTTTGCAGCTTCGTAATTCAGTCAAAAACCCAGAGGCATTGTGTGGATTTATTTAAGTGCACACAGGTGTGTGTGTGTTAGGGCGAAAAAAAAGAAGGAAATGCAAACACACATTCCTCTCCCAACAGTGACACTCTCTCTCCTCCACAGAATGCGCCGAGACCGCGTTGGCGGACATCGTGTTCCTGGTGGACGGCTCCTCCAGCATTGGCCCCACTAGCTTCCAGGATATGCTCCTCTTCCTCCAGAAGTTCATCCAAAACCTGGAGGTGGGCGCGGACAAGGTGCGTGTGGGCGTGGCGCAGTACAGCGACCGGCCCCACAAGGAGTTCCTGCTGAAGGACCACATGGACAAGGCCTCGCTGCTGGAGCAGGTGAGCAAGATCCCGTACCGCACGGGAGCCACCGCCACAGGCTTGGCCATCTCCTTCCTCCAGCAGACCTTCTTCACCGAGGAGGCGGGCAGCCGCGCTGCGCAGCGCGTGCCCCAGATCGCCGTGGTGATCACGGACGGGGATTCCTTGGATGACGTGCTGGTGCCTGCGCAGCAGCTGCGGCGGCACGGGGTGATCGTGTTTGCCATTGGCGTCGGCAGTGCCAATATGGCAGAGCTGCAAGGCATCGCTAACCGGCCCCACGACCGCTTCCTGTTCAGCATCGACAGCTACCAGGCGCTGCAGCGGCTGTCTGATGGGCTGCTTCAGACTGTGTGTGTGTCTGTGGAGGACCAACGCACCGGTATGGTCACAGCTCATAAACATGCACACACATGCACACAGAAACACACACACATACTCATACAGGCATGAACATACGCACACATACACAAACACACAAAAAGGCAGGCACAGAAACCACCACAAGCATGCTCTTATTCACACACATTTCTTGCACATTATTTACCGAAATATATAATTAAAAAAAAAGAAAGAAATATAATGACTCTAATACCAATACTACTGCTTCCTTCGTTGCCGTCATTACATTTTTTACTTGTTTTGTTTCTTCTCAAGCTTTGTTGCAGAAGTATTCCGACATTTATTTCCTGGTGGACAATGGCCTGAACTCAGTCGAATTCCAGGCATTCTCGACAATGATGTCTCGACTGGTCAACCAGCTCAATGTGGGGGCCTCGGCCCACCGCATTGGACTGGCCCAGTACGGCAAGGACACCCAGGTGGAGTTCCTCCCAAACCAGCACAAGACCAAAAAAGAGGTGCTGGCCAGCCTCCAGCGTTTCCGCGCACGCCGCGTCCAGACCAAGGAACAGCGCAATCTAGGCGGTGCTCTGAAATATGCGGCAGCCAACTTCTTCCGCACTGAGGCCGGGAGCCGTGAGGACCAGGGCTTCCGGCAGTTCCTGGTGGTCGTGTCCGGGGCCAACTCCAGCGACAATGTCTACCAATCGGCCCGCCTTGTGAAGTCCGAGGGTGTGACCGTGATGGGCATCGGCCTCGGCTCGGGGATGACAGAGCAGATGAAAACTGTGGCCACTGCCCCCTATGTTTTCCAGTCGACCAACATCGTGCCCATGCTGAAGACGGCGTTTGAGATTGAGGAAGAGGCTGCCGAAGTGATTGATGGTAAGGATGATCATCAATAAGTGACTTGCGATTCTGGTCAACGTGATCAATATGCTGTTAAGTAAATAGGTACTTCCATCCGTATTGTGAATCAGTTCATTCTTTCAAATTATTCAACATAGTCCTAACAACCTCATTTGTTTGCACAGATTGTTTAGCGGCCAGAGTCGCTGATGTCGTGTTCATTGTGGACGAGTCAGGAAGTATCGGTAGTGCCAACTTTCAGTTGATGCGCTCATTCCTGCACAAGATGGTTGAACGCCTCGACGTCAATCCAAACAGAGTACGGGTTGGCATTGTCATGTACAACGACAATCCTACAGGCCGAATCTACCTAAACACATTTGATGACAAGAATGAGATCCTCCAGTTCATCAGGATTTTGCCCTACCATGGAGGAGGCACCAATACAGGCCGAGCCCTGAAGTTTGCCCGCCAGAACTTTTTTGTCAAAGAACGTGGTAGCCGGAAAAGCCAAGGCGTCCAGCAGGTTGCCGTGGTGATCACCGACGGAGAATCTCAGGATGAGGTGGACAAGGAGGCGGCAGACCTGCGCCGCGATGGCGTCACTGTCTACGCCATCGGCATCCAAAATGCAAACAAGACTCAGCTGGTGCAGATGGCATCGCACCCTTCAACCAAGTATGTGTTTAATGTTGAGAGTTTTGCCAAGCTGAAGACCTTGCTGAAGAGCCTGGAGAAGATGGTGTGCCACAACATCATCCGTAAGGCCATTACACTCAATACAAGAAGAACTGACATCAAACAAGGTTTGGGCCTGATTGTTTCAATTGTTTGTGATTATTTTGACATTTTGTTGTTTTTGCTTGTTAGTTCTAGAAAAATATCATAACTCTATAGCTGAGATGTTGGGTATGGATATTATGACCTTTCAACTGAGAACTCAAAAACGTTCTTTGTTTTATTTCTCCAGGATGTGTGCAAACAGACGAAGCAGACATATTCTTCTTGGTCGACCATTCAGGAAGTATTTGGCCGAACGACTTCCACGACATGAAGAAATTCATCATTGAGTTTCTGCACACCTTCCGCATCGGCCCAGACCATGTTCGCGTTGGGGTCGTCAAATACGCAGACTCGCCCACCTTAGAGTTTGACTTGACCTCATACACTGATGGCAAAACCCTGGAGAAGGCGGTGGAGAACATCAAACAGATCGGCGGTGGTACGCAGACTGGATCTGCCCTGTCCTTTATGTCACCCAACTTTGATAGAGCCATGGCCACTCGAGGGCACAAAGTCCCTGAGTACCTCATCGTCATCACGGACGGGAAGTCAACAGATGAGGTCAAAATTCCTGCACAGAAGCTGAGAGCCCAGGGCGTCATCATCTATGCCATTGGAGTGAAGAGTGCAGATGAGGCGGAGCTGCAGGAGATCGCGGGAAGCCCACAGAAGACCTTCTTTGTGAATAATTTTGATGCTCTGAAGCCAATCAAAGATGACATTATCACAGATATCTGTGCACCGGATGGTAAGCATATTTTTCAAATTAGTGACACCAATATTAAAACAAACAGGGCTTACACCAAATGTTTCTTTTCCTCAGCCTGCAAGGATATTCCAGGGGATCTCCTCTTCTTGATCGACAGCTCTGGGAGCATCCGAAGTGAAGACTACCAGAAGATGAAGGACTTCATGAAATCCATGATTGGCAAATCACAGGTTGCACAGGAGAAGGTGCACGTAGGAGTCATGCAGTTCAGCACCATCCAGTCCCTGGAGTTCCCCCTCAATCGCTTCTACGACAGAAGTGACATGGGGAAAGCTATTGACAACATGGGGCAGCTTGGTGGAGGCACGCACACGGGGCAAGCCTTGACCGACATCTCCCTGTACTTTGACCCGGTCAACGGGGGTCGTCCGGGGATGCGACAGAACCTGATTGTGATCACAGACGGCGAGGCCCAGGATCAGGTGAAGGGGCCAGCCGCGGTGTTGAGGAACAAGGGCGTGCACATCTACGCCATTGGAGTGGTGGACGCCAACACCACACAGCTTCTGGAGATCAGTGGCTCTGAGGACCGTATGTTTTCTGAGAGGAGCTTTGATGCACTGAAGGACCTGGAGAGCCAGCTGGCTTTGGAACTCTGCGAGACAGGTGAGACAATGCTAGTGTTGATGCTGAATAACATAGTGGGAATTATAAGATAATATAGCCCAGTGAATATGAAAATTCTCCTCAGTGAATGTATTTATAATGTATTAACATTCAAGTCAACTGTTCAATTATTTACCACTACAAAACTTGTAGTTGAGAATGAAATGGAACATGAATGATTCATGAATCAATTTGGATCAAAGAGATATATATCTTCATGAGAATACAATACCACCAAAGTCCATGTAATTTTTGCCCAATCCTTCATGAACAATGTAAAATTATTCTGTGTTTTCCTTTAGAGTGCAAGAAGACAGAGGTGGCAGACATCATCTTCTTGGTGGATGGCTCCACCAGCATCACCCTGCCCAAGTTCAGGAGCATGCTGAAGTTCATGGAGTCCATGGTGAACGAGACCACCGTTGGTGAAAAGTCGACACGTTTTGGGGTCATCCTGTACTCCAACGAACCCAACTCCGTTTTCAGCCTCAACAAGTATTTCTCCAAGAGACAGGTGTTGAAGGCCATCCAGGCGCTCAAGTCTCCATATGGAGACACCTACACGGCCAGAGCTTTAAACTACACCCGACAGTACTTTGACGCGAAGCACGGAGGCCGCGCGGCCTTCAACGTGCCCCAGATCCTGATGGTGATCACCGACGGTGACGCCACCGACCGCAACGACCTAATCGCGCCGTCTGTGGCACTGCGCAATGACGGCGTCAGAGTGTTCAGCATCGGAGTGGAGGGCGCCAACATGAGCCAACTGGAGATCATGGCCGGGGAACCCTCCAGGGTCTTCTACGTGGACAACTTTGATGCCCTGGAGACCCTCTACAAGAACATCTCCCATGTCCTCTGCAACACCACCGTTCCTGGTAACTGTCTGTCTGTCATTATATTATAGAGGGTAATATAGTCAAGAGAGTCGTACAGTACAGTACAGAAAAGAGTAGTGTAATATAGAGTACAGGAAAGTATAGAATAGCATTGTGTTGAAAGTAGAGTATAAAGTGTATTATAGTGCGCTATAGAGTGAAATACAGTGCAGTTGAATATAGACAATTTTGAGAGTAGTAAAGCAGGGTATACTATAGATAAGTTGTTGAGTAATATCAGTTGGGTAGATTACAATTGAGTATTACAGTTGAGTATTGTTGAAAGTACTACATGAAGTGTAGTATAGTACAGTAGAGAGTGCAGTACAGCAGAGTACAACAGAGTATTTGCCCAGACATCTAAGTGCCTCCTGGCCTGTGTGTCCCCAGTGTGTGAAAAGCAGCAAGCGGACCTGGTGCTGCTGATCGACCAGTCGGGCAGCATCAACAACATGGATTACACCATCATGAAGACCTTCTTTACTGACTTAATCGGCAGTTTTAAGATCAGCGACAAGCTGGTGCGTGTGGGCGTGGCCCAGTTCAGCAGCTCCCCGCAGAAGGAGTTCTACCTGAACCAGTTCCACACGGCCGAGGAGGTGACCAAGCAAATCATGGCCATGGTGCAGCAGGGCGGGGGAACCCAGATTGGAAGAGCACTGGACTTCATCAAGGAGTACTTCCAGACGTCCACCGGGAGCCGCATCAAGAGCGGCATCTCCCAGAACCTGGTGCTGATCACGGACGGGGACTCCCAGGATGAAGTGGGGCATGCGGCCGAGGTGCTCCGGGAGATGGGCATCGAGATCTTTGTCATCGGCATCGGGTCGGTCCACAGGCTGGAGCTGCTGAAGATCACGCCCGACTCCAACCACCTCTTCACCGTCCAGGACTTTGGCTCACTGACCAAAATCAAGCAGAAGGTGGTGGACACCATCTGCAAGTCCAGGCCCCCGGCTGACATTTCTGGTTAGCATACCTGCCTGTCTATCAGTTTGTTCATCTGTCTGTTGGTTAGCCATCTCTCCATCTGTCTGACCGTCTGTTTGTGCATCTGTTCATCTGTCTGTATGTCTGTTCATCTGTCTATTCTTCTGTCTGTCCGTCCATTGCTCCATCTGTCTGACCCACACCCACCACACCTCACAGCCGTCCCTTCAGGCGTCCCTCCAAAGACTCCCCAAAACATGTGACTCCCCAAAACATGTGACTAGCTTGTTAGCTTTAGCCATAAGTTTGCGTAGCTTTGTGGAAGACTCCAGTCATTTGTCAGAGCGTTTGGTTTATTGATGGCTGTTGGGAAGAAAATAAAATTTCAATAATTTTGACAAACATTAAGACTAACAATTAAGACAAATACACAAAATATTTTTATAATAACCTTTTTAACTGTACATTTATATTATTCATTGACTTCGGCCATCCAGGACCCCCATCATTTGCAAAAGAAGCACAATAAAAACAATATTAATCAAATAAATTATGATGAAGATCAATACATTTATCCATCCATCCATCCATTATCGTAACCACTTATCCTCTACGAGGGTCGCGGGGGGGCTGGAGCCAATCCCAGCTGCAACGGGCGAGAGGCGGGGTACACCCTGGACAGGTCGCCAGCCTATCACAGGGCTAACATACATAGACAAACAACCATTCACACTCACATACGGTCAATTTAGAGACACCAATTAACCTAATCCCCAACCTGCATGTTTTTGGTCTGTGGGAGGAAGCAGGAGTGGATTCAATTCCCAGGTGGATTCAAACCCAGAACCCTCTTGCTGTGAGGCGACAGTGCTAACCACTGCACCACCACTCAATACATTTATATAAAATATAATACAATTAAATTCCAAATGTCTATGAATGAGTGATTATATGATCCAGTTATTAGGTGGGTAAAAGAAGTAACAAACAGTGTTCTATCTGTGTGACATGAACTAGCTTAGCTCAGCTGCCTGGGTGGCGTGTGAGTGGGAGTGTATTTTTTTGTGGAGTCCAAAGTAAGATTCCTGTGAACAAAGAGAGAGGCTGTCCCGGAGGTTTTATTATTTATGCAATAACCGTTGTTGGATTTATTTGTTAAGGTAAACATAACAAACTGCCAAAAATGCAAAAAAATAAATAATAATAACTTTTTAATTAATCAAACTATTTCCTGCACTGGTCACTTGACAGATTTAGATTACTCTTTACCCATCTCTCTCTCTCTCTCTCTCTCTCTCTCTCTCTCTCTCTCTCTCTCTCTCTCTCTCTCTCTCTCTCTCTCTCTCTCTCAGCCTGCAGTATCGATGTGGCCATTGGTTTTGACATCTCCCAGCGAGCCAGGTCGGAGCAGCTGGTCACCGGGTACCCCCAGCTCCGGGGGGCCCTGCCGGAGATCCTCAACTATGTGTCCACGCTGACCGGCCTCTGCTGTGTCCAGAAGACGCCAGTCAAGCCCCACATCGCCTTCCGGCTGTTGGGGCGCGATGGCAGAGTCCTTTATGACTTCAACTTTGAGCAGTTCAGCGAGGCGGTGATGGACAAGGTCATGACGCTGCAGGTTTCGGAGGCCACCTTCTTCAACACAGCCCTGCTCACCTCCTTCCAGGAGAAGTTCCAGACCCAGTCCAGGGCTGGCGCAAAGGTACAGCACAGCAGGAGCAATGGGGAACAAATGTATTGGTTTGAACTATTTCTGGACTGGATCTGGTTTGAAGTATTTATGAATAGTAGTATGAAAGTATGAAAAGGTATATGTTGTTTGGCTTTCATTAATGTTAATGAAAGCCAAACAACATATAACTTTTCATGATTTCAATGATATATCATTTTAAAGGTTATTATGAAAGTGCTAGTTTTGATCCCCAATGCCTGCAGCAAAATGTTGTGTAAGCCAATGATTGCATATTGAATGTTTCCTTCAAAATTTGTTTTGGATGTGTGTGTGTGTGTGTGTGTGTGTGTGTGTGTGCGTCTGTGTGTGCGTTCCAGGTGCTTGTGGTCTTCACAGATGGTCTGGATGAAGATGTTATGAAGCTGGAGCATCAGTCTGAGCTGCTGCGTCGGTCTGGTGAGGCCTGGATGCACAGGAGACTCTGTACACTACTGTAGCATACTACAACCACCAAACTCCAAAATATCACTTCATTCATGATTTAAACAGAGGTGGAATCAATGTTCTCCAACCTGAGTTTCTTCTCCCATCTCTTTTTTGCAGTTACCTGACAGACAGACAGACACACAGATGTACTTTAATAATCCCTGAGGGAAATTGCATTCGTTACATACAATACTCCAGTGCAAAAGGAAGAGACAGACACTCTGCGTAAAGTAGAGTGTTAGAATATAAATATATAATATAACCTATGTAAAATATAAAATAAAATAAAAACCTATGTAAAATAAACCTATGTAAAATATAAAACCTATGCAAGCAATACCTCTTCACCTCTCCATGTTTCTGTCCTACTCTCTCTCTCTCTCTCTCTCTCTCTCTCTCTCTCTCTCTCTCTCTCTCTCTCTCTCTCTCTCTCTCACTGTATATGTAACCTTCTCACTGTGTCTGCCTCTCTCTCCCTGTCTGTCTCTCTGCAGGGGTGAATGCCCTGCTGGCGGTGGCGCTGGATGGTGTGCATGATTTCAGCCAGCTCCAGATGGTGGAGTTCGGTCGAGGGTTCGGCTACAAGGTCCCACTCAGCGTGGGCATGCAGAGCGTGGGCAGCACAATGCTCAAACAGATCGTAAGTCCACCTTAAACCAAACCAAACATATCGTAAATCCACCTTAAACCAAACTAAACAGATTGTAAGTCCACCTTAAACCAAACTAAACAGATCATAAGTCCACCTTAAACCAAACTAAGCAGATCATAAGTCCACCTTAAACTAAACTAAACAGATAGTAAATCCACCTTAAACCAAACTAAGCAGATCATAAGTCCACCTTAAACTAAACTAAACAGATCGTAAGTCCACCTTAAACTAAACTAAACAGATCGTAAGTCCACCTTAAACCAAACTAAACAGATTGTAAGTCCACCTTAAACTGAACTATACTTATCTAAACAGGTTGAAAATTTACCTTAAAGTAAACAGATTGAAAGTCCTCCTTTATCTGAACTAAACAAAAGTTATGCCTTTTCCACAACTGTACATTTCATATTTCCTCTCTCTCTCTCTCTCTCTCTCTCTCTCTCTCTCTCTCTCTCTCTCTCTCTCTCTCTCTCTCTCTCTCTCTCTCTCTGTTAACCAGGACACCGTGGCCGAGCGAGAGTGCTGTGGTGTCATGTGTAAATGTTCGGGCCACGAAGGGAGCCGAGGCTCGCGGGGACCCCCAGCATCAAAGGTGAAACGACTCTTCAAGACGTCCTGACAGCATTACCCTCGAATATATCAAGTCAAGTGTATTACTAAGAGAGTCTCTTTGTTATAACTCTATACTCTATGCAGACATATGCATGAGGCCATTCAGAGGTTAGTTCCTAGTGATGACCATGAGAACCTGCAGGACCAGTAAGACTTCTGATCTTCCTCATGGGATGCCGTAGAATGAAGTTCATCTGCTACCGATGTCATGGTTCAGCTGAGGAAGTGTTTGATGATGAGTTAGATGATAAGAGGTTATGATGTCAGGTGGTTATGAGGTCATGATGTCCATGTTGATGATGTTATTGGTAATGAGGTCAGAGGTGATGATGTAATGAAGTTATGAGGCCAATAGTGTTGGTGTCATGGGGTGACCATGAGGTAAGTGTTAAAGACATGAAGCCACTCGATATTAGCCCTTTGTTATCACAGCTTTCATAGCTCCAGTTTGTAGCTTTGGCTAGGAATGGACACTACTGTATACACAAGGCTCTAGAAGTGGAAAAGATAGCTCTGGCCATTGTCGGTCCAAGCTCTCCTCAGCGCCAGCAGGAAGGTGTCCAGTCCTCTTCCGTCACAACCAGCTCTCTCGAATCAGTCAGCTCCATGCTCTAGTTTTATTTCTGTTGTGTTTGAGAAGGTTATCTAAGGTCCGCTGGAGGCTGCTAGGAGGACAGTACAGTAGAACAACACATCTTGAGTAGAAACATCTGCCACAGTCCTAGAGGAGAGCCTAGAGCCTCAGTCCAGAGATGGACATTACTCTTGTACAGTCTTGGTGGACGTACAAGAGTCCATCTTGTCTTGAAGGATTGTTAGGCAAGGCAAGGCAAGGCAGTTTAATTTGTATAGCGCATTTCATACACAATGGCAACTCAATGTGCTTTACATAAAACAAACAGTTAACAGTGAGATTTGGGAACATAAAAACATGTAATTTGAGAAATAAAAATAACACCCAATACATACAATTACCCCCCCCCCCCCCCCCATACACACACACACACACACACTAATAATAAAAACAAAGTACAGAGAAAGAGAGAGAAACTAGATAAACGATTGCAGCATAAAATAATGATGTTAGGATTTAGAGACGGAGAGGCATGGAGACGCCCTCCAGTTTGGGCCCGACCAATGGGGTTTGAGGATTCGTGGGAGAGGTCTTGGGCGTTTCAGTTGAAGTGTGGTGAACACAAGACACATGTTGGGGTCGAGCCAGTTGAGGGAAGACCCTCTCAATGTGAACGGTGTGGATGGTGCAGAAGGTAACGTGGATGACAAGAAGAACGTAACATGAAACAGCGTGCGTGTCGTGTGTTTTCAGGGTGGTCCCGGACCTAAAGGACATCCAGGATTCCCAGGCGAGGAAGGCACCGCCGTAAGTGTTTATGAGTACAGTTATTTTAATTCCACCACACCTGTTGACGCAAAGAAAACAGAGACGCATACATGTACATGAACATCTATTATGGAAGATATTAACCAAGTTAAAACCAGTACAATCATTGGGTTTTCCATGTAAAGCATTAACTAACTGTGGAAGGAAACAGATGCCCACTCATAAATACCTCCCTGGGTTCAACTCACGGGTCACCCCCTGGTTCACCCCATGTTATCTTTAAGGTGCCTGCTTAGTGGTGGTCAGAACAGGCATGGGGAGGATGGGCACCGGCAATAAAGGAAGGAAGGACCATTTGTGTATGGTACAGGATGTTTAAGGTGATGACATCATGCTTGGAAAACAGGACAAAAAGGGGCACACGGGGGATGTGCGGCAGTCACTTTGCAAACCGACTCAGGCTTTGTGTTGCTTCGCTGCAAGCGATAATCAAGTCTTGATCATTCAAACTGCGGCCTCCCAGAACCCTCTTACTTTTGTTAAGATATGTGCTTTAGCCACCACACTATTACAATACATATATAACACAGAGGTATAAACACATACATTCATATGCTCACAGCAATACATACTCTCACAATCTGTATAATTTACATTTACATTAAGGGCATATAGCAGACGCTTTTGTCCAAAGTGACTTACAAAGAGTACATTTGTCATAAGAAGGTGAAACATTTCATTGCTGCTAATACAGTAAGAATGTCACCAGAACAAGTTTCAAGCGTTTAAATTGCTAGGGTAACCATTGCTAGTATATCAGCTTTTTATTTATATTCTGGTTTCAGCTGGTGTGGAACACACCATGTTCCACTGATGTTAGATCAACATACAGCATGCAACACGTCTACTATTCAAAAACAAAATTTTCCATGAGCCCCATGTGATGCTTGGACAATCAGCCTTAAAACAAACATTCTTCCCCTGCCTTTCTATACAAACTGAGGGGGACTTGTTGAGAAAAAGATCAGGGAAACATTGCACTTCCCAACAGGGAGATTGCATGGTGTTAAGGTTTTTGTTGCAGTTGTTCTTGGCTGATGTGAGTATTTCATCTCTCTCTCGCTCTCTTTCTCTCTCTCTCTCTCTCTTTCTCTCTCTCCGGCAGGGCGATCGAGGCCCGCCCGGGCCCTCAGGGAGCCGAGGCATCCAGGGATGCCCGGGGACCAGAGGACAGAAGGTGAACACACACAGCCAGGAGGGACAGACAGACACTACCACTAATAGTGTCTGTAATACTGCTATTAGTGGTATTGGCTATAGCACAGCTAACACCACAACCACAATTAGATCTATTGGTAGTACTCATAGAAGCACGACTACAGCCGTGAGGACTACTGAGTACAACCAATAGCCTTGAGTTGTTATTGTGCTGTGGACATTTGAATGATAGGTTGCCATCGTTCCTGTGTATTTAATGTGGATCTCTGCTGTTTGATTGACAGGGCAATCGGGGTCACCGTGGCGACAGGGTAAGTGTCTGGATCTTCAGGAGTCTTTTTTTAGTCCAGGGCGTGGTGCAGGGGATTGGGTATCACAGAGGAATGTTTGGACAGAAGAGAGGAGGAGGTGAGATGGAGGGGCATGGAAGGGGGAGGAGGTGAGGGGGGAAGGGAGGTGAGAGGGAAGGGAAAAGGAGATCTGATTCCATTTGTGCTCCTTCAGGGCGAAGAGGGAGATCATGGACTGGATGGTGTCAATGGAGAGCAGGTGACCTGCTGCCTTCACCTGCACCCCATCATCACGTTACACGACACCAACTATCATATTGAATGTGTTAAGGTGTGTGTGTGTGCCTCACATAAAATCTGATCATTGTGTGTGTGTTTGTGTGCATCCTGCAGGGTGAAGCTGGCTTGAAAGGAGCTCCAGGAGAGAGAGGACGCCCTGGAGATGCGGTAAACTTAAGGGGAATGTTGTTGATGTTGATAGATGTCATGACATGAGCAAGTAGTAATTAGGGCGGGCTTGTTAGGTTGTGATGATGGCGTGTGACCTTTGACCTTTGACCTCCAGGGCAACACAGGGATCAGCGGAGAAGAAGGAGTCAAAGGACAACGAGGACTCAGAGGGGACCCGGTATATTCTCTCGCTCTCATCTCTCTGTTTCAACTCTCATAACATTGCAATGCGAACAAATGCACGTCCCTTATTTTAGCAGAGTTTAGGCGTCACTCAATTGAGTCCCTCTTGATTGAGTGCTAGCTAACTAGCTAGCCAACATCCAGACACTTAACACAGCATAGAGACTATGGTAGTCAACCTTTTGAATTAGGTAAAGTATGTATTATGTATTCATTATTATCTGTCTTAAAATGTAATGAATATCCAGTCAACTACAGAAATGTGAAACATGGAAAATGAAAAACCTGCTTGTGCTATTTAAGTTTTCATGAAATACTAAATAGGAATAATAGTTAACTCCATATAGCACAGAGAATTATCATTTGAAAGGGAACACCCCCATCTCAAACAGTAGTCTTCCATCAACCTCAAAATGTGTTACAACGTTTTACACTGTGATATTAACTATATAATCTTCCAGGGGCTAATCTCCCTGACCCACTTAATTGGTCAGTGCCAACAACTGTTGATGATTTATCTTATTTTAAGACCGCCAAGTGGTGATTCGGACATTGATGTTGAATGAATTTGTGCATATTGTAGCCAATATTGGCTTTGTCGTCCGTAAAAAAAGATGGATGCCCCTAATTTCTAAATCCTAGCTACGACCCTTGATACGTCCCAGCATGCATCTTGTGTTTTGATGAGATGGACAAGACACTGTTTTCACGTCTGACTTGAGTTTTCCTGCGGGTAAACACTAGCTTGATATGACATTCAAAACATGTAAGATATCAATCATCTATTCATCACACACACACACACACACACACACACACACATGCACACACACTCTGCTGGTGGGTTCTGGCCCAGCTCTGAAGTGTGGGTCTGAGAATCATTCCAAAAGCCCTCCTGACCTCATCCATCAGCTGAAACACATCTGGATCGCTCTGTAATGGCTGGCCAGGCCCATCTACACTATGACAGCGTACTGTGTGTGTGTGTGTGTGTGTGTGTGTGTGTGTGTGTGTGTGTGTCTGTGTGTGTGTTGTGTCTCAGGGGGTACCTGGCTCAGACAATGTGGTGGTGGGACCAAAAGGAGAGCCAGGAAATGCTGGTATGCCGGTAAGGAAGCTCCTGTATTCCTATTCTTTAATGTGAATGAATGTTTACTGAGTCAATGTCCACACCAGTTTTCCCTGATTTTTATGTCTCTCTCTCTCTCTCTCTCTCTCTCTCTCTCTCTCTCTCTCTCTCTCTCTCTCTCTCTCTCTCTCTCTCTCGCTCTGTGTTCATTTACTGGACTTAATATATATATATATTTTTTGTGTGGTTTATGTTTTACTTTCACTTAATGTCCCTTATTTACACACTTGGCACACACACACACACACACACACACACACACACACACACACACACACACACACACAATTCCTCTCCAGGGAATTCCAGGGGAGGATGGATTGAATGGGGAGAGTGGAATAGAGGGCAACAGGGTAAGATACAGCCTCTTGTCTCTCTTCTCATGTAAAAGCCATGACGTTACTCCTGCCACCTGTTACTCTATTATGTCTCCTTAGTATGTCTACTCATTGTGTCTCTGGACCCGTCCTTTCCAAATCTGTCTTTCCACAGGGAGCCAAAGGAAGACGAGGACCCATAGGTGAAAAGGTAGGATGTTACCCTCATCTAATCCTACTTCTCCTCCCCTCACCTCTCCTCACCTGCCCTCTGATCCCCCTACCTCCCCCCCTTCCTCTCACCTCCCATCCTCTTTTCTGCATTCACCTCACCTGGAATAGTAAACACTTGGTTGCTCATTTGTTGACTCACACTCTGACAGCTCACTTATAATGTGTTTTACTTGGTGTATGTGTGTGTGTGTGTGTGTGTGTGTGTGTCTCCAGGGTGCAAATGGAGAGGCAGGCATTGGAGGAGAACCAGGAAGCCAAGGCCCCTCAGGATCCCAGGTAGATTTTAAAGCATTCTTCAAAGAGCCCAACACAAACCAGTATAAAACTACACCAGATTTAACCACACTGCAAATAAGCTTGTATGTGTGTGTGTGTTTATATGTGTGGGCATGCATGTGTGTGTGTGTGTGTTTGTGTGTGTGCGTGACTGTGTGTTTATATGTGTGGGCATGCATGTGTGTGTTTGTCTGAGGTCCTCTTCCAGTCCCAGTCATGGTTCTGCTTTATTTTAGGGACCTCAAGGAACTAGAGGTCAACCGGGCCCCAGAGGAATCCAGGGCCTTCCTGGACCTCAGGTTAGTATGGTCAGATCAACCAGAACTATTTCAAACCAGTCTGAACCAGTAACACCTGATGTTTTCACATGATGAATGCCCAAAAATGAAGCAAAAATGCTTTATTAAACAAGCATCTTCTGAGTGTTCTAACTGTGTTTGGCTCATTTCCAGGGCAGGCCAGGTGCTGAAGGACCAAGCGGTTTAGCTGGAAGACGGGGAGCCAATGGACAGAAGGTGCGTGACATCACATCCTGTGCTATGCTGTGATCTGACACGAGGTCCCCTGGTTTACATGTAGATTATCCTATCTAAACTAGTTAATGTCACACAGTACCGTTAGAATAGTTTAAGTTAGTTTCATTTGGTTGATGAGAATAGATTTAGGTTTAGATTAGTTTAGGTTCGATTAGTTACAATGGTCGTAAATTAGAAGACATTAGTTGAGTAATAGTTAGATCAGATAATGTTGAACTCGAGTATACTAGATCAAATTAGATCAGATTATATGGAGTAGAGTAGGTTATTCCAGTATGGACGTGAGTGACACCAAACCTGGCCAAGCTGGACCAGAAACATGTCACACAAAACATTGAATTCATATAAACGAGTAAAATTAGTGTGTAATTCCAAAGAGCATATCACATTAGGTGCAAAATTGAGAAGATCACATTATGATGAGGCTGTGTGGTGAGGTGGCATCGTGTGGTGATGATATGATGTAATGCGGTGACATCATCCTGTGTTCTCATGTTGTCAGGGACAACCAGGTGACCCGGGGCCACAAGGAGTGATAGGCCCACCGGGGCCCAGAGGAACGCCGGTAAAACACCAAAACTGCAGTCTGTGTGTGTGTATGACTGTGTGAGTGGAGGGGGGAAGTAGTCTGTATACATCCTGGGCTTGTGTATACATTTGCTCAGTACATTGGCCAATGTACTTTTAATTACATGTGTTAATAGTGTGTGTGTGTGTGTGTGTGTGTGTGTGTGTGTGTGTGTGTGTGCGCACATTTCCAGGGGGATGATGGCAGAGATGGATACGGAATAGCTGGACCGAAAGGAACCAAGGTAAGAACCCACACACACACACACACACAAACACACACACACACACACACACAAATGCAAATGCAATACATACAAACATTTGCATATTGAGGGAAACGATGACAACTTTCTTTAATATTGTGCCGTACATAAATGTAAGAATTATTCCAAATGTATTCAAAAACGTTTTGTCTTGTTCTCTGATAGGGAGATCCTGGTTTCCCTGGATATCCTGGCATTCCGGTAAGACATTGCTCATTCGGTTGGAATGTGATGTGAGGGTGATATGATGTACCATGCCCTTTTAGGAGTCCGTCTTCCGCACATAGTTCCACCACGGCAGACCCAGTTCTTTGGAATTGTCCTTCCCATCTTTCCTTGACCTTGTTTTTCCATCGCGGTTAATCAGAATCAGAATCAGAATCAGAATCAGAATTCGATTAATTGCCAAGTAGGTTTGCACCTACAAGGAATTTGTTATGGTGCAATTGGTGCAATAGAAAGCAGTATAAAAAAAAAATATATATATATATATATAAAATAAAATAAAATAAAATAAAATAAAATAAAATAAAATAAAAATAAGATAAAAGTAAGTACGTAAAAATAACTATAAAGATAAAGGAATCGTGGTTAGGAAAGGCCTTAGGACTGCAACTTCTTTGACCATCAGGCCGAAGCCGTAGTATGTGACAATGTGTTTGTACTTCCTGTTCAGAGGTCTAGTATGTGACGGTGGGTTTCTACTTCCTGTTCAGGGGCAAGGCGGAGTTCCAGGACCCCCTGGAGAGCCTGGCCCGAAAGGAAACCTCGGCAGGGGGGTATGTGACATCAAGTCTTTGTGGGAGAGATTGTGTGTGTGTGTGTGTGTGTGTGTGTGTGTGTGTGTGTGTGTGTGTGTGTGTGTGCCATTTTATCTCTGTGGTTTCCTGTATTTATGTTTTGTGGTTTTTTTAATGTCTCATCTCTGTGACTAACTCTCTCTATGGCTCATCTGTTGCCATTGCCGTGACGACGCTTGGCGATGCTGCAGGGAGTCGCGGGATATCCTGGAGAATCAGGCGTCAGCGGAGAACTGGGACCACCTGGACATACGGTGAGAGAGGGAAGGAGGGAGGGAGAGATGGATGGGGAGGGAAGGAGAGAGGATGAAAGGATGTGGGTGAAGTGCAGATAAGCTTGTGGTATAATAAATGGAGAGGGTGATGCTGAACTGGGGTTCCCAAACCTTTTCATGCTGTGACCCACTTGGTGCTCTGCTTCGACCCACCGTTTGAAAACCACTGATGTAGAAGAGTACTTTGTTAAGGATGATAATTAACCCCTCTGTTTTCCTCTGCTCTCAGGGCCCCAGAGGACCTCCAGGGTTCAGGAACATGTCTGTAAGTACAAAGACACATTCCACAGTGTTTTATGACACAGTGGGTCAGCTGGTGTGATTGATACTGTGTCTGCTGCCTGTCTACCCTACGCCTCTGTCGTCTCTGTTCTCTCAGGAGTGTCAGCTGATAACCTACATCCGAGACAACTGTGGTGAGCAGCACATGTTTATAAAAGAAGAAGCAGCTTTTCACTGTCACTGCAAACCTAGCTTATGTGTGCTAATTATCATGCCCTCAACCTACACATGGCAATTGTTGTCCTATTTGTGTTTATATAAAATACATGTGTTAAAAGAATGCAATGCCAATTAGCTGTAAGTCATGAGCCATGGATCTTAGCAGTGTGCTGTGCAAACGTTACGGGAGCTTTTGGAAATATCCCAAATAATAGGCTTCAGATTGTTTCTTCAGTGTTGATTCACCGTGTTGATTGTATATTAGGCTTACATCCAAAGTGACTTACAGAGTGGAGTAGCTTCAGGAATGGTCAACAAGTTACATTTCTCACCCTTTGTGATGATCCACCATTCTTACATAAACTCTCTTTTGTTTTCCCACAGCCTGCTCCCAAGGTAAGAGTCCCTGTCATCTGTCTGTGCGTGAAGCTTAATCTCCATGCAGACCATCCTCCAGGGGAACTGTTCCCAGATAGCTGCAGGAGAATCTTAGGAATCTGCCCTTTAGATCAGTGAAAGGTGAAGTGAGGCCATAACAGATGTGTTCGTCTTGATAGGAGTCATTCTTAAGGTCCTCTGAGGTATGTGTGTCAGCCTGTCACAGACATCAGAAGGAATGTCTCTCTTAGTTGGCATGTGCTGGAATTACCTTTGGGTCACAGTGGCAGAGTAATTAAGAAAAACAGAAAAATTCAATTAAAGAAATAAATGTAAATAAAATATTTAAAGTGATAGCAGCAGCAATAGAGATAGCAGAGAATATGCAGAGAACTCAGAGAAAATATAGAACATATACGTCGTGTAGGTATATAAAACACAGTGGCAGTGGAGTGGAATTTAAATGTAAACACAGGATAAGGTTGGTGTAAACATGACTCCACTCGGTTCCTTCTGCTCCTCATCACCTCCATCTCTGTGCTCCCCAGAAGGGTCTGCGTGCCCGGCCTACCCCACAGAGCTGGTGTTCGGCCTGGACATGTCGGAGGACGTCACGCCCGCCGCCTTCGAGAGGATGCGCTCGTCCTTGCTGGCCCTGCTGGAGGACATCTCCATCTCGGAGAGCAACTGCCCCACGGGGGCGCGCGTGGCCGTGGTGGGCTACAGCGCCCACACCAAGCACCTCATCCGTTTCCAGGACTACCACCGCAAGAGGCAGCTCTTGGAGGCGGTGCGGAACATCGCCCTGGAGCGCACGGCCAGCCAACGGCATCTGGGCGCCGCCATGCGCTACGTGGGCAACCACGTGTTCAAGCGCGTGCGACAGGGCGTGAGGGTGAGAAAGGTGGCGGTGTTCCTTAGCAATGGGCCGTCGCAGGACAGCGAGGACATCGTCACCGCTGTGATGGAGTACCGCGCCCTGAACATCATGCCGGCAGTGGTGGCACTCCGGCAGAGTACGAAAACCCGGGAGGCCTTCGAGGTAAAATCCCCTTCCCTAAGATTGGCGGGATAGTGTTAGTGGGGAGGTTCATCTGGCTCCAGGGCCTTCATTGAAAGTCGAGGCCAACCTGTAAGAATCAAGGCACGCGATGTCTTGACTCTGACCTGCTCCCATGTGTTGAAGTGTGCGCTGAATTTAAATCTAAAACTTTGATTCTACCGCTCCTGGTTTCTTGGTTTGTGTTGGCAAGGGATGCCTTCAGATGTGAATTCACGGGGAGTTGAGTCACATTTCCATGAAATTCAGGCTTTCAAACAAATGGAGACATAGAGAGGACTACTGAACCAGTGGTTCCCAACCTTTTTTGGCCTGTGACCCCAATTTTTTCAGAGAATTAATTAAAATAAATAAATAAATAAATAAATAAATAAATAAATAATAATGATGAAATAAAAGTACCACCAAATATCAATAGCTAACTCTCCTGAGGAAGTTGCTTCATTTTCAAAGAGACGTTGCTGTTCATGTGGAGTCCTGACTGTGTTTGGTTGCAGGCTGATGACACAGGCAGCTCTGTCTTCATGGTGCTCGGCCGCTCGCAGAACCTCGCCAACGACCTGCGGAAGGTCAAGAGCTGCGTCATCTGCTATGGTAAGCCATAAATGACGCAGCAGCAGATGACTATGATAACAGATCAAAAAAAAATATTATCGTGTCAAATAACGAATCCCACGCCCTCCTCAGACCCCTGCAGGCCTCTGTCCGACTGTGCCAGTATTCGGGACATCCCCGTGCCCCAGGTCTTGGACGCGGACCTGGCCCTGGTGGTGGACGGCTCCAGGGAGGTCCAGGCTGACCAGTACTCTGGTCTCCAGGAGCTGCTGGGCTCCGTGGTGGAGCAGGTGGCCATCAGCCCCCAGCCCCGCCGGGCCGATGGCCAGGCCCGGGTGGCCCTGGTCCAGCAGAGTGGCTCACTCCATTCCCAGGGTTCTTTGACGGGCCAGGAGGCCGCCAAGTTGGAGTTTGGTCTGCAGACCTTCCAGGGCAAGGGTCAAATGAAGAGCCACATGGTGGAGAAGATGAGGCAGCAGGGGGGCCCCTCGGCCCTGGGCCACACTCTGGAGTACACCCTGAAGGAGGTGCTGCAGAAGGCCAGCAACCCAAGGAAGAACAAGGTGCTGCTAGTGGTGGTGGGTGCCGAGACCCCCAGCTGGGACCAGGCCAAGCTTCGTCAGGTGGCCATGGAAGCCAAGTGCAGCGGGGTAGCTGTGTTCGTGGTGGCCGTGGGGGAGCACTACAACCGGGCTCAGGTGTCAGAGCTGGCCAGCACACCCCTGGAGCAGCACCTCATCTGCCTGGGCCAGCTGAGGGCTGAGGAGCAAGGCTACGCCCAGCGCTTCATCAGGACTTACCTCTCAGTACTCAACGGTAAATGGTCTAGATTAGATTATGCTACATTATAATAGATTTGATGACATGACATTATGTTATATTATGTTAGATGAGGAAGGAGGCTACTCTCACAGTCCTCTCAGACACTAAATCATGTAGATTATGTTATATGACATTAGATTTTATTAGATAACACTGGATTAGATTATACTGGTTTTGTGTTCATTGTCTAATGGTACCTAAATGATTTGAGCATATTGACTTGAAGACAGCGTACAGTAAGGCCTAAAGTGTCCTGGAGTTCAAAAGGTCATGACTGCTTATGTGTTTTTCGCAGCGGGGCTGAACACGTATCCACCGGTCGCTCTGAAGAAGTCATGTGACGGAGACATAAAGGAGATTAAAGAAAACGGGTACGCACGGCATTTCTAGCTCGCAATGGAATAACAGATCTGTAGCAAGCTATGAAACAGCAGCTAAACCATCACATGTCCAACGCTGGCTTCCCAGGCTGAAACACAACAGGCCGGAAGGTTTAATGGAGACAAGAGTTATACGATACGAATCTGGCATTAATCACCAGAGATTAGTCACAGCCAAACCACTGTGATCAGTCAAGATATTGTCTGGTTTTGATCTCACCCACAGCATTCAGTCTTCGCAGGAAGTGAGATGGGGCATTCACTTATTTGTTATTTTCCCCACAGAGCTGTTGTTGGAACATTCTACTTTTTATAAATATTTTTCTTGTTTACTTAAGATTGGCTATAGACTATTCTGTCTTGATTGAGATTGGCACACAGAAGCGATTGTTTGACTTGAAAATGACAAAAAGGCCATTTAATGCAAATCTATATATAAATTCTTCTCGGTCAACTCCTCCAGAACAGTGGGGGGGTTTAGAGAAAGAGTCCTAGCAGGGAGGGGATAATAACAAAATAAGTTTTGAATCATATTAACTGTAACAAGAATGTATACATTGTTCTTCGTTCCTGTGTTTGAGACTTACATGTCTCACCAATCATCATTTCAAATAAACTCACAAGAAACAAAGAATACAAACTGTTTCATTTTGTCACCAAAATGAAATCTAAAATGAGACCTAAATGAGACCTAAAATGAAACCTAAAATGAGACCTAAAATGAATCTTAAAATTAGACCTAAGATGAGAACAAAAAACCACCTAAAATTAAAATAGAGTTCCATACCTTAGCACCTGTACTCATATCTGTAGACAGTTTAGTTTATATAACACCATTGACAATATTGAAATGTACCAGTATCAGGAATTCAAATAATTTCTGCCCAGGAAAAAATGATTACCAAGACAAATTACTGCAAAAAAAAATCCTTGCATTAAAGTTCTTGTACAGTTTCTATCAATTAGAACAAAGTTTAGCTTTTTCAGTCTCAGACCAAATTCACTCCTTTGTACTCAGGCTTTGTTCATGCCTCCTTACTGAGGCATGAACTACTTGTCTGCTGCTGGTCTGTAGGTTGGTTTGCTGGTCTCTGCTGCTATCAGTTTGCTGGTCTCTGCTGCTGTCAGTTGGCTGGTCTTTGCTGAGGTCTCTTGGTCTCTGCTGTCAGTTGGCTGGTCTCTGCTGTCAGTTGGCTGGTCTCTGCTGTCAGTTGGCTGGTCTCTGCTGTCAGTTGGCTGGTCTCTGCTGAGGTCTGCTGGTCTCTGCTGTCAGTTGGCTGGTCTCTGCTGTCAGTTGGCTGGTCTCTGCTGTCAGTTGGCTGGTCTCTGCTGAGGTCTGCTGGTCTCTGCTGTCAGTTGGCTGGTCTCTGCTGTCAGTTGGCTGGTCTTTGCTGAGGTCTGTTTGTCTCTAATGTCAGTTGGCTGGTCTCTGCTGAGGTCTCTCTGTCTCTGCTGTCAGTTGGCTGGTCTCTGCTGTCAGTTGGCTGGTCTCTGCTGAGGTCACTCTGTCTCTGCTGTCAGTTGGCTGGTCTCTGCTATCAGTTTGCTGGTCTCTGCTGCTGTCAGTTTGCTGGTCTCTGCTGAGGTCTCTCTGTCTCTGCTGTCAGTTGGCTGGTCTCTGCTGTCAGTTGGCTGGTCTCTGCTGAGGTCTCTCTGTCTCTGCTGTCAGTTGGCTGGTCTCTGCTGCTGTCAGCCATGAGGGAAAGGGGAACCCTTTTTCCGTGCCTGTGCATCCGCATTGAGGGGTCGGTCCGGTTTGTTATCTTGAAGTGTGGGTTTTTATTATACTACTCTTGTACGCTTTGTAGTTTTCCTCCAGACTGTCGTAGGCCCGGATGCTTTTTATTTCCCAAAATTGACAACCATTTGGTGTACAGCTTTTTCCCTAGAATCCATCCTTGGGTACGTGACAGATTTACTTGGAGGAGTTTGAATGGGGGATATGTCTTGGTCGACGTATTGGTTGTGTGTTGTCATCCTTGGCCTTCGTATCTTCCATCTGTTATTCCTTTGCAAATATCCAGCTTTGCTCTGCTTTTGCTGGCCACTGTGCGGGGCGTGGTTCATGTTTGGCTTGTCAAACCTGAATAGATCATATTCACGGGTGGGTGTTTGTCTTAACCACAAGCTCTCTTGTTACCGTGGCATACAGGATGTCTTGGTCCATTTCATCCCTTTCTTGTGACGGGCCTTGATTGGATTTCCATGTATTGATATCATGTATGACAATGGTGTGGTCAGGATGGGTGCTTCTTCTTCAGGGGTTGTAGATTTGTCCCATAAATTGGCCATTTTCCATGGTCTTTTTTTGTCACTTGTCTACCCTCTGTCCCCCCCCCCTAATTTCTAGTTTGGGATGTAATATGTGTTGTGATTTAATGAAGATGGTAATGTGATTGTAATTTAAGTGTGTGTCGGCGTGCGTATGTGCGTGTGTGTGTGCCTGTGCGTGTGTGTGTGTGCGTGTGCATGGTTGTGTGTGCGTGTGTTTGTGCGTGTGTGTGTGTGTGTGTGTGTGTGTGTGTGTGTGTGTGTGTGTGTGTAGCCAGGGGCAAGTGAATGTCAAGCAGCAGGAGCAGTTTGAGGAGCAGACCGGAAGCAGGGTTGAAAGACGCCTGAGCAAGGTGCACCCTGGGCGGTCCATGTACAGAAGAGGAGGAGGGGTCCTGATTCCAAGACCCAGGCCTAACGGTAAGCTAGCTAGCTATGTCATTTCTAGCGTCATCCTGTCAACTAGTCATCCGGTTAGTTATGTTGGTGGGGTCCTAATCTTTTGTTACTTTCTTAAAATGGATTCGTTAATCTCAGGTTATATTGATGCACTTAGCTCCACGAGGGTTTTGTGGAACATATTTGACCATCTTTTGTTAGATGTTTTGCTTTTGCTTAACTCTACATAATGATTCTATTAATCATATTACGTATTTTTCATGATGATCGTTTTACTCCAAAGACAATCAGCATGCGCTGTATTGCATTGTACTGTATGTATCTAAATCTTCATCTTTGATCAACACCATCAAGAAGATATGGAGCCACAACCATTTGAGCTAGTTATTCTAACCAAAACGTTTTCTTGGGAATATATATGAATACAATACCAGAACCGTTTCCATGGCGTCGGTCTGTGAAAGCCCAATGACAAAGATGTCGAAGAAGACACATCTTCACTGTGTTCAAACTGCCAGATCAATGCATGGCTGAATGCATGCCTCCTTTGTGTTATTTGTTATCTTTCTGACACACACAACTTGCACCGCTCATAGATTCTAGAAGGTTTGACACTTTGACACTGGAAAGTAAAACATCACTTTATCTGTGAATTGCCGAATCGTGTGCCCTGGGCTTAGAGAGTGCACTGTCGCTGCCAGCTGCGTAGCCTAGGCCCGCCTACTTGTCAGTCTTGCCCGTCCAATCAGAGGGCTTTCCTTTGTTTACGTTCAACAAATGTACGTTCAATCAAATTGGCTTTGCCCACCCGTTTTTTTCTGTGCCCACCCATTTGAACATTTCTGGCTACGCCACTTGTCGCTGCTTTTGTCACTGCAAGTGACATGATGAAGCCAGTAGGAATGCACTCTTTAAGTTAGGTTTTATGTTGATCTTGTCTTCCTGGAGTTGAAGACAATATCATCTAATCTCCAAACATAGGATAGAGCGTTGCTGAGAGTTTTCACTCTGTACAACAGATGTTGATGGAATGTCACCATAAGTGAACTACATGTAATCAAAATAGCTAATGAAGACCATTCCACCTCATCTAATTGATTTAAAATTGAAATTTGTACTTGTTTAAGTTTGGCTAAGCTGTTTAGCTAACCTGTTATTGAGCTTTAGGTGGACTAGAGCAGTATTTTTGGAGGTTGTACAAAATCCCCTAATGCCAGAGTTTAGCTAACCTTTGACCAGAACACAATCTAAACTAGCCAACCCTGAACTTACATCATATCATGTAAGTTCAGACCCTAACTCAAACATGAAAGTCCACAACCCAGTCCTGAACCACAGCTTGAGAATCCCTGTGTGTCTGTCTTCTGTCTCATCCTATCCCTTGTTGGTCGGTCAACACCTGTTGTTCTGCTTTCAGCCCTGTGCCAGCTCGAGTCAGACTCTGGTACCCAGTGTGCTGACTTTGTCCAACGCTGGTTCTATGACCAGGCCGTCGGTGCATGCTCGCCATTCTGGTATGGTGGCTGCGGGGGCAACGCAAACCGCTTTAACACGGAACATGAATGTTTGCAGACATGTGTCACTGATAGTAAGTCCCACCCCTGCACCCCTCCTTAGAGAGAGAGAGAGAGAGAGAGAGAGAGAGAGAGAGAGAGAGAGAGAGAGAGAGAGAGAGAGAGAGAGAGAGAGAGAGAGAGAGAGAGAGAGAGAGAGAGAGAGAGAGAGAGAGAGAGAGACATGCGTTTCTGCAGTGCTTTCCTTTTCACATGGCTTTCTTCTGTAGCGGTCACTGTTAGTTCAAGCAGATGCATGCTGTTTATAATGCATGTCACGCATTATTGAGAGGTTAAGGTTTTTTTTTTAAGTCAACCGGATCTGGAGAAATGCAGATTTGGTGTGAGACTAATGTATGCTAATATCTGATTCTTCAAGTCTACTGGGTTACTGTAGAATCAGACACTGTTTCATTGAGATGAAAATGGCTGTGTTTGATCTCTCGGGCCAAACTCCAAAAATGATTTAGCTAATAATAATACATTTATTTTTCGTTACCTCACTGTAACCTTGATAAATATTCCATCCTTGATGATTTTCTTTGGCTTCCTGTTCCTGAATTACATTAATCTTGTTGCTGTGAGACCCATTTGTTGATTCATAAACTGAATTTTATAGCCTTTAGCTAATGCTAATGTTGCCTTGACTTGAAGTGATAAGGATTTGATTTAATGATTTTTCACTGTTTGAATGCTACCATTAACTGTGTTGTGTTTGACAGTTGATTCCTCCCTGCTGGGACCAAGTCAAAGCCAGACTCTCAACAAGGGTAATACTCAGATAAATTTACCAAAGACTCCACACACCCTTATCCAGAGACTACATCCCACCCACCTGAACGCTCCTGATTGATTGACTGGTTGATACCAAAACTTGATCTGACACAGTCATGTATTTAGTTTTTGGTGTGTTCCTGATTGATGCTTTCACTTTCTTTGACTCTTGGTATTCTACATTGTAAACCTCCCCCTCTCTGCTCCTCTCACTCCCTGCACTCCTGTATCGTCTCCCCCCCCCCCCCCATTTCCTGCTATCTCAATTCCTCTGTGCCCCTCCCTCTCAATTCCTCTTTATATTCCACTCTATCGCTCATGTCCCCCTCCCTCTTTCTCTCACTCCTATTCCTCCCTCTTATACCATCTCTCTCCCTCTCTCTCTCTCTCTCTCTCCCCCCCACCCCAGAGTCATGTTTCCTGGGACAGGAAGTGGGTCCTTGTCAGAACTACACCATGAGTTGGTTCTTTGACGCGGAGCAGAGCGAGTGTACTCGCTTCTGGTACAGCGGCTGTGGTGGGAACAGCAATCGCTTCAAGACACAGGAGGACTGCGAGAACCTCTGTCTGACCAAGAGCCGGTAGAACCGGGCTCACCTCAGAACCACCCGACCCGCCCGACCACGGCATCTGAACCCTCCCCTGGTCACGGGGGAGGAGGGACTTCTCCTGTAAACAAAATGCTTTCAAATTGATTACCACATCGAAAACAAAATGCCTTTGAACTGACTGTCAATCATGGCCCCCACTGCGAGTGTCTTGGGGTGGTGAAAGACATTCCAAAACTGATATTTCGTTTTGTTTTTGGTCAGAAGTTGTACCACGTTGAGAGCAAACTGTGGGCCAGCTGTATGTAAATGCTTGTTAGGAACACCTAAATGTGTCCCAGATGCAAATAGGGTGAGCCCATTGCTGTGTGGAAATGTATTGTAGTTTAGGCCCATGAAAAGATGTCAAAATGTCTATAAAGTTTTGTATATTTTTAGAGATCTTATTTTACATTCAACAGAGTATCCATCTTAGCTCATCTCTTGCATGATAATGTTAGTTTCATATCAGGTTTTTTGTAGACGGCGGCAGTAGCTCAGTAGGTAGAGCGGGTGGACAGGTCGTCCACTAACCGGCGGTTCCATCCCCTTGATCCCCCTCCTCCTCCAACTGTCCACATGTCGAACACCACAAATGTACTGATTGTAAGTCGCTTTGGACAAAAGTGTCTGCTAAATGCCCGTTTACCCTTTACATTCTCAGCTGTGTTCTGGGTGGAGGTCAGGGTGGAGGTCGTTCCTTCCTCTGTGTTTCTGTCGTAAGTCTGACCCCCAGGGAGGGCCGAGGAGCAGGTGCATCTCAGGAAAAACCCAGAAGGTTCTCCGGAGGAATCCTAACCAGGAGGAGAAGGCGGGTGTTGGGCTCCACGGCCAGGCGTATTCTCTTCTGCTGAAGAACACTTTGTGGAGATTAGTGGCATCATCTCACTTTCCCGCCAAGGCCTACAGAAAGCTTCTCTTACCAACAGACCGTGGGTCTGTGCGGTCTCAAATTGTTCCTCGGTGGATATAAACAGATCCCTGGAGTGGCTGGATAGGCCCAGAGCTACCCAGGAACCCTCCATAAAAGGGTCTGAAGTCTGGACGACGAGCAGCGCAGAGATCCAGCGAGGTCTTGGTCTGTTTGTAGTCCCCTTCAGGCTCTGGCTGTTTAGAAATGAGGGATCACCCTGATGTCCCGTGGTTTATTCAACCAACCACTGGTGCTTCTTGTTAATAAAAAGAAAGGTATAATTCCATTGGCGTGGTGTGTTTGTTTGCATTTGTGGCGGGTGGGGAGGGGTGGGGTGGGGTGGGGTGGGAGGGGGGGAGGGCGGGGGGGCTTATGAATGTCCAGAGGAGAGCATGGCTTGGAAATGTTTATGCTGCGGAGCTGGATAGAGGGGATCTGGGAACGGGATGAGGTGAAGTTCAGAATAAACTGTTGCGCCTGTTGTCCCAGCAGCCAGCCATACAGGGTGTGGTCTAGATTGGTCTAGATGGAGGAGGATCGTCCCCCATCTAACCCTTAACGATGTGATGTATCTGAATTTAACTGTTGTTTAGAAGTGACTATATATTGCATGTGTATTTTATACATACAATAAATAGTCCCGATTTTTCAGATGATTTAGGAATACAGAGCCAAAGTGGAATCGTACACATGCTTTCTGATTAATTGCACCATTCATGTGAATCATGTGAGTGTAGGCTACGTGTCTTGTGTTTCTCCTCGTAAGGAAGACTATCAAATGGCTTTGCCAAAATCAGGTCGACAATATTAGCATTGTCTGCCATCGTGTGCACCTTGCTAGCTGGATAGCTAGTTCACTCTGACCTAGCCAACAGTATGAATGATTGAACGAACTAACAAAACGATATAAAGCTCGATCAAGGAAATGTTGAAATTACGTTAAACTGAAACAAGGAAATGTTATGATTTATTTACAGTGTAAGAAATTAACATTGGAAAGGGTCAAGCAATGGGGGGCAGTTTATCTTCCGCCTTCACTTGTAAAATCCGCGATGGGCCTGAACACCCAAGCTGAAGACAGCTTTATATCTCAAAATAGCTTTAAATCAAACCGGGGTTCAACCTTTCGACTGATCCTCCCATCATCATGCGGAAGCTCAGCGTCCAGGCCAGCCGAGGCCAGCCCACAGCTCCTTTCACCCCCAAAGACCCTCAGCCTCTGGACGGGGCCACATTTTTAATCATCTTGGCATTTTTATCCAATGACCGTTGAGTATCGAGGCAATGAAAAAAACTGTTTTATACAGTCCTATTGAAGTGAATGGACGCTCGGCTTCAACGGGTAAATGCATTGACGCAACGCAAAGGTTAAAATAAGGGAAAAGTAGCTGATTCTGAATGAACTCGTCTTCGAGATGAACGTGTTATAACGCATTTGTAGTCAACGAAATGTTAACACCGTTAACACTGAAATGTACGAACTGTACATATTTAACCCTTTAATTTTAGGGGCTTCCCTTGCAGAGAAATTCCCGCTGACTTACACGTACACACACACACACACACAGAATATCAGAAGTAGTTTTTGATTTAGGGCCAGTGTTCCCTCTCTGGGTTCATAACTGGGGTAAAAAATAAAATAGTAACAGCCAAAACAATCATTCACTCTCCCAGCCACACACACTGATCACAATCAGACTAAACACCAGAGGTCAGAGTTCATAAAGAAACACAGCTCTGATGAAAACCAACACAGCATGCATGCATAACAGATGTGTCTGCGTGTGTGTTATATGACCATGACGATGCTCATTATGTATATAAATACATGCACAAACACTTTGCATTGTTTGTGCAACTTTGGCATTGTTATAAAACATTAGAAAGACAAGTCTTACAAAAGTTCTGTACGGTAATTTTGCAGCTCTAACAACTGAATTTCCCCTTGGGAAACATACCAAATAACGTGTTATCCTATGCACACACAAACACATACAAAGATAAATACACACACACACACACACACACACAGATTTGCCTGCATCTCAGAGAGTGGGGGGGTGGAGCTAGCCCAGAGTGTGAACTTTCGTTCACCGGTCTCCATGTCCCACATCGACACCTCATTATTACCCTGGACAGCTAAAGACAACACAGATACCTCAATATTATTTGCCTGGACCACAGACAGACAGACAGACAAACACAAAAGAGACAGAAAAGCGAAAGAGAGAGAGGGGCTGAGAGAGAGAGAGAGAGAGAGCGAGAGAGAGAGAGAGAGAGAGAGAGAGAGAGAGAGAGAGCAACAGTGAAATAGACATGAGAATGAAAGAGACACACAGACAGACAGGCAGAAAGAGATAGGCAAGAGAGAGCCATACAATATAAACTAACTAATCTTGATAAACCTGTCTTTTAATCCAGTGCCTGCATTAAAGCTAAGGTAGACCATTCCATTTGGAGAAGCCAGCCAGAGTAAGCTCCATTTTTAAAGTATCCAACGGAAAAAATCCCACCCCTCCAATGAAACAATCATAGCCATGTTGATTAAAGTGCATTTTGTCACTGACACTGATCGGCTGATAGGAGAATGCGGTACATAGCATAAAACAATTTCCACACGAATTGAAAAAACATTTTAATACAGATGGTCAAAGACAAATCACGTCGCCTCTCAAAAAATTTGCCTATCAAAAAAGCAAAAGTTCTTAAAATATAATCTATGTCATGATATTCAGTAAAGACTCATGTGTTTGGGTGTTACCTCACAGGTTCGTTAACCTTCTGATTTCAAAACATTGATCGCATCTTCATCGCCAATGGCTGGACCATCATGTGTGTAGACTGTGGGCGTGGTTACCTATTCCCCAAGGTGCACTCGTACACACACACACATGCGCACTCACACACACACACACACACACACACACACACACACACACACACAAACAACTAGTGTGTTGTACAATTTTGTCTCTCGTCCCTCTGCTGCCTCACAGCTGCTGCAGCTATTCCTTGACAGTCAGACTGGAAGACAGATAGACAGACACAGTTTAGTTTGACCCCGTCCTAAAGAACAAGTCTACACAAGAGCTGGGTGGGAGGAAGTACTGAGGTGTGTAAGACTCAACTGGGGGGGGGGGGGGGGGGGGGATTCGGTATGTTGATGGAAAGAAACCAAGCACTTGTAACATGAAAGTTCAATTTCCTACAGCTTACTTTACTCTAAGCCAGTCCATAGTTTCTGTGTCTTCATTCAAAACAAAGTCGTAAATTAAGTTTGCCTATGAGAGTCAGCCAAATGATTGTACGCGTAATCATTAGTGGAACATCTGGATTGAACCATCCGATCCAAATCCAGATGGCCGACAGAAAAGCCAACAAGGACTTGTTAAGTTCCCTGGAAGTCTGCAATAAAGTCTGAGCCACAGGACAGGAAAAACATCCAGCAACCAATCTGGTTTAGACTTGGGCTGCATTGGAGGTGATGCTAGATCAAAGCCACGAAACACCAGAGCAGACAGCAACAACAACGAGCTTTACAGCCTGCTCCCCAGGCCCCGCTTGGTTAGGGACCCACCACCACCACCAGGGGTTAGACACTACCTACTCATTACACACTGATGTCATGTGTGTTGGTGGAGTCTGGTGGTGTGGTATGTGTGGTTAGACACTGCCAGTTCCTGTGGCTGGCAGGGGGCGGGGGTGTCGTGTTGTGTGGTGCAGTGTATTAAGAGAAACCTGTAGTGTTGGTCAGGTTTTTGTGATGTTTTTGTAGCGCAGCGTGGCGTGTTGTGGTGCGTCCGGTTTATGTCCGTTTCTGTCCGCCAAAACAAAATGATGGAAATCTTTTAATTCTCAATGCAACATTTTAAGATGTGTGGAGGCTATCCTATAAACCTCGGTATGGATGGCAAGTGTTCTTAACGCGTAGCAAATAATCCATGGTCCAGGCATCGGTTATCTTTGGGTGGTGTTCCCGTTTATTAAAAAAGTAGAAAATTCTTGATATAAAAAAAGGTACTTCACCCGTGGTGGTCGTAAAGTGCTGTTGTGCTTATGAATTATTGCTGTGGCATGCTGTCAGTGGAGTGGGTGATCACGGCTATGGTAAGAATCGTGTTTCCCCTCCATCCACACCTTTGCCTAATTCGACTCGCACACCTGTAAATAAACCCAATTCCCTGTGATGTACCACACCCAGTGCAATACTCCCCCAAGTGGCTAAAATAAGTAATTGCTAACTAACCTAACTAAATGGTGGATATAAATGGCTCCTACGCCCCGGCCCCATAATTGTGAATATTAACTTAAACCACAATTACCCAAATTACCTCATTTAAACTACAGGAGCCATTTGTGCAGAACTAATCTAAGTGAAATCTTCTTTTCTTGAGCCTAAGACATCTATGGTCGGGTCATTTAGTCAGGTCATCTCTGGCCACATCATCTAATCAGGGCCTCATCTATGACACTTCAGCTTCCATCAAAAGGCAGATCTTCGTTACAGGCCGTTCCAGCTGACCTGTTTTTGTCTTCAGCTGAACCGAGCGGACAAAGCCTTTCTTGTCAGGATAAGTCTGTATAATTCTTCCCATCAGCCAGGACCCTCGTGGAGCGACAGGATCTATAACGACCACAATGTCGCCAATGGAAAAACTTCTCTTTGGTCTCATCCACTTCTGTCTCTCCTGGAGTAATGGTAAGTATTCCTTTACCCAGCGCTTCCAAAAGAGTTCAGATAGGAACTGCACCTGCCTCCATCTTCTCTTCATGTACAGGTCATCCTTACAGAAGAGCCCAGGAGGGAGATGTGGCTTTGACTTTAAGAGCAGGATGTGATTAGGTGTAAGGGCTTCAAGGTCATTCGCATCGTCAGAGGACTTTGTGATGGGACGACTATTGAGAATGGCTTCAACTTCGCAAAAAATGGTATGAAAGCCTTCGTTATCCAGTGTTTGGAGTCTGAGAGTGGAAGAGAGGACCTTTTTGACAATACGAATTAGCCGCTCCCAAACCCCCCCATGGTGAGACCCGGCTGGAGGGTTAAAAGACCATGTTAAACCACTCTGCAGTAAGGCATGCTGAATCTTCTGGTGGTCTAACTCAGCAATGGCTTCCCTTAACTCCCTGTCAGCCCCTATGAAGTTGGTGCCATTGTCTGATGTCAGTTGTGTCACCTGACCTCTGCGACACATAAAACGGCAAATGGCATTTATGCAAGTCAGTGTCTAAAGCATAAGCAACTTCAAGATGAACTGCCCTAATCGCCATGCAGGTGAAGAGGACGCCATAGCACTTTGCTGTGCCAAGGCCTTTCTTTACCTCCACTGGCCCAAAGTAGTCGACCCCCACATTTGTGAAAGCAGGTAAGTCTGGCACAATTCTCTCCACTGGCAGGTCGGCCATTTTCTGTTCCCCCATCTTTCCTTGGAGGCGGCGACAGACTACGCACTCGGAGATTACCTTCCTGGAGGCAGAATTGGCATGAGTAATCCAGTATAGCTTCCTGAGAGAAGAGAGCATGTGATTTCTACATGCGTGACCCAGCTGTTGATGGATATGCTTCAAGAGGAGTTTGGACACATGTTGCTCTTTGGAAAGAATGACAGGATGTTTTTCCACTTCAGGCATGGCAGCCCTACTGAGCCTTCCTCCCACCCGCAGCAATCCATCCTGCAACACTGGGTCCAGCTTGTAGAGGCTGCTGTCTTGCTTGACAGCTCCCATCTCCCAAAACAGCAATCTCATCAGGAAACCTCTATTTCTGGGCAAAGCGGATGATGGCACTTTCTGCCCTCTCAAGGTCACCTGGTGTCAGTGACCGCCCACGGAGTGCTAATTCTTCCTTTTGCATCTCGGCGTGAAGGGGGTCATTTCCTCTGCCTCCATTGTCATGGCCAATGCTTTCAGAGGCTTCAAGAGCCTTTCTCCTTTGGGACAAGGTTAGAAGCACATCCTGGAGTCTGAACATCCATACCACAGATGTTTTCAGCTTATTAAACTCTGAAAAGTATTCTAAAAACACTTGTGTTGCATTCAGTGGACTATGGGAGACAAAGGCATTCACCAGCAGATCTGTCTTCACCTCAGGGTCATCCACAGGGATTGAAGGTTGTTCCATGATTGTCTTAGGCCATTCCCCTTCGCCCCTCAAGAGAAATTCTAGTCCCTTCAGCCACCGCTTGCATGCAAGGAATTCTTCTGCACTTAGACCCCTGGAGGCCTCATCTGCTGGATTCAGTCTTGTGCCAACGTGTCTCCACTGTGCAACATCTGTTTCATTTCTGATTACAGCCACCCTATTGGCCACAAAGGTATGAAACCTCCTGGTCTCATTTCCAATATACTTTAAAACAGTTGTGCTGTCTGTCCAGAATACTGATGGGTGTAGATCCAGCTGCAACTCCCTCTTCAGCATCTTGTCCACCCGGACAGCCAGGACAGCAGCAGTCAGCTCAAGACGAGGAATTGTTGTTTGCTTTAAAGGAGCGACCCTGGCTTTGCCCAAGATAAAGGCAATGCTGACTTGGTTTCCCCCACTTTCCATCCTGAGATATGATACAGTTCCATAGCCATACTCACTAGCATCGGAGAAGTGATGCAATTGCAGGTGAGTAGGTGTTCCAAAGTCTTTTGGCTTGATGCACCGGTCCACTGTGAGCTCAGTGATGTGATGAAGGTTAGCCAGCCATTTGGACCACTGTTCGGAGAAGACACAAGGTATGCTGGCATCCCAGCCCATGTTCAGCCTGCACATCTCCTGCAGCATCCTTTTAACAGGCAAAGTAAATGGTGCTATGAAGCCTAATGGGTCATAGATAGACGACACCACAGACAATATGCCACGTCTTGTATGTGGGCGCTCTTCTATGGCTATTCTAAAGGTCAGAACGCCTGCATCTATGCACCAATGAAGACCAAGAGCTGTTTCGACAGGACTTGCCTTTTGATCCAGGTTAAGCCCCCTGGTGGTCTTGGAGCGCTGTGGCTCAGGAATGCTGTCCAATACTTCACTGCTGTTGCTTGTCCACTTCAACAGGCAGAATCCTCCCTTTGCACAGGCTTCAGTCAATTCATGCACCATTTTTATGGCTTTGGCCTCTGATGACACAGACTTTAGACAATCATCCATGTAGAAATTGTGGAGTATTGTGTTCAGAACACTAGGTTCAAAGTCATCTTTGTAGTCTTGCACAATTCTCCTTAGTGCATAATTCGCACAACTGGGCGAGGACACAGCCCCAAATAGGTGAACTCTCATCCTGTATTGCATGGGCGCTTGTCTTGTATCACCGTCAGGGTACCACAAGAAGCGTAAGAAGTCTGTGTGCTCCGGAGACGCCCTCACCTGATGGAACATGGCTTGGATGTCTGCCATCAGCGCTACACGTTCCTGTCTAAACCTGGTAAGTACGCCAAGTAAGGTGCTGGTGAGGTAAGGCCCCTGCAATAGCTGTGAGTTCAATGAAATTCCTTTAAACACAGCAGCACAGTCAAAAACAACTCTTGGGGTTTTCTTTTTCGGATGGTATACCCCGTGATGGGGAATATACCACCCCTTGCCATCAGCTCGCTTCAACTGCTGATGTGGTACAAGCTCAGCATAACCCTTTTCAATGACTTCGGAAAGGAAAGCTGTGTACTCTTGATGATAATCTTTGTTCCTCTTGAACTTCCTGTGAAGACTTAGGAGATGCTGCTCTGCGATGTGGTGGTTGTTTGGCAGGACAACATCTTCAGCCTTAAAAGGCAAATCAAAGCAGTAGTGTCCTTCATCAAGCTGAATTGAAGACTCCAATTTTTGCATGAACCTTTGATCCTCTCTGGAAAGGCACACATCCTCAGATTTTTCATTAAAATCCTGATTTTATTGGGCAACCAATAAGTCCTGTAGCTTGACCACGGAGATCCTATCAGCAGTGACCGTAGGATGGCCAAAGTTGCCTTTGTGCCACTCACCACCTCTCAGAGGACCATTCACGACCCACCCCAGTAGAGTCCTGACAGCATATGGCCCTTCACCTTGGCTTTATATTATTTCCCATGGTTCCATGAGCTTCGGCGCATTGGTGCCTATCAGCGATTCCACCTCTGCCTCAAGACTGGGAACTTTAATGCCTTTGAGGTATTTCCATTCCTCTAGGTCCTGTTGAGTGAGAACGTTATTTCTGCTCACAGGCATGGTCCTCTGAGTATAGACTTCGGGTAAGTCCAGGAAGTTTTCTTCATTCAAGCCAGAAACCTTGAGACCACTAAGCAAGAATGTGCCTACAGACCTCTCTGCCTCTCATTGCCAAGAGTACGAAGAAGAATGCTTGTCTTGACTCCAGAAAGATTCAGTTTTCTCATGAGATGTTGGGTACAAAAAGAAGCTGAACTCCCAGGGTCTAGAAAGGTATAGGTGTTCACAATCGTGCTACCGGACTTGGCCTTCACCTGTACAGGCACAATAGAAAGAACAGTGTTGTCAATTCCGGCCCCAGTATGGCCACATATCTCCAATGACACAAGAGCATTACTGACTGACACTTCCTCTGTTTTAGCTTTAGATTAGATATGTAGGACCGTTGGATGTTTGTGTTTACATAGATCGCATGTCAAAGGCTTGTCACATTCCCTGCTCATATGACCCGTCCTCAGACAGCTGAAACACACTCGGCCTACTTTCAGCGCATCCAATTTCTCTGTGTGTGTCATCTTATCAAGCTTTGAACATTTCTCCAATGAATGTTGGCTCTTGCACACACAGCATGACTCGTTGTTCCTCTTTGAAGCTGTCCATCTGTGCTGTTGGTGCCCAGCTGCTGATGTGGTTGGTCCTGAGGCAGTAGTGATGGCAGCAGCAGTAGCTTGGCCTCTTCCAGTATGTCTGCTCTTGGGAAGGGTCTGGTGGCGCTCCCTGTAGGTCACCAAAGAGAGGATCAGACAGAATCTTTACCCGGCGCTCAATGAAGGCCACAAAGTCTGGGAACATAGCTCTGTAACCATGGCGTTCCTGTAGCTCCCAGGCGACAGACCTCAATTTTTCCCTAAGTTTATGTGGCAACTTCATAATTATCACACGAACATTTGATGGCACATTCATCTCCTCCATATGCTGTAAATCTTCCATTACATTACAACATTCTCTTAAAAAGATGGAAAAAGACTGTTGGGCATTAGTATCTTCAGCCCTCATGGTTGGCCACTTCATAGCCTTCTCCATATAAGCAACAGCAATTTTTATTTAATTTCCAAAATGTTCTTTCAATAAATTCTTTGCTCTCTCATAGCCCTGCCCAGGAGCAATGTTATAGCAACTTCGAACCAGTTCTCTTGGCTGCCCTCTGGTGTATTGCTCGAGATAACTTGTTTATCTGTAGTTTTCTTTTCAATTGCTTGCTCAAAGGCTCTAATAAAGGCAGCATATTGAAGTGGATTACCATCAAACTCTGGGATGGCTCGTGGAGGAAGAGAGGCTAAGGCCTGGTTCTGAACTAGCTGAGCAGTGATGTTGTTTTGCTGTTGCATAAGGTCATACAGAGTTAAATGTTGAACATTGTCAAGAGGGGAATGATGCGACTGTGATTGCATACGTGTACTCCCTTGTGAGGTCCGTGGCTGAAATCCTGCTGCCGAAGTGTTGGTGAGTCCAAATCCAGGGCCATTACCATGTGCTTCTTTGCCAATCGTGTGTGTAGGTTCACTTAGTTGGGATGTCCATGACTGAAATCCTGCTGATGAAGGGATGCCGAATCTGGATCCGGGGCCATTTATGCGTGCTTCAGTGTCACTACTATGTGCAGGCTCACTCAGTTGGAAGGTCGATGACTGAAATCCTGCTGGTGTAGGAATGCTGAATCTGGATCCCGGGATGTTTCCCTGCAGTTCAGACTCATGCATGTGGGTAGGCTGCCTCCCTTGTGAGATCGACGGCTGAAGTCCTCCTGGTGCCGCATTGGTGGGTCTGAGGACGTTCCCCCGCACCTCAGACCTGTGAGAAGATGGCTCATATGACACGGAAGACAAAGGGTTATTATACCTCACAGAAGACTGGGCTTGTGGAATGTGCGGCCTTGTTTTAGGCCGTACAGCCATTGGCAGAGAATGTTCCTGTTGGAAAGAAACAATTTTAGAAAGTTGCAAGACAGGAGCTGTGTTCAAATGACTTGAGGTTCGGAATTTCAAATGAGCATGAAGATAGGCATTCATGGCATCCTCTCTATTATCCTCTTCATACTCATCAACATCTTCACCACAATCTACATTTTCAAACACAGACAATTTAGTTGTAGCAGCAGCCAACTTGGCCTCAACTGCTAACTGTTCCTTTTTCCTTTTCAGCTTTGCCTTTTCAATTTGAAGGGCATCTTCCTTGGTGTAAATGTCATGCATTTTTCTCAAACAGCTGCAGACTGTAAAAGTGCGGCCCTTTCAGCCTTTGCCATTAAACATAGAAAAATAACACTGGCAGCCTTTGAATGGACGGAAGAGCCACCTTTATGTTTTGACCCATTACTTGAAACATTAGATATACTATCTTCAGGCCTTATGTCAGAATTTGCCGTAGACAGCACATCAAGATTCTCATCATCCTTTTTTGCAGCAGCAAAAATGGCTGGCAACAGCCAGCCATTTCTTCACATCATTCTCAAATGTATACATTTCCTCTGTTTTCTGTGTAAGCCAACTTTGTTGCTTGTCATATTCAGGACCTGGCATAGGCATTTCCAGAAAAGTAGTTTGAGTTTCTATAGACTGTTTGCACAACATGGAATACTCGTTTAGGAATTTCTTCACATCAGGCACAGTTTGAGATGTAATTTTTCCACGAAGAAGCTCATTAATCCTTTGTTTGATTTTATTAGCTTGCATATATTGGGATTTCCGATTTTTCTGCAGATTTTCAAATAGCATAGCAAGTCCCTTGGCTGTTAGTTTTCTTGTTCGCTTCCCCGAATCATCAACGATAGAGCTAGGCTTATCAACAGTAGTATCATCATTATTTTCGTTAGTGGCCGCAGAAGCGGGCTTGGCCTTGTCTGGCATTTCTTCCTCTATCATACTCATCTTTGTGCGTTAAGCGCTGTAAGTTCAAAAACGCGCAATGAAACGGCACAATTACTTTTCTGCAGAGGTAGCCAACAACACACACAACAAACAACACAGCACTTAAAATATTCCGAACGTCGGAATTTTCAATCAACAGCACAAAAGTAGCCTAATGGAAGCAGCAGCACTGAAACAGTCTTTCATTTCAATCCAATAGTCCACGTTTTTTTTGTTTTTGTTTTTCCAATTCCATTGGCAAAGAAATAGGAATGTCTACGCACCAGTTTTCCGTGGTTGCGGTCTGCACTGGATAGCGACATGAGGACTTACAGGTGTTTCAATGAAGACTTGCAGGCTCGGCGATAGGCAAATAATCAATGAGACGGGCAATCCTTTGAACGCCGTCGTCAATGTTTTTACGATCCTACATCCAATTCACTATCCAAACGATAAGGACGCTCCTGTCCAATTCCGACGCGTATCCAAATTAAAAGAAGCGGTTCTTACTGTGTGGAGGCCATCCTATAAACCTCGGTATGGATGGCAAGTGTTCTTAACGCGTAGCAAATAATCCATGGTCCAGGCATCGGTTATCTTTGGGTGGTGTTCCTGTTTATTAAAAAACTGTCACAGTCCGGGCCGGACCTTTACAGTCCTGAACCGGGTTTTCCCTCCTGCTATGCTGTGCCACCAGTGCACCTGTGGCTGGTTACCAATCAGCCACAGGGTAGCCTATTTAAGCCGCAGGTGGCCAGTCGGCCACTGCGGATTAATCTTCGAATGAAGCCACAGCCAAGCCAGCTACAGCTTCAGCTTCAGCTACGGAAGCTACAGTTTCAGCTACAGCCACGCCACGCCACAGCCACACTATGCCTGCTACAGCGAAGCCACTCTACGCCTGCTACAGCCAAGCTACGCTGCAGCCATGCTGCTCCACGCCTTGCCTTTGCCCCGTCCGTGAGTTGCCTTTTTTCCCCCTCCTGTTATTGGACTTTCAGTTGGACATTCATTAAGAGTTTTTTTTGTTCCCTTGGACTGTTGTGCCCCAGTGCCTCGCCAAGCTCCTTAGTTTTCCCCGCTGCTGTTTGCCCGTGCTCTTTGGAGCCTGCTGCTCATGATCATTTTTTAAGCATCCCTTGTCTGCATTGTGGTCCATTTAGTTCCTCGGCCAGCGGCCGTGACAAAAAGTAGAAAATTCTTGATATATAAAAAGGTACTTCACCCGTGGTGGTCGTAAAGTGCTGTTGTGCTTATGAATTATTGCTGTGGCATGCTGTCAGTGGAGTGGGTGATCACGGCTACGGTAAGAACCGTGTTTCCCCGCCATCCACACCTTTGCCTAATTCAACTCGCACACCTGTAAATAAACCCAATTCCCTGTGACGTACCACACCCAGTGCAATTCCCCCAAGTGGCTAAAATAAGTAATTGCAGTAACTGGACTTGCATATGCCAAGTATATGTACTTCACTTCATATCATGTAATCTGTTTCAGTTTGACCAAATGATCACCCACATAAGATAACGAGATTTGATTTACACCTACTTAAAATTAAAAACTGAGCTTCAATTGAAAAAAAGGTTTACCCCAAAAAGAAAACCTTTCTCTGGTGTCCCACTCCTCCAACCTTCATTGAATACAAACCATCTTATAAAATCAGTTCGATCCATCGAGACACTTTGTTTCACTTTGTTTTACTTTGTTAAGCTCAGAAAAGACAAAACTAATTTCTTCCCGATTTAAAAGTTGTCTGCTCTTGCAAAAACCAAAGTTATGTTAAGAAATTCAATGTATATCTTATATTGTATGATGTAGGCTAGGTCTGTATTTTATTGATTTGAAAGCATGTATGTCATTCATCTGGTTGGACTAGTTGTAATAGGTCAATAGGGTTGGGATGATAAAAATGAAAAACAGACTTCCAGATTTAGATTCCATTGCTCAATGCATGCCACTCCAGACACAGTCAGTCTGAAATAAAGAATAAGTTACATTAAAGCTAACAAAACAAGCCAGTGAACGATACTCCTTCTGGGAGGAATGCAATGACAAACAAGGAATGGCTAGCTGATGTAGACATTACATTTATTTAGCTGACCCTTTTAACTAAAGCGACTTATAATAAGTGCATTCAACCGTGAAGATACAACCCAAAAAGCGCAAGCATCATTCGAAAAATTCAACAAAAGGTCAAACTGCTTCAAGTGCTGAATTGTAATTATTTAAAAAAATGTTCATGGGCCAAGATGCAGACCAAACATGAGTTTTCAGTCTGTATAAATATTGTCCTTTATTTAATATCTTTACTTATTATTAATTAATAGTTAATTTAAGGTAATTTTTATTCAGGATATTCAACATGAAAATGGGCAGTAAAATTAGCCTGTAATGTCCTCTTATTCTTTTTTTTACATTTGCCAGAATTCAATGGATGGCCATTCATTGGTAGCCAATAAATGGCAGCCATTCATTGGAATCCAATAGCTTGTAGCCACTAGCTTATAATCATTAGCTTTAGCCACTAGCTTTTTCATATCAGCTCATAAACATTTGCTTATAGCCGTTAGCTTATAGCCATTAGCTGGTGTTTTTCCCTGACGCAGTGTTTCAATTGCCATGTGAACTGGGTGTATCAGTGGTTACACCTGATTGACAGCAGTGTGCGTGTGCAGTGTTGGGGGGGCCAGGGGCGGGGTGGTGCCGGGGCTGCCGAGCAGACTGGAGCAGCTAGAGGCCACGCCCCCGATGACGGGATGGTAGGCGTGGTGCAGGATAGGCAGCTGCATGGACATCCTCCGCCGCGCGCTACAACACAGAACACACTGGCGTCACCGCACTGTCACCGCACTACATGCTAACTTCATACTACCTACATAACACTACATGCTAACTCTACATACATACCAACATACTACCTACATAACACTACATACAGTACATATGAACAACTACCTACATAACACTACATACTAACTCTACATACATATGAACATACTACCTACATAACACTACATAATAACTCTACGTACATACAAACATACTAACTACATAACACTACATACTAACTCTACATACATACCAACATACTAACTACATAACACTACAAACTAACTATGTACATACCAACATACTAACTACATAACACTACATACTAACTCTACGTACATACCAACATACTAACTACATAACACTACATACTAACTCTACATACATACCAACATACTACCTACATAATACTACATACTTACTCTACATACATACCAACAAACTAAGTACATAATACTGCATACTAACTCTACATACATACAAACATATTAACTACATAACACTACATACTAACTCTACATACATACCAACAAACTAAGTACATAATACTACATACTAACTCTACATACATACAAACATATTAACTACATAACACTACATACTAACTCTACATACATACCAACAAACTAACTACATACCACTACATACTAACTCTACATACATACCAACAAACTAAGTACATAACACTACATACTAACTCTACATACAAACATATTAACTACATAACACTACATACTAACTCTACATACATACAAACATATTAACTACATAACACTACATACTAACACTACATGCAACCAGACGGGCCTCACTGTTCTGCAGGGTTCAGCTGGTCGGCTCCCCTGACCGTCCAGGTCCCGGGTGTGTTGTGGACACTGATCTGAGCCACGGTGCTGGACCGCTGGACTGGCCCCACTCCGGACTGAGCCACCGGTCCTGCAGTGACCAGCCACGTTGGTGATGTTAGTGACACCTGTGATTGGATCCGGTCGAATCACACGCTCTAGCCTTGTGATATTTCAGCAGCTATGCCATCTTGAGGTATTGAGAATCATACATTACACAGTCCTACCACAATGTGATGAACTTGTAATACTGCAGAACACATGCACACCCACACACAGTGTCAGTTTTGTAAATATGGATGAAACTGACTCTTTAAATCTGCCCAAAAGGAAAACAGTTAATTCATTCATCTATCATTTTCATGTTTTTTTCAAGTAAAATAAATTGCGGGTGGTTCATGGTAAACTTAAGCTTATGCTTAAGATTAATCTTATGCTTCCTTCTTAAGCTTAAGGAAACACACCACAGGTTTGATCTGGACTCGTGGTCTTATGCTACGTGCTCCCTCTCCTTCCACCTACTTTCCTGTCGCTGTCCATGAAGGCACTATAAATACATTGTAAAACGGACACTTGATTTCTCTGCAGTGCCAGGGCGGTGATGGAGAGTCTACCATGGGTGTAGCTAACGCCATCAGAGAGCTGGCGGTCCGGCGGGGGGGCGGAGTCAATCTCCATGGTGATGGTCTCTATCTCTTTGTCCAGCTGCAGAAAGAGGAAACCTTGGTCATTATCATCATCATCATCTTCTTCACCATCAGCGGCATGATCGGCACTAGCATGGTCATCGTCTTCACCATCGCCATCATAAGCTAGAGTGGATGTTTACCAAAGCTCACGCAAAATACACACGCATACAGACCTCTCAAAATTGATACCATTTGCGAGTGAACACAAATGAACGAATTAAACATATGAATGAATGAACTGTGGGTTAACCTCTGTTCTTCTTCGCCTGAGCTGCTGGTTGTTACTGGTCAATAGCTGCACCCTTCCATCTTGGCTCTCTGGGGTGCTCTGTGGTGTGACGCCCTCTGCTGGAGGAACACTGCAGGACACCTCGCCTGGAGCCGCCGGAGGCCCTGCCTCCCTGGGACCAACAGGCCGCGGCTACAACACAGGAGAACCTTCCACTAGATTAGAAGGTTGCCTCCACAGACGCACAGAGAGTCAGAGCAGAACACAGACAGGGGGGGGTACAAGTGTTGTCTGTCTAGAAAAGCTAGACAGCCAGTCATCAGGCTTTTGTTTGATTTGTGTCATTCAGCTCTCTAGTATTCACTTGGTTAGTTGTACTACTGTTGCAGGATTTAAAAATCACTTTCATAATCTGCACTATACCACTAATTATATAAAGACAAAGAAAGTTTTACATTTTTTTGGAGCAACTTCAATTTTGTTTGTGCGCTTTGTTTGCCCCTAGCCTCACGTGTAAGTATATTAAGACTTACAAAGCTAAATTGCTAAAGGTAATTGTGTATTTGCAAGCACCCCATTAACGGTCTGTCTGGCGCGTGAAGGATGACTAGGGCTGGATCCAACGGTTTGGGAGATGTTTTCAAAAGCCTTTCTCTGGAAGGCGGATGGAGAGGGGAATTCCCTGGAGGCGGGGCTTACCTCGGCGTGGACCCCCCATGGCAGGAGCGAGGCGGTGCCAGTGAGGATGGCCAGGGAGGGGAGGAGGAAGTGGAGCTGGGGCTGATGGGAGCTGAGTAGGGACCCTAGCGCCCCCAGAGCGCTGGTCGCCGCCACCGTGCACACGCTCAGCGCCAACCGCCTGCACTCACGTGTCACTTCCTGGTTCACATTCTTCCTGGTTCTGATGGAGCAGGCGATGAAACAACCCAGACCCTGAGAATAAAAAAAAGTGATTTGCCTTATGAGGCAGCAAGTAATGATGATGACCAACACACACATGGGTATAGATATGTATACCATGCACATCTTAACACAATGATATTATGCATATTCTTCCACATGATTTTTTCAGTTTTCTGGGTTATTAACGGAAATATGTGAAAATCCCCTAGGAATGCAAAGAAAACATTGAGGCAGATAGGTACATGACTGGTACATCAAAGCAACGTTAAGACCAAATTGTCTGCGGTATTGAAACCAGACGTTATTGTGTAATGTTCTCACTGACCAGCAGGGGGACCTTGTAGGCGTACATGGCGGTAAGCCACAGGTCCATGTTGGCGCTGACACAGCAGCTCGTGTTGGCGCTGGCGCTGTCCTGCTCCTCGTCTGCACGGTTCTGATGAACCCAAACCAAGAGGAACACAAACACTGGTAGCACTGTCACAAAACCCCATGCCCAGTGTCCTCTCAAAGAACAGAGATATTCAAGATCTTTTGGGGAGAAGAAAGATCTTGAATATCCCCCCCCCCCCCCCCCCCCCCCCCCTCCCTAAAGGTACCGGGGCTGATGTCATACCTTTATGATGTGCTCCACCCTCCTGAGAGGATCCAGGACCTGCCAGCAGGATAGAACAATCACATCCAACAGAAGCATCGCAGCCAGTGGCCAACATTGTCCTCTGTTATTCTGAAAGAGAGATGGGCAGAGGATTGATATGATAATAAAAGCTGAATAAAATAAATTTAGCTATTTAAGTAAATGACTGCGTTAAGATAAAACAGGACTTTATCAATCCCAGAGAGGGAATTTGGGTATTGTTACCAATGTTCCCGCCCTTGGCCTGTGGCTGAGGAGCGTGTAGTAGATGTTCAGACTCCTGGTGAACAGAACACCGAATCCCACGCAGTGACCCAGTGTAAGAACCCACAGGCGGACCTGGAGGAGAACCACACCGCTTCATACTCAGACATGTGGGTCCAAACGCGCTGTGAGTCAATCTCCGGCATCTCCGAGAAACGACTCAAATGATCTGACTTGGGTTTTCGCATTGGAGACCAAACCAACACCGACGACAATGCGGCGTTGCTTAAACTGAGCACAAACGCGACCCCTCGAAACCACCGTGACCTCAAGCCTGACAGTACGGCCTGACAGTACGGCAAGGTAGCCAGCAGAGAACCCCACCGAGCAGAGTGCATCCAACAACCAGATGGGCGCCAGCGCTCCATCCAGCCCAGCCAGGGGTACCCAGGAGAGGGTCAGTAGTATGCCCAGTAGGAGTAGGAGGTCCAGGGGCCGACAGCAGCCTCTTGGCCCCCTGAGAACCAAACCAACCCTGTCAGTTTGCATGCCTCAACCACTCTGTTAAATATGACCCTGAATGAATATGTAATTGTTTGATATTCACAATAAAAGAACTTACCAATCAAAGACAAAAAAAAAAAGTAGTGCAACAGTAATACATTCATTGTACCGGCAACATAAGCTGTCTGCGATGCTGCGGAGTGGGATGATGACCGCGACGATGAAGACGAGGGCGGCGGCAGAAGTCACGGTGGCGTAGAGAACCCGACCGATGCTCCTGCACTGCAGGCGGACAGCAGTTCCATCTTGAGCGGGACCGGAACCTAAAGAGAAGCTTCAGAACTCAGGAGGAACATTTTTAAGGAGCAGCCTAACACCATGTTTTACATGAAGTTACAGCATCATCTCTGGTAAGAACAAGACATACTTGATGCTTCCCATCTACGTATTGGAAAGTCACTACACCTGGCAATCAGAAACAATAGCTGGAGTAGTTGATGTTTTCTTATTTAATTTAAAAGTTTTGGCAACCCTATAAGTTCTTAATCCACCAACATGATATTTAAATAACATGAGAACATGAGGGCTACAATAAAGTTTGTGCTTTAGGAGTCCTGTGTCTCCAAACACACCTTCTCCAACATAACATCTTCATCGTTACTGAGAGATTTGTTAGGAAGTTGAACAAGATGATAAGACGACCTCACATTCTTTGGTTGTGAGATCACATGTTGTAACATTTGTGATGACAAGTGACTGTAGGTTAACTCTCAGTGACGGTGAACTCTGTCCCACCTGAAAACACCAGTGTGTCCGGAAACAGTCGTAGCTCCTCTGTGAAGGTGCTGTACTGACCCACAAGTGTCTCTCTGGTCGCTATGGAAACAGCACAAACACACCGCGTTGGTCAATCGTAATACGGGGACCACCGACGCAAGTGAGACACAATGTGATGGCTCCATCACCACAAATGGAGGGTTTGAAACGGGTGGTCGTCTGGAGATGTGTCACCTTGAAACTGCCTCAGCTCAATCGATGCCACGCGCTCTCCATTTTGAAACAGGACAGGCCCCTGGACAGAACACCGCAGTAAAACAACATATTATATTAATGAATTACTCAAATATAATCAACAACGTCAAAGATCATATGAGCTATCTAAATATCACCAAATATCACCTACAATAAATCCAACAAGCAATCTAACAAATTTTTTTCTGAAAGGGACTCATCTGAATACCCTTCCATACATGACAACAATATATATGCAATATATGCAAATTATATGCAAAGTATGTGATACAAAAGATAAAAAAAAATATTACCAGGGAACATTGTTTGGGATGCCTAATGTGCGTTCATTCATTGTGCACGTATTACCGAAGTACTGTGCAGCAGTAGCGTGTCGAGACTAACCTACAGGGGTGCCAAAGAATAACACAGGGAGGACTACCCCATGTGTTTTACACTAGCAGGTACAGAGCGACACACTCACTGTGACTCCCTCGAACTGTGTCTGTTTCAAAGCAACAAGCAACATGTCCGCCGTCTGTGCCTGGGTGATGGAGAGGTTACGGTTGGCGCTGTACCTCTCCCTGTGTTTCAAATGCTCCGTAAGGAGGCTCACAGCTTTGGCCAAGACCCACACTCCGTCGTACGCGTACCCATGGAGATATGCGTTTGGTGCCCCCTCCTGGTGAATCTCTGACAGGTACGCCTCTTCATACTCCAGTGGGGTCTGAGATCAAAGATTTAGTACCTTTATATGCAAATAATCGGAATAAAGCAATTCACTACCAGTGATATAAAAAATGTAATATAAAATGTACTTGACACTTTGCTTTAACGAAACGATTTGATGAAATCCCAGATAATAATAATAATAATAATAATAATAATAATAATAATAATAACAACAATAATAATAACAACAACAACAACAAAAACAACAACAACAACAACAATAATAATAATAATGATAATAATAATAAATAACAACAATATCAATAACAAAAATTTCAATTATATTCAATCTGTTAATTTATTTGCACAGTAAACTCAGTGGAAAGTAAGTCAAAGATAAAGTACTACTAGTAGTAAAGTGATCATTATGCAGTAAACAATGCTTTGCAGGGTCAATATGGGTCCTGTTCAAAGCCCATTCTTCTGTTCTGCATAGTTGTATACTCTCTGACTTAAGGCAGAACAGAAGATCAGAAAAACCCTCACCCTCCCAGAGATTCCTCTGATGTGGGTGTCACTGAGCGGCCTCAGGTTGAATCGAATCGATCCTTCCAGAACTGTCTGGAGAGCGAGAAGAGAGCAGCCTGCAGAACCCTCCGGGTCCAGCCTCCACGCTGGCTCTGGACCACTGGACAGGATCCACTGGTACTCTGACCCAAAGAGGTTCAGTCTGTAGGCCTGGAGACGAAATACAATCCGGTGAACAGACTTCTAATGTGAGACACTGGGAACTGCCCAGAACAACCACATTCTTATACTAGTGTTGGACACTGGGGGCTGCCCAGTACAACTGGTCTTCCACTGGTGGACACCGGGAGCTTCCCAGTTAGCCACAGTCTTCTACTGGTGGACACTGGGAGCTGCCCAGTAAGAACCACACTCTAGTTCTACTGGTGGACACTGGGAGCTGCCCAGTACAACCACACTCTAGTTCTACTGGTGGACACTGGGAGCTGCCCAGTACAACCACAGTCTAGTTCTACTGGTGGACACTGGGAGCTGCATCAACAAGGACATGACCTGTGAAGGTACTTACACAGCACAAGACTTTAGAGGCTGATGTCTCTTCCACCTGGGCTACGATGATCCTCACATCGCTGTCCTGAAGGTCACAACATGGCTCATCACAAGATGGATCCCACCCGTTGCCTTACCAAAACACTACATTTATATAGAAATGTTTTGGTTTATAATTAACATACCCACAAAAAGAATTTTAAACACGAGTATGTTTCGTATTCAAATGAACTCGTGTACATGAACACAAATGTACATGTTATAAGTGTGTTTATGAGAGTGTGTTCTCTGGGTGCTTGTGGCTGTCCATCCATTTTGACCTTCAGCTTTTGGAGCTTGAGGCAGGGGTCTTCAGTTACTCTCTGGGCTTCCACCATCTGGACGTTGGCTTTCATCAGCTGATGAACCAGGTTCTTCCTCATCTGTCACAAACACAATGGCTTGGTGTAACACAGACAGATTACGCATCAGTAAAACAATAAATTATATTAATAAATGACTCTTGGACAGCATCGAATATCTGCAACATCATCAACAATGAGTGACATCATTAAAGATCAGTGACACCAGCAGATTTTGTAGAGGATGGTGGACAAATGCTTCTTCTTGCCACTAAAGAAACCAACTCTATATCTATCCGGTCAGTAATAACGAAAATTAAAATTCAATTGAGCACCAGCTGTCTCCCGCTGCGTTCCTAGTGCTCACAGCGTGGTGGCTCGCGTTGTGGGGGGCGGGACCTGTGAGAAGCGCGCTCCGTCCTGGGTGAGAAGCGCGACCCGGGTCCACCTGAAGTGGCGGAGGAGCCCGACCAGCACCGTGTTGAAGGCCCTGTCGGACGGCACCGTGCTGAACACGCCGGGGTACCGACGTCGGTCGGGGAGCTCGGCGGACAGGGCGGCGAAGGACAGCTGCAACGTCGAGGCAATGCGTTTAGTGTGCTGTTCTTTGCAATGCTTAGATAAATGAAAACAAGCAATTGACAATTGTGAAATAAAAAAATATGACACAGATAACATAAGATACAATGCATGATACGCGCTGGAGTGTCTGATTAACGCTGGGGATAAAAAAAAAAAAGTGGGTTTTCCTGGCAGCATTTGAAAGTGTTCATCAGAGGTTAAAAAGGGGGTAAAAAGTTGAATAGATGGACAAAGGTGTGTGTGTGTGTGTGTGTGTGTGTGTGTGTGTGTGTGTGTGTGTGTGTGTGTGTGTGTGTGTGTGTGTGTGTGTGTGTGTGTGTGTGTGTGTGTGTGTGTGTGTGTGTGTGGGTGTGTGTGTTTAGTACCTGCACCATGTTGAGGGCATGCACAGATTGTGCCAGCACAGCTGTCACCTGGGGACACACCCCTCCAAAGATGATCCTGTGACCCGACTCCTCCCGCATGGCATCGAAGAGACCCTTAAGAGCTGTGCCGCTGTCACACTGGCAACACAGCACACACAACCTAGCCTTTGAAAGTGCTTCACAGGCAACTCCTAATACACTCCTAATACTCCTAGAACTCCTAATACACTCATAATACTCCTAGAAATCCTAATACACTCGTAATACTCCTAGAACTCCTAATACACATAGACACTTACAGGCAAGCACTAATAGCCACAAAACAATTCTTGGCATTACACCTCTCCACCTCTCTTCCCTTCTGCACCTTTCCCACCCTGCCCGCAATCTAAGTGCATTCATCAACCTCTCCATCCCCAAAGTCTGCACCGTCTTCGGACGCAGTGCCTTCCGGTTCGCTGCAGCCTTTGACTGGAACACCCTACAAAACACCCTTAAACCTTCTGTCTTCACCCCTCTCTCTGTCTTCAAACAAAATGTGCAACAAATCACAGTTGACTCCTGCACTTGCTAAGTAGGCCTTCTTGCCATGCCCTACTGATTAACTGTTTTATTGTATTGTATTGTATTGTATTGTATTGTATTATGTTGTATTTTTCTAAGTGTAATTTATATAACCTTGTTTTCACTTTTAGCACTCCCCTCCCCCTTCCCCTTAAAGAGCCTGTAGCTCTTTTCGGGCTGCACTTGAAAATAAGAATGTTGTTCTTAATTTGCTTGCCTGGGTAAATAAAGGTAAAAATAAAATAAAAATAAAAATAGAATAACCACTGGAATAAGTGCATGTGATGCAGGTGCTCTACCTGTGAGTCCAGCAGCTGCAGGTGTATCTGGGACCCTTCCTGTCTCCTGATGTCTGCCAGCGCTAACGACACCGCCGGGGCTATCGCCGCTGTCACGTTTTGCTCTCCCGCTGTCACTGTGGCAACCGGCATCACCCACAGCACTGGCATGGGGCTGCGTACCTGAGCTAAGCAAGATGGCGAAGCCCACAGGGATGTCAACACCAACATAACCAGCCTCTGCATTCTAAGGTCTCTCACACACACCCAGCCCTCGGGAAGCTCACACACACACACTAGGTCGTCAGTACTCACTCACACGCACGCACACACACACACACACACACACACACACACACACACACTCCTGGCCCAAAGAAGTCTCTCACACTAGGTCCTTAGGACACTCTCACATACACTCCTGGTCATCAGATCTTTGTCACACAGTCCTGGTCCTCAGAACTCTCGCAAACACACTCCTTGGTGCTCACACATTGTGACTTGTAATCCTCTTGAGCCCGGGCTAACTGGCCTGAGAGTGGGGTGCTTTCAGGGGATAAAGGATTAAGAACACAACAGAGGAATGACATCTGCTGCAGGGATCAGGGCAGTCCTCTCTCTGGGATCCTCCACACTTCATCTGCTATGGCTGCTCAAGCCTTCCCAACCACCTTTCCACTGCTGGGGTGAATGGTTAATGAGTGTTGGATGCTTTTTTGGCTTTCGGTGGTGAATGAATAGTGTTGCTGTGTGGGATTCATTGGGAATTTAGGGCAGTAGGGGTCAGGGGACAGTCATAATGATTGTCGTAATCATACATTCCTGCTAAATTTAAGATTGGAACGAGTCCATGCGATGCGGGTGCTCTGGCGCCCCCTACCTGTGGGTCCAGCAGCTGCAAGTGTATCTTCCTTGTCTTTTTGGAGACCTGCTTACCGGGAATCCAAAAAATTGGTGACAAATTTGAAAACTAGTGCACAATCAGGAGCTGAGTGATGAATAATAATTCCTAAACTCTATAATAACAATAGGTATCAACAGATACCTAATACCTGAAGTAATGAAAGAACAGTATGATGTTGAAACTGTTTACTTAATTTGTATATTCTCACATCAATTATATAATTGGTATTGAATAGTTGAGTTTTTTTATGGACAGATGACGTGGAACACCAATCACTCACACAATTGTCTGGGGGTCTTCATCCGGCTCAGTGCGAAACCCAAGATGTTGCCAATGTTGCTTCCATCCTGTGTGCGTGTGTATGTTTGTGTGTGTGTGTGTGTGTGTGTGTGTGTGTGTCACACACACACACACACACACACACACACACACACAGTGTGTGTGTGTGTGTGTGTGTGTGTGTGTGTGTGTGTGTGTGTGTGTGTGTGTGTGTGAGTGTGAGGTGTGTCGTGTAAGCTACTGGATGCACCTTAAGATGTCTAGAACTCGAATTCAGCCAAGACAAAATTAACTCCTGAATTTAGTCAAAGTCAAAGGGAACTTTTTTGTCAATCGGACCATGCAATTAGTGCATGTAATTACACAGATGATCAAAATTGCATTTCCCCATACTCCAAATGTGCAAGTAACATTTTAACACACAACATATAACATAATGGTGCACACAGATGTAACAAATAAACAAAACATATACACAAAGACAGTGTGTGTATACAATATACAGAATAGAATATTCACAGTGTGCCAGAATTCTATTCAGTTTTGAGCTATGTTACGGAAGGTGCAATAATAGAAAATAATAATAATAATAATAATAATAATAATAATAATAATAATAATAATAATAATAATAATAATAATAATAATAATAATGCATTTGATTTAAAGGTGCCTTTCAAAGCACTCAAGGACACCTTACAGACAAATTAAAAGCAGTTAACAGTGGCATACTCTGTCAGTGTGTGACAGAGTATGCCTGTCGGAATAATTGTGTTTTTAGGCGTGATTTAAAGGTGGAGACAGAGTCAGAAGTGTGTATGTCTGGTGGGAGAGAGTTCCATAGGTGGGGAGCAGATCGGCTTAATGCTCTTGACCCCACGGTGGATAGGTTGGCAGATGGAGCTGAGAGCTGGATGGCAGGAGAGGATCGGAGAGGGCGTGAAGGTGTGTGGATGTGGATGAGTTCAGTTAGATACACTGGTGCCAGGCTGTGAAGGATCTTGAAAGTAAGGAGTAGAATCTTAAAATCAATGCGTGATTTGATAAGGAGCCAGTGGAGTTGCTGCAGGGCAGGAGTGATGTGTTCAATAGATGAAGTTCTGGTGATGATACGGGAGGCTGCGTTCTGGACCAGTTGGAGTTTATGAAGAGATTTCCGAGGAAGACCACAGAGGAGAGAGTTACCGTAGTCCAGTCGGGATGAATTCAGGGTGTTTACAAGCAGTGGAGGTTGGTGTAAGTGAGGGACGAAGACGATTGATGTTGCGTATATGGAAGTAAGCAGAACGAGTAACGAGTAACAAAAGGTGCAATATAGCAAAGTGCAAAGTGCAGATCCATACTGCCAGTAATTGTGTATTGTGTGTGTGTGTGTGTGTCTGTGTGTGTGTGTGTGTGTGTGTGTGTGTGTGTTTGGCTTTCAATTGTGTTAAGAGTTTCAATGTATTCAAGTGGACTGGAACCAATATGGGTTCCAACCTCTATAAGCGTTCCATATAACAGGGGACTTTTTCATTCTTATCTACTTCCTAGCTCTCCACGCTGCCCTCTCCACCCTTTTCACCCAACCTTTTTGTAGTGAAATACTCGAGAGTGACAGCCATTGGCGTAAATGTAGTTAAACCAGACACTGCAGTTGCATTGGGGCCTGTTTTTATTTGGGATGAATAATAATAATAATAATAACAATAACACATTTTATTTGGGGGCGCCTTTCAGGACACCCAAGGACAACTTACAGTGCAGGAGAATAAAGTCAAATAGTTAAAACAGTCAGTCATGGCAAAGACATGAGTATATGAATAAAACAAGATGAGACATAACATAGACAGAATAAAATGGTAATACTGTGAAGATGAGCCAAGTGGACAGTATACTGAACATTACAGTGAATAGGCCAGGTTAACAGGTGAGTTTTGCATAGACAATTTGATGGCAAATCTGTATGGATTCTGGGATATTCTTCACATTGACTGCTTGTGTGTCATGGGTTATAATACACCTCGCTGAATTTGTTTCACAGTTTTCATTGATTAAGAATTTTTTTTCTTTCATGCTACTCATTCAATAGTGTTCAGGGTGAAATATGAAGCTCTCTGAGCACAGGACCACTATGGAAAATAGATAAGTTGAAAAATAGATAAAGATAAGTTTTGTTTTGTGTTTTGTGTTACATTACAGGAGATTATAGGGGATTCTCAATAAATCCCTGACGCCCCCCCCCCCCCCCTCCCACTCACTTTCTTAGCACTTCTCCAGAATGACCACCATGGGAGTGTGGTAGGTGGGGCTATGGGGGAAGTGGGGGGCCGGTACTGTACTGTACAGTACACCACAGCATACCGTACAGTACAGTGTCCATCCAGGACGGGTGCCGTGCGTGCACAGACCATTCACTGTGGACTTTGACCCAGGACCCGGGGCTCTGTGCAGAAACAGAACACACACCCAGACTGAGCGGTGAGTGGACACAGTGAGCGCATGAATGGATCACAGAACACATGGACTGAAACAGATATTCATTTTAAGTCATTATGTGGGTAATGTGTGACGTGAATATTGAGAAGGTTATTGATCTTACATGCTTTTCCTGTCACAGGTTTTTTTTTTTTTTAGCAAAACATTGATATTGAGCAGACTATTGACACATTGTTATATTTGGCAAATGTAGAGTATATTTGTTATGTATCAGTGTAAGTTATTGCTTGAGTGATGAAATTAGCAACATGCATTACAAGCAGACAACATTATCAAATATGGTGAACATTGATACTATAGCTTATTAAGCAGATTTTTTCATAATATAGTGTTGTTTTTCATTTTAGTTTACCTTAAAGGGGAAATATGTAACACATTGACTGTACTTAAAATGTGTAATCATGATTATTATGTGTATTATTATGGGTACTGTTTCATCCTGAACAGTCTATCCTAATCCTGAATTAGTTTTGCTTTGTTGTCACTATACTAAAGATGACATGTGCCTGATTATAGCAGGTATAGCACATATTTCAGACGCTTTGTTGGCTGAATGCACCAACTCTGACTCTGGCGGGTTCCGATATGAAATAAAGCACCTTTATTATGAAATTGAAGGATTATGAATATTTCTAAATGGAAAATGATTTGGCAGACACCAAAATGGCTCCACTGATCACCAAAACTAAATATTGCACACTGAAAGATACATATTTGAGAAAACTAAAATAGAATTCATTTCCAGGCAGCTGACAAAGGGGAAACTTTATTTGGATGCTCGTCTATCCTTTTGACATAAAAAAGACAAAACCCTGCATCAAACTATATATGTACCTCTCTCAAAATTTTTATTTAGACCCCTTGCTTTTTTTATAAGTGGAATTTTACTTGTTTCCTGGTCTCTTGCCATATATGTACTGTCATTAATTGTATTTAGATTTCTTGATTATTTTGTCATACCTTCTAATCCACTATCTCTGTTTTATTGTATTCTTTTTTGTTGTTTTTTTTTTGCTTAATTTTCTTTCATCCCATTTGAATTGTCGGTGGTCTCCGCATCAACACATCACACAACACTGCCAGGGGAGTGCTGTAAATGTTTGTATTGTAGAACAAAACCAATCAACTCAAACCCCGTTGTCGTTTTCCATTAATTACTTCCTTTACTGTTTATGTTAGAAGAATATTTACAGCAGCAAATACATTTATATTACATTTAGGGCATTGGCAGACACATTTATCCAAAGAGACTTACAATAATTGCATTTGTCAGAAGAAAGTGAAACATTTCATTGCTGTTAATACAGTAAGCAAGTCACCAGAACAAGTTTCAAGCTTTCCAATTGCTAGGTTAACCATTGCTAGTATTCAACATCTCTGGGTAAGTGCAAAGTTACAAAAAGCAATTATAAAGTGCCAAGACGTACAACAAGCATAAGGGTACAAGAGCATGAGGGTAGGGTGGATGGATGTTATACAGGATTCAGATGAACTCTGAACAAGTGAGTCTTGAGTCTCTTCCAGAAGATGGGAGTGAATCCACAGTCCTGACATTGGCAGGGAGCTCGTTCCACCACTGCGGTGCCTAAACGGAGAAGAGTTGTGATTTCGTCGTCCGACCTTTCCTTCCTTTTAGTGATGGAGGTACCAGTCGACCAGCTGAGGTAGTTGAGCGGAGTGCTCGAGCAGGGGTGTGGGGTTTCACTAACGCTTGGAGGTAGATAGGGGCAGTTCCATTAACGGCTTTGTAGGCCAGTACGATTGTCTTGAATTTGATGCGAGCCACTACAGGGCAGGCGCGCAGGAAGACATTTTCGGCAGGGGGTGCGGGGCGGGGGGGGGGGACCTCCGTCTCCTTTCAAAAAAAAAAAAACACTCGCCCTCCCCTACATGAAGAACAGATGAGCTGACAGTGCGCAGAAACTATATCGCAACAAGCGAACTCCAAAGACCAGCGATGAAAAAATAATCTAAATATCTGTGTAAATGCGTGCATACAAACTAAAATGTTATTTGCCTAGTGCCTAGTGCAGTCAATGTAAATTGTATATTATTAGCAATATATCCATTATAAAATTGTCTGTTAAAAAGAGCTTGATGCGCCAGGATCAGTGGTAGATGACAATGTTTATTTTAAAGACCCACTCCGGCCATTGATCGACCCCTGACATTTTTGTTTTATTTAAAAAAGGAGCACATTCGAACATTTTTGACCCAACTAATAAAGAATTGTATAGCTTTTACACAGAAGGTGTTCAAACCTTCTTCATGGTTTCAGGCAAGGGGTTGTTCTTGCCCAAGCCTCATTATCTGCGGCTGGTTTGTACTTCTGCGTAGGGATTGCGGTCATACATACGGGTTACTAGCGAGTTTAAAAAAAAGTTTATAGAAATGAAGGCAAAAGTTATGTGTATATATATATGTTGTCGCCAATCAGTCCAAGCATTTATCAAGGCTGTGTTTACACCGTGGCGGTGTTTACGAGTGGAAACCGGAAAAGCGATCTCCAGTTAATGTAGTTCGCGGACCAATCACAGCCAAAAGCCGCTGCGTTGGGGTTGCTTCGCCTCGACGCGCGTCTAGGATTTTGGGAGGTGCACGTCAAGGACGTAAAGGGTTCGTAAATGGTCCGTAAAGGGTGCGGAACCCCCCAGCGTTGCCTCGACGCAGAAGCATAAACGAACCCAGCCTTAACCCAGCCTTCACAGTTGCCTGCGCTGGTGCAGGGGGCGGGTCTTACCTGAAAGTCAGTTTTTGATTGGTTCCACATCTGTTTTTGTGACTTGCGGAGGTTCAGTGACATTTCAAACCAGAAATCCTCATGAATCGTTTTACGACATATTTCTATCGTACTATGTGTTGAAATACATATATATATCACTAGTAGGAAATGTTAAAAGGGTAAAAAAGTCCAATTTTGCCGGAGTGGGTCTTTAAAGCTTCGCCAACAGGGGGTGCTGCAGCACCTGCCGCACCCCCACTTCCCGCGCCACTGCTACAGGGAGCCAGTGCAGGAGGAAGAGGGGGGTCACGTAGGAGGATTTGTGTAGGTTGAACACGTGGCGTGCTGCAGTGTTCTGGATTCACTGCAAAAGTTTTATCGCGGTTGCAAGAAGTCCAGCTAAGAGCGAGTTTCAGTAGTCGAGGCATGTTGTGAGGAATGGCCGGAACCTGCGGATGTTGTAGAGAGCAAATCTACAGGATCGTGTCACTGCAGTGATGTTTGTAGTGCAGGACAGTTGGTTGTCGAGTATTATGCCAAGGTTCCTTACGGTCGGTGAGGCACATACTGTAATGCCTTTGATCGAGACCAGGAGGTTCCTGTGAGGGCAGTCTTTCCCCGGTATAAAGAGAAGCTCAGTCTTTGCGAGATTGAGCTTGAGGTGAGGCGCAGTTGTCCAAGTCCTTATATCTGCCAAACATTCTGAGATGCGTGATGTAATCAGATTGTCAGAGGCGGGGGGGAAGGAGAGGAGCAGTAGAGTGTTGTCCACATAACAGCGGTAGGAACAATCATGTGATGTGATTACAGAGCCTAAGGAGCTGGTATATAGGGAGAACAGGGAGAACAGAAGCGGTCCTATTACTGAGCCTTGAGGAATACCAGTTTTTAGCGAGCGGGGTATGGACAGGGAGCCATTCCATGTGACCTGAAGTACAATTCATAAGGTAAGATGTGAACCAGGCTAGCGAACCAGGCCAAATGCATGCCTTAATTACCCATCAGCCATGGACACACATTGCATCAAGTTGGATGACCAAATTTTAGTCAGTCTCTGTTTTAAAGAGGTGTGAGTAAAGTGTAAGAGTTCTTCTCTTAATGAGTTCAACTGCTATACAAGTAGGTTTGATAATGAAATCAAAATGTGCAAATTTTATTTATTCAGATTTGTATTCATTCGACTATTTTTGTGTTGTAACACTATATTTCTACAAAGAAGCATAAAAGATAGTGTACATGATAATAACATGAAAGAAATTAAGAAAAGTGTGGGCTTTCCATAAAGATATTGATGATATTGACAATTGATAGTTCGGGTAACTTTTTCTGATGTATTAGTCATTAGTAACATTTAAACAGGGTATGCATACAATTTATTTAACTGTATTTTTTGACAAGCAATATTTACTTGAGGTTTATAGAATGATTTCGGAGGCTGCCAAAATCATTGTCCATACAGAAATAGTTGTAATACTCAGGAACTACCTTGACATTTTCATGGGGCATTTTATACTGAAAACAAACACACTTATGACACCCAAGGCTATCAAGGAGCCTGGTAATGCAAACGCATGGCCTCCATAATACCGATGACAAGTTGTTTTAAAGCCATGCAATATTAACAATGCTGTCTTTCAACAAATTGGACATTAAGGTGCGTCCTATGCTTTGATGGACTGGCCATCCTACAGATAGCCAGTCCATCAAAGCACGAGTCTGCAGCTGTTCATTCTTTATTTCACATACACTCACATCACAAGCCGGCAGTTGTCTCTCATGCCAAATTGTTGAGAAAATGAAAATGTTTTGATCATTTCACAAGTGGGAGTGTCCAACCAGACGTATGATGGATAAATCAATTTGTCAGGCAACTCCTGGATGGACTGTACCAACTGGTAGGCCACTAGCTCCATCCATCATAGCACTGGTGGTGGACACTCCCACTTGTGACGTCACCTTGAAATGACTGATCAACGACTAATAAGCCTCAGACCTGGGGTCCCGCTAACATGACATAATGCATGGTGTTACATCGTACACACTGAATCTTTAAATGAGATTTAATTGACAATAAAATATTACTAATACTAATACAACAAAATCACTCACAGACTGTGGGCTGGCAAGTCAGGAGTATTCACCTGTCCGTCTAGATACTTAATCAATTAATCCTTCAGTCACTGGACACATTCTGTCATTCTGTTTCTGTGGTGATCAGAATCCATCGTTAGAAAGTCGCTGTTGAGCTGAAGAAGTCCATCCCCCCGCAATTACAAGAACATATGTTTACATAGGCCTTGACCATTAATTCCTTAAAAGGACCTTTCCTTTGAACAACAAAGCGTGTTGGCATTGCATTAAAAGGTGTATCACGTACCCACTCCTGGTTTTGTTTAGGCTTCCACCAGCTTTTGAACCTTGCTCTTGCTGAACAGGAAACTTGGGTCCGTTTGCCCTTTCCTGAAGGAAATTGATCAACTTATCCGATCCTACCATGTAAACACCAGAGGCTGATAGATTCTCTGTCGCCAGAGCACAGTGTGGGGCTGGTTGCCAGAGCAACACCAATGGACTTGGTGTGATCTTCTCCTAACAACAACATGGGGAAGTTCATTCAATAGCTTCCACAGAGCTTCATTCAAATCAGCTCTACACTTATTTAATTCGTATAATTCACTCCCGCAATTATGAGGTTCTCGCTTATAAGATAAGATAAGATAAGATATTCCTTTATTAATCCCCCTTAGGAGAAATTCACAGTGACCAGCAGTACAGGGGATAGATTAGTGCAGTAAGAGCCTGACTAAAGTCAATAAACAATTAACAATAAATTAAATTAAATGCGAGCTCTTAAGTCAGGTCGGTGAGGAGTGAGAACCTGTATGCATACGTAGTAAGCGTCCTTGATAGCTGTTCATAGTGCAAAATAGATGTGCAAATATGCGGAAAGTGCAAGGTGCAAGATGTGCAAATTTTTACAGGTATTCCAGGTACAACATATGAATAGACCTAGAATAACAACGGCTAGGAGACAGTCCAAGGTGTGTGGTGTGGTGTATGTGAAGTGTGGTGTTCAGTCCATTGTTCAGTCCATTTGTCTGGTGGTGTTGGAGCTTCCTAGAGCCTGATGGTTGGTGGGATGAAGGAGCCCCCAAGCACTTTGAGGCACTTGGCTGAGTGAGCATGTGACTGAACGTGTTCCTGAGTTGCTTCAGTTCAGCATAGAGAGGGTGAGAGGGTAGTCCCGGGTCGCCAGCAGCTTTCCCCTCGTCCTCCTCACTGTCGCCGCCGCCACAGCTTCATCCCCACTGCAGAGCTCACCTTCCTCCCCGGCTTGTACAGCTTACTGGCACCACCGCTCCCAATGCTTCCTCCCCAGCACACGGCAGTGAAGAAGGTGACACTGGCCACCGCAGACTGTTAGACCATCCGTAGCAGCCTGGTGCACACAATGAAAGATGACAGATGGACAGTGGTTATCAATGAGATGAACAGACCTAAGATGACAACGGCTAGAAAACAGTCTGGGGTGTGTGGTGTGGTATACAAATCCATTATCTGGTGATGCTGGCGCTTCCGAGACGTTGGGAGCGGGTGGTTGAGGTATTGTAGAGCCTGATAGCTGATGGGATGAAAGAGCCCCCCAAGCGCTTTGAGGCACGTGGCTGAGTGAGCCTATGGCTGAACGTGCTCCTGAGTTGCCTCAGTTCGGCATAGAGAGGGTGAGAGGGGTTGTCCAGGATCGCCTGCAGCTTTCCCCTCATCCTCCTCTCTGTCACCGCCTCCACACAGTCCAGCTTCATCCCCACCACAGAGCTCGCCCTCCTCACCAGCTTGTTCAGCTTACTGGCCCCACCGCTCCCAATGCCTCCTCCCCAGCACACAACGGCGAAGAAGGTGCCACTGGCTACCACCGACTGGTAGAACATCCGTAGCAGCCTAGTGCACACATTGAAGGATCTGAGCCTCCTCAGGAAGAACAGCCTGCTCTGTCCCTTCCTGTAGAGGGCCTCGGTATTGTCAGACCAGTCCAGTTTGTTGTTTAGGTGCACCCCAAGGAACTTGCAGGTATCCACCATCTCCACCTCTTCCCCCTTTATGGAAACCGGTAATGGGGGACTCTTTCTGCGTCTGAAAGTGAAGGTCTCTGTTGAAAATGACAAAGCAAAAAAACAACGCCAAAAAATAGGTCCTTTGAAATGTCAAGGCAATCCAAAATATGTCTCACCTGTTTCAGTTGTGATTGGTTCAAAAAATGCTGTGACCACTTGGTACTCCAATCCAATCCAATTGCGTGGTCTTTGCTGCTGTCACTTGGGCGACATTATATGCCAATTGGTGGATGACGTTATCTCAAGTCTGAAAACATTACGGCTACAGTGCAATGAGTGTATAGATTTGTAAGCAAATGGAAGCCCAAACCCTGGCAGTGTATATACTAAAGGGTAAAGGGGGCATTTAGCAGACTTTGTCTTTGCCTTTGTCCAAGGCGACTTACAATCAATACATTTGTGGGGTTCGACATGTAGACAGTTGGAGGAGGAGGGGGGATCAAGGGGATCGAACCGCCGACCCTACGGTTGGTGGACGACCCGCTCTGTCCACCCGCTCTACCCACTGAGCTACTGCCGCCCCAGAGAAAAAATACTACACTATTCTTGACCAAATAAAAACAAATAAAAACTTTAACTTTACTAATGGTCTTCATGTTGAGTAAAGTATTAATTTCTACATTATCAAATAGGTGCTATATAATAATGTAATGTTAATGCTATTTAATGATGATTATTACTGTATTAACTCATGTAACTCCTGATTTAAAAGTGTTGGCATGTTATGTGTCATTCTCTGAGGCTCATCAACATTTGACCCTTGTTGTTGCTAAGCAGGAACTGTGCTTCCGTCTGCCAGTTCCCGCAGTCGGGAAACTTATCAACTTATCTGATCCCACCATGCAAGCCCAGAGGCTGACAGATTGCAGATTGTCAGCAGAGCACGGGTGTGGCATATCTCCAGAGGAACTCCAAAGGCGTGGTCATGCTCATACGAATGATAACATGGGGAAGTTCATCCTCATCTAGTTTGGTGAAATATACAACTTCACAAAACTGCACTCATTTCATAATACAGAGGCAAACTATATGCCTAAAAACAATTCTTTAATTCTTGCCTCATTTTTAATTTTGTGACCTGTCTGGTTTAAATGGGTGTGTTGCTGCTTTGAATGAAGCCTAATTTGATGAATTTTTAAATTAATATTTTAAATATTTTGATAATAAATATTTCATGAGTAATATGAGTCTTTGTCACATTTTACTTGGCATTAGTAAATAATTATGCACATTTACAGATATTTTACATGATATGAGTGATAACACGTGTTATAAAGGCTATTTTGCACAATAGGTGTGCCTTGAGATTTTTACATGTCATTTTGTTGTGCCTTGTTGGGCACAAAAAGTTTAGGAACCACTGCTTTAGGCAAACCAGTTTTAAGGGACCATCTTAGCCCAGGGGTCCCTGGTTGGTCAGTGGCAGGTCATGTGATTGTTGGCTGTCCACCTGGTACCCCCGAGGAGGGAGGAGGAGGACAAGCTGAAATATCTGAGGAATTGACTTCAGACTACCAAGAAAATTGACTTGAGGAATCTGTTGAGGTTGTGCAAAGTGTTCACATGTTGCAGCCAACAGACACACACACGTATTATGCTATGATACATACGGCCACAGTTCGCACACAGCAGCACACAAAGTAACTGTATGTACTCTCTTTCTGCGTCAATCTAGTGGATGACTACTAACCAAACAGACAGTCAAAAGTAAAAGATTCCCTCTGGTCAACAGGGCTTGAATTCAAAATGAACCAAACTGTTAATAAACAGTTCACAGATGAAATAGTAACATTTTACTCATGCTGTTCATGGTTCCTAATGGTCTTCACCAACTAACCCCTATGCTGTTTCTATAAAAAAAGCATTTACTAATGCTACTTCATGGTTAATTCAAATAGCCTTATTTTCAAGTGTTATCATGTTATGTAGTTCTGCAAGGCTCATCAGCATTTGACCCTTGTTGTTGCTAAACAGGAATTGGCTCCGTCTGCCCTTTCCCGCAGTCAGGAAACTTATCGGATCCCACCATGCAAGCAAAGAGGCATTTACATATAATCACACACACTTTCAGTCAGGCTTTCAGTCTCCTTAGGGCTCACAGCTGAATAAGATAAGTAATGTCCTTCATTATAAACCTGTGTATCTCTTTCATCTTGAGTAGTTTAAACTTTAGAAGGATGAGGTCAACAATGTTGTGTATGCTTGTGCCTTCGGAACACTCCTCCAATACACTCCTTCCAGCCCATGATGTCCAACTTACCCTGTGGACGTGCCGTACTTTTTTACAATATGCATTATAATAACAATAACATAACAGATACTCAAGGCATGATGTACGACTGGTGATCCAGTGTTGGTGTCGGCTCATTTTGGAATGTTGATGGTTTGTATATTCAATCTCTTTCTTGCTGCTATCATATCTCTCTCTCTCTCTCTCTCTCTCTCTCTCTCTCTCTCTCTCTCTCTCTCTCTCTCTCTCTCTCTCAGGAAAAGCTAGGGTCTTGAAAGGAAGGTGTGAACATGGGGGAGTTCAGGAGCCTCCTCCTCACTGTTGTCATTATGGCCGCCGTGTGTCTCCATGGCAACACGGCTCAGAGAACAGGTCGGTGTGTTTAGCGTCAGGTACACACAGCGTTAGATCGTTCCTCTCTTCAGATCGGTTTCTCTGGTTCTCTCCTTCCCTCACTCTCGTCCACCAAAAGACATGAAACACACGGTCACGTGCATGCACAGAACCACAGAACCACACACACACACACACACACACACACACACACACACACACACACACACACACGCACACACACGCACAAGCAGGACCAAGAAGTTTTTCCAGCAAAGTCACTTGAAAGTCCATGTCGTGTGGCAGAGCATGGAGGGGCTCTTTTGTGCTTCTTCTTCTTTCTCCTCCTCTCTTCCCTCCACCCATCTCACCTTTCAGTCATACAATATTCTTAATTCATACATCGTATGTATTTAAAGGATTCAATTATAACAGCGTTTTGCTTTTTCATTCAAGTGTAAAATTGTGTACTGAATGGTAATTTACTGTTAGGGGTGCTTTAATACATCCAATGTTTCGAAATGTTAGTTTTTGATGTTGTTTCTCTGTTTCGAAAATAGAAGAATTATCACTCTTTCTGAGAAAGTTAGTTCCGAAAAGAAAAAGAAAAGACTGTTGTGATACAACTGCATTGTGTTACGTTATCGAGAGCAACCTATATTCACGTACCACAGTGCAGGTAAACCATGGCTTGTAGCTCCGACTACGAAATCAACATGTATGACCTCTACTGTACAGACAACAATGATAATAGGTCTATGAATGTAGCTCTTCACTATTGATGCAGTAAGAGGACTATGTGTTGAGAACCACACATACGTTAATACCTCCGCAACATGTCCCACAACATGTGCAGCGATAATTATGACAATGAAAGATACCTGATTGTGGTTGATTAAAATGATATATTTGCTGACTAGAACCGTCAAAAATGGACCTTGGGGTGTGAAATTAATGTCACATTTTGCAAACAGAAATCGCCTTGCATGTGTACAGTTCCACTCAGCTCCAGGATTTGCAGGAATATGGAACAAATAGCATTAAAAAATGTTAAACTTAATTTTGCAGCTTCGTAATCCAGAAATAGACACCTACATGTAACCTTTTCTGTCACTCTCTTTTCTCCCCAGAATGCACCCAGACCTCATTGGCGGACATCGTGTTCCTGGTGGACGGCTCCTCCAGCATTGGCCCCGCTAGCTTCCAGGAGATGCTCCTCTTCCTCCAGAAGTTCATCCAAAACCTGGAGGTGGGCGCGGACAAGGTGCGTGTGGGCGTGGCGCAGTACAGCGACCGGCCCCACAAGGAGTTCCTGCTGAAGGACCACATGGACAAGGCCTCGCTGCTGGAGCAGGTGAGCAAGATCCCGTACCGCACGGGAGCCACAGCCACAGGCTTGGCCATCTCCTTCCTCCAGCAGACCTTCTTCACCGAGGAGGGGGGCAGCCGCGCTGCGCAGCGCGTGCCGCAGATCGCCGTGGTGGTCACGGACGGGGATTCCTCGGACGACGTGCTGGTGCCTGCGCAGCAGCTGCGGCGGCACGGTGTGATCGTGTTTGCCATTGGCGTCGGCAGTGCCAATATGGCAGAGCTGCAAGGCATCGCCAACCGGCCCCACGACCGCTTCCTGTTCAACATCGACAACTACCAGGCACTGGAGAAGCTGTCTGACGGGCTGCTTCAGACTGTGTGTGTGTCTGTGGAGGACCAACGTATCGGTATGGTCGCAGTTTCGCCGCATGAACCAACATGAACATAGACACAACTATAAATATGAAAAAACTATACCAACAATACCAAAATAAAAACACTACTGCTTTTTTTAAATTTTTTATTTTATTTTTTTTTTAGAATTACTGATTTGATCCCGTGAGGGAAATTTTTGATGGCGTCATTACATTTTTGACTTGATTTGTTTCTTTTCCAGCTTTGGTGCAAAAGTTTTCCGACATCTACTTCCTGGTGGACAATGGCCTGAACTCAGTCGACTTCCAGGCATTCTGGAAAATGCTGTGGGGACTGGTCAACCAGCTCAATGTGGGGGCCTCAGCCCACCGCATTGGCCTGGCCCAGTACAGCAAGGACACCCAGGTGGAGTTCCTCCCAAACCAGCACAAGACCAAAAAAGAGGTGCTGGCCAGCCTCCAGCATTTCCGCACAAGCCGCATCCAGACCAAGGAACAGCGTAATCTAGGCGGTGCTCTGAAATATGCGGCAGCCAACTTCTTCCGCACTGAGGCCGGGAGCCGTGAGGACCAGGGCTTCCGGCAGTTCCTGGTGGTCGTGTCCGGGGCCAACTCCAGCGACAATGTCTACCAATCGGCCCGCCTTGTGAAGTCTGAGGGTGTGACCGTGATGGGCGTCGGCCTCGGCTCTGGGATGACAGAGCAGATGAAAACGGTGGCCACTGCCCCCTATGTTTTCCAGTCGACCAACATCGTGCCCATGCTGAAGACGGCGTTTGAGACTGAGGAAGAGCCTGCCGAAGTGATTGAAGGTGAGGATGATCATCAGTAAGAGACTTGGGATTCTGGTCAATGTGATCAATATGCTGTTACGTATTGAGCTACAATGCATCCGCATTGTGAATCAGTTCATTCTTTCAAATTATTAAACCTAGTCCCCTCATTTATTTGCAGAGTGTGTAGTGGCCAGAGTCGCTGATGTCGTGTTCATTGTGGACGAGTCAGGAAGTATCGGTAGTGCCAACTTTCAGTTGGTGCGCTCATTCCTGCACAAGATGGTTGAAAGCCTTGACGTCAATCCAAACAGAGTACGGGTTGGCATTGTCATGTACAGCGACGAACCTACAGGCCAAATCTACCTTGACACCTTCAATGATAAGAATGAGATCCTCCAGTTCATCAAGATTTTACACTACCATGGAGGAGGCACCAATACGGGCCGAGCCCTGAAGTTTGCCCGCCAGAAGGTATTCGTCAATGAACGGGGGTGCCGGAAAAGCCAAGGTGTCCAGCAGGTTGCCATGGTGATCACTGATGGAGAATCTCAGGATGAGGTGGAAAAGGAGGCGGCAGACCTGCGCCGCGATGGTGTCACTGTCTACGCCATCGGCATCAAAGATGCAAACAAGACTCAGCTGGTGCAGATGGCATCGCACCCTTCGACCAAGTATGTGTTTAATGTTGAGAGTTTTGGCAAGCTGAAGAACTTACAGAAGAGCCTGGAGAAGGTTGTGTGCCACAACATCTTCCGTGAGGCCATTACAGTCAAGACAAGAAGAACTGACATCAAAGAAGGTTTGGGCCTGATTGTTTACATTTTAAAAGCGTTTTTGTCATTTCTGGTTCTACAATATCTATCACTGATATATTGGTATCCCATAACCTCATAACTTAATCTGAGAACTCGCTACACTAATGCGCTTGAATAAGCCCACAAATGAAAAAAATAAAAATAAAAATAATAACGATAATAATAATAATAATGAATGTATTCTAAAACATTCTTCATTATACTTCTCAAGGATGTGCGCAAACAGAAGAAGCGGACATATTCTTCTTGATTGGTTCAGGAAGTATTTGGCCGAACGACTTCCATGACATGATTAAATTCATCATTGAGTTCCTGCGGACCTTCCACATCGGCCTGGAGCATGTCCGCGTTGGGGTTGTCAAATTCGCAGACATGCCCACCTTAGAGTTTGACCTGACCACATACAATGACAGCAAAGCCCTGGAGAAAGCAGTGATAAATATCCAACAGATCGGTAGCGGTACCAGGACCGGCGCTGCCCTGTCTTTCATGACACCCCACTTTGAGAGAGCCATGATAACTCGAGGGCACAAAGTCCCTGAGTACCTCATTGTAATCACAGACAAGAAGTCGATGGACGAGGTCAAACTCCCCGCAGAGAAGCTGAGAGCCCAGGGTGTCATCATCTACGCAATCGGAGTGAAGAGTACAAGTGAAACAGAGCTAAAGGCGATCACAGGAAGCCCACAGAAGACCTTCTTTGTGCATAATTTTGATTCCCTGAAGCCGATCAAGGATGAAATTATCACAGACATTTGTGCACGAGATGGTAAGCAATTTCTTTCCATGTTTTTTCTTTTGAACTGCAATTCCACCATTAGTTACATTTGTATGGGTTCAATGCTGTGGCCAAATGGAGTTAAATTGTTGTTTCTCTTAGTTCCTATTTCACACATTGGCGATATTAAAAGAAGCTGGGCTTAGGTTGAATGTCTTTCTTGTCCACAGCCTGCAAGGACACTCCAGCAGATCTGCTATTCTTGATTGACAGCTCTGACAGCATTCAAAGTAAAGACTATCAGATGATGAAGGAATTCATGAAATCCATGATTGGCAAGTCTCAGGTTGGAAAGGACAAGGTGCACATAGGAGTCATGCAGTTCAGCACCATCCAGACCCTGAAGTTCCCCCTCAATCAGTTCTATGACAGAAGTGACATGGGGAAAGCTATTGACAACATGGGGCAGTTTGGTGGAGTCACGCATACGGGCCTGGCCCTGACCGACATCTCCCTGTACTTTGACCCGGTCAACGGGGGTCGTCCGGGGATGCAACAGAACTTGATTGTGATCACAGCCGGCGAGGCCCAGGATCAGGTAAAGGGGCCAGCCGCGGTGTTGAGGAACAAGGGCGTGCACATCTACGTCATCGGAGTGGGGGACGCCAACACCACACAGCTTCTGGAGATCAGTGGCTCCCAGGACCGCATGTTTACTGTGAGGAACATTGATGCACTGAAGGACCTGGAGAGCCAGCTGACTCTGGATCTCTGCAAGAGAGGTGATATAACACTAGTGTTGATGCCATATATTGTGGTGGGAACTGCACTATATACACCATTAAATAAGCAAATCCACTACAGAGAAAGCATTTATACAAATTCAAATTAACAAATTGAACTAAACTATGATATTAATTACATACCATTCTATTTTTTTTCTTTTTCATCCATCTGTATCACAAATATTCGATTTGTATTTAGTTATTTTGTATTTTTTTATTTTTATCTTTATTTTTTTTGTTTTTTTTGTTTTGTTATTATTTTCATCATGGCCCCATGCCAAGAATGCTTAAACCATTAATCAATGGTTTCATGTATGCGGGTATTAAGTCAACATCTTCATGACTGAACAAAACCACCCAGTCCACAGACTTCTGGCTTCTTCTGAATGATAATTAATTGAACCATGTGAAATTCTTCTGTCTCTCTTCCTTAAGTGTGCAAGAAGACTCAGATGGCGGACATTATCTTCTTGGTGGATGGCTCCACCAGCATCCCCCCTCGCGAGTTCATTAGCATGCTGAAGTTCATGGAGTCCATGGTGAACGAGACCACCGTCAGCGAGAAGATGACGCGTTTTGGTGTCATCCTGTACTCCACCGACCCCAAAAATGTTTTCAGCCTCAACGAGTATTTCTCCAAGAGACAGGTGTTGAAAGCCATCCAAGGACTCAAGTTTCCGTCTGGAGACACCTACACGGCGAAAGCTTTAGATTACACCCGACAGTACTTTGACGCGAAGCACGGAGGTCGCGCGGCCTTCAACGTGCCCCAGATCTTGATGGTGATCACAGACGGTGACGCCACCGATCACAACGACCTAATCGCGCCGTCTGTGGCACTGCGCAATGACGGCATCAGAGTGTTCAGCATCGGAGTGAAGGATGCCATCATGAGCCAGCTGGAGATCATGGCAGGGGACCGCTCCAGGGTCTTCTACGTGGACAACTTTGATGCCCTGGAGACCCTCTACAAGAACATCTCCCATGTCCTCTGCAAAAGTAGAGTATAGTAGTACAGTAGACTACAGTACAGAGAAATACAGTGTTGTTAATTAGTATCAGGTGGGTATACTACTATTGACCTAAACGTCTAGTAATTGCCTCCTGGCCTGTGTGTCCCCAGTTTGTGAAAAGCAGAAAGCGGACCTGGTGCTGCTGATCGACCAGTCGACCAGCATCATCGCTGAGGACCACAACGCCATGAAGACATTCATGGCCGACCTAATCAGCAGCTTCAAGGTTGGCAAAGAGCTGGTGCGTGTGGGCGTGGCCCAGTTCAGCAGCTCCCCGAAGAAGGAGTTCTACCTGAACCAGTTCCACACGGCTGAGGAGGTGACCAAGCACATCCTGGCCATGGTGCAGCAGGGCGGGGGAAACCAGATTGGAAGAGCACTGGACTTCATCAAGGAGTACTTCCAGACGTCCACCGGGAGCCGCATCAAGAGCGGCATCTCCCAGAACCTGGTGCTGATCACGGACGGGGACTCCCAGGATGAAGTGGGGCATGCGGCCGAGGTGCTCCGGGAGATGGGCATTGAGATCTTTGTCATCGGCATCGGTTCAGTCAACAAGCTGGAGCTGCTGAAGATCACGGCCGACCCCAACATCCTCTTCACCGTCCAGGACTTTGGCTCACTGACCAAGATCAAGCAGAAGGTGGTGGACACCATTTGCAAGTCCAAGCCCCCATCTGACCTTCCTGGTTAGCATACCTGCATGTCTGTCAGTCTGTTCATCTGTCTGTCTGTCTGTCTGTCTGTCTGTCTGTCCGTTTATTCTTCTACTACTAGATTGTAAATCTGTTCGGAGTCACTTTCAGCCATAAAATACCCCCCTCCTTTGAAGGAAGAGCACAATAAAACTTAAATAAACATAAACATAAACATAAACATAAACATAAATTACACTAAATACATAGATATCAATGTATAAATAATACACAAAGATAAACATATATTAAATTGAACAACAGAATTAAAATTGTGCGTGTGCATGGACAGAAAAAAATTATAAATATAATAATAAATGGGTGGTCGGGATAGGGAGTAAATCAAACAAGTTCTTGGAACTGGTCCAGAGAATGAGGATCTCTCTCTCTCTGTCTCTCTCTCTCTCTCTCTCTCTCTCTCTCTCTCTCTCTCAGCCTGCAGTATCGATGTGGCCATTGGTTTTGACATCTCCCAGCGAGCCAGGTCGGAGCAGCTGGTCACCGGGTACCCCCAGCTCCGGGGGGCCCTGCCGGAGATCCTCAACTATGTGTCCACGCTGACCGGCCTCTGCTGTGTCCAGAAGACGCCAGTCAAGCCCCAGATCGCCTTCCGGCTGTTGGGGCGCGATGGCAGAGTCCTTTATGACCTCAACTTTGAGCAGTTCAGTGAGGCGGTGATGGACAAGGTCATGACGCTGCAGGTTTCGGAGGCCACCTTCTTCAACACAGCCCTACTCACCTCCTTCCGGGAGAAGTTCCAGACCCAGTCCAGGGCTGGCGCAAAGGTACAGCACAGCAGGAGCAATCGGGAAACAATTTAATGTGTTCAAGGGTTAAACCAGCCATCACAACATACGCTCAGGGAGATCTCCTACATGGCAGCATGGATCACCATCTCATGTACCATTGTCTTTCAAACTCTGCCGCCCTGCGTCCTTGTTCTGGAGGAGCCCAGTTAAAGCCACCTAGTTGGCGTGTAACAATCGACATTGCTACAGTATGCATTAACAATATGTAATTATCCATAGGGGGCTCCTATGGGCTCCCCAATGCTATCCCCAAGGATGATAATGTTGTGTTGTCATTGTAGCTCTCCCTACAAACTTCTTATTTTCCAAAATGAATTTCTTTAGCTTGTGTAACATTAGCCAATAGCTGTGCATATTGAATGTTTTTGAGTGTGTGTGTGTGTGTGTGTGTGTGTGTGTGTGTGTGTGTGTGTGTGTGTGTGTGTGTGTGTGTGTGTGTGTGTGTGTGTGTGTGTGTGTGTGTGTGTGTGTGCGTCTGTGTGTGCGTTCCAGGTGCTTGTGGTCTTCACAGATGGTCTGGATGAAGATGTTATGAAGCTGGAGCATCAGTCTGAGCTGCTGCGTCGGTCTGGTGAGGCCAGAATGCACAGGAGACTCTGTACACTACTGTAGCATACTAGAACCACCAAACTCTAACAAAACATGTATTAATTAAGTTGAAATAAATGTTCTTTGACATTCCTCCCCCTCATCCTATTTTTCTCTCTGCCTGTCTCTCTCTCAGTTTCTCACTCTCTCACTGTGTATCTCTCTCTCTCTCTCTCTCTCTCTCTCTCTCTCTCTCTCTCTCTCTCTCTCTCTGTTTCTTACTCTCTCACTGTATATGTAACCCTCTCACTGTGTCTGCCTCTCTCTCCCTGTCTGTCTCTCTGCAGGGGTGAATGCCCTGCTGGCGGTGGCGCTGGATGGTGTGCATGACTTCAGCCAGCTCCAGATGGTGGAGTTCGGTCGAGGGTTCGGCTACAAGGTCCCACTCAGCGTGGGCATGCAGAGCGTGGGCAGCACAATGCTCAAACAGATCGTAAGTCCACCTCAAACCAAACCAAACAGATCGTAAATCCACCTTAAACCAAACTAAACAGATTGTAAGTCCACCTTAAACCAAACTAAACAGATTGTAAGTCCACCTTAAACTAAACCAAACAGATCATAAGTCCACCTTAAACTAAACTAAACAGATCATAAGTCCACCTTAAACTAAACTAAACAGATCGTAAGTCCACCTTAAACCAAACCAAACAGATTGTAAGTCCACCTTAAACCAAACCAAACAGAACGTAAGTCCACCTTAAACCAAACTAAACAGATCGTAAGTCCACCTTAAACCAAACAAAACAGATCGCACGTCCACCTTAAACAAAACGAAACAGATCGTAAGTCCACCTTAAACCAAACTAAATAGATCATATGTCCTCCTTTAACTAAACTAAACAGATTGTAAGTCCACCTTAAACTAAACTGAAAAAAATGTACGTCTACATTGGACTAAACTAAACTACACAGATCATAATTTCACCAAAGAAGAAATAAATAAAG
>JAXIVH010000002.1:11480998-11688498 GCA_036785325.1 Urophycis tenuis | reverse complement strand
GTCATCATTAGTTGCTATTATGTGCCTCTTTTTTTCCATTTGAGAAAAGAGGCAGAGTTCTAAAGTTTACTGTATAACTAAGTCCTCCATCATGCCTCCAGAGGAGGGAAGTAGTGCGGGTGCAGGAAAACAGGATGCGCGGGTCTGATATTGCTTCCCGTTAGAGCATGTCCAACAATATGTATGATTTTAAAGAATAAAGAAGTAATAAAGATTCAAGTAACTTTATTCAAGTTCAAGTAACTTTATTGTCAAGTGTGCTACATGGCAGGCATATAGCGCAGATGAAATTGCAGTCCTCTCAGACCTGCGGTGCAAGATGAACAAAATGGACAGTCAGACAAACAAACAGACAAACAGACATTGTACAGACAACACAGAAAACACAGAAAAATGTTATTGTTATTTCATTACTGTTTAATGTAAGCTGTTGTACATGAAATACTATGTGTGAAGGTCTAAATGTGCAATTATGGGACTCTCAAACAGATTAATCAATTTTACATTCATTCTAATGAATGAATGAATGTTTTTCGAACAATTCTCAACTCAAACTTTTGGAACCTTTTGGAATTAACTGAATTTGAGTACCAAGGTTTCACTGTGCACATTACAAGCACACCTACACGCACACACACACACACACACACATACACACACACACACAGATGCTGGGTCCACATTAGTCCACACTGCAGTGATGATGGAGGAGGAGGCTCTGGGAAGGGTTGAGAGACCTTTACAGAAAGACAACCGTGCAAAATTACATTACAATGGGGCTTCCACATCAGAATGAACTCGAGAGTTGTGTGTAAAATCCTCAGTAAACATAAATATATCATTACCCAAGCCAATAAAGACTTTGTGTTGCCACGTCTCACATAACACACACTGTGGCAGTTTCAAACACAACAATGTCACGCCTTCATGAATTTCCCGATTGGCAGCTGTTGGTCCAAAAAAACACACACACAACGCTGGTGGATTCTGGCCCAGATCTGAGCTCTGGGTCAGAGCTTCAGTCCAACTCTCCTCAACTGGAACACATCGACAGCGTACTGTGTGTGTGTGTGTGTGTGTGTGGGTGTGTGTGTGTGTGTGTGTGTGTGTGTGTGTTGTGTCTCAGGGGGTATCTGGCTCAGACAATGTGGTGGTGGGACCAAAAGGAGAGCCAGGAAATGCTGGTGTGCCGGTAAGGAAGCTTCTGTTGGGAAACTTCATGTTCACTTCATGTTCACTTAGTTAATGTCCACACCAGTTTTCCCTGATTTTTATGTCTCTCTCTCTCTCTCTCTCTCTCGCTCTCTGTGTTCATGTACTGGACTTTTGGAATTTTTGTGGTTTAGGTTTTACTGTCACTTAATGTCACTTATTAACACACACACACACACACACACACACACACACACACACACACACACACACACACACACACACACACACTTCCTCTCCAGGGCATTCCAGGGTCGAATGGCGTGAACGGGGAGAGCGGAATAGAGGGCCATGGGGTAAGATACGGCCTCTTGTCTCTCTTCTCATGTAAAAGCTTTGCATATGTTACCCCTGCCACCTGTTACTCTATTATGTCTCCTTAGTATGTCTACTCATTGTGTCTCTGGACCCGTCCTTTCCAAATTTGTCTTTCCACAGGGAGCCAAAGGAAGACGAGGACTCATAGGTATAAAGGTAGGATCCCCTCACCTTGCCTCCTACGCCCTCCCCTCCTCTCACATTGCCTCCTATGCCCTCCCCTCCTCTCACCTTGCCTCCTATGCCCTCCCCTCCTCTCAACTTGCCTCCTATGCCCTCTCCTCCTCTCACCTTGCCTCCTCTCCCCTCCCCTACCCTCCTCTCACCTTGCCTCCTCTACCCTCCCCTCCTCTCACCTTGCCTCCTCTCCCCTCCCCTATCCTCCTCTCACGTTGCCTCCTCTACCCTCCCCTCCTCTCACCTTGCCTTCTCTCCCCTCCCCTATCCTCCTCTCACCTTGCCTCCTCTACCCTCCCCTCCTCTCACCTTGCCTTCTCTCCCCTCCCCTACCCTCCTCTCACCTTGCCTCATCTACCCTCTCCTCCTCTCACCTTGCCTCCTCTCCCCTCCCCTACCCTCCTCTCACCTTGCCTCCTCTACCCTCCCCTCCTCTCACCTTGCCTCCTCTCCTCTACCCTCCCTACCCTCCTCTCGCCTTCCCTTGCTTCCTCTTCCCTTACCTTGAATCCCCTCCACTCGCTTCCTCTCACCTGCCCTCCTCTCTTCTGCCATCACCTCACCTGGCATATTAAACACTACTTGTTTTTTTAATTGGTGTGTGTGTGTGTGTGTGTGTGTGTGTGTGTGTGTGTGTGTGTGTGTGTGTGTGTGTGTGTCTCCAGGGTGCGAATGGAGAGGCGGGCATTGGAGGAGATCCAGGAAGCCAAGGCCCCTCAGGATCCTGGGTAGGATTTTAGCCATGGGGGCTTTTTTACAAGGAGAAAACCAGTATACAACTACACCAGCTTTAAGCACACTGCGAAGATGTGTGTGTGTGTGTGTGTGTGTGTGTGTGTGTGTTTGTGTGTGTGTGTGTATGTTTGTGTGTGTGTGTGTGTGTGTGTGTGTGTGTGTGTGTGTGTGTGTGTGTGTGTTTGTGTGTGTGTATGTTTGTGTGTGTGTGTGTGTGTGTGTGTGTGTGTGTGTGTGTGTGTGTGTGTGTGTGTGTGTGTGTGTGTGTGTGTGTGTTTATGTGTGTGTGTGTGTGTGTGTGTGTGTGTGTGTGTGTGTGTGTGTGTGTGTGTGTGTGTGTGTCTGTGTGTTGGACGCGCTTGAGTGTGTGTAAGGTCCAGCTCCTGATCCAGTTATGGTTCTGCAATTTTTAGGGACCCCAAGGGGTCAGAGGTGGACCAGGCCAGAGAGGAATCCAGGGACTATCTGGACCTCAGGTTAGTATACAATCAGATCCACCAGAACCAGTTATGATTAGTTAGTTAGTTAATTACATATGTCCACTGACACTTGACATTAACAAATTAAGCAAAAATGCTAAACCAGCATCTTCCTGAAATGTTTTAATGAAACAATCAACAATCAACGACCAATTCTAGTGTTCTCAGAGTTTTATGGCATTGGTTGGGTCAACCGGACTAGGGTTGCACCGAATCCAGTATTCGGGTTCGGATTCGGCCGAATATTGGGCTTTTTTTAGGGGCTCGGGTTCTGCCGAACCTTCGCATTTTTTTCCACCGAACCCGAATCCTACGCTTTCACTGCGCGTGCCACGCTGGTCGACGTAATTATCTGTTTACAAAAAATTGGCGCGTTGGAATGCAGTGGCTATAGCTGCGAGAAAGCGAAAATGGAAGTAGTGGACAGAAAAAGTGTCGTTTGGCAGTTCTTTCAAATAAAAGAAGGCGGTTGAAGTCGAGCTACATGTTCAATTTGCAATGCCAATTTGTCTCGTGGTGGCATTTTTTTCCCAGTGAAAATAAAATAAAACAAAAAATACACTGATGTTGACATTGTTTACTTCATTAATGTGTTTAGTGTTAATGGAGTAGGATTTGGTATTCGGGTTCGGATTCGGCAGAATCTTAACCAGTGGATTCAGTATTCGGCAGAACCCTAAAAATCTGGATTCGGTGCATCCCTAAACCGGACACAATGAAATTGTCTTTTGGTCCCTGAAATGAAAACGTTTAACAATTCCCTGATGTATGGTTCTGTAAGCTCTCTCATGGGGTCCTTGGACTGTAAAACTCTGGATCCAATCAACACTGAACCAGTTTGTGCGTGTTGAGTGTTGAATTCCCTGAGAAACAGCAATTAGGGGTCATTCAATTAAACTTCCAACAGGGACCCAAGACTGTGAGGCCTCACCCCCTCACTGAATATGTTGTTGACCTATGATGTAGGTTTTCACTGGCTCTGGTTGTACCAACTTACTGTGTTCTGCATTACCTCTAATGTGATTTTAGATAATGCTAGCTTCTCTGCCCGCTATCCAGTTGTTTCTCAGAAACTTGGTCATGCAGCACCACACTTTGGACATACTCTGTTGATTGCCTTCTGAATGTAAAATGTGTAAAGAGTTGTGATTCCCCAGTGTGCGTGGTTCTGATGGTGTGTGTGTATCTGATTCTGACTGGCTCTGTGTTTGGCTCATTTCCAGGGCAGGCCAGGGGCTGAAGGACCGAGCGGTTTAGCTGGAAGACGGGGAGCCAATGGACAGAAGGTGTGTGACATCACATCCTGTGCTATGCTGTGATCTGACAGAAGGTCCCCTGGTTCACATGTGTGTCCAGTCTAAACTAGATTAATAACACACAGTACAGTACAATTAGGATTATATTAGATAGGTGGGATTAGTTTTGTTTATTTTAATTTAGTTGAGATAATTATATTGTGTTAGGTTAATTTGGGTTCAAATCAAACTAGACTACACTAGATCAGTTTAGATACCACTAACCAAACCTGGCCAACCCAGACCAGAAACATGCCACACAGAATACTAAATTAATACAAAAATAGTCAAATTAGGATTCAATTTCGTAGAATGTGGTATTCATAGGATGCAATATTAGGTTAGATAAAACTACATTTATGATTTTTAAGAGGCTATTAACAGTATGTTGTGAGGTGACATCATGATGTGATGATATAATGTAATGTGATTACATCATGTTGTGTTGTTATGCATACCAGGGACAACCAGGTGACCCGGGGCCACAAGGGGTGATAGGCCAACTGGGGCCCAGAGGAATGCCGGTAAGATGCTGGAGCTGCAGTGTGCGTGCGTGCGTGCGTGCGTGCATGCGTGTGTGTGTGTGTGTGTGAGAGAGTCGTTTATATACATCAGTGTTTGTGTAGTGTTGTGTTGGCTGGCAGTGCTGTTAATTCAAAGTGTTAATGGTTTGTGTGTGCGTATCCAGGGGCAAGATGGCGGAGTTGGGCACATATTAATGGGACCGCTTGGAACTAAGGTAAGAACACACACACACACGCGCACGCACGCACGCACGCACACACACACACATACGCACACGCACGCGCACACACATGCACATGCACTACATAAACAGACTTACGTATTGAGGGAAACGCTTACACCGTAGAACTTTCTTATATAACACGCTGTCGACACAATTCCAAACTGATTCAAAAAAAGTTTATCAAACATGTCTTGTTCTCTGATAGGGAGATCCTGGTGTCCCTGGATATCCTGGTGCTCCGGTAAGACACTTCTCATTCAGTTGGAGGGGATGATGCCCATATCAATAACATACATATTGATAAACTATAATTCTGTAAATGGGTGTAACGGGTAGAGGTTGGACCCAATCGCTGCACAGGAAAAGGCAGGTATAATTGGTAATGACTTTTATTATTGTCACACACAATAATCAGAGCAGGAAACAGACCAGGGGAGAGACCGACAGAAACCAGGAATGGAGAGGCGAAGTTCGTGGTCGGGAACAGAAGGCTTGGGTGATATCCAAGAAGGCGACGAGACGGGATGGGCAGGGACAGGCAGTGCCGCGTAAACGGGGCAGGGGACAGGCAGACAAAAAGCAGGAACGGAGAGACGAAGTTCGTGGTCAGGGACGGAAGGCTGAGGGGACTTCCGGGAAGGCGACAAGATGGGATGGTCAGGAACAGGCAGGGTCGAAACCGAGAGAGCATGAATAACGTGATTTGCTGCAGTCTGAAGGTTGCGATCGGCATGAATCCCTGGTATGGTAAGGTGTGCTTATCCTTCCTGTTCAGGGGAAAAGCGGACTTACGGGACCCCCTGGAAAGCCTGGACCCAAAGGAAACCTTGGCAGGGGGGTACGTGACATCCTGTCTGTGTTGGAGAGATAGCAACTGGCAGCAAACACTGGCCCTGGTTCAGAACAATCTCCTCGGTGACCACATCATACAATCCCGGCCCACCCTATCCCATCTCACCGAGAAACAGTGTGTGACGTGACTGGTCCCTCTGCTCCCCGCGGCACCAAGTTGGCGATTCAGGCGCTGGGGCCTGACTTGCTGTGTCAGCTGTGTCTGTAGAGTGTGTGTGTATGTGTGTGCCTGTGTGCGTGTGTGGGTGTGGGATGTTGTTGATGTGTGGACATTACGGAGCATTTGGCGCATTTTGGCCGGAGACACTGATTCTGCAGACAACGTGTCTGTGTGTGTGTGTGTGTGTATACAATATACACACACACACACAAACAAGAACAGCTATTGTATTGGATTTGGTGGTTTTGTCTGATCACTGACTAAAATTATTTTTGTTGTCATTGCCACGACAACGCTTGGCGATGCTGCAGGGAGTCGCGGGACGCCCTGGAGAATCAGGCGTAAACGGAGAACTGGGACCACCTGGACATACGGTGAGGAAGGGAGGGAGAGATGGATGGGGAGGGAAGGAGAGAGGATGAAAGGATGTGGGTGAAGTGCAGATAAGCTTGTGGTATAATAAATGGAGAGGGTGATGCTGAACTGGGGTTCCCAAACCTTTTCATGCTGTGACCCACTTGGTGCTCTGCTTCGACCCACCGTTTGAAAACCACTGATGTAGAAGAGTACTTTGTTAAGGATGATAATTAACCCCTCTGTTTTCCTCTGCTCTCAGGGCCCCAGAGGACCTCCAGGGTTCAGGAACATGTCTGTAAGTACAAAGACACATTCCACAGTGTTTTATGACACAGTGGGTCAGCTGGTGTGATTGATACTGTGTCTGCTGCCTGTCTTCCCTACGCCTCTGTCGTCTCTGTTCTCTCAGGAGTGTCAGCTGATAACCTACATCCGAGACAACTGTGGTGAGCAGCACATGTTTATAAAAGAAGAAGCAGCTTTTTACTGTCACTTCAAACCTAGCTTATGTGTGCTAATTATCATGCCCTCAACCTACACATGGCAATTGTCCTATCTATCTGTGTTCATTTAAAATCCAGATGTTGCAAATGTAATGCCAATTAGCTGTAAGTCATGAGCCACGGAGGATTTTAGCAGCACAAAAGTTATGGAAGCTTCAGGAATAACAGTTCAGAGGTCAAGTAGTATTGTATTTCTCACCCTTTGTGATGATCCATCATTCTTACCTAAGCTCTCTTTTTTGTTCCTCCACAGTCTGCTGCCAAGGTAAGAGTCACCGTCATCTGTCTGTCCATATATATCTGCATAATAATAATAATAATAATAATAATAATAATAATAATAATAATCATAATAGACAGACAGACAGACAGATAGACAGACATATTTTATTGATCCCTGAGGGAAATTGCGTAAATAATAATAACACAGGTTAAAACCACTTCAAGTTCCAGGGCCCACCTGTGGGCCGGTTTCAATAAATCTGATCATGTTATACATTTTTGGTTAAAAAAAAAAAGTCCCCTGATTTGAAACTAACCAGACTAGGCTCACAGAAACACAGCAAGAGCAAACACAGCTCATGTGCAAGGTGTGCACAGAAAACAAACAAATATGAGGCATGCGCTACATACCTACTAGACTAAGGGCCTGTTTCAGAAAGCGGGTTTAACAAACTCTGAGTCAAAGCTTGAACGCTGGTTTGAGTAACTCTGAGTGTTCAGAACAGGGGATAGCAATAAGATCAATCACCTCTGAGTATGTTCGGCCTAAGCAAAGCTTGTGCACGAGGAGAGTATCAAGCCAATCATTAATGGAACACCGAGAATACGATTCCGCCAATGGCAGCAGGAGAAAAAGAGGCTGGATCCTCCTATTTCTCCCCAGTGGAGTTAGAAATATTAATGACTGCATATGCAGAATATGAGATGAGATATAAGAACGTGAGCAGGCTTGGCAGAAAATTGTTGACCGAGTAAATGTGTGAGTATTAATTGAAAAACATAAACATTTTATCTTGTGTGTTCCACTTTTTCAACATTAATATATATGCATACATAGATGTAGATATCTATCTATATCTATCTACCTATATACAGTAGATATAGGTATGTGTGTGTGTGTGTGTGTGTGTGTGTGTGTGTGTGTGTGTGTGTGTATAATGTACTGTGCAAAAGTTTTAGGCAGGTGTGAAAAAATGTTGTAAACTAAGATTACTTTCACAAATAGAAATGTTAATAGTTTATTTTCATCAATTAACAAAATGCAAAGGGAATGAACAGAAGAGAAATAATATAAATACAATATATAATATATAATAAAAAATAAATGATAGATTGTGCAGAAAAACGGTAACGTTCGAACAGATAATCATACGGGAACGATAAAACATCCAAGCGAGGTCTGATCACTCTCTCCCCACGGAGATTTCTGCGGAGTGTTCGCGCTTCGATGTCAACTGGCTCTTCAAGAAAATGACACGCCTTGTCTGACACTTCCTTCAGTCTGCAGCTAAAGAGGAGAAACTCAGGCTTAGTGGAAGAAAACCTGCCAGCGACCAGGTTAGCTTCACAGAGTATGTTGCCACAGTAACAGACTCAGAGTTAAGCTGAACTGGCTTTGTGAAACCGAAAACCCAGTTTCCTTCAACTCTGACTCAACTAACTCTGAGCTTTCACTAAACCCGCTTTCTGAAACAGGCCCCAGTTGTTGCTGGAAGTTGGAAAACAACACGCAGCATGGTAATCTTGGTATCCAGACAAAGGAAAGAGTCCAGCAAACAAAACTATCCACTCCATTTAGTCAAATAAACACCCCAACTCTGGAAATCATGAATAGATGATTGTTGTATTACATACTTTGAACCTGTATTTAGTAAGGCTTATGGCTGTGGCCCCATTGAGTTTCCAGGCAGGTATACCACAGCCACAGGCCACAGGGACACTCAAAACACTGCTCTTTTTTTTAGGCAAGGATACATTTTAAATTTCCTCTGTAGCTGAGCTGGTATTACTCAGTGTCAGTAACCCTTAGAGTAAATCTGACACTTGGTGTTAGGAAAAATGTTATCTAGCAATGGTACGGTTAGGTTGATCTGACCTTCTGAAGAAAGACATAGTGAAGATTGTATTCCTCTTGGCGACTTTAAGTCTGGGACATAACTTAAAGGGATTGAAGGATACACCTCCGTCATGTCAAATCTTTTTAGTAACATGTAATCTTTATACATTATAAGCCAATCAGAATGGGACATTCCTGTCATGTTGTTCCGATTTGGGACTTGTATATAATACACTGCGTCTCCGGGAGCAGGCAAGCAACTGAGGAAGATTCACGCAAAAATCTCTTGCTCGATGAAATCCTCTGCTTCTCCTCGTAGGCCTACGAGGAGAAGCAGAGCAATAAACAACTTCAGCTTAAACTCAAGCTTTTAACTGTAGTCCTAGGGGTTCAAGAACAGTAACATTTAAGTTTGGGTATGTCGTTTTATTTTCTTCTCAAACTTTTCTTCAAAAATGGGGGGAACTGGTTAGTGTAAACATGACTCCACTCGGTTCCTTCTGCTCCTCATCACCTCCATCTCTGTGCTCCCCAGAAGGGTCTGCGTGCCCGGCCTACCCCACAGAGCTGGTGTTCGGCCTGGACATGTCGGAGGACGTCACGCCCGCCGCCTTCGAGAGGATGCGCTCGTCCTTGCTGGCCCTGCTGGAGGATGTCTCCATCTCGGAGAGCAACTGCCCCACAGGGGCACGCGTGGCCGTGGTGGGCTTCAGCGCCCACACCAAGCACCTCATCCGTTTCCAGGACTACCACCGCAAGAGGCAGCTCTTGGTAGCGGTGCAGAACATCGCCCTGGAGCGCACAGCCAGCCAACGGCATCTGGGCGCCGCCATGCGCTACGTGGGCAACCACGTGTTCAAGCGTGTGCGGCAGGGCATGAGGGTGAGGAAGGTGGCGGTGTTCTTTAGCAATGGGCCGTCGCAGGACAGGGAGGACATCGTCACCGCTGTGATGGAGTACCGCGCCCTGAACATCATGCCGGCAGTGGTGGCACTCCAGCAGAGTTCGAAAACCCAGGAGGCCTTCGAGGTAAAATCCCCTTCCCTAAGATAGGCGGGATAGTGTTAGTGGGGAGGTGTGTGCTGGACTCCCAGACCGAAAAGAGGTGTAGGACATTGAACTCCTGGATGCTTACAGGTTGGCTTTGATGTCCTGAATCTTAAACGTCTTGCTCCTGAATGTCTGAGTGATTCAATAGTAAATAGTCTTCCCTCTCCTCCTTTTTGGACTCCCTATGTCCCATTTACATTTACATTTAGGGCATTTAGCAGACACTTTTATCCAAAGCTACTAACAAAGAGTACATTTGTCATAAGAAGGTGACATATTTCATTGCTGCTAATACAGTAAGAAAGTCACCAGAACAAGTTTCAAGCATTTCAATTGCTAGGGTAACCATTGCTAGTATACATCTCTAACTTAAGTGCCAAGTTACAAAGAGCAATAAAGTGCCAAGACGTACAACAAATAAGAGCATGAGGGTAGGGATTTTTATTTATTTTATTTTTTTAAGAGGATGGATGTTATGCAGAGTTCAGGGGAACTCTGAACAAGTGGGTCTTGAGTCTCTTCCAGAAGATGGGGAGTGACTCTGCAGTCCTGACATTGGCAGGGAGCTCCTTCTACCACTGCGGTGCCAAAACAGAGAAGAGTTAAGATTTCGCCATCCAACCTTTTCCTCCTTTTAGTGACAGTAAAGATACCGGTACCAGTCGACCAGCTGAGGTAGTTGAGCAGAGTGATAGAGCAGGGGCATGGCGTTTCACTGATGCTTGGAGGTAGGTAGGGGCAGTTCCATTTGCAGCTTTGTAGGCCAGTAGCATCATCTTGAATTTGATGCAAGCCACTACAGGGAGCCAGTGGAGGTCATGGAAGAGGGGGGTCACGTGGGATAATTTGTGTCAGTTGAACATGAGGCGTGCTGCAGCATTCTGGATCCACTGCAAAGGTTTAATCGTGGTTGCAGGTAATCAGCCAAGAACGAGTTGCAGTAGTCAAGGGGGCAGAGGATAAGTGCTTGGGTCAAGAGCTGTGTCGTTTCATCCTGCGGATGTTGTAGAGACCAAATCAACAGGATCGGGTCACTGCAGTGATGTTTGTAGTGCAGGACAGTTGTCGAGTATTATGCCCAGCTTCCTTCCGGTCGGTGAGGCACATACTTGATGCCCTTGACCTAGACCAGCAGGTCCCTGTGAGAGCAGTCTTTCTCCGGTAGGAAGGGAAGCTCAGTCTTTGCGAGATTGAGCTTGAGTTGATGCACAGTTGTCCAAGAGCTGCCAAGCATTCTGAGTGTCTTAGGGGGGGAAGGAGAGGAACAGTTGGGTGTCGTCTGCATAACAGTGATAGGATGAGCCGTGTGATGGATTACAGAGCCTAGAGATTTGGTATATAGGGAGAACAGAAGCAGTCCTAGTACTGACCCTTGAGGGACACCAGTGTTTAGCGAGCAGGGTTTGGACAGGGGAAGCCATTCCATGTGACCTGATAAGTGCGATCCATAAGGTAAGATGTGAACCAGGCTAGCGCAGTGTCAGTAATGCCGAGTTCAGCGAGAGTGGCGAGGAGGGTCTGATGGTTCACGGTGTTGAACGCCGCAGACAGGTCGAGACCTGTCCGCTCATGTTCAACTGACACAAATTCTCCCATGTGACCCCTCCTTTTCCATGACCTCCGCTAGCTCCCGGTAGTGGCTTGCATCAAATTCAAGATGATGGTACTGGGAACCCCATGCCCCTGCTCGAGCACTCTGCTCAACTACCTCAGCTGGTTGACTGGTACCTCCATCACTAAAAGGAGGAAATGGTCGGACGGCAAAATCTTGTTGAAGTTTTGGCACCGCAGTGGTGGAATGAGCTCCCTGCCAATGTCAGGACTGCGGAGTAACTCCCCATCTTCCGGAAGAGACTCAAGACTCACTCACTGTATGTTGTATGTCTTGCGTCTTGGCACTTTATAATTGTTCTTTGTAACTTGACACACAATTGACACACAATTGACACACAATACTAACAATGGTTAACCTAGCAAATAAAATGCCTGAAACTTGTTTTGGTGACTTTCTTACTGTATTAACAACAATTAAATGTTTTGCCTTCTTCTGACAAATGTACTTTTTGTTAGTCGCTTTGGATAAAAGCGTCTGCTAAATGCCCTAAATGTAAATGTATGGGCCAGTGCCATCTTGCTCAACGATACCTACAGGTATTGCAGACATTGGGGTTTGAACCCAGAACCTTTTGGCTCGGAGTCAAATACCCTTATTAATAACCAACCAACCTTTTTAGGCCTGTGACCTAATTTTTATCTATTCCTAATTCAATAATGTACTAGCAAATACAGTATATATCGCTTACAAGCCGCAGTCTCCCATGACCTCATACGCATATCAGAGCCCAAATGGGCTCCTGCTCAACAGAATAGACTATCTTGCTCCTGTCTTTGCATAAAAACCCTTTAGAGAAACCCTCTTTTTTCATTTACAAAGAAACATTGCTGTTCATGTGGAGTCCTGACTGTGTTTGGTTGTAGGCTGACGACACAGGCAGCTCTGTCTTTATGGTGCTCGGCCGCTCGCAGAACCTCGCCAACGACCTGTGGAAGATCAAGAGCTGCGTCATATGCTACGGTAAGCAGCAGCGGTCAGAACTGCACCAAGACAAAGATGCAAAGGCTTATCTTTGACAGAGGGCTGTAGTACTCGAGTCCGGACTCAATATGTTTTTTCTATGGTCTCGGACTTGTCTCGGACTCGCTGGTATTTGGACTTGGACTTGTCTCAGTCTCTGCCACTGGTCTTGCCAAATATGGTGTCTATATTAGGTTTAGAACACTGGCCACTTGATAACCAATCACACACTAGTTTATCTTTGTGCACCCTGCATCTGCATGCCCTACTAACGTAAAGTTATTGTCATTCATTTTCATTGATTCACACACAAAGATGTCCGCCAATTCTGCCATAATAAAATATGACTTGTTTTGTTCTGTCCTGGTCTTGACTCGGACTCTAATATTTTTGGACTCGGTCTTGTCTTGGACTCGAACCTCTTTGCACTCGGTCTTGACTTGGTCTCGACTAGTCCTGGTCATGGACTTATCTTGGACTCAACAAAGGTGGTCTTGACTACAGCCCTGCTTTGACGTGAACGATCATAAAGGACTAATGAGCAGTGCAATTCAATGTCAAGAGCTCTGATGCTAAATGAGTCAAAGAAGTTGAATTAGGGGTTTAGTACGATATGGACCGTTACTTTATAGGGTTAGGACACATATTCACACTTTAAATTACAGATCATATGAGTCATACAATGAATCCAGATCAAAAGTAACAAATCCCACCTCCTCCTCAGACCCCTGCAGGCCTCTGTCCGACTGTGGCAGTGTTCCTGAAATCCCTGTGCTCCAGGGCCTGGATGTGGACTTGGCCCTTGTGGTGGACGGTTCCAGGCATTTCCAGACATACCATTACTCGGGTCTCCAGGAGCTGCTGGGCTCCTTGGTGGAGCAGGTGGCCATCAGCCCCCAGCCCCACCGGGCCGATAACCAGGCCAGGGTGGCCCTGGTCCAGCAGAGTGGCTTAATTCACTCCAAGGCTTCTTTGAGGGGCCAGCAGGCTGCCAAGTTAGAGTTTGGTCTGCAGTCCTTCCAGAGCAACGTCCAGATGAAGAGCCACGTGGTGGAGAACATGAGGCAGCAGGGGGGCGCCTCGGCCCTGGGGCACACTCTGGAGTACACCGTGAAGGAAGTGCTGCTGAGGGCCAGCAGCCCCAGAAAGAACAGGGTGCTGCTGGTGGTGGTGGGTGCCGAGACCCCCAGCTGGGACCAGGCCATGCTTCGCCAGGTGGCCAAGCATGCCAAGTGCAGCGGGGTAGCTGTGTTCGTGGTGGCCGTGGGGGAGCATTACAACCAGGCCCAGGTGTCAGAGCTGGCCAGCAGCCCCCTGAAGCAGCACCTCATCTGCCTGGGCCAGCTGAGGGCTGAGGAGCAAGGCTACGCCCAGCGCTTCATCAGGACTTACCTCTCAGTACTCAAAAGTAAGCAATTGAGATCAGATTATACTAGATGATAATACATGGGATTAGATTATATTATATTTAATTAGATGACGAATGATGCTGAAATTGTATGCTTCATCAGGACCTACCTCTCAGTCACCTACAGTAAATGATTGAGATTAGATTATAAAAGATTAGATTAGATAACATATAAAATGAGAAATGAGGCTCAGCACTTCATCAGTAGATCTTGATTACATTGTATGCAATTACATCAGAGATAGAAGTCCCAGTGCTGTTATACTCTTGTTCAAATTCGAATGCCTGAAAAATAACTATTGTATAAACTAGATTAGATTAGATCAGGTTAGCAAGAATGCCATGCTCAGGGCTTCATCAAGCCCTACCTATAAATGTGCAATGACAAATAATCTATATTATACTATTTTTGTTTTGTTTTCAAATGTAACATTAGATTGGGTTGAATGATTTAAGCATATTGGGATGAAGACAGAGTACAAGGTTTAAAGTGTCCTGGAGTTCAAAAGGTCATGACTGCGTATGTGTTATCTGCAGCGGACCTGATCACGTATCCATCGGTCGCTCTGAAGAAGTCATGTGACCCGCACGAAGGCCAACAGGAAGTTAACATTGAGGAGTATGCATGCCATCTGTAGCTCACAATGAAATAACAGCAGCTAAATAATCGAATATGTAAATGTTGCAGCAGCAATTCACATAAATGACAAAGAACACACATAAGGAGGTCGTTTGATACACAGAACACAGAATTACAAATGTGTGTTTGTGTGTGTGTGTGTGCAGCGAGGAAGATAGAGAAAGCACAGAGGAACCCAAGCAGTTTGAGGCGCAGTCCAGCGGACCATTGACTGAAATGCACCCGAACCAGTTGGACCCTGAGGGGTCCGCGTCCGGAGGAGGGGGACCCGAGCCTTACGGTACGCATGCCAATTCATGAGGATGTTGTCTTCTTTTTTTGTCCAAAACAAGATCATCCCTACGACATTCCAACTCGGATGATTTGTTATGAGTGTTACACTCTGGGCAGCCCATTCAATGGAATTGCACTAATAAGTCAATTTGATTCTAGTCTGAAGACTATTCAACTTAATTTAAATGATTTAAAGTATACATTTTTGCTAATCCCCTAATGCCAGAGTTTAGCTAACCTTTGACCAGAACACAATTTAAACTAGCCAACCCTGACAGCGTTGGCTAGTTGGCCATCATTACGGACCCTTACTCAAACATGAAAGTCCTGAACCACAGCTTGAGAATCCGCCGAATGTCCGTCTTCTGTCTCATCCTGTCCCTTGTTGGTCATCAATACCTGTTGTTCTGCTTTCAGCCCTGTGTCAGCTCAAGGCAGATTCTGGTACCCAGTGTGCTGACTTTGTCCTACGCTGGTTCCATGACCAGGCCGTCGGTGCATGCTCGCCATTCTGGTATCGTGGCTGCGGGGGCAACGCAAACCGCTTTAACACGGAACATGAATGTTTGCAGACATGTGTCACTGATAGTAAGTCCCACCTCTGTATTGATTGATGATTGATTGTTAGATATGGACACACGGAGATGCTGAGCCCTGTTTCACAGTGTTCTGTGGGTTGTGGGTTCTGTAACCGTCACTGTTAGTTCACGCAGATGTTCTTGCATGCCATCATGCATTTCACACATTATTGAGAGGTTTAGGTTTTCAACAAATTAAATCTGGTGAAATGCAGATTTGGTGTGAGGCTAATGCATGCTAACCTCTGATTCTACAAGTCTACTGGGTTACAGTAGAATCAGACACTGTTTCATTAAGATGAAAATGTCTGTGTTTGATTTCTCGGGCCAAACTCCAAGAATAGATTTTTTTTTTTTAACCCAAACCTTGATAAATATTTATTTGACCTGCTTAATGATTTGCTTTGGCTTCCTGTTCCTGATTTACAGCAACGGAGACTCTGGAATGGAATAAATCTGGTAAGAGTTGCCTTTATCTTGACTCCTCTATTACGATTCATAAACAGAATATTATCGCATTTAGCGACTGTTGATATTGCCTTGACTTGAAGCTACTACTACTGAGTTACTACTTTTTTTGCTGTTTGAATGGTACCATTGACTGTGATTTGTTTGACAGTTGATTCCTCCCTGCTGAGACCAAGTCGAAGCAAGACTCTCAAGGAGGTAAAACTCTGATTAATTTACCACATACTCCGCAACCCCATCCAGAGACGAATGCTATGTCCCACCAAACTGAAAACACATCCCACTGGTCGATCAAAACGTGATCTTAGATAGTTAGATAGTAATATATTTCTCTCTCTCTCTCCCCCTCCATAGTCATGTTTCCTGGGACAGGAAGTGGGTCCTTGTGAGAACTACACTATAAGTTGGTTCTTTGACGCGGAGCAGAGCGAGTGTACTCGCTTCTGGTACAGCGGCTGTGGTGGGAACAGCAATCGCTTCAAGACACAGGAGGACTGCGAGAACCTCTGTCTGACCAAGAGCCGGTAGAACCGGGCTCACCTCAGAACCACCCGACCCGCCCGACCACGGCATCTGAACCCTCCCCTGGTCACGGGGGAGGAGGGACTTCTCCTGTAAACAAAATGCTTTCATAAAACTGACATTAAAATATGTCCTCCATGCTGGGCTCCTTGGTGGAGCACAGGTGGCCATCAGCGCCCAGCCCCACCGGGCCGATAACCAGGCCAGGGCGGCCCTGGTCCAGCAGAGTGGCTTGATTCACCCTAAGGCTTCTTTGAGGGGCCAGCAGTCTACATATATTGTTCTGTTATAGATGCCTTTAAAGATGGCTCCATTGCTAATCTTTTTTATTTTAAGATTCATTTTTTTAGGCACATTTCATGCTTTGTATCTATTTGTTAGACACAATAGAGGTTGCACAGGAAAGTATGGTAGCTAGAGGGTAAGACATGTAGCACATGACCGCGGGCTGAAACCGAACCGGGGTCGCTGGCACGGATGGCATGCACTCTACCCAGCTACCGGGACACTGCTGCATTACTGGTCTTTTTTTACAGATCTTGTTTTATATTCTTCATTTCACAATCCAACCTGAATATGAGCTTCATCTGGCACCCTACTGGGCAGTCTCACATTGTTCCTCCACCGATTTGGGCTCCTCCCCCTGGGCTGAAGTCTGGACCACGAGCAGCAGAGATCAAGCGGGGGTCTTTGGGTCTGTTTGTCCTTCCCTTCAGACTGTGGCTGTTTAGATGGTGGTATGGCGAGCCCCGGACCCCCCCCAATGGTTTATTTATGGGTGATTCAACCAACCACTGGTGCTTATTGTGAATAAAAACAAAGGTAAAAACAAATCAAATAAAATAAAATAAAAACAAACCTTGCTGACGGTTGTATGAATGTGCTATTCTGGTTCACCCAAACACTCGCAGACAAATGGTTTTGGATTTCCCAGATTAGAAAGGGTTTATCATTTCCTCCTAGTAATCACAATTAGAAGGTCATCCAAACTTGGCTGCATTGTTGTTGCCGGGAAAGACAACATTGCATCCTTATCTAGTGATAGAAAGTTGGCTCATGAGTAAAGTTTACCTTGGTTTAAGTAGATGTTTTCTTGATTCTAGAAAAACATGAATTGCCTAAATGTTGCTTGTCCGTACTATTTGGCTTGGAACACACTGGAAGATTTGCCTGGACTCTCAGCACACAAGACAGAGCCACTGGGTGATGTCCATTCGGTTAGGATTGTAAAAGTCTCGTGTGTTCCTGGCTTTGTAATCTAATCATCGATGGTTTCATCATCAAAAACGCAACTTCTCATTTAAACAAAGGGCAACAGAGAATAAAACATACTTAGTCTTTTTAATTGCCAAAATACTACTATATATATTATGAGACACAATGAATGGCAACATGCCAAGCTACATAGTTGAGTCTATATCATATTCGCAACAAATTGGATAAAAAAACAAACAAATGCAACATTCATTTCTGTTGTTTTGTGCAAGATCCTGATCAAATTATTGATATGATTCAGTTTATATTAAAAAGTAAACATATGTACAGAGAAGGAAAAAAAAAGAGTGCGGGAGAGGGAATTTGAGGGCGGGGGGGGGGGGGGGGGGGGGGGCAAATGCTGTCGTGCTGTTGGTGTGCATTTGGCCCCAACAGACAGGTAGGCAGACAGGCAGTAGAGACAGACAGACAGATGCTAGACAGTCAACACTGCTCTCCAGCTCACTTCCACACTTTGACGATTCCGTCCCGCGAGGAGGTGACGATAAAGCCCTGCGTGGTCTGGAACGTGGCAATGTCCGTGATGATGTCATGATGGCCGACAGGAAGCGACTCTGGGCCGCGGCGGGGCGTGTCCTCGGGGGCGCCACTCTTCTGCTTGCTGTGGATCTCCTGAAACAGTGAGACGGGCATGAGGTTCACCTGCCCTGCTGATTTGGGGGGGGCGACTCACTGGGTGGACAGGTGTTGAAAACATCAAAGCACTACACAACCTATGATTGAGAATTGTATTACATTTTGACGGAGCGGTTCCAGTTTTATTGGAGCAGCTTTTCTAGCCATTACGGCACTGGCCCGTGAATGCAGAGACATGCATTACATGCATTTGGAAATCATCGCACGTGATGCTACTCGGCCAATCAAATCCGTTACTGAGTTTGTGAGGGAGATACACAAACAAACAGGGGAGAGACTCGCAGCCACAATAAGAGCTGTTTGAATTCTCTTAATGCTAAGTCAAGTGTGAATGAGCAGGACTAAAGCTAGAGCAGACTTCTCCAACTCAACCAGAGAAAGCAGCGAGGTGAAATATAAGATGGGAAGAAAGAGGGGGCTTCAAAGCTGTTAAATTGTTACAATGAGTGTACAATGCGCTATTGTTGATGAAGTTGGTTGTGATTGTTAAGATGTGAAATGGAGTTTACAGATGGAAGAAAAGGAAAACTCAGTCACCACTTTGTTAATAAGATGGACATTTTTCCATTTATGCATTTTATTTTGAAATGCAGTTATTATACTTATTTTACTTGCAATGAAAATAACATCTGTTTATTATTACAGTACTTACAGTACAGAATTTTTATTGAATATCCCTGCTCTATGACAGCTATGACCCTGATTGGCCCAGTTATGTCATCAACTACGACACAGTCCCTGATTTGCCCAGTTACATCATCACGTCACATAGGAAATTTCAGGAAATTGATGAGGTTGACAAGAGGTCCAGACTGATCAATGTAGCGAAACAGAAAGCGAGGTCAGGTGATCTGGATGGTCTCCAGGCCAAGTACTAGTAGCTCTAGTGGGTTACTTAGTGAACCTACCTGAACCACCTCTGTTCCCTCGATGATCTTGCGATTGTAGAGCACAGAGGGGCAGTGGAGGGAGTCATTAGCTCCTCCTGCTACGATGTATGACCTGTCGGGGTAGGCCAGGTCCCAGAACCTACACCACACATACCACAACGCTCTCATGTCTCATCACAGTAGGTATTAATGTCACCTCAGCGATTTCACTGGCTACGACTACAGTACACACACACACACACACACACACACGTCTTGTGACTGGATCCTAGAAATCTGGCTTGCGATTGGGTATGAGGAGTGTATCTGTGTTGTGATTGGGAAGTAGGGAGTGTAACCATTGTGAGATTGGATCTTAGAAGTGAATAGGATTGTATCTGGCTTGTGATTGGGTGTTAGGAGTGCATCTGTTGTGTGATTGGCTACCTGATCCTCATGTCTGAACCAGCCGTCAGCAGCAGTGGGTTTCCATCTGCAGGGCTGCAGTATATCCCATGAACACTATGAGGAGAGGGCTGGACACACACACACACACACACAAACAAAAATCTGAAAACCTTTTTGCTTTAGGGCCAGTGATCCCACTCATTCTGGGTTAGCAGTCATTAAACTGGGGTAGAAAAACAGCAACACAGCCAAAACAAACCTTCCCTCTCCCAGCCCCACACATTGACCACCCCCAAACTAAACAACATAGGCCAAAGTTCATTAAGAAACACAGCTCTGATGGAAAACATGTTGACACGCCCACGCACACACGCACGCACACACACAAACACACTTACCTGCATCTCAGAGAGTGGGGGGGTGGAGCTAGCCCAGAGTGTGAACTTTCGATCTCCGGTCTCCATGTCCCACATCGACACCTCATTATTACCCTGGACAGCTAAAGACAACACAGATACCTCAATACTATTAGCCTGGACCACAGACAGACAGATGGACACAGGAATAGAGACAGATAAGCGAAAGAGCGAGAGAGAGAGAGAGAGCAATAGACATGAGAATGAAAGGACAGGCAGAAAGAGATAGGCAAGAGGAAGAGACAGGAAACCGACCGGAAGAGAGTGAATGGCCCACAACATGTACTAACTGATAAACTGTTTCAACCCAGAGTCTGCATTGTGGTTGTGACTCGTGAGTGCATCACATTACATGTGGGTGCCGTACCTGCGATAACAGATGACTGGTAGAGAGGATGCATGAGCAGCCGCCTGATTCGCGCTCGGGCAGGGTGGGAGTGGTTTGAAATGGGAAGCTGAAACCGCATATCCCAGCATGCCATGGTACCGTTGCTGGTGCCTAGGGGAGGGGAGGTTGGGGGGGGCGATATCAGAGAGTAAACGGCACTGGTGGTGGTGACCAGAGAACAACCTCTGAAGAGGCAGAAAACACCAACATGAAGAATCGTTCTCTGTGTGTTGGTTATGGTTTTCCAAAGCATTTTGTGAAATTAGTTTAAAAAAAAAAGAAAAGAAAAACAAAGAAGGTAAAGGTATTAGACGGTTACGCAGGTATTCAACGGTTATGTTTCACTGTAGGCTTATGGGAGCAAGTCTAAGGTACTCAGGAATGACATCAGGAGTGTCATAGAAGTCGCGAGACACAAGGCTGGAACACACCGAGGCAGAGCCAGCACTGGTGCATGTCCACAGAGAAGGAGGTGATGAGGCCCAGGCGCAGGTCGTGGCGCAGCGTCCAGGCGTTGGAGTTGCAGCGCAGGTCCCAGCCCACCAGGCCGCCGTTCACCGTGGCGTACGCCAGCACCGACTGGGCCCCCGAGTTGAAGTGGTGGATGTCCACCACGCAGCCATCCTCCTGGAGGTCCAGGACCCTAAGGGTGGAGGAAGGCGGGGGGGGGGGGGGGGGGTCTGGTTTAGCTGATGATTGGTAGCAAGAGGGCGGATGTTTTATAGAAGTTTCCTTGTGGAAGGTTGGATAACAATCTGGAAGGCTTGTTCTCAAGGAAGGACAGGAATAGTAATTTGGGGAAAAGGAATGTCATTCCAGAATAGTCGACTAGTTGACTAGAGCTCATGCAATGAGTAACTTATAGACAATGACATGCTGATTGCAGAATGTAGCACATAGCTGAAACAACTCTCATTCTCTCATTAGATTGTCACACAGAATGCTCAAAGAGAGATTATGTTGCTTTTCCAAACTTCTACTTCTCAAAAAGTTAACATATATTAACATACAATATAATAATGTGTTATCTTATAATCCTCATGTTTGGGTATTTTTCCCACAGGTAGCTTAACAGTTCAAAGGCAATCCATTGATCAAAACAGGCAGCTGCATCATGGGAGTGGGCGTGGCTACCTGGTCTGGAAGGGTTGCACCTTGGGGGATTTGGGTGGCTTGTTAGCCTCCACGGTTAGCAGCTGGATGTGGCCGTTGTCGGAGGCGGCAGCCAGGTAGTGGGAGCCATGGCAGAAGGTCAGGGTCTTCACGTGACCCCCGATACGAGAGTAGGTCAATACCGACCTGCAGTGCACCACACGCATGACGTTTACTGAAGAGGAGCCGACTCAGTAAATAGTTATCAATTCAATGGGCAGGCAACCTTAAACCTTAAACCTTAACAGATTAGGGGTGGGCCATGTGAAGCCCTTTGCGAGTGCAACTGTGATTAAGGGCTGTAAATCACCACAATCCATCACAACAATGTGACTGGATTTCGGTTGTGTTGCATCATGTAGCTGTAGGACTTGGGGTGCATGTACCTGGTACTTTTGGTGTGTTCTACGTTTTCATTATGCATTGAACTGAGGGTGGTTCTATACCAAGGATCGATCTCGGTACCTTTCGGCTGGGAGTCAAACACCCTAACTGCCTATCCTGCCCCCTTCTGGAAGGTTCTACCTGGTGGTGGTGGTCTTGCCCTCCATCTTCTGGCTGTCCCAGACCTTGACGGTCCCGTCGTTGGAGGCGGTGGCGAAGATGGAGTGCTCGTCGGAGACGCGGATCCGGTTGACAGCGGCCCGGTGCTCGTGCAAGTGGGCCACCAAGAGACCCTTAGGGTGCCACCCTGCGCACACGCCCACGCACACACACACATACACACACACACACACACACACACACACACACACACACAAAACCAGCGTGTCAGCCATTTTTTCTTCCTCTTGTGTGTTTGCTGTACTAGGAGCGCGTTGTCATGTTTTAGCGCTACTGGTACACTGTGGTGAAATAGCTGTGCTAGCTAACTACCGGGCGGAGGGGGTCTGCTCTCTGCTACTTGACCATAATGTTGAGAGTTAGCAGGGCTAGCTATCTGGCGGGGGGGGGGGTCCGCACTCTGAAGCTAAACAATGATGTTGAGTGTTAGCGGGGCTAGCTACTGAGCGTCGAGAGTCTGCACTCTAAAGTTAGACAATGATGCTGCGTGTTAGCGGGGCTAGCTACCTGGCAGTGGGCGTCTGTACTGTAAAGTTAGACAATGATGCTGCGTGTTAGCGGGGCTAGCTACCTGGCAGTGGGCGTCTGTACTGTAAAGTTAGACAATGATGCTGCGTGTTAGCGGGGCTAGCTACCTGGCAGTGGGCGTCTACTCTAAAGTTAGATAATGATGCTGCGTGTTAGCGGGGCTAGCTACCGGGCGGTGGGCGTCTGTACTCTAAAGTTAGACAATGATGCTGCGTGTTAGCGGGGCTAGCTACCTGGCAGTGGGCGTCTACTCTAAAGTTAGATAATGATGCTGCGTGTTAGCGGGGCTAGCTACCGGGCGGTGGGGGTCTGCTCTCCCACTCGGCGCTCTCCATCATCTGCTTGGCCATGCGCTCGGCGCTGCACTGCTCCCTCTTCTGCTGCACAAGCTGCTGCAGCTCTGCCTTGCAGGTGTTGAGGCGGCGCTGGTAGGTGGAGCCCCCCGGGACGGACTGGACCACGGGGGCCGCGGCCGCCACCGTGGTCCTCCTGCCCTGGGACATGGGCCCGTCTGGCACCTGAAGGGACAGGCAGAGTCAAAGAGACAGACAGACAGACAGACTGAGTGCTTGTATGAATATGGAAGGTGAGCCCGTAGCCTATTCGCTGCAGATTGACCCTAAAGGTACACTGAATTCACAGCTGGTGCAGTGATGTCACAGTTATTTATTCATTCATTCACGGTATCGAGGAGAACTACTACTACTACTACCACTTTTTTTTTTTTACTTGTCTATAAGGTGTCTTTGAGTGCTTTGAAAGGCGCGGTTAAATAAAATGCATTATTATTATCATTTCATGGCATGATGTCATGCCATGAACTTATCCCACTTTATAATTATTCTTGCGACTTTTTTCTGCAATTAATTCCCGCCGTACCATTGGATCACATGATACAGATCTAACATCATTACAAAGGTCTCGTTAATTGTAGGTGTGCTATCTACTTTTCAGATATGAAACCTTTATAAGTTTTGAGCTATTTGTGATTAAAAAAAGCATGAAATTCCCTGTATAGATAGCCTACAACTAACTGAGCCCGTAATCCCATTGTTACTATGACTCCGCTAATCAACTTTCCAGCTGAGAACGATTAAGCAGCATTGGCATGATTGACACACGCTACAGCTGTGAACCTTTTCACTATCCTCTGCTCAATTCACTGCCGTGTAATTGATTCGCTCGTCAAACTGCCATTTGATACAAATATCTGAAATTACAACCAAGGTAAGTTTTCCAGTTTTGGGTGTTTGTTGGGGGTCATTGATTTTGTCGTCAACCTTTCGTTAATGTTGTCTTGATATGAGAGTGCAAACTTACTAGCGCTAGCTAGCGAAGTATTGATCAGAAAGATCACAGTCATTTCTATGCACACATTTTCTAGTTTACACTGCAGCCTTTTTACATTGTCATGCCATGGTAATTCCTTGGAATTGCGTTTTCTAGTTACTATTATTATTATTATTATCATTATTAACTTTCAACGTATACAACCTTCACTAGCCATCTGCCAGTATCTACTCTACAGCTATGCGGAGACGACACGTTGTAAGGTTAAGACGAAGATAAGTGAAATACAAACTGTGATATTACTTCCTTATTTATCCTCACCATGGAGTCGGAGCATACCACGCGCTGTGTTACCACAGGGTGCGGTATAGCCTATAGCCTATCGTTACCGTAGCGACCAGGGCAGAGGCTGGCTCCTGTGAGCCGAACATGCTCCTCCATTCCTCGTTCATGGTGGAGTCCTGCTGCTTGGCGTGTTTCTTAGCTGCGTGGGCGGGGAACAACAACAACCATCAAACCAGATGTTAGTGCGTTGCCTCACCAAAACACATAATCAGCATGACCAGCGCTCTTCCACAGAACTGCTGCAGACGTCAGATCACAAATGCCTCCAAGCCCACCAGCAAGTTTACCCCAGACAGGAGTTAATCGGAACATCTAAGGAGCATTCAGACAGGAAGACACGCCTTGGTTCAATGTTTACACACCCTAATTTGAACTGGGTTGGAAAAATGCTGTTTATTGTTGCTTCCCTTTGCTAAGTGTGCCCATGTTCCAACTGTCCTGTGATATGGATGAGGTTGCCTTTGTTTGATGGTTAAACCACCCATTTCATAATTCAAACGTTGGGAACTAAACACATTCAACGTCTTTAATAATTTTGTTTCATGTTGTCCTTCCAGTTAATGTGTGGTGCTTCACAAAGTGCGGTAGCATCACCAAACTATGCAAAATGCTAATGCGTCATGGGAAATGATGCCTGGAAAAGTGTCCGTAAGGTTGGGTTACCTTTCTTGTCGTCGGGCTCGGCCTTGGGTTTGACCAGGTCCACCTGTCTCCCAGTGATGCCCAGCAGAGCCAGGTCGATCACCCCAGTCTGGGCACCCTCTCCCAGGTGGCTCTGCTCCCCCACCACCGCCTTGGCCTTGTTGGACTTCAGCATGAAGTCCTTCAGGGCCAGGAGCTTGTCCTCCTCTGGCTCCGTCATCCCCTGGGGAGACCAAACCACCCAGAGCAGTGTGAGGATACCACCACCACCGCCATTGCAACACCACTTGGGCTCATCTGATGTGCACATGGGGTCACAGGAGATTGTTTTTGCAGTGAGATGAATCATAAACAGTTACCGTGCAGCCAAAAGTTGGATGAAATTTGCCTTTGCCTATGAAATTGTTAAATGCAGGGGAAAATTTGGATAAGGGGATATACTGTATTTATCCAAATGAATTGGATACATTGGTTGTGTCTTTGGTTTGTGAAAGACTTGTGATCCTAATGTCCCATCTGGTATAAATAAACAACTTCTTACCTTAGGTGGTGGAATTAAGGTAAGGGTTTGGTGTAAGTGAGGTCAGGGTAGGGAATGGGGCCAGGGAGAAGAAGGAACTGCATTATAGGAATAGTCAGCTGAAAAGTTCTACCTTTCGCTTATCATTATATTAACTTAAAGCACGGATGTCTACCTTTTGTGTGCGTGTGTGTGTGTGTGTGTGTGTGTGTGTCTATCCGCGTCCATGTGTGTAATGGCTGCTGGTGCTGGAAGTCCATGCAACATTGTCTAGCCTACAATGCATTGTGTCTAACATGCAAGACAAGTCTTGCTGGATTGAAATTCTCATGGCCCATCGAACAATAACCAGAAAGAAATTAAGTAATTCATACAAAACCACCGTGGCTAATAAACTGCTTTGGTCGAGAGGAGTCGTCTCATAATAAAGTATTATGTAGTAATATATGTGGCGTGTTTTCACAGTAGAGAGCGAGCCCTGGTGGCGCTGGCTGTGAACTACACTACATCACCTCAACATAGCACCTCCGTATCAGGAGTAGAGACAGGAGTGTCTGTATTTACTGCTGGTATTGAAAATCACACCTATAAATTCCCTGGTATCCCATAATAACTTGACAACACCAAAACCTAATGTGTGTGTGTGTGTGTGTGTGTGAGTTTGTGTGGTCTCGACAACCCAACACACACAAGATACACATTGCAAGACACACTCTACCGCCCATAAACTGGTGTCATAGTTACACCCCATAATAAATAACAGTAATCAAGACAGTGTTTTTATTAGTAATATACGTGATGTACATGCATATATACATGAGTACATACATGTCTGTGGATGTGTGTGTACAGGTGTTGAAGACCGCTGTTTTACACTAAGTAACGAGGGATAACTGATTGAACTTTTCACTCAAGGCTCCCTACAGCGGGCATTGGAGATCAAACTCAGTAGCTCTCTACTGGTAGTTCATTCTTCTTCATTGGTTGTCTTTTTGACCAAACCTGGCAGCCAGGTCACTAACCTTGTGACCCTAAACTATGGAAATGTTTGCTCACCAAAGCGAAGAGATGAAGGTCTGACCCACTTTAACTGTGTGTGCGCGCGTGAGCTTGTGTGTGTGTGTGTACGTGTACGTGTGCCTGTGTGTGTGTGTGCGCGTGAGCGTGTGTGTGTGTGTATGTGTATGTGTGCCTGTGTGTGTGTGTGCTTGTGCGTGCATGGTTCTGACCTGGGATAGCAGTTTCTTCAGCAGCTGGGCGATGGTGGGGTCCTCTGGGTTGGGGCACTCTGGGATGGAGCCGGCGCGTTTCTTCTGTCTGAGCAGCAGATGGCGGAAGAGGCTGGCGATGTCCTTGGAGCGCAGCGCATAGTCGAAGATGGAGCGGCTCACCGGCTCCTTCAGCACACTCAGCAGCACCAGCTCCTTGTCAATCTGGAGCACAACCACAGCCCTTCAATTAGCTTAGCTCACACCAATGTATCTACATCCTGTCTGGCTTAGTTCAGCCAGGTGGTGATGGGGCGGCAGTAGCTCAGTGGGTAGAGCGGGTGGACAGAGCGGGTGGACAGAGCGGGTCATCAACTAACCGTAGGGTAAGATAAGATAAGATATTCCTTTATTAATCCCCCTTAGGAGAAATTCACATTGACCAGCAGTACAAGGGGATAGAGGAGTGCAATAAAAAACTGAGTATAAACAATAAATTTACAATAGATTTACCTAAATTAAGATCAAATTATATGCGAGCTCTTAGAATCAGATCAAATGAAAAAATGAAAACCTATATGCATACATTGTAATCATCCGATTGAAGATGAACAGTGCAATTGGTAGATGAACAATGCAAGGGTCGGCGGTTCGATCCCTCTCGACCCCCTCCAACTGTCCACATGTTGAACCCCACAAATGTACTAATCGTAAGTCACTTTGGACAAAAGCGTCTGCTAAATGCCCCCTTTACCCTTTTAGGTGAAAGAGAGGGGATGACGCAGGGGAAACGGATGGTGAGGAAGAGGAGGTAGTCAGTGATGGAGCTGAGGGTCAGGGTGCTGAAGAGAAGGGTGACTGACCTGTATGATGGGCTGTGTGATGAACGGGGAGAGGTGGGGCATCAGTTTGCAGTAGACGTCGGCCACACTGAGGCGCTGGGCCACCACGGTGATGAAGCCCACTGCGCCGTAGCGGATCCAGAGGTTGGGGTGGCAAAGGAACGGAGCTGCACCAGAACATAGAACATGGAACATAGAACATCAACCACGACACCCATATAGGACTCAATCTAGACAGATTATCAGTCACACTGAAAGAATTGTCAAGAAGCTCATAATAATAATTATTATAATTATACAATCATAACAATATCAAGTATTATGCATAGTCATATACATTTACAAAATGTTTTACTTATTAACTGTACATCTGCCATGACACTCACATTTCTCGAATGGGATAAATAAATGACATCTTATACATACATACAAATCATGACAACAAATAAAAGCTCACAAAAAATTTTAAATAATTTTTAAATGCAATAACATACCACAAAACAATGACAAAACTGTTGGCAGCGTAACAAGGAAACAGGGTATGACACAACAAAATCACATGACCAGAGCCACCAGCCAATGGGAACACACCGATGTCACTGACAAACTCGTAGATGTGGGGCTTCTGAAGCAGGCCCAGCTGGCACATGCAGGTGAGGGCGTTCAGGGCCTTGTAGATGACAAACTCCTCTGCGTCACTCAGACCCTGCTGGAGGAGGGGCTTCAGGATGGACGAGCTCTGCCAGCCCACATATGCCGCCACGCCTAGACACACGCATGCATACACGCACACACACACAGGGAAAATCATCAGTTGACCATAGGGAAACTGGATTGTGAGCGTCACCGAACCTCAAGTACTCTTACGTACTGTTACGCTACACACTGCTCTTCCTTGACTTGGCAGCACTCTCTTATATCATTAAATGACACTTGACCCCTTCAACTGAAATGAGCTAAATAGCCACCACCAGAGCCTGTCGTCTCCAGGTCTTCATCGTAAAAAAATAAACATATTTACACTTCAAAGTGAGGCACCCAAAACAGTGTTGATTTGAAAACCGGTTTCAAATGACCGTCCCCCCCCACCCCCCCGGCCCCCAGCCCCACCACCGCTGCACAGTGGAGCCCACTGACCCACGATGCTGTCAAAGAAGCCCCCGCGCAGGTGCCAGTCGTTCTTGTCGTTGAGGAAGGTGATCATGTGGGAGAGCAGCACGTCGTTGGCCTTCTGCCGGCCGAAGAACACGCAGAGGCGCGTGATGCCGTTCTCCATCAGGGACTGCTTCACGATGTTCTCAGAGTCGCTGAGCAGAGTCACCACTTTCTGCTGCACCATCTCATGGAGGGCCTGCAGCTCTGTGCGGAGGGAGGGGGAAAGGGAGGGAGAGAGAGAGAGATATATGTGTTGAAAGTGTTAGCCCCAGTTAATACAACCCTTGTGTGTCTCGGTGTCCGATAAGGCAGATCTTTATCATCCCTGGGACAACAGAGAGAGGGAGGAAGCAGGGGAGAGAACAGAGATAGACAGAGAGCGGGTTAGCCCCAGTCTCATTGTGTTGATCCACTGGAAGATGAAGGCAGGCTCTGCCTCCCTCACTGGCATGAGAGAGAGAGAAAGACAGGGCTACCCTGAAAGCTACCCTGGTTTGCGTATTGACATGCTATGCACATGTAATGCATGGGTATTGCATCACGATCAATGGATATCCAATGGGACAGGAAGTGCTGCCGTACCGGAGTCATAGTTCTCATTGGGGTGGAGCGCCTCCTCTGCCTCCTCTCCACTGGCCCCGCCCCCCTCCGGCACCACCTGGTTCTCCTGCACCAGCTCCAGGAAGCGCAGTGCCGTCTCCGCCAGGTGGGCGATGTTCTCTGAAGTGCCGCAAAAACACACAAGGCACCACGGAAACCGCAAGTCAAACACACAGGAAGTCAAGGAAATAGGAAGTCATCCCAAAGTGGTTGGTGGTTGTATTCAGGCCGAGAGCCCCAGGGTGGGGGGGGAGGGGGGGGGGGGGGGGTTGTACCTGCGTAAGCTAGCCTGACGATGGTGGCCTCGTCCTGGGCCAGGTGGGCGATGCCGGGCAGGATGTACTCAGGATAGATATTGACGTCGTTGCGCGGCACCTCCTTCACCAGTGCCAGCACCTTGGCCAGCGTGCGCACGGCCTGCGCCCGCACGCGCGGCACGCCGTCGCCGCAGAAGTGCAGCAGGTAGGGCGTGATGCGGTCCAGGAGGACGTCCACGGCCAGACGCGGCGCCAGGTGCAGCACCAGCTCCAGCGCGGCGAGCTTGGCGTCGCAGCAGCGCAGCGTCTGCAGACACGAGGTGATGACGGACACCAGGACCATCAGCCCCTGCTCCTCACGGGGGCTCACCTCCACGCTGCCCTCCTCTTGGCACATCTTCTCAGTGGACACAGGGGAGGATGGGGAGGAGGAGCTCCCTGTGAACACACATACAGAGGAGGACATCAGCACATCACCAAATAGAGGCGCCACCCTCTCCCGCCCCCCTCGCCCCAGGTGGTGTGTGGGGGATCGGACCTCCTCTCAGGTTGAGCAGGATGTTGTCCAGGTCCTTGCGGATGACCAAGATGCGCTCGTCGGCCGACTGGAAGGTCTCCTTGGCAAACTGGGCCATGTAGGGCTGCAGGAAGCTGTAGAAGATGTCTGGGAAGGCCCGCCCCCGCTGCTGCTTCAGGTACTCCTCCGCCGTCTGCCGCTTGTCCGGCTCCCGCTGGATCATCTGCATCACCTTGGGGCAGGGGGGGAGGGGGGCGGGGGCAGGGCAGAGATAGAAGAGGCGTGACTGTTACTACAGTTACCTGGACCTGGTTGTTGATAGTTTGGGAGTTATTACGCTGTAGTAGTGCCACAGTCACTATAGTAACATTTACTGTACTATAGTAAGTGTCACTACGCTAACATTTGCTGATAAAACGGTTAACAACCAGATATATCTATATATGGTGGTCATGGTAGTACTACTAGTACTACTACTACTACTATTACTACATGGTACAACTACATTAGTCCGGCTTGATGGCCGATGGATGTCTCTACCAGCTCTCGGATGTTGTGGTCCTCTATCTTCATTAGCACGTGTTCGGTCTGGAAGTGACCTTTCCGGTACGCCAGCAGCTGGGAGAGGTCAAAGAGTGGCACGCCCTCTGTGAACAGCTCGGCTATCACACAGCCTGGAGGAAACAGGGTGCATTATGGGTGGAAACAAAGTAAACGACATGAACGACTGAAATTGTGCCCTCATATTTTGTCTTCAGAAAATATACTTGAATGTATTTGAAGTACAAATAAAATGCATACTTAAAATCAAGGTTAGTTACCTGTCAAACATTTTAAACAAAAATGATAACTTTAAAGACTCCTGCATGTCCATCATAGGCTCTATCTATAGCAATGTTGTTAATGGTCTACAGGTGATGAGCATAGGATTGCCCTCTGGGTCAGTTACAGCTAGTCACATTCAAACCAGTGGTCACAGTAGGGTGCATGAGGGAGCTTTCGGATGACAGGAGAGGCTACGGGTGATTATTTTGTAATGTCGTCACACTCATTCATGAGCAGATGTTTTTATTCAAAGCGACTCAATGAACGTCATTACTGAGCAGGGAAATGGGAGCATGGCGACTCTCCGGCTACCTGCGGAGAAGATGTCCATGGCCTGTCTGAGGTCCCCTCGGCTGCGCTGGTTGTTGTTGGTCAGGTCCACCAGCGGAGTGTTCTGGTCGTTCTCCGCCGTGAACATGCTGCCATCCACGAAGCGCTCAGGGGCAATGTAGCACGTGCGCCGCCGCGATGTGTCAAAGAAATAGTTGAAATCGGCGGGGTTGTCCTCAGGCAGGTAGGTGGGCTTGAAGCTGGCAAAGTCCGTCAGCAGCACCCAATTCCAGCTGGTCACCATGACGTTCTCTGTCTTGATGTCCCCGTGGCGGACGCCGGCCTTGTGCGCCTGGTCCACGGCCGTGAGGATCTGGAACGCCAGCCAGCGCTTCTCCACGCCGTTGAGGAACGGCCGCGTGCTGATTCGGTCGTACAGGTTGTCGCGGACGTACTGTCGGAACAGGATGGCTGCCTTCTCGGTCAGTGAGTTCTTCTGGAAGGGCAGGCAGTTTTGGCAGGAGTGGAGACGGATCTTCAGCTCCTCCAGCTCCTGTTTGTAGCTGGTCAGGGGCAGAGACGGGTCCTGGATGGCGAAGACTTTCACCACCACTAGTCCTTCTCTGTGCTTGGCCCGGGCTACCTTGAAGAAGCGGGTGCTGCCCAGACTCTTGTCGTATTCATGGTCATGTATGTCGGAGAAGTAGCTGTCCACGGACAGGATCTGGGAGGGTGCTATCCCCGCCAGCTGGTTCCCCATCACTGCTGCACCAAAAACTGCGGAAAGGTTGGAGAGAGCAAAGAATTACACACGGATACACTAAGTACAAGTACAAACGATGGCATTAATTTTTGTTTGATGCAAAACAACAATAAAAATAAAGGGCCGAGGAAACAAGCAGCCTTTCAGTATGGAAGTCACATGACAGCGCTCAGAGTAAATAATAAAAATGCCAATTTAGCTTACAGCTCATTATTTGGACAATTTAATATATAGCTAGCCTTTCAAATTCGTTCAAACCATGATGTTAAATAGGTGCAAAAGTGTAACGTTACCAGGCGATGCTGCGGTAGATTGTGGTTGTTGACACTTAGCTCGCTAGCGAGCCGATGATTTGGTGGATTATATCAGATCACAGATGTAAATGTAACATGTGATCATTTCATGGTTGAAGCATGTATCTTATTAATGCTCTAGGGCTGTCTGAGTGTCATTATCTACGAAAGTTTTGTATCGCATTAAAAGCCAACGTCGATAATATATGCGGACTGCCTGCCCTGAAGCATGGGTTGTTGTGGTTCCGGGGCAGGGGGGGGAACTTAACTAGAGCGCCACCTGGTGGTCCACTGAAGACGATATCGCTGGGAATTTACACCAGGTTCATAGTACGGGTATTGCAGTATTACGAGTTTTACGACAGTGTTTTGCAGAAGTAGGCCACTGCCTTAACGGTTTTTCTGACGTCGTCTGCTTTAAATCACTGAAATCAAAGTCAGAAGTTGAATTCACCGAGAGGGCTGATTTTATGACCTTTATTTAATACTATTTGAATTCTAGGCTACTTAACCCATAAGAACCCAGATTCATTTCTGCTTAATTAAAGGAAAATTATGGGGGATATACCACAGACCAAGTGGAACACATTTCTGATGTTTTTTTCTAAAATACTACCACTTAATATGTGATGTGACATGTACATTACACTCGGCTTTATGGTAAATGTATTCCTTATTTGAAAATAACTCAACTTGACAGTTGTTTCTGCTTATTACCACACATTTGCCTTTTTATTTGCATTTCCACAATATATATCAAATGTGTGCGTTTAGTAATGCTGTTTAAACAACTTTTTTCTGATTTGCTTTATGTTACAAAATATGCAAACTGAATAAAAATAAGTAACACTGCCTCTTTGGGGAAGTCATATCCTGGGACAGTCACGTGACTGTGACATCACAACCACACCAAAAAGTCTAGTATATGTCACTTAGGCAGTAGGCACTTAATGAGTTAAAGTCAAGCACAAATCTGTACAAGAAAGATTTTGGGACATTTGAAGTGATTGTTACACTCGCGTCACCATGGGTTCTTATGGGTTAAAATTATTCATAGTCATAATTCGTCCTGTCCACAAAGGACGACAGTCAAATGTTGGTTGGTATTGGCATTACTGTGCCAAGATGACTGAAGGACAACACCCCAGGCACTCCTCTCCATGGACCTCTCGTGAAAAATGTTGAAAGCAAATCAACAAAACGAAGGAATGTGTTCACTTTGTTTTGTGGTCCATAACTGATCTGTAGCCCCTTTTCATTAATACGGGCTATATATATATATATATATATATATATATATATATATATATATATATATATATATATATATATATATATTATATATAATATATATAATATATTACATTACATTTGCTTTGTTATTAAAAACCACGGTTTGAAGCTATGGTGTAGTCTTCTGGCCTATCTGCCCAGCATGGCCTGAGGAAGTTCACAACATGAACTGCATTTTGACAGTCATGGGCGGGGCCAGTGGTTTTGACAACCTGTCCGATGGGAAAAAGGAATTTTCTGGCAACTTGATACAAACCACGTGACTCCGCCCCCTGCGCGAGCGAACAAGCGTCCGTCAGAGGCACGCGACAGTGGTGGGATCGCGCAGAAGATGCTGAAGACACGGGAGCATCTGGTGAGTGTAAACGGCAAGCCGCCTTTCCGATACAAACAACATGGATTGTCACGGGAAAACACCGTTTTCGTTCCCGGTGGTGCCGGTTCCAAATCGCCCCTACACTTGTTAATACACCTGCTGGGTAAACTACTACTACACAGCGGCGTAAATTCGCTGTAGGTTACCGTACTGGCTAATGTGGCTAGCGTTAGCTTCCGTGGTGGGGCAGGCAAACTGGAGAGGCGAGTCGCCGACCCTGTTGTTGGCTTCATCTTGAATGTATCTCATGAATCAATGTTTTTACATGTTACATTGTTGTCTTGTGTTGTAAACAACGTTTAAGTACTTTAAGACACCACCCCTCCGTAGCCGGTTGCTTCACTAGCTATCCAGCTGACACTGATGTGAACGTGAGTTTGGCTGCATTTTCGGATTGTGATTGGAGTGTAGACTTTTTCCATTTGTTTTAGTACCTACTTAATTGTTGAAACCAATTTAAATTGTATTTGCAGTAAGCAAAAATATGTAAATTTTTATTATATTGAAATGAACCATGTATTCTATCCACAAAGACCATGCCATGCATTGAGGTTATTGTTTTGAACTTTATAGTTTTTCGTGTAATGTGCACCTCGGAATGTGGCACGAGTGTGAGACAGATGGATAGAGAGGTGATTGATTTATGGATGGGTGCATAGATACCAGTTTGATCAAAACTAATAATTATTTATTCTTGGCAAAACATCTTCAGACTCAATGTCCCTTCAAGAACCGTGTTGTTTGATGTTTTTATAGAGCATATCTTAAATGGATAAACATCGATCCATTACACGGGGATAAACATCTATCATCTATTTAGTATTTCTCCCCATGTTTCAAGCTGAATTCCTATGGAAAAAGATCCATCACAAACACTACTACCCATCATGTTGGATTTAGCTAAATAGATTTTTATGTATAGTAAAATAGGTCTTGCAAAACATTGGTAAAAAGCCAAAGGCCGGCAACGGAATGTATTACGTTAACCTAGCTCATGTGATGGGCGATGACAATGAAAGAACTTTAAACAAAGGCTGCTTTCTAAAATGTTTTCATACATTTCCTGTTGCCCAAGTCACACCAGAGGGCAACAATAAGGTGTGCACACAGAGCTCAAATGCTAATCAATGAGAGCTGCTACACTGAGCCCTGACAGAAAAACTGACAGACATGCCACATGCAGCAAAATGCTCAAACTAACTTGAGGTCTGTTTTGACGTGTGTCAACACAGTTATCTACACAATATCAATGTCTGTTTCCAAACGTTACCAGGCATAACCGTCTGCTGTAGGAGACGTAAAGCTTTAGAAGGTATAATAACAAACATGATATAATAACAAACATGTTTAACAGCTATTTGAATGTTTAAACAAGGCCACATGATACAAATAGGATGTACCTTTAAGGGCCAGGTTATTTAGTAAACATGAATAGAATAGGTTGGGATGGGTTTTCCTTTTATGGAAATACGTTGCTAACAGTAGTGCTGGTTGATTTCTCTTCGAGTGAATAGTGCTAGTCCTTCCATTCATTTTCACCAAAGCCTTGCACGATGTTCAGACCACCTATTTCCTTTGTCTTAATTCAAAGTAAGTGTGCTCTCATACTACAGAAGCTAGGCATCTTCAGAACATCAAATCCCTGCCGTGAGCAAGTGGGCCTGGTCATCAGGCCACTGGCGTCCACACAGCTGTCCTACGTGATGTTTGTTTTTCATGTTTTTCACGCTAGAAATAAATAGGAAAACCAGGTCAGTTGATTTACAAATACGTAGCACAAAAATGTTAAAGATTCAAGTCCTTTATTGTCAAAAGCGCAGCATCTCTTAGTCATCCTGTACAATGAAATGTATTGGATGAGTCCCGTTCAATCATGGAAGGAAATCGAAGAAAACAGTTGCATAAAATAAAATATACAAATGAATACAGTAAAACAGCAAAATAAGGACATCACAGAATTTAGTGAGAGCAGCAATGGAGAATGAAAAATGAAGAATGAAAATAAAGCAGCAATGGAGAATGACATGAAGCAGCCTTGGAGAACGAAAGCTGAATACTCGAAGACTGTGTCCTCCCGAACGAAGCAGACGTGTTGCTCTGGCCCCGCCCCTCCTGTGCCACAGACGTGGGCGGTGGCGCGGGTCAAAAGGCCGCATGGCGTGACGCCTCCGGGCTCGGTCTGGCTCCAAGGTGATCACCTCTGCCAGGATGTCTAAACACGCTGTGATGGTGATTGTGTTATAATCAGTATTTAGCTGTGATTATTGCACGCTGATCACTTTGGCTGTGACTGCATTGTAATCGGAGCGAGGGCTATTGTGTTGATGCTGAATTTGGCAGTGATCTGTTAACGTCATTATTTGTGTCCATCGGAGTTGATGTGCGGCTAAGACAATGCTTCTTGGTGAAATCAAAGTGGGATTGTAACAATCAAGATCACAGCATGTTTAGATTGTAGTACGATCAGTTTTTTGCTGAATACAATCACTGACATTGTCTAAGCTAACAGCCCACATATTTAATGCAATCATTGACCCAGTTTAATGAACAACACTACACATGATGGCAATTATTTGAATAATCACATGCAGCCATAAGATAGGCCGTGCCTGTAAGACACTAGGCTTGAAAAGAACAGTTACAAATTATGGCATGTTGGCAATTAAAAAATGTTGGCTTGTTGAACAAGTGGCTCCAACAGTAATATCTGGATTAGTGAATTCTGGAGTACAGTTCAATGTAGCTAGGTTGCAAAGTAGTTAAAAGTGTATCAAACTGAAAAGATATTAATCTCACTACAATCAGCACAATTTTGTCTAATGCATTTTTCATTAGACACACAGTCCAACTATACTTGGCTTTGTTGAAGATATTCATTGGGCCTAATATAATCTGTTATCATAGTAACTGCTAGGTTTAGTGGTCCGTAAAAGTTGGGTTTCCATGGCGATTATCGTTCCTATCTGCAGTGTAAAGTGATATTTGCGATGGGGGGCAGAGTTGGCGCATGAGCTTTTGATTTTTATGCTAACAGACAGGCGGCCAAATGTCATGTTTAACAGAGAGGGCTGTGTTTGCTCTTAATGTGTATCTGCCAAAAGTAGATGTGCTGCTTGCTGTATGTTCTTCGTTCGCTCTCTTTTTATCTGTGTTTCTGTTGCTGTTTGTCTATAACTCTGCTATTCTGTCTGTTTCGTCTCTTTTCTTGTATCCTCTCTGTCGTTTTGTCTGTCTCTCCTCTGTCGCTCTGGTTATTTGTCTGTCTCTGCCTCTCTCACTCTGTTGCTGTCCCTCTCTCTTCCTCAGTGATGCTCTGCCATTGGTCCAGACACAGCAGTGTTATGTTGACCACTAGGTTCAGTGTTGGAGGCAGAGGGGTGTGTGTTTGGCGAGGAGTTGGTTAGGATATAGAAAAAGATCCAGACAAGTCAATGGGTGCACAGGTTAACAATACATCAGGGGAACTGCACCTGTTGGAGAATGTCAACAAAACATGATCCAGACTAAGGCCCTCACTATAGAAGTGGGTTCTAGTCAAGTTTCTAAACAAGTTAAGAGCTCCAGGGTCATGTTTAAACTAGCAGGTTAGCATGTTGTTTAGACTCAAACCACAAGAGTTTCCCTGCACTGCCTGCAAAAAGATTTTGAAGACCCAAGTTCACTTAACCTCAGCCAGGTTGAACTTGTATATAAGTTAATTATATGCATTAATATATGCATTAATGACGGCCTTCAAAAGCCTGACTTTTTCACACCCTGACAATGTGATCCATCAGGGAATTCCAAAGCCATGATTACAATTTCAGTGCTTTTGAAACCTATTCTCAGCCTTTTCTTTTCATTTGCACTACGTCATGGAAAAGCTGTTTCTGTACAGTATTATATATTTTTTTTTATTCCTGATGAAAAGTGATGCTAAGTTTCAGCTTACTGTAGTGAAATACTTTGAACATGCATGGCTTTGCATTAGACAATTGGGTCGCGATTTTATTCATTGTGTGCAAGTATAGAAATCCCCACTACTTAAATGTTTGTCTAATTAAGTTTAGACATGTGTCACGTAAAAAAGTTTATTAAAAATACCAATATGGAGAAAAGATGACCTTGGGATACAATAGTTTTGGATATGACCATGTAAACTGTTTATGTTTACGTCATGTCATGTGCCGTCAATGCAGCCGTAGCGCCGGTTCTCTCCCAGCTAACCTGAACATACCGGCTTCGCTTAAAGTTAGGCTCACAGCATAAGTCGCTATGGTAACTGGTTACACTGGTCACACTCCGCACGTGACCTGCAAATTATGTCAGGCTTGCAAATTTCTGGATGGAGAGGACACACACACACTGTTAGGAAGGGATGTCAGAGATAGGGTGATCTCTGTGGAAGATACACAAATTTGTGTCACTAAGTGATCCTAATATTCTGCAAACAATGTTGGCTGAAGGACAAAATGAATTGCAAGATTTTCAAATTGTGACCTTATCTCACATTGTTTGTACGTCGAAACAAAGAAAGCATTCCCTATTCAGGGAAATACTGTGTGTGTTGAACATTTTCCAATGTGAAACGTGTGTCTGAAACAACCCAAATATATTAAATGTCCCTTGAACGCATCAATCACATTTTACGGTAGGCTATAGTATACAACAAAATAGGCAATACATTTGTGTTTGTCATCGACTCAAGACAAGTGTGTCATCAGTGAAGACATCAGTTGAAGATCTTAGAGCAGGAAGCCCATAATGGAGATGTAGATCCCTGCCAGGCCGAGTCACACCGACTGGAGCCTGGCCATTGTCTTATCACGGAGAAACAGACTTGAGAAGTGTCAGGATTGCAGTGGTGTTCTGAATAAACGACGAAAATAAACACTCAGCCCATTAAATGGGCTTGAAGGAAATCCATACACTCAAATTACGTCAGATTGCGATGGATTTCATGGAACAATATTTCTGAGGCTTAATGCAAGCCATGGTAACCCTTAACGTAATAGAAGTAAATTCTGTTGTCCATCACTTTGAATGCAGGGTTTTATGTTCAGGAGTTCAAGTCAATTCTTGAACTCCTCCTGGGCTCCAAGCTGTCTCCATCTTTCAAATGCAACTCCCAAGATCTACCTGTGCTTTAGCACGGCTCTTTGGTATTGTGTTCCAAAAGAGGATAAGGCTTTTTTAGGTTGAGTAAAATATACCGGTAGTACAATCTCCAGTTGATAGTTTGTTTGCTTGATTCCATGGCTGCAGCGCGCTGTGTTTGTGTGCCATATCGTTTCATATCTGGCAAGCATGGGTACTGGAGAAGAGTGAATCATAACACAAAAGCTAAAAGAAGTACAAACAGTCTGACCCTGAACAGATATTTCAAAGGAAAGCATGCATTGGCAATAACAATAGCATTGTTGTCAGAGAAGCCAGTATTTAGACTGAGCATGTTTTCTTAATCTCTGTGACATAGCATGATAATTGTATGCTGTTGTACAGTGAACGTAGATCTTTTAAGTCTCAGAAGTTGAGCACTGGGAGTGGTTTTAGCTGTTGTTGGGGTTAGCAAAAGCATCTGAAAGGAAGACCAATGCATGCTGGGTACTGTCACTGTGCTTGCCCCCCCCCCCCTCCCCCAAGGTAGAATAGAAGTCCAGAGTCAGTGGATCCATCTCTAATCTCTGGTTGGTCTTAATCACTGCTCAGCCACTCAGCCGCTTTCACCTGCTCAGAGCTACTACCTGCCTCCTAGGCCCTAGCCCAGCCCTAGGACAGAGCCAAAGGAGCCACCTCCTGTCCCAGCCCAGCGTAGCTTAGCTTCCCCCTGTTAGCCAGAGCTCCAGCTGAAGGCCATCCTGGGTGAATAACCCTTCAGTTATGGACCCCTAAGGACACCATGGCCCGGGGGAGTGGAGGACCATGGAGAAAGACGACGTCAGATGATGCAAAAGGGGATTATAAGAGGTACTGTGCAGTCAGCTGAGGAGGGCGGGAGGGCTCTCATTATACCTGGTAGAAGGCTGCAGGGCTTTCCATGCCCTCATAGCACCCTGTGTGTATTAGCTAGTATTGGTGTTGTCCCTTCGATTGACTTTACACATGGGTTGGCTATGGTGCTATGCTTTCATAGCTGTGCTGTTGCAGTGGACCTCTATTGGTCCACTGCAATACTTGGTTGGAGATGTTTTTGTGTACTTCTTAGCTGTATGGATTGGTTTGGTTGGGTTTCCAAATAGGGAGCACTCGGCAATGGAAATACCAGTTATTTCTGATGCTTCTATATCTTTGGTGTAATTTCAAGTAGATCCTCTGGTTGATGCCATCATCATCCTACTCTTGGCTGGTGTGTGTGTCTGTGTGTCTGTGTCTGTTGTGCGTGGCCACAAGTGGGAGCTGTGTGAATGGGTTGATATTAAATCCCCTTCTGACTACACGTTGAGGCTATTAGAAGTAAATGGAGAACCACTCAACATGACGTCTTGTGTTCGGAGGAGTGGACGGCCTTGTGTTTGCATATGCAGAAGAGTGCTTTCTTTGTGTTCAGACTGTCTATAGCTGCTTTTTTAAGGACATTCAAGTTAATTTCGGATTGTGATTTCTCAAGCAAAAAGCATTAATGCAAATGTTTTAAATGAACAGTAGGTTATGTTTTCGTTCAGAGCCGGACCGAATTTCTGGCAGTGAATCAACTTGTCTGTATTGCCCAGTGGCCTGCAGTTTCTTTGTTTTCAGAAGCAGGCTGAGGAATGATCAGCAGGCAAATATTGTCTGGGTGTTGCCAGTTTAACAGGTATCTAATGCTCAAGATAATAACCGGGGCTGTTCATTTGCTGTTTTGATGAGTCGGGCATCGACGTTCTTACAGCGCTTCCTGTTCATTCTTCTTCATTGGATGTCTTTTTGACCAAACCTGGCAGCCAGGTCACTAACCTTGTGACCCTAAACTATGGAAATGTTTGCTCACCAAAGCGAAGAGATGAAGGTCTGACCCACTTTAATTTTGTGTGTGTGTGTGTGTGTGTGTGTGTGTGTGTGTGTGTGTACGGGCATTCACACCTCAACCTGTATAGCCTTGTAATGACAAGCTTATGCTTTTGTCCTTTAACCCAAATGTCCTATTCGTTTCGTACACTTTTAAATCCAAGTGTAAAATGGTGTAGTAAATGTTAGTTTTAGGGGGAGTGTTATAAGTTGTGTGTATTCTTTGATTCATCCATGTTTTGGAGAAATTATTTCCTTGTTCAATAGCTAAAAGGATTGTCTCCCCTCTTTCATGGGAGTGTCTTCCTCCTTTCATAGGAGTGTCTTCTCTCTTTTGTAGAGGGAGTTAGTTAACTATATGATCAACAGGGCTCAACCATGGTGACCACAACGAAGATGCCACATCGTGATTTTGTAAAACTAGTTTATTAGCAGGCTAGAGCCGTCAGAAATCAACCTTTGTGCCATTTAATTGATGTTGCTTTTTCGCTAAATGGAAAATCGCAAAAAAATGGAATGTACAGCCTCATTAACAGCCATTATTTAAAATGGTATTATTGGTGTCGCTAAAAATCACAACAAACAATTAGCTATTTTTGCTGTCCGCTGTTTATCTAGAGATGGGCTGTATCGAAGTATGTTTCTGCTGGCCATATTTACTGTTGGATTCAGATAGCGATTATTGGATTGCCTCATATCTATAATTAAGACAAATGTATTGAATGGAGTGATTGATTTGCATAATGTTGTGTTTCAGCTTTCCCTGAGAACCCCCTCCAGAGAAGATGAGATGATGGTGCCAGTACTAGACGCCAAGAAAGCCAGCCAGCTCCCCGTCAACGAAGTAGCCTGTATCCTTCAGGTACCGTGGCAACACTGGCCTGAAACAAGCTAGCTTCAGTCCAGTTAGCAGGAGGCTAGCTTAGACGTGAACCTCCCCCTCCCATTATTCCCTGTGAAGCCGTAACTCTGTAGACGATGTGCCCATTGGTTCCCTGGTTCATGTCCGACCCACGTCCCTTTGTTACACGTCATTCACCTCAAAAGATTGATTCAACATATAAATGAACTGTCAAATGTCATATCTAGTTTACAAGTGTCCCGTGCCCCCCCCCCCACGGCATGTCAGGCGAGAGGTTAGGAAGTGCTGCAGTGGAACCCGGTGGTTATTTAGTGTTCTTGTTCTGGGCAGGCAGAGCTGCAGCTGGGCCTGTCTCAGGAGGAGGTGACTCGGAGGAGAGCCTACCACGGATGGAACGAGTTCGACATCAGCGAAGAAGAGCCACTATGGAAGAAGTACATCTGCCAGGTAGGCCGGCTGCACACAGTGGCTCCACAAAACACTGGAAGCTGGGTGATGGGTGTTTGACTACTACTACTTCTACGGCATAATGCCCTGTCTGCTAATACTATTGACATATATCCTTGTCGCTTTTGTTAAAAGTATCTGCTGAATGACTACACTGTAACTGGTTAGCGCTTTTGTAAACGTTCAAATGTAAACCGATTGAACGCATTTTCTGCATAGAAACTAGGCCTGCACGATTAATCGAATTTTCATCATCATCGCGATGTGAACGTTTGCGATAAACACATCGCAAAAGCTGGTCTGTAATGCGATAAGTTTGCCACGCACACTCGGGCCATCCTTAAAAATATTCTGGTTTGCAGTAACCCGAACGACCCTATCAATGTAGGACCGACTCAAATATTTATTTTTCCCTTTTAGTCCGACCGACTTGCCGGTTGTAAACTTGTGTTAAGACTGACCGTTTTTTTAACTCTTCAAACAACTAATGCAAATACAATAAAACCCTTTTAATTATATTTTATTAAGTATTGCAAATATACATTGCCTACATACACAAGTAGGCTACATTCTTTCTTTTATATTCGCTTCATTTCATCATGGTTTCATGGTTCGCGCTTGTCTGTTATGGTGGCTGCGGCTGCAGTAAAGAAAATGTTTGCGGTCACTGTTCAAAGTTACAGAAGGCTACAGTTATAACTTTGGGTTCAGGCACCGTAGCAATAGGTCCTACATATAAAAATGCATTGAAATATCTCGACACCGCTATAACCTTACCGTCGTGTCGTCGACTGACGTCAAGGAGACCACTAAACTTTTACGGGTTGAGAACCGGTCAGTGACGTCACGATATGCAAATTTGTTTAAATTCATACCGACGTATTCACCATGACCAAAATTGTACTCTTTTCTTATTTATTATCGCAAGTCATATCGTCATCGGAATATTGAACAGTGTGATCGCACATCGCACATTTTGCTGATATCGTGCAGGCCTAATAGAAACACAAGCCAAACAAACCAATTGCTATTTTAACTATTACTTGGTAACTTGGTAATTCGATAATGCAGAGAACACACACACACGCATGCACGCTCTCTCTCACACACACACACACAGCGAGGACATGCCAGGACATGTTAACGGCTCCCGGGGGGGGGGGGGGTGGTGTAAGTCATGACCTTGGACTGATGCTACCTGCTGTGTTGTATATTGTGTCGCATTTGTTCCCGTTGAACACGGGGACTTGACTGCATTGTCATGTTGGCACATTACCTTTGGGCCTTTTGGTCATTTGTATTGTATGACATAATTGCCAAGTTCTATTATGGACAGTATTGGCTGTCTTACAGCTTTGCTAAATGTAGAGTACTTTTCTCACCTGGTCGTTGTCTTATCTCCCAGGACAAGTGGCTTGTCGTTTTAGCTCACAGATCAAATGTTTGGAGGGTCCACATATTCTGATATCCACTGCATGGGGACTTATTAAGGTGTCATGATGTCTGTTGGAAGGTGTTGTAATAATAGAGAAATAATGAATTTACACGGTGAGCGTGGGGGATATCACACCTCATCCACCAGTGTGTAGCGTTGGGCGTTGTTGCATCTCTCCTGCATCCATCTAGTTTTCGCTCTCAGTCAAAGAGAAAAAAAAGAGGTGCGATGCCTACTCGCCATCTGCTAAGTGAATAGTCGCTAATGCGTTGTCAAGGCAACGCAGCACACCTAGCCCTCGGCGAGGGTGTCTGCATTCCAGTGTGGAGGGGGATATCTGTGACTGGGCACTGAGGGGCTGAGACTTGAAGCAAGACAGTAAGCTGAGACGGGGGGGGGGGGGGGGCTGTTTCTGACGGAGCCCCTTTTACCCGGCCCGAGGTTTTCTCTCCTGTAGAGAAGATGACTAAAGGGCTCATTTCCTGAGCGGTTTCAATGAGCTGCTTTGTTCCGGCTCTACCATGGGCCCTATTCACCTCGCGGCCATTTTGGATCCGAACGCTAGCTCGGTGTGGAAACCGAGTGCGGCTCAGAACCAAGGTGGAACCAAGATGGCTGCAAGGTGAATAAGGCCCTTTTGAGGCAGTTTTGTAGCCCCTTGCCACTGCACTCAGGGTAGACTATTTTCAACCTTGTCTTACTCTGGTGCTGACCTCTTTGACGTGAAATCACAGCACAGTGTATTTATCGTTGATTTAGTATGCAAGAAATGGAGGATTTATTTTGGAAACTTGTAGAGCCAGACAGATACTGGGTTCTAGGGGCCGATACCGATATTGGGGAGTAAATACAGATATCAATGTATCGGTATGCTCACACTCCAGCAATGCTTCAGGCCACATGAACTGAAGGAATCAATTCACTGTATGGGGAGGAACTACTAACTAACTACTTACGGTCGGGCTTTAGAAATGTATTCCATGGGTGACCATTTCATAACATAACACTAAAATCTGATCACAGTCTAACCCACACAACACAATACAAACTGTTGAGTTTGTGAGAAAATAGCATTTCACAATCCCCAAACACCTTTCTGCTCTGCATTTTCCTCCCGTGAGCAATGAGAAGCAACGCAAAAGCTTTCTTCCGTTGCAAGTTTGTCAAACATCTACCTACGTCAGTAGGGCTCACCATCTGGGCAATGCAACGGGTACACAACACTGCAACGTAGGAGACGTCACATTCCACCCAGGGCTAGCCGCGGAACACCAAGTCCCACAGTGTTGGTAGAATTCTGAATGTGTATATTCTGAATTTGAATTCTGAATTTGTGTATAACCAACTGAATATATGATGTAAAACATGCTTATTTACTTTGGCATTCGTGGTATGGAGAAGCTCTGTATGAATGCAGTGGTGCCATGCCGTTCCCTTCCGCCTGCAGCCATATTAGCAAGCAACCATATTTGCATATTGGCACTGGTGCCAGGCTGCTGACCCCAGACCTCGCGCCTGTGGGGTGGTTGGGGGCGGGGCTACTTTCAGAGAGCATTTCCCTATGGGCTAGCATGTAGGCTAGCTAGCAGTGACAAAGTCACTTTGGGTAAAAGTGTCTTGACTTGAAAGTGGAATTGTATAGTTCTCGTGTTCAGGGACCAAGTTCAGGAGGAGAAGGGTTCCGTGGTTGGCATGGAAACCAGGTCGTGTGGTCGATCCATGCTGAAATTAGCACCGCTCTGTCCTGGTTTTAACACTCCGAGGGCTGCCTCTCTGTGCCAGTATGTGTTAAAGACGTCGAGTGGTCTCTGCTGACACATCACAGGTGTGCACACACACACACACACACACACACGCACACACGTGTGGTGAACTTCCATACACATACACGGACGGTGCTTGCATTCATATTCACAGCACTTGGATGCCTGTATCTATCAGGATCATTGATTTTTTTTAAAAAAAATTTTATTGCTATGGTAATTGATTATGCCTTTTGGTTTGATTAGTGAACCCAAATCTCCCTACCGGGATAAATATAGTCCTCTTATCAATTCAGCCGTGCCTCCACACTCTGTCCCCCCCCCCCCCCCTCTCTCTCTGATCCCTCTTCCTCTCCCTCTCCAAGTCTGTCTCTAGCCATCGTCATTCTTCAATGTTGACATTTTCATGTTGCCAAATCGCATGTTAAAGAAGTAAATATTGAATGAGCAAACACATGAAAAGTGAATTGGACATTTTCTCTCCCCGTCTGTCTCCGTCTCTCGGTCTCACTTTCTGTCTCCCTCTGTCTCACACTCCAGTTCAAGGACCCTCTCATCCTGTTGCTCCTAGCATCGGCTGTCATCAGTATTCTCATGCACCAGTTTGATGATGCCATCAGCATTACTGTGGTATGTGCACATGCACATATATGACACACATACCTCTTGCAGTGGTGTTTTTGACTTGACTTGATATGGGAGGAAATCCAGAGATGTGTAAAAAGAAAAAAATATATATATGGTCGCCATGGTGACTGTTTCATATTAATGTTCATTCAACCCTAACTATTCTGTGATATTCTCTCTTGTTGACAGGCCATAATAATAGTTGTTACAGTTGCCTTTGTCCAGGTAAGTCATAATTATTTTTATTATACGCTGTTTTCCGGAGGCATTATCAAGTCTTTCCCACATGTGAAATTTTGTATGAGCAGCATTAAATAACATGTGTGTTATCTTCCGCAGCTAGACGGACAGACACACTTTAAATGTGCTATATATGCAATTAGGGTTAGAGCTGCACTACCTGCTCACACATGCATCTAGAGTTACACTGCATGCATTACACACAAACACTGTTATGAAGAAAGACGATGAGGGGTTGACTGTCATTTAGAAAATGGCTTCCTTCCCTTAGTGTTGAAAGGCGGTGCGAGTTAGTGGTTGGCGGTGATGACTTCGATTTTATGTTATGTGCGTTTGCTCCCAATGTGTAATCTGGCCGCACCCGTCGTCCTCGTGATGAAATAATAAAAAGTTGCATCAAGCGTGCTTGTAATGCTGGTAAAGTAAGCTGACTTCAATTTTGTTAAACTTGCCTTTTGAATGTTGTTCATGCCAGTTGTTAATACACTTGTAAATAGATTCATATTTACATTATCTGGAGGTTGTATGAAGTCGAGTTGTGGAGCTGATGCTCTTACACCTGATAACCAGTACTGTGTACGTACTGGGGCTAAAAGTGTGTGTGTGTGTGTGTGTGTGTGTGTGTGTGTGTGTGTGTGTGTGTGTGTGTTTTGTGTGCGTAGGAGTACCGCTCGGAGAAATCTCTGGAAGAATTGGGGAAATTGGTGCCTCCAGAGTGCCACTGGTACGACCCGGCTCCACGGGGGGGCTAAACACACCGGGGCGTTCTGCTCCTCACTCCCTGGCTTCATGCTCGCGGCTTTACTGCGGGGCCTTGCATCCGGATGACAATTGTCTCTCTTTCTCTTGTCTCTCCATCCCGCTCTGTGTTTCTTTATTCATCATCCATTCGTATTCATTCTCTGGCTCTCCTCTCCGCCTCTCTTTGTCTGTCTGTCTGTCTGTCTGTGTGTGTGTGTGTGTGTCTTGGTCCTTCTCTCTGTGTGTGTGTCTCTGTCCCTTGCCCAGTATCCGTGATGGACGTCTGGAGCAGCTGTTGGCCAGAGAGCTGGTCCCTGGAGACACCGTCTGTCTCTCTGTCGGAGAGAGAGTCCCCGCAGACCTGCGTCTCTTCGAGGTACATATGCGCAGACACACAAACACACACACACACACACACACCACACAATTTGGAAACTCAGTTATCCTATGAAGCAGCTTCAGTTATCTCTGGTCTTTGTGATGCATAGTGTCGATCCATTGCAATGTTTATTGTCCTCATTAATTTCTTATTGCACCAGTTTGTGATAACACACCCTTCCTATGTTTGTGGTATTTAAGCTCGATGACCAGGCCTAAGAGGAGGATATTATCTATGTCAACTAGACTATGTCAACTAGACTATCTATGTCAACTAGCAGACGCCTTTGTCCACAGGTCATTAATTACAAGTGACGGGTTAGGGCGTCTTCCTCAAGGATGACCGGGCACTGTCTGATCATTGTGTGTGTGTGTGTGTTACACCCCTCCTCCCCCCAGGCTAGTGACCTCTCTGTGGATGAGTCCAGCCTGACTGGGGAGACCGCCCCCTCCTCCAAGTCCACGGCCCCCCAGCCCCCTGCCTCCAATGGGGACATCACCTCCCGCAATAACCTCGCCTTCATGGGAACGCTGGTCCGCTGCGGCAAGGCCAAGGTACTCCAGTGACCTGTGTGGAGCTGGTCTGAAACCAGGTCATATTGGTCTGATACCAGCCTGAACCACTTGAGATGTTTGATTCAGAAAGTAGCCCAGCGGACCGTGAACCACTTCTTCTGTTTAATCTTCAGTCTTGTTTCGCGTCTTCAGCTGAAGGTTCTTCTGTCCTTCCCCCAGGGCATCGTCATAGGAACCGGAGAGAACTCTGAGTTCGGGGAGGTGTTCAAGATGATGCAGGCAGAAGAGGTGCACTGAACCCTCTTGCACTGTAACTGTGTGTATGTATGTGTGTGTGTGTGTGTGTTAGTTGCATATCTAAACCCCAACCTGTTGCATCCAGGCTCCCAAGACACCCCTCCAGAAGAGCATGGACCTGCTGGGCAAGCAGCTCTCGCTGTACTCCTTCTGCATCATAGGTACAGCAGTGGTGTGTCTGTAGCAGAGCCGCGTGTCTGTGGATTCCGTTGTGTAGCGGAAGCTTGTTAAGTATCGGGTTGGCGTTGGAAAAGTCTCGCAGTCTGCAAGAGTTCAGTGGCACCTGGTTATCCCTATGATGTGGAGATGCCGTACAAGCGAAAATATGTAAACCTCCTCAACTGTGTTTGTCCTAAACAAACGTAGCAAAGCAGAAGGCGGGGATCACCAGAAGCCTTGTTAGTGAAACGAGCGGGTTTGTGCTGTTGTAATACTGTGCTGTATTGACTTCTTCCCCATACCTCTACTACGGCGTGGGTGTCTTTGCAGAAACGTTATTTGGCCAGTAATAAGTGACTGTATCTGTGTGTGGGTCCTGGTGAGTGTGTCTCTAAGTCTGTATCTGTGTGTCAGGGGTGATCATGCTTGTTGGCTGGCTCCAAGGCAAGCGGACCATGGACATGTTCACCATCGGTGTCAGGTAGGCTAGCCCATGATCCTCACACCATGTACATTGACATCCATAATAAATATATATAGCCTTATATTAACGTATGTACTCTAAAACATGAGCCTTGTGCTATAACCTCAAACATTGACCCTAAACTAGTATATATCCTAACCCTCAAGCCCAATCCCCCCACCCCCCCGCTTACTTCCCATGGTTACCTCCCGTAGTTACCCTGGCGATCTTCCCTGTTTACCTTGGTTCCATCCCCTAGTTCCCCTGCTTCCATCCCCTAGTTCCCCTGCTTCCATCCCCGAGTTCCCCTGCTTCCATCCCCGAGTTCCCCTGGTTCCATCCCCTAGTTCCCCTGGTTCCATCCCCGAGTTCCCCTGGTTCCATCCCCGAGTTCCCCTGGTTCCATCCCCGAGTTCCCCTGGTTCCATCCCCGAGTTCCCCTGGTTCCATCCCCTAGTTCCCCTGGTTCCATCCCCGAGTTCCCCTGGTTCCATCCCCTGGTTCCATCCCCTAGTTCCCCTGCTTCCATCCCCTAGTTCCCCTGGTTCCATCCCCTAGTTCCCCTGCTTCCATCCCCGAGTTCCCCTGCTTCCATCCCCGAGTTCCCCTGCTTCCATCCCCGAGTTCCCCTGGTTCCATCCCCGAGTTCCCCTGGTTCCATCCCCGAGTTCCCCTGGTTCCATCCCCGAGTTCCCCTGGTTCCATCCCCGAGTTCCCCTGGTTCCATCCCCTAGTTCCCCTGCTTCCATCCCCTAGTTCCCCTGGTTCCATCCCCGAGTTCCCCTGGTTCCATCCCCGAGTTCCCCTGCTTCCATCCCCGAGTTCCCCTGGTTCCATCCCCTAGTTCCCCTGCTTCCATCCCCTAGTTCCCCTGGTTCCATCCCCTGGTTACCTCCCCTGGTTACTCTGGTTACATCCCCTGTTTATCCCGGTGACCTGTGGAGGAAGACTGACCTCAGCTCCCCTCCACCCCTGTCCCCCAGCCTGGCGGTGGCGGCCATCCCAGAGGGCCTCCCCATCGTGGTGACGGTGACCCTGGCCCTGGGCGTCATGCGCATGGTGAAGAAGAGGGCCATCGTCAAGAAGCTGCCCATCGTGGAGACTCTGAGTGGGTTGACACAGTACACCAACAGTATCTACGACCCTCAGTGGGTTCATAATACAACACTACTATATTAATACTATACCACTAATGTTCTACTGATAGTACTAGTACTGCTAGTACCACTAGCACTCGTAGGCAGTAGGACTAGTGCGACGACCACTAACAGGTTGGTGTTGTGCCCAGGCTGCTGTAAGATCATCTAATTGGGCGATGATTGACTGGCATTGCGCCCAGGCTGCGAACAACACCTTGCCACGTTCAGGCTGTGGTGTGATCGTGTGTGTGTGTGCGTGTGCGTGTGTGTGTGTGCGTGGGGTTGTGCTCAGGCTGCTGTAACGTGATCTGTTCGGATAAGACCGGCACCTTGACCAAGAACGAGATGACGGTGACGCAGGTGTTCACGGCGGACGGCCGCCATGCAGAGGTGCGTCTCACTGCCACGCTCCCGTGGTGTGACCTCCACACTGGGATGTCATGACCGCGTCCCCGAATTCTTGGGAGTTCTTTGACATTTGTGTCGGGTCATGGAATCCAAGGACACGAGTGGCCAACACACATTTGCGCAAATTAACAAAGAAGTGATTTTTTTCAAAATGAGTTTCATTTTTTTCGCAGAATCTGTTAGTTGAGATCACAGAGAAGCCTCTCCATGTTTCAGATAACAGTATTGGTTTCTTTAAAAGTATACATTTTGTGTTGAAATCGGGTGTGCCAATAGAGAGAGGTGATAACTGCAAATCTTTCCATGTGTTACACATCAAAGCTTAGAAACGACACTTTGAGAATCTGTGAATAACTCAAAATGCCCCCAAGCGACTTGTGTCCCTAGTTTCCATGGCCTGACACATTTCTGTGCGCGTGATGTGATTGTTGGAGGGTCTCGTCTCCGAACTGCCGCTGGACGTGTCTGTCTGCTCTCCTCCCAGGTGACGGGCGTGGGCTACAACGGAGCAGGGGAGGTGCTGCTGGATGGAGACGTCGTCCATGGCTACGCCTACCCCTCCATCAGCAAGATAGTGGAGGTCAGCCACACACACACTAACACACAGACACACACACAAGGAGAACACAGAAATATGTGTGTTCCATTGTGGGTTCCATTTTGAAATGCGTTGTAGGTTGGCTGTGTGTGCAATGACTCGGTCATCAGGAACAACACGCTCTTGGGACGACCCACAGAGGGGGCTCTCCTTGCTCTGGCCATGAAGGTACGCACACACACACACTATTCAGATGGGGTTATGCGAGATTGCTGACTGACTACTAGTTTTAAGCTACAGATATTTGGCTTGAAAAACATGCTTGAAAGGTGTCTTTCAAACGCTGCCTAGTCACCACCAGCTAATGTGCGGACGTTAAGACATTGAAATTACAAATGGGTTAAAATGTGTGGGGAAGCACAAAAACTTAAGAAGTTAGTGTGTTCGACATTATCACCCCCCCCCCCCCCCTGCCCTGTGCTCCAGGTGGGGCTGGAGTCGGTGCAGCAGGAGTACGTGCGTGTGGAGGAGCAGCCCTTCACCTCCGAGAACAAATGGATGGCCGTCCGCTGTGTCCACCGCACCCAGCAGGTCAGTGGGTCCAGGACCGGTCCAACAGAACCGCTCACGGTATTCCCGGAAACACACAGTGCTCAGAACCAGAACCAGCCGTCAATCTCTAGTAAGGGTTGAACCGTAGGCCGCTAGGAGAGCAGGTGTGTAGCGACCGTGTCGTAGCTACGCGCCGGCCACGGCCCAACACGGAGGTTGGGTCGTGGCCTCCTCTCGCGGCCCAGAGGAGGCTCACGGTGGTTGGATGTAGAGAGACAGAGACCCGCCCCCATTCCAGGTCAATTGGACATTTTGTTTTTATGAATTCTTGTGATACACAGCACACGCCCTTTGCTTTTTGTTCGGTTACATCTCAGTGGCTTGTGGCTAACAGATTCATCGTGAAAAAGTTGTTACGGTTTGAATATTGAGGCGTTTTTGCCGTGGACTACTGTGAACGGTAACAAACGTCGAAGGCAAGGGGATAATAAAAAACGTCAAGGACAAAAGGCTTCCTGGCGGCATCACCAAAGGGCTACGTCCATTGGTGATGCCCCTCCAGGCCGCTAGAGGGCGTCCTACACAGGGGGCATGGGTGAGTGCCATGCAAAGTACAGTGCTAGAGCGTGGGATCTTATTTCTTATCCAGCTTTAAGCACTTTGCATCAGTTTGCACTTGTAACAGCCTGCTCAGTTGTTTTTGGACCTACTGTATGTTGACGCTTAAACGCCAATAAATCTTTCAGATTCTGATGAGGTGTGTGTGTGTGTGTTCTGTGTGTGTGTGTGTGTGTGTGCGTGCACATGCATATCCCCCCCCCCCCCCTGCGTGTTCAGGACCAGCCAGGTGTGTACTACGTGAAGGGAGCGTACGAGCAGGTCATTCGCTTCTGCAGTTCCTTCAACAGCCGCGGCACTGCACTTCCCCTCAACCAGCAGCAGAGGGAGCTCTTCCAGCAGCAAAAGAGCTACATGGGGACAGCAGGCCTCCGAGGTATTATTATTATTATGACGGGACGCCTGTATCCAAAGCCTGTGTCGTTCAGTGAAACTGCACTGCGGGCGTAAAAAAAAACGCTGTATTGGCTATACCGTGCATGGGCGAATGATGCACACATTGAGTATTTTACCCAGAACCTCCTGGCTAGGAGTCGGTCGAGACATGACACTAACCTGACCCCTGAATTACACTCAACCATAATTAAGAATTTTTATACTTGATGTTGCTGCATCCTCTTCCTATATGGGGTAGTTCATGAAGTGTGTGTGTGTGTGTGTGTGTGTGTGTTTCTAGTCCTGGCATTTGCGTCAGGCTCTCAGATGGGCAACCTGACCTTCCTGGGCCTGGTGGGCATCATCGACCCCCCGAGGGCAGGGGTCAAGGAGGCAGTGGGCACGCTCATCAGCTCTGGGGTCGCCATCAAGATGATCACTGGAGACTCCCAGGAAACAGCCATTGCTATAGGTACGCTGTCTGTGTGTCTGTCTGTTTCTATGGGTACACTTTCTGTGTGTCTGTTTCTATAGGTACGGAACACTCTCTCCACATTTGGTTTGCTTTGAGTTGATTTAATGTTTTGAGAAAAATATGACATTGAGCAGTACTTCAAAATAACACCACATGTGTTAGACTTTGGTTCAGTGTAGCTAATCTTTGATGTAATTGTTTTTGCGGCAAAGGCCACTTTCCAAAGGGAAGGTCAAGCTTTCAGCCCCATAGGTGGCACACTCACACATGTGGAGTGTAGTTATGTATTTATATATAAGTGGCCTTTTGTGTAATGTTATTGTGTTTGTGTGTGTGTGTGTGTGTGTGTGTGTGCGCGTGTGTGATTGTGTGTGTGTGTGTTTGATTGTGTGTGCAGCTAGCCGGCTGGGTCTCTACACCAAGGGCTCTCAGTCTCTGTCCGGGGATGAGGTGGACCAACTGGACCTGCATCAGCTCTCCCAGATAGTCCCGCGGGTAAACACACGCACGCATGCAAACGCACACGGACACACGCACGCACACACACGCACAGACAATGCATGAACAACACTATGTAACGTCTCTCTCCAGATTTTGGTGTTTTACAGAGCCAGTCCCAGGAACAAGCTGAAAATAGTCAAGGTATGTTGGACTTGGACAGCAGTTGAGAACGTGTTGACCAATCAGCCAATTTCCAGCCAATTATGCACTCACTCATAAGCTTACGATTTACCAATTCTAAACCGACCGGCGGTGTCGTCTACGAGTAGTGTTGGGGTTAACACGGTCCATGTGTGGCTCAGTCCCTCCAGAACATCGGGGCGGTGGTTGCCATGACGGGCGACGGCGTGAACGACGCGGTGGCGCTGAAGGCGGCGGACATCGGCGTGGCGATGGGCCAGACGGGCACCGACGTGTGCAAGGAGGCGGCCGACATGATCCTGGTGGACGACGACTTCCAGACCATCCTGTGAGGCATCGTGCTGACACGGCACTCGCATATACCGTCATACCGTGGTCCCTCGCGTGGTCCACAACACGGTACTCCATGTACCGTGACTGACGCTGCGTCTGTGCTCATGGCTTATTCCAGCGCATTCCAGCAAACGCAAATGAACACCAGAAAAATATACGTTGCAATGCACAAAGTGACACCGTTTTTTTTTTTTAAGTCATTCATCGCAATGCCATGTTTGTTCCAACGTTTACAATTAATTTATTTCAAAGTATCTATCGTTGTTTCTATTGTAAATGTGTCTCTTTCATAGTGCATACTGCTAGTACTAACAAAGTACCAACATGGTACATCCTGACAGTACCAGCATAGTACCACAGCACCAATACCAAGCCTACTGTCATGGTGGCGTGACCTCTGCCAGAGTGCCCGACGCCGTAAAGTGACCCAGGAAACCCTGTTTGTCGTCTTTCTGTTCCAGGTCGGCCATAGAGGAAGGGAAGGGAATCTACAACAACATTAAGAACTTTGTCCGCTTCCAGCTGAGCACGTGAGCACTGCAGCTTTCGGCCACTGCAGATGCTCAGCTTCTGCCGCCCCCAAATCTTAGTTTCCTCATGGTCAAATGGTCTGAAAAGCAAAAATGTAGTGCTGGTGGTTGTACCTGGATCTGGTTGATAACATGTCGGCAATACATCCATTTTGCCTCTCTAACTAGCTTACTTGGTTGACTGGTTGTGTTGTAATAAAGCCAAACTTTTCGCCCCCCCGTTGGTCCCCAGGAGTATCGCGGCGCTCACCCTCATCTCCTTGGCAACGCTGATGAACTTCCCCAACCCCCTGAATGCCATGCAGATCCTCTGGATCAACATCATCATGGACGGACCCCCCGCACAGAGGCATGATGGGAACTGTAGTTATACGGCCCATAGCTGTGTTTCCTGCTGGGTGTTGTTTGTGTTTTATTAAGTGTGTGTGTGTGTGTGTGTGTGTGTGTGTGTGTGTGTGTGTGTGTGTGTGTGTGTGTGTGTGTGTGTGTGTGTGTGTGTGTGTGTGTGTGTGTGTGTGTGTGTGTGTGTGTGTGTGTGTGTGTGTGTGTGTGTGTGTGTGTGTGTGTGTGTGTGTGTGTGTGTGGGCGTGTGTAGTCTGGGCGTGGAGCCCGTGGACAGAGATGTGATCCGTAAACCTCCCCGTAACGTGAAGGACAGCATCATCACCCGCAGCCTGCTCCTCAAGGTGTTGGTGTCGGCCCTTGTCATCGTCTGTGGCACGCTGTTCGTCTTCTGGAGAGAGGTAGCCTCTCATACACATACACACGCTCATACATACACACAGATATACACACGCTCATAGATACACACGCTCATACATACACACGCTCATACATACACACGCTCATACATACACACGCTCATACACACACACAGATACACACGCTCATACACACACACAGATACACACGCTCATACACACACACAGATACACACGCTCATACACACACACAGATACACACGCTCATACATACACACAGATACACACGCTCATACATACACACAGATACACACGCTCATACATACACACAGATACACACGCTCATACACACACACAGATACACACGCTCATACACACACACAGATACACACGCTCATACACACACACAGATACACACGCTCATACACACACACAGATACACACGCTCATACACACACACAGATACACACGCTCATACACACACACAGATACACACGCTCATACACACACACAGATACACACGCTCATACACACACACAGATACACACGCTCATACACACACACAGATACACACGCTCATACACACACACAGATACACACGCTCATACACACACACAGATACACACGCTCATACACACACACAGATACACACGCTCATACATACACACGCTCATACATACACACAGATACACACGCTCATACATACACACAGATACACACGCTCATGCATACACACAGATACACACGCTCATGCATACACACAGATACACACGCTCATGCATACACACAGATACACACGCTCATACATACACACAGATACACACGCTCATGCATACACACAGATACACACGCTCATGCATACACACAGATACACACGCTCATGCATACACACAGATACACACGCTCATACATACACACGCTCATACATACACACAGATACACACGCTCATACATACACACAGATACACACGCTCATACATACACACAGATACACACGCTCATGCATACACACAGATACACACGCTCATACATACACACAGATACACACGCTCATGCATACACACAGATACACACGCTCATGCATACACACAGATACACACGCTCATACATACATACACACAGATACACATGCTCATACAATCATACACACAGATACACACGCTCATACATACACACAGATACACACGCTCATGCATACACACAGATACACACGCTCATACATACACACAGATACACACGCTCATGCAATCATACACACAGATACACATGCTCATATATAGATACACACAGATACACTCGCAGGGGAAACTTTTTTTTTCCAAGGTTCTTTTCTTGTTCTCTATCGGACATTTCCCCCTGGACGTGTGCGGAGGACAGAGGGTGTCGGAGGGCTGCGATGGCTCCACCGCCGTTCAAAGCTGATCCACTGCAAACGATGGGTCCATTACATTGGGAACTTTGTGTCTACATGTGTGTTAGTTGTTCTGATGTGCATTTGTTTCAGTTGCGGGACAACGTGATCACCCCACGTGACACCACCATGACCTTCACCTGCTTTGTCTTCTTCGACATGTTCAACGCTCTCAGCTCCCGCTCCCAGGTGTGCAAACACGCACGCACGCACGCACGCACGCGTACATTTGCGCTCTCCTAGTTATCCTACAGTCCTAACAGTCAGGCAGCTCACGGAATAGGTCCTGAATGAAATGATCATGTAAACTATAGAGCAACAAGCCATTCAGCTCCTTGCTGGTTTTCTACTCTGAGGTCCAGGTTGTCTTTATTGCGAGGACCGTGCCAGACAGCACTTCAAGTTGGAATGTCTTTGTTTGACTTTGAATGACTATTTCCTCGGGACCCATGTGTGCTGTTGTTAAACTAATTAAGTTAAGGCAAACACTCAAAACAACAGAAAAAAACATGAAGTGAGCTGTTGTTTGAGTGTGTCGAGATGGTGACCCCTGACCCCTGACCTTTGACCCCCCACCTCCCATTCTCCAGACACGCATGGTGCACGAGATGGGTCTGTGCAGCAACAGGATGTTCTGCTATGCCGTGCTGGGCTCCATCATGGGCCAGCTGATGGTCATCTACTTCCCCCCCCTGCAGAGCGTCTTCCAGACAGAGAGCCTCAGTGCCCTCGGTGAGTCCACCGCCGCCACGCCCACGTCTCCCGCGCCCTCGCGTGGCACCTCTGGCTCTCTCTCTCTCTCTCTCAATGTCTTTCGCCATCCATTTTCAATTTGGTTGCGAATAATTCATTTGAAAAATAAATAATTTGATTTCAAAACACGTAGTTCATAGTTCACAGTTCACGTTGTCGTTAAACGGTGATTCTGAACAAAATGGAGTTGCATCAAGCGTGCTTGTAATGCTGGTGAAGTAAGCTGACTTCAATTTTGTTAAACTTGCCTTTTGAATGTTGTTCATGCCAGTTGTTAATACACTTGTAAATGGATTCATATTTACATTATCTGGAGGTTGTATGAAGTCGAGTTGTGGAGCTGATGCTCTTACACCTGATAACCAGTACTGTGTACGTACTGGGGCTAAAAGTGTGTGTGTGTGTGTGTGTGGGTGTGGGTGTGGGTGTGGGTGGGTGTGTGTGTGTGTGTGTGTGTGTGTGTGTTTTCTCTCCAGACCTGGCATTCCTGGTGGCCCTCACCTCCTCTGTGTGCGTGGTCTCTGAGTTCATCAAGCTGGTGGAGCGCTGGAGAGGAACCCAGCGACACCATGCCACCTCCTCTGACTCCGCCTCCTCTGACATTTTCCACGAAGTATGACAGCCCGGATCGACCAATCACATCAACTGCTCACTGGGGGGTGGGGGGGGGGCTCCCCTGGAGCTTGGCCTGCAAAAAAAAGGGGAAGAGTGGGGGCTACTGGAGAGAGAGACTCTGACATCCCCCCCCCCCCATGTGAGGAGCCTAAGTAAAGGGACAGTGGGGGAAGTGTTTGGCTGATAAGAGGAGAAAGTAGGGGTTGAGATTCTCCTTGAGCCACCTGCAGTCCAAGGTGGCTTCCTATGTCCTAAATCCTCCCCCTTCTCGTGTGTGTGTGTGTGTGTGTGTGTGTGTGTGTGTGTGTGTGTGTGTGTGTGTGTGTGTGTGTGTGTGTGTGTGTGTGTGTGTATATGTGTGTGTGTGTGTGTGTGTGTGTGTGTGTGTGTGTGTGTGTGTGTGTGTGTGTGTGTGTGTGTGTGTGTGTGTGTGTGTGTGTGTGTGTGTGTGTGTGTGTGTGTGTGTGTGTGTGCCTGCTAAATAAGCACTGCTCCCATCACACATAACTCTTTATTTAGCTCATCATCACAGTTGTGGTTTAGATTGTTATTTAAGAAGAAAAGAAGCGGTTTTATTTAACGTGGGGACTGCGGGCGTCTTTCTGCCAGACTGCGGTGCAGGAGCACAGTGTTCTAGGGGGTGATGGGAGGGGTTGGGTTGGTCTGAATTAGCTTTAACCTGCTGAGTACTGGACCGGTTCTGCAGCGACATGCTCCCTGTATCGCTCTGCTTTCATTTGGTGTTGTTGTTTTGGGGTTTTTTATGTTGTTGTTGTTGTTGTTTTGTTTATCTTATGGTCTGGAGAGGAAGTGGCTGGTCCACTCGGGTCAGTGGAACCAGACCTTGTTGCGTGACCTTGTCGTCCGTCAGCCAACCATAAACCTGCAACATTCTGCTGTCCAATCAGGTTCCTTAAGAGTAAATGCCCCAAATCATTAATTTGCTTTTTCTTTTCTCCCCCTCTCTCATTTTGTGCCTTAACAAAGCATTTAATATTTCTGCCCTTATCATTGAATATGACACTGTATCTTCAAATGTCAGCTCACTGTCCTGGAAGCTGTTTTATTTAAAATGTGATTAGCTTAACAAGTGAACTCTGTTTCTTCCATAAGAGAAAGTGGGTGGATTACAATGGGTGGGTCTTTATACTAGAACTTCAAATCCCATGGTCCCCTTGACTTTCTCCTACAGGAGGCCACCATGGGAAGGGTTAATCAAGGTCACAGTGCACATTTAGCTTCATATTTAGCCATTCTGTGCTAACTTTGACCTGGTTAGTTGCTCCTCTGTTAGTACCACTATGGTCTCAAGGGTTCCCCGCTGTAGTAAATACTGCTACATACTTTTATAACGATAAACACATTAAAAGTATTTTAGAACATAAGGTTTATCTCATTTCTTCCTCTTCACACACCACTAGCCCCACACTACTTTCAGGTTTTTCTTACCACTAGTTGTGGTAATGTAATATCAAACATGTCAACACACGCCTGGGTTCACACTTCTGTGTTTGGAATGTCAATGACAGGACCTAACCCTATTGTAATGCCTCCCATCTCCTGGTGGTTAAACAGGCTTAACATGAGTACATGTTGACCATGAATAGCATGACGTTTCCTGAGTGTTGTCTGGCTTTAGCCACAATGCACTAAAACCTGGACAAGGACACCGACTACGTACAATCTGCCCTAAATCGTCGGACAGGACTGATGTTTGATATTAGGTAGGGTCTACCATTGCCTGTAGAGTTAATATTATGCCTTCATTGATGACTCATTGATCTTGACTAATGAGGACATCTGCCAACCTTGTGTAGGTCAGGTGGTTTAGTTCAGAATGCCTGTGTTCTCTAATCCTGGGACCTTGTTGAATTGATCAGGTGTCTAACATAAAGGCTACAGCATAGTTTAAAAACAACTCCATTAGTAAACGCTAAAGAGGTATACATCAGTGCTAATACAGTACGAAAGACACTGATATTTGTATACAAGTATAGTTCTTAGCGCATGGAAGTGCTGTTTTAATGTCAAGTGAGTTATTAGTGGTTGGCATACAAGTGTCCATCTCTGCGCTCTACTCGTCGTGTCTGTTGAAGAACCAAGTGAAGAAGCAGATCCTCAAGGACTAACCTAAGCACACTCTTCTACACTCTCACCTCCTGCTCTGTTTGATGGGTACATTTTTTTTACCACCAGGTGTGATGTTGATGTGTACCCATGTATGACCAGCCTACCCAGGGGACTGTACCAACCGGTAGGCTGATCTGTCCAATCCTACATCTGGGTGGACATTTCCACTTATGATGTCACTACAAGGGTGATTTTGTAATTACTTATAATGGCAAGTTAGACACCTGGTGGTAGAATAGCGGCCCTTTAAAAAGTGTGTGTGTGACCCAGAAATGTTAACTCTGTTCATAATTGAATTTGAATAAGCTTTTATTAAAACATTTATAAATATTTAAACTATGAAATTTGCTATTTGGTTTTATTGCCATGGAAAGAATAGAAAAATGTCTCAATCATTTATTTAAGTTCAAAAAACGAATGCATTCACAAATATTGTAAAGCAAATACTATGACATTACATTCATTAAAGGGTGTTAGCGTTATTTGCTGTTTTTTTCTTGTTAAAAGAAACTGAATATATTGTTTCTCATCAATACATTATGGAAGTGAAATCTTCAACGTCAGCACCAACCGGGCTTCCTGCTCAGGATGGGCCTGCTCAGCTAATGAGCATGTGCACTGAATCTACGTCAGAAGCTAATATTTGAATTGATGCTAAAGGTATAGTACCACACACACCCAGCTCCCCCTCCCATTTCTTGTCCTGGGTGTTGAGATGACGACGGCCCATGCGGGCCCTCAGCTGATCCTCAGGCCCCCCAGCTCTGCTGCCGGGACTGGCTGGACCACGGCTTCCAGGAGGCGGTACAGAGTTGTGAAGTCTGGACTGTCCCTCGCAGGTCCCCTCTCCGGCTGCTTGTGCACCAGCCTGCCCTGGTACAACCTGGACAAACCCAGCTAGGATTACAAAAAGCCTACCCTTCTGTTGAAACATTTACTTTGTTACACATTTGTATCTGATACAATGTCTAATTATATCACAGATAAAATATCACAATCTTGTGATGTTATTGTGTTAGTTATTAATTGATTATTAATTGATTCAACTTGTGCTTTGATGGTGTAACAATGGAAACGCTACAAGCTCAGTGTCTCACCAGGCAAAATGGGGTTGGGGGAGGGGCTTGCAGAGCAGCAGATTGAGCTGGGAGGCGTCCTTTAGGCAGGCCTGCCATTGGTTGAACCTGTGAGCCGCAACACAATCCAGAGGCTGCATGATGTGGTTGGTGTCTCCCAGCCAGCCTACACACACACACACACACACACACACAAACACAGAGGGCGGGAGTGAGTGAGTGAGTGAGTAAGTGAGTTTACTTGGCAACACAAGTGCTACCTACCAGTGGTCAATCCTCTCCGTCTGTTCAGTTCTCCTTGGACCATCACCATCAGCAGAGCTTTGAGGAGCCTCTGGTTAGGACGGGCTCTCCTCAGCCAGTAGCAGGTCACGGCCACTGGGAGGCGCAGGTGAGCCGGAACTCCATTCAGTGCCTCTTCTGTCACACCCAGCGTCTCCAGACACACCTGCAGCCTCACAGCTTGGTCTGCCTGTGAAGTGGGACCATATTTCCATTTAAAGGCCAACCAAAAACACCACTTGTAGATTGTTTGCCTGAGATGACTCCCTCTATAGGTGAAACCCATGCTGTTTATTACATAATGCCAATGATTTGTGAGACTTTAGCCTGCATTCACCTACTACACTCTAGTTGTGAGATGTGCTGAATTAATAGGGTTGTTTATGGTGAATTGCCAAGCTATCACAGGGGGTATTTAAACGTGTCCAAGATACATGTGCATACTCCATGAGAGGGATTTCAACAGCTATTATCTATTTATTATGCAGCCTAATGAGTCGGTAGGCCTACCTGGGGTAGAGACTCCAGCTTCAGCGTCTGAGCGGCTCCTTGAACCACCGGTTGCACCGTGTCCTCGGCGAGCCCCAGACCGACCCGGTCCACCTCCAGTACCCCTCCTTTCCCCCGGCCCAGCAGCAGCCCGTACAACGCCTGCCGGATTGGCTGTGAGGTGAGGTTGGAGCTCGGTAGGTCGCTGCGCTCCACCTGGGTTTGCAGTTTGTTCCTCCTGTGCACCAGCAGGTCCAACACGTCACCGCTCAGGTCTCCTCTGGCCAGGGGCGCACGGATCCAGTCGGGGACGTGGCTCAGCATCTCATCTGGCAGCGATGGAACAGTCCCCTCACTGAAGAACCCCTGCAGAGAGGAGCTGGGCAGACGGTACTCCAGCATGGCCATCCCCAACTTGGTGAGGATGTCCTGTTGCGCCTGTCTACTCATGTTGGGCATGAGTTTCATGGCTGCTGTCAAGGCGTCTTCTGTTGTCTTGAAGCGGCTCAGCCAACTCAGAAGGCCCTCCAGGCCTGCGGCCCAGGACGTCTCGTGCTGTCTTCCAGCTGGAAGGAATCGGGCCCACCGAATTTCTTTGAGGTTGACGTAGTCATTCCCGGCCAACGAGGCAAAGGCGGGGAGGAGCTGGCGGTTGATGTTGAAGAAGTTACAGAAGCTGGACGTGGTGTATAGCTTGCAGGGGATGTAACTCCCACTACGACTCGTAGCCACGGAGTCCCACCGGAAGTGATCAAGGGGGACAAGCCCTGCCTGAAGGTCAAAGATGTAGAAGTCGCTGTCTTTGGACAGCACTGGGCAGCGCCACTCGCTGGCCAGGGCAGCCAGCTGGCAGTCGGCCTCTCCAAAGCACTTGGCCACTGGCACCTCCATGTCGCTCAGTGTCTGTCGGAACACCAACTTGGTGAGGGGGGGGAGGATGTTGCTCTTCTTGCCTGTCAGAGCTGCATCATGCGCCTTCCGCACCTTGTCTCTGGCCCGTTCCATGAGGGTGTCAAGTTTGATGTCACTGGTGCCTGAGCCTCCATCCATCACCACATAAGGTTTGATTCCACAGTCGGCCAGATTATTGAAGAAAGCCTCGACATTCTCTTGGAAGGCTAAGTACTCCCCACCGTGGTTCTGGTCCAGGTTGGATTCAAAGTACAGGTGGTAGAGCAGGTTGTTGCCATCCACCAGTAGCTTGCTGTCCTTGAAGTTGGCGTCTTGGTAGATGTTTCTCTTCCTCTCCAGCAATGAACATAAGCCCCTCACCCCCATGGTGACTGGAAAAGTTAAGTTGTAACTTCTATGGTGAATGGACTCACCCAGAGTGGATTGCAGCTCTTTTATACACCCATACACACTTACTGCACAGGGAGTGGCTTCTCAGTTCTCAGGCTTCTCAGTTCTCCATCAGTTTCGTTTTCCTGACATTTACGACGTATTGCATCATCAATTCCATGCCCAAATAACCTGGTCACGTTCATGGGTGTGTGTGTGTAGTGTATTGATACAGTATCGGTAGCCCTATATTAGTAAATGATTTGAGTTCCATCGGTGAGACCACTTAATGGATTACGCGAGATTTACGAAAGTTAATAAATAGGTTTACTGCCCATATTGATCAACTAGACAATCAACATTGCACTCAGTAATACCTTACCTTACCTACTAAAACACCGTTAAGCTTCTGGGACACAGTGCGCCTATAACGCCACGATGTGTTTACATTTCATAAAGCCTACTACAGCGCTATTTTGTATAGGTTTCGTTTCATATTGGAGGAGAAACGAAAGCAAAGAAGCAGTTCCGTCGGAATTCAATGAAATTAAATTTCGTAATGAAAAAAAAAACTGTTCCTATAGTGATAAATCAGTGCCACACACACACACACACACACACACACACACACACACACACACACACACACCATGAATAATATATTAATGATGATAATAATAACTAGAAAGTACATTTCCTGAAGAAAATGTGAAGTGGGATAGCTGACCGCAACCGGATGAATTGCTTAAGCAAAACAGGCGTTGCCTAATTCTAACGCAGAATGCCATTCTTCCTTTGCCTGTCCTTTTTATAATCGTCTGCATTGATGTTTGTGATGGGTGCACTAGGTCAGTGGTTCCCAACCCAGTCCTCAAGGACCCCCTCCCCCCCTGCGGAGGCTGCGGTGTGTGTCACTTTGTCCCTCACTCTGCTTCTCTCCAAACTGCCACTATAATAATAATAATAATAATAATAATAATAATAATAATAATGGGGGGAGGGGGGGGCGGGCGGATCTCAAGGGACCTGGGGCCTCATGTACAAAGACTTGCGTGGATTTCCTATACTGAAACTTCGCGTACGCCAAAACCCAGAAACTGTCGTATGCACAAATAAATTCGGATGGATGTGGTGTGCGTACGCATGGATCCAGTTTCCTTCGTACATCCCAATCAACGTGGAATTGAGCGCACATGCAGAGGTGGCAAATTCCTCCCTGTCCACGCCTCCGTTTACATATGCATATCAATTTAAATGTTACGCACCGTAAAACGATCGACTTCTATCACATTGTCTTTAGCCCTACTCAAATGAACCCAAAATCATTTAAAATACACCTCAAATTATTTAGTTCAACGTAATGAAACTGTTGCCAACAATGATAATTAATAGTTATAATTAGTAATTATAGTTATAACTAGAAAATATAATTCCATGCGAGGGTTTACTTGTGCATAGGAATGCCCGTAATCAACGAGATAGATCTAGATGAGGTAGGGATCGAACCGCCAACCCTCCGGTTGTGGAACCCAACCCGCGAACACACACACACACACACACACACACACACACACACACACACACACCAACACCAACACCAACACCAACACCAACAACAACACCAACACCAACAACAACAACCTGTAACTTCCACTGATACCCAGCAGGGGCGGAGCCATTCAAAAACATAACAAAACATAACATAACAACTTCTGACCTAGAAAGGCTATTGAACACACATTTCAGGGGTTCTCAATTCGGTGAGTGTGTGCTGAGTGTGAGTGCAGTGCGTGAGTGCGTGACGGAGGCATGGAGAGAGCTGAACGACAAGGACTGGAGGTGGTGGTGGTGGAGGTGGACAAGGTTGAAATCAACGAGAGTGCCGGGCACTTCTGATAGGGTGGGCAAGCTGTCAATCAAAGTGGCACTGGCCCACATTAGCCCTGATGTGGCCACGCCCCTAAGTACAGAGACGTCCTACTTTCGATTCTTATCCCAGTTCAAAAAAAAGAAAACTGAAACTTGCTTGACACGAAAGACGTAACGAGTTGACTTGTTGTTATGGTGAACGATGTTGTTGTGTCGAGAGGTTGTTCGGCTGCATTGCTTAATGTTATCAGGTTATTGCAAGTGATATGGAGTTGATGTGTACCGGAAATGGCAGGAAAGCGAAACTTAGAGAACTGAGCCACTCCCAGGGGTGTGTGTGTGTGTGTGTGTGTGTGTGTGTACATAAATAAAGGAGCAGGGATACTCTCTGGATGAGTCCAGTCACCATAGAATTGAGAACTTGACCTATCCAGTCATAATGGTGGTGAAGGGTTTGTCCTTTCTACTGGAGGGCAACAGCCAGATCTACCAGGACATACGCTTCAGGGACAGAAAGCTGCTGGTGGACGGCAACAACCTGCTCTACCACCTGTACTTCAAGTCCAACCTGGACCAGAACCACGGTGGGGAGTACTTAGCCCTCCATGTCCAGGTCCAGGCTCTCTTCGCTGCTCTAGCTCACTGTGAAATCAAACCATACGTGGTGATGGACGGAGGATCGGACACCAGCGACAGCAAACTGGAAACCATCATGGGGCGGTGTAGGAGCCAGGTCCGGAAGGCCCAGGGTGCTGCGCTGACGGGCAGGAGGGAGGGTATCCTTCCCGCCCTCGCCCGGTCGGTGTTTGAACAGTCACTGAGCGACATGGAGGTGCCGCTAGCCAAGTGCTTTGGAGAGGCCGACTGCCAGCTGGCTGCCCTGGCTAGAGAGTGGCGCTGCCCAGTGCTGTCCAAAGACAGCAACTTATACATCTTTGACCTTCAAGCAGGGGTTCTCCCCCTTGATCACTTCCGGTGGGACTCCAGGGAGACGCGGCGAAGTGGGAGTTCCATCCCCTGCAAGCTATACACCACGTCCAGCTTCTGTACCTTCTTCAACATCGACTGCCAGCTCCTGCCCGTCTTCGCCTCGTTGGCCGGGAACGACTACGTCAACCTTGGAAAAGTGCTTTGGGCCCGATTTATTCCGGCAGGAAGACGGACGGAGAGGTCCGGTACCCGCGACCTGGAGGGCCTCCTGAGTTGGCTGAAAGACTTTAGGACGACAGAAGACGCCTTGACGACAGAAGACGCCTTGACAGCAGCGATGAAACTCATGCCCAACATGAGTCAACAGGAGCAACAGGACATCCTCACCAAGTTGGGGACGGCCATGCTGGAGTACCGTCTGCCCAGCTCCTCTCTGCAGGGGGTCTTCAGTGAGGGGACTGTTCCATCGCTGCCCAATGAGATGCTGAGCCGCGTTCCCGACTGGATCCGTGCACCCCTGGCCAGAGGAGACCTGAGCGGTGATGTGTTGGACCTGCTGGTGCACAGGAGGAACAAACTGCAAACCCAGGTGGAGCGCAGCGACCTACCGAGCTCCAACCTCACCTCACAGCCCATCCGGCAGGCGTTGTACGGGCTGCTGCTGGGCCGGGGGAAAGGAGGGGTACTGGAGGTGGACCGGGTCGGTCTGGGGCTCGCTGAGGACACGGTGCAACCGGTGGTTCAAGGAGCCGCTCAGAAGCTGAAGCTGGAGTCTCTACCCCAGGTAGGCCTACCGACTCATTAGGCTGCATAATAGATGGACAATAGATGGATTATAAATTGATTATAGCAGCAGCATGTAAGAAGAAGGCTAACATGGCAGCAGCATAAAAGACCACTCCAAATAAATCAATCAAATTCACTGTGGTTTAATTTCACTGACACAGTGAAATACCACGAGATAGCTTGTCACTTCACCTTAAACAACCCTTTAATTAGGCTCACCTAAGTGGTTGATTCTGTTTTCCACATTGAGTCACTTTGAACTCAAAGTCAGAGCGTAGTAGGTGAACGCATACTAACATCTCACAAATCATCTGCATTGTGTAATAAACAGCATGGGTTTCACCTGTAGAGGGGAGTCATCTCAGGCAAACAATCTACAAGTGGTGTTTTTGGTTGTCCTTTAAATGGACACAATGTCCCGCTTCACAGGCAGACCAAGCTGTGAGGCTGCAGGTGTTTCTGGAGACGCTGGGCGTGACAGAAGAGGCACTGAATGGAGTTCCGGCTCACCTGCGCCTCCCAGTGGCCGTGACCTGCTACTGGCTAAGGAGAGCACGTCCTAACCTGACGCTCCTCAAAGCTCTGCTGATGGTGATGGTCCAAGGAGAATGGAACAGACGGAGAGGATTGACCAATGGTAGGTAGCACTTGTGGTGCCAAGTAAACTCCCTCTCTCCCTCCCTCCTTCCCTCCCTCCCTCACTCACTCACTCACTCACTTACTCCCTCTGTGTGTGTGTGTGTGCCCCAACTGTCAACATTTTTAAATCCAGGTTAAAAACACTTCTCTTCTCCTGTGCTTATGATTGAGCTCTTTTAAAGCACTTTACATTTTAATCTTTCATTTGCACTGTATATCCTTTCAAGGATTTTAAAGCAAATCATTATTTTATGCTGCAATCTTTTATCTAGTTTCTCTCTCTTTCTAGTACTTTGTTTTTATTATTAGTGTGTGTGTGTGTGTGTGTGTGTGGGGGGGGGTAATTGTATGTATTGGGTATTAATTTTATTTATCAAATTACATGTTTTTATGTTCCCAACTCTCACTGTTAACTGTTTATTTTATGTAAAGCACATTGAGTTGCCATTGTGTATGAAATGCGCTATACAAATAAAACTGCATTGCCTTGCCTTGCCTTGTGTGTGTGTATATGTGTGTGTATTTGTGTGTAGGCTGGCAAGGGTATTCCAATCACTTCTCAAAGCCTCCGGATTGTTTTGCGGCTCACAGCTTCAACCAATGGCAGGTCTGCCTAAAGGACGCCTCCCAGCTCAACCAGCTGCTCTGCATGCCCCTCCCCAAATCCCACTTTGCCTGGTGAGACACCAATCAAGTTGTGTTTCCATAGTTACAGAATCATCTAGCCAATACGGTTTCTATAGTAACACCATCCTCATCCAGGACTTTTTTCAAAGTTACACACGTCACCTTGCCAGTATAGCATCACCTAAGCAGCACATGTTCTGTTTCCATATTTACACCAACTCAAAAGCTCTTGTGGTTGTAATGTAATTTTAAGATAAGATGGTACTGTATTAATCCCAGACCGCTTTGTCCAGGTTGTACCAGGGCAGGCTGCTGCACCGCCGGATGAAGCAGCTCCTGTTGAAGGAACCCCAGGAAATAATAAAGAGTGTCCAGTTCAGGAGACTGTACAGCAGCCTCCTGGAAGCAGTGCTCCAGCCAGATCCCAGGGCCAGCAGGAGGGCTGGGGGGCCTGAGGCTCATATGACAGCTATAATGGACCATCTTCATCTCAACACCCAGTATGAGGAAGAGGAGGAGGAGGAGGAGGAGCTGGGTAGGGCTAAAGGCCTGGATCAGGTCTTGGATCGGCCTGGGGTGTCGGTTAAAACACGCTACAGAACCAAAGACAGGAGGGACAGGTCCAAAAACCCAGAACTGGGGAGGAAGCAAGAGAGGAAGGGGTGGGGCTGTTGAGGAACTGTGTTTGGGGTAACTTGTTACAGTAATATATTACTTTTAGCAGCAACAAGGTTGTAAGAGCAGATTTGATGTCAATTGTGTGTGTGTGTGGGTGTGGTCCGATTATGATTGGCGGGTCAGCCGATATAGGGTAGGAACCTTTGGGGGCTCGTTGAGAAGGGTCCGGCTGCGTCCTGCAAGACGGAGGTGTATCTTGTAGTAGGCGTAACTTGTAGTAGGAGGCGTGTCTTGTACTTTTCTAAATCACACATTACGCCAATAGTAGAATACTAGGCTGTCCGTCGAAGTCGAAAGTCAAAAGTCATTATTGCCTTTGTATTCTATCAGGCCATGAGCGTAGAAGACAACCTGGACCTGGCATAAAGTGTACACGGCATATACTTCGGGCCTACTTTTTAAGCCCTAAATGTCTTCAATAAAATTATTTGATTTATTCTTCTGCTGTCTTTTTGTTAAAGATATGAAGGGATAAAGTAGGCTAAACTTATGCGGGTTCCCCACGTTCAACTGCTATATGCATTAAATGTCATTGTAAAATTGTAATAGGCTTATTTTCTTCATGCATATGACTCAGGGATGTCAGTTTCACGTAAAACAGTAAGGCTATGATGAAGCTAATCAAGAGCATATTTTTAAATGAGCGGGTCGGGTACGTTATTTTTATATAAGGCCTAATATTTGCGGTCGGAGTTGCGGTCCGAGTTCATTCATAGCCTGGGAAGTCCCATGCTGCTTTGCGCGCGATTTCATTCTCACTGCAAAAACAGCCTGGAAACCACCGCCCTTATTTTTGCCTGAGTTAGGGAACCAATCACAGAACGGGGGGGGGGGGGGGGGGGGGGGGGGGGCAGCAAGACGATGACGACGTCTATGCGCGACACCGAAGCTTGTAGCGTGTTAATCCAACATGGCAGCGGACACAACGTTACAGACACAACGTTTGGAAGACGTCCTGCCTCGTTCCTGTCCCAAAGACGCTGCGCCCCAGCAGCCCCAAGGACTACAGACCGGTGGCTCTGACATCACATATCATGAAGACCCTGGAGAGGCTTGTTCTGGACCAGCTTAGGCCAATGGTCAGACCCTTCTCGGACCAGCTGCAGTTCGCCTACCAGCCCAGCCTGGGAGTCGATGACTGCATCATCTACCTGCTGAACAAAGTCTACTCTCATCTGGACAAGCCGGCGAGCACTGTGAGAGTCATGTTCTTTGACTTCTCCAGTGCTTTCAACACCTTACGGCCTGGTCTCCTAGGTGAGAAGATGGCGGCGATGCAGGTTGATGCTCCCTTGGTGTCCTGGATTGTTGACTACCTGATGGGCAGACCACAGTTTGTACGTCTACAGAATTGTGTGTCTGACAGGGTGGTCAGCAACACTGGGGCCCCACAAGGGACGGTCCTTTCTCCCTTTCTCTTCACCCTCTACACCTCAGACTTCAGCTACTGCACTGAGTCCTGCCACCTTCAGAAGTTTTCTGATGACTCAGCAATAGTTGGCTGTATTGAAGGGGGTGATGAGGGTGAGTATAGGACTGTTGTGGGCAACTTTGTCTCTTGGTGTGAGCTGAACCATCTACAGCTCAATGCTACCAAGACAAAGGAGCTCATTGTGGACCTAAGGAGGGTCAAAACACCGGTGGGCCCTGTGTTCATCCAGGGGGTTCCAGTCGATACTGTTGAGGAGTACAAGTACCTGGGGGTGTACTTCAACAACAAGTTGGACTGGACCAGGAACACAGAGGCCGTCTACAAGAAGGGCCAAAGCCGACTCTTTTTTCTGAGGAGGCTAAGGTCCTTCAACATCTGCAGGACAATGCTGAGGATGTTCTATGAGTCGGTTGTTGCCAGTGCAATCTTCTTTGCTGTCACATGCTGGGGCAGTGGGATGAGGGTTGCGGACACCAATAGACTTAATAGACTCATCAAGAGGGCTGGTGATGTAGTGGGTGAGGAATTGGACACTCTAACTACCGTGGCAGATAGGAGGATGCTGTCCAGGCTACGGACTATCATGGACAATGCCTCTCACCCTCTCTTTTCCACCCTGGCTCAGCGGAGGAGTTCCTTCAGCAGAAGACTCCTCTCACCGAGATGCACCACAGAGCGACATAGGAAATCATTCCTGCCTGTGGTCATCAAACTATACAATATGTCACTTTCATCATAGTTTCTGCTGCACAACAGGTTATTCATTCATATTGCATAACTGGTCATTTCTTTTAATTTCACTGCATAACTGGTCATCTCTCTGCACAACTGGTCTTTTCCAACATAGATTCTGTCATGCTACATCCTTGCGTATGCTATCACCTCTCAGTGTATGCCTGGTTGTATGTACATTTATGTATATTTCTTTATGTTTGTATATTTTGTATATTGCTTACATAGGTTTATATTTTACATAGGTTTATTTTACATAGGTTTATTTTACATAGGTTTTTATTTTTATTTTTTATTTTATTTTATATATTTATATTCTAACACTTTACTTTACGTAGAGTGTCTGTCTCTTCTTCCTTTTGCACTGGAGTATTGTATTGTAACGAATGCAATTTCCCTCAGGGATTATTAAAGTACGTCTGTCTGTCTGTCTGTCTGTCTGTCTGTTACCGTTCGATGCAGCCTTAGAAAGTGTATTAAGTAGCTTTTGTAGCAATTAATTTAATTTTAGCAGCTAATTTTTAGTAGCAATTGGCTATGAATCGCGCGCAAAGCAGCATGGGAAGAACCAGACGCCATTTGATAGACATTCGTAGCGCCCAATAAACGGCTCTAGGCATTCGTAAACCACGCCTCAAATATGAGAAAATGCACACCTAGTTCCCAGACCACCATCTCATCGAGATGTGGACGCGTCAGCCAGGCTAGGTCTTATTGTATGTGTTTTATAATGTCTTATAAATGGTTGTGGGAGGTCTGGCATAGTAGACACACACGGGGGCGCTGTGCTCTCTCAGGCACCAACAGATGGTAAGAACTCTTATTTTGAAATAGAAAAAAGGAAACTGGCACCACAAACACTCAACCCATTGGCCAAGAAGTATGAGCCTGCAACCTGTAAATCACAAAAGCAAGTGGATTGGTCAATGCAACAAAATCAAAGGCACTCAAGATATGCAAACAAAACACAATAAAGAAATGTCATCTGTGGAAACATCACAAGCTTGCTGCATGATCAAACAACTGCTTGGGTGACACAAAACAGGAGACAACACTTGAATCATGGACAAAATTATCGGACTCTACTTGGTGATATTGTGAGTATTATATGCAAACAAAATGAAATCACAGCCTCTTTGGTGAACCAACAACGCCTGCTCTCTTTGCCACCATGTGACATACCCAGTAGTCAAGTTGAGAGGGGATGGGGGGGGGATGGCATCCCCCTTAGGTATTAAAATGGTCAAAACCATCCCCCTTATGAAATGGCTATCCCCCCTTCCCATCCCCTGTTATTTGATCAATTAATGTGGAAATATTGCCACTATATGTATTATTTTCAGATTTTGTAAATGGTATATTTGTTTAATCCATGTTCTTGCCCTTGAATTAAAATGGACTTGACTTTAGAGGATTCATGTTCATTTACAATGTTTTGTGAGGTTTTGTTTCAACATTTAATGGATGAATTCCCAGTAGATTTATAGGTATCGTGAGTATGAAGTTGAAGTTGCACTTGCAGAAAATTTGTCCTCTGCATTTACCCTAACTATGTAGGAGCAGTGGTAGCCATGGGACCAACTCTAATTCTGAGGTGCCTTGGTCAAGATCAATGACAGGAGTATCTGACACGTAATATATCCATAGCATGCATGTTGTTTTACAGTAATATAATATAATAATTATCTTTGTGCTTAAACAATAATCAAAAGGGTACAACGTTGGTCTCCCACCAAATGCGCTGTCATTAGATCAAATTAAGGGCCCTTAAGGCAGTCAGCACCAAACAATCCTCTGCTAATACAGATATCCCAGGTTTTTGTGATTTCTTACCTCAAAACTCATTATAAGTCACCATTTTTGGATTTTTGTTTTTAATCTCCGGGGGGGGGGGCATTCCCCCGGACCCCCCTAGCAGGATCACAGATCCACCATCCCCCCTGGCTTTTTTTTTTACAACTTGACCACTGGACATACCTGTCTTTGAGGGAGATCCATTTCAATACAAAGCCTTCATAAAATCATTTGAACAAGGTGTGGAGGACAAAGCAAGTAAGGCTGACTGTTTGTACTGCCTGGAACAGTTCACCAGAGGGCAACCAAGGGAACTAGTGCAAAGTTGTCAACACATGGATCCTGAACGTGGCTTCATTGTGGCTAAAGCTCCGCTTCAGGACCATTTTGGGAATGAGTATAAGATTGCTAATGCATATATTGAAAAAGCTTTAACCTGGCCAGCAATAAAGTCAGAGGATGTTAAATCGTTGCAAGCCTATGGTTTGTTTCTACATGGGTGCTGTAATGTGATGGAAGAGGTTCCTCATATGCAGGAAATGGACATGCCGAGCAATATGAAAACAGTGGTTTGTAAATTGCCAAATATCATGAAAGGTGGAGAGTTGTTGCCCATAATATAATGGAAAAATACAATCAAAGGGCGTATTTTGTTGATGTTGTTGCATTTTTGGAGAAACAAGTGAGGATCCTTTCTGATGCAATTTTTGGAAATATTGAACCACCTGTACCACAGAATGTAACTGCTTCAAAACCCTGCAACAAATTCAAAATGCAAACAAAGTCATTCAGAGGGAAAGGAAGTAGTTTTGCCACTACAGTAATGCCCGTCAACTCATCTGAAGAAAATGCTCACACAAGCAATGCAAAGAGACAGGACATCTTGTATTGTTCTTGCTGTACATATGCTTACCTCTTGGAGAAATGCCAACAGTTCCAACATAAAAAACACAGAGAAAAGATCCAGTTCCTAAAGGAAAAAGGAATATGCTTTGGCTGTTTAAAGGTTGGACACGACACATAAGCCGTGACTGTAAGAAACGCTTGGTCTGTGAGGTTTGTGAACAACAACATCCCACTGCACTTCATATTCCAAAGACTAATGTTGAGTGGCAACGCACATGTGAGCCACCTGAAGAAAATCCATCAACTTCTTCCCAGGTATGTGGACGCACAGGGGCCGGTAATGATTGTTGCGTTCTCTCCATTGTCCCAGTGCAGGTCAAATCTACAAAAGGAAATTAAATCATTCAGACATACGCATTTTTGGATCCTGGGAGTACAGACACATTTTGCTCTGAACACGTTATGCAGCGATTGAACATCACAGGAAAAAGAACAAATTTTCTGTTGAACGATGGGACAGGAAAAGGTTGTTCCCACTTTTGCTGTGTCTGGAATGGAGGTTGCAGATCTTGCAGGAAAACGTTTTTACCCTTTGCCTGAAGTTCTCACACAGAGGGAGATGCCAGTCACTCCAGACAACATTGTCACTGCTGCTGATTTGGAAAGGTGGCCTTATTTGTCCAAGGTTCAAATCTCTTCCATAAAGGCCAACGTGGACCTACTGATAGGAACCAATGCTCCCAGGTTTCTGGAACCATGGGAAGTGGTGAACAGTTGTGGATACGGTCCATACGCTATAAGAACAGTGTTGGGCTGGGTCATAAAAGGGCCTTTAAATGGAAAATGCAGTAATGAAATGAAGCTTTCCTCTGTTGTGGTGAATCGTATTTCAGTGTCTAATTTGGAAATCATGCTGAACAATCAATATAAGCATGATTTTAATGAACGGCCTTCAGAGGACAAAGAGATGTCAAGAGAAGACATAAAGTTTATGGAGATTATGGAATCCTCTGCAACTCTACAGGAAGAGAGATACTACCTTAAGTTGCCCTTCAAGAGACCGGATGCTCACCTGCCAAACAGCTTTAAAGTAGCAAAACAAAGGATACTTGGACTCAGGAAAAGGTTTATGAGCAACCCAGAATTTCACAAAGAATATTCAAGTTGTCTAAATGATGTCATTAAAAAGGGCTATGCAGAAAAGGTGCCTACAGGATGACAGTACACATGTTTGGGGCCGTGTCCTCACCCAGTTGCGCTAGCTATGCGCTAAGGAAAACTGCTGATGATAATACCTCAGATTTTTCTGCAGAAACTGTTCAAGCTGTTAAACAAAACATTTATGTGGATGACTGTTTGCTGAGTTTGAGCTCTGAGAAGGCAGCAAAGCAACGAGTCAAAGAGCTCAGTGCTCTCTGTAAGAGAGGTGGATTTGTCTTGGAGAAGTGGGTGATAAACAGTCGTTCAGTGCTGCAGAGCATTGCTGAGGATCAGAGGGCAAAGGATCTAAAAGAGCTTGTTCTGGATAGAGACAAACTTCCCATTGAGAGAGCTTTGGGTCTGCTCTGGTGCGTGGAGTCAGACTCATTTAAGTTCAAGATGGAAGTCAAACAGCAGTCTCTAACCCGACGGGGGATGTTGTCTACAACCAGCTCTGTATATGATCCTCTAGGATTTCTGTCGCCAGTCACTCTGTCTGCTAAGATGCTACAACAGGAGCTCTGCAGAATAAATTGTGGATGGGATGATGCAATACCACCAGACATTTTACAGCAATGGGAAGTGTGGTTACAGGAGGTCACGCTATTGTCATCATTCCAAGCTGAATGCTGTTTAAAGCCGGAAAACTTTGGTGACCCCATATGTAGCCAACTGCATCACTTTGCAGATGCCAGCAAAGATGGCTATGGCACTACTGTAAGTTACATCAGGCTGAAGAACTCCAGAGGTGAGGATCATGTTACATTCCTTCTGGGCAAAGCCAGAGTCACACCTTTAAAGGCTGTAAGAATCCCAAGATTGGAATTGACTGCTGCCGTCCTAGCTGCCAGAGTGGATGCCATGTTAAAGGCCAATCTTCAAATCCAGCTGGATGAGTCTGTGTTTTGGACGGACAGCACGTCAGTGTTGAAATACATCAATAATGAAGATAGGCGATTCCACACGTTTGTGGCAAATAGGATCTCAGCCATATGAGAAATCTCAAGCCCTGCTCAATGGAGGCACATTGGCACCAAAGATAATCCGGCCGATGCTGCATCGTGGGGAATGAAAGTGTCAGAGTTTCTAAAAAATCATAGCTGGCTGCAGGGACCCAGTTTTCTTTCGAAGTCTGAGGCAGATTGGCCAGTAAGTAATCATGATGTCAGGATGGATTCTGATGATCCAGAGGTCAGGAAAGAGGCCTATGTGAATGTCACTGTTCATGATGCACTGAATGCCACTGATCACCTCATAAGTTACTTTTCATGTTGGAGAAGACTTAAAGGTCCCATATTATGCAAAATGCACTTTAGAGGCTCAAACTGGTAGGGTTGAACTTTAGAGAGACTAGAGTCTCTCTAAAGGACTCTAGGTTGAACCACAGAGTTTCTGCCAGCCATTGGCCGAGTCAGTCTGTAAACATTAGCACATGGCTATGGAGCCGAGCCGCAGCCCCTCGCAGAGAGGTGGGCGTGGTCTGGTGCAGCTCATTGACATAAAGGAGACAGGCCCTGAAACAGACCGTTTTGAACAGAGCTGTTTTTAGGTGATGAAGAGAGACCTACAATATTTGATCCAAAGGCAATTTTGACCAAAGCATGTCACAGACATGTCCTTAACACACCTGGGAACTATTTTAATTTGTGGAAAAGGGGCATAATATGTGACCTTTAAAGTGGCAGTGACTTGGTTCCTAAGGTTGAAAGGTCATCTGTTGGAGCTCAGTCGTCACTGAAAGGCCTCTGGACCACAGACTGGTCAAGTGGGAGGAAAAAGGGCTACTGTTAAACAGCAGAGCAGTGTCCATACACCAAAGGATTTGGAGGAGGCTGAGCTAGCTGTCATTTGCTACTGTCAGCAGCAAAGGTTTGCACCTGAAATTTCCTCACTGTTGTCTGAGAAGCACACAGTAAGCAGACAAAGTTCCATTTACAAGCTAGATCCCATTTTGGAAAATGGACTCTTAAGAGTGGGCGGGACATTAAGCAAAGGAGCGATGCCGTCAGAGGAAAAACATCCCCTCATCCTTTCTAAGGAGCAGCATATCTCCAAGCTTCTTCTCAGGAACGTGCACCAACTGCTGGGACCCAGTGGGTGGAACCATACACTCAGGAGGAAATACTGGATAACTAATGCCAATGCGGCTTTGAGGAAGATCATATCCCAGTGCATATCCCAGTGCAGTTAGAATAGAAGATGGCGGATCTTCCTAAGGAGAGAATTGTTCCAGACCTGCCTCCGTTCACAAATGAGTTGATTATTTTGGACCTGTGGGGATAAAAAGAGGGAGAGCGACTTGCCAGAGGTATGGAGTGTTATTTACCTGTATAGCCAGCCGAGCAGGTTAACTAGAGGAGGCAAACTCGTTGGAAACAGACGCTTGCATTAATGCAATACGACGCTTTATCAGCAGGAGAGGTCAAGTCATTCACATCAGATCAGACAATGGAACACATTTTATTGGAGCAGAGAGAGAACTACGTGAGGCTGTTGGTGAGCTGAATCATGAGCATATTCAAGGAGCTTTAACTTCAGCAGGAGTTAAATGGAGCTTCAATCCTCCGGCTGGCTCTCATCATGGCTGAGTTCGGGAACGCATGATACGCATAGTCAGGCGTGTTCTCAGCTCTGTTTTACACCAGCACTTGATGATGACGGGCTTCACACGGTCATGTGTGAGGTTGAAGCTATTCTGAATGATCGTCCTATCACACAGCTGTCTGACGACCCAAATAATAATAATACATTATATTTAAAAGCGCCTTTTAGGTCACTCAAGGACACTGTACAGAGAGAATAAATTAAAAACACATAATGAAGTATACAAATCAAATTTTAAAAGGACCATGGTAGAAAAGATCAACATAATAAGATAAAATATAAGAAAAAAAATATAAATAGGAAAGTATATGAGGAAGCAGGGAGGTTAGAGGGAGTAGGCAGACCGGAAGAGGTGGGTTTTGAGGCGTGATTTGAAAAGGGGGAGAGAGTCACAGTTCCGGAGGTCAGGTGGCAAGGTGTTCCAGAGTTCCAGAGTGTAGCAGAGCGACTGAAGGCTCTGCCCCCCATAGTGCTGAGGTGGGCAGGGGGCACAGAGAGGTGGATGGAGGAGGAGGATCTAAGGGAACGGGTGGGTATGGTGATGTGCAGGAGGTCGGACAGGTAGGGAGGGGCGAGGTTGTGGATGGCCATGAATGTGAACAGGAGGAGTTTATAGTTGATGCAGGGAGTTACAGGAAGCCAGTGGAGGTCCTGGAGGACAGGGGTTATGTGGTGGTGTGAGGGGGTCTTTGTGATGATGCGAGCGGCAGAGTTTTGGACCAGTTGGAGTTTATGGAGGGACTTGTGAGGGAGGCCGAAGAGGAGAGAGTTGCAATAGTTCAGACGGGAGGTGACGAGGCTGTGGACAAGGATCACGGTGGTGTGGGGGGTGAGGGAGAGGCGGAGTCTGTTTATGTTGCGTAGATGGAAATATGCGGTGCGGGTAATGGTGTTGATGTGAGAGTGGAAGGAAAGTGTGCTGTCGAGGATGACACCCAAGCTCTTTACCTGACAGGAGGGGGAAACTGAGGAGCCGTCGATGGTGAGAGAGAAGGTTTTGACCTTAGCTAGGGTGTATTTAGTGCCGAGGAGGATTTCGGTTTTATTGCAGTAAGGAAGTTTGAGGTGAACCAGGTTTTTTATTCAGAAAGACAAGACGTGAGGGAGGGGGGTGGGAATGAGGAATTTGGTTTGCAGGAAAGGTAGAGCTGGGTGTCATCCGCGAAGCAATGAAACTGAATGTTGAATTTGCGGAGGATTTGACCGAGGGGGAGAAGATAGATGATGAATAGGAGAGGCCCCAGGACAGATCCCTGGTGCACACCTGCAGTGACTGGGGAGGGATTTGAGGTGAAAGATTTGAGCTGTACGAACTGGGTGCGGCCTGTGAGGTAGGAGTTGAACCAACTGAGGGGAGTGTGGGAGAGGCCAATGGAGGAGAGTCTACTGAGAAGGATGGGGTGTGAGATGGTGTCGAAGGCCGCACTCAGATCGAGGAGGATGAGGATGGAGACAGAACCAGAGTCAGCTGCAATGAGGAGGTCGTTGGAGATTTTGATTAGAGCCGACTCTGTGCTGTGACGGGGGCGAAAACCAGACTGAAAAGGCTCACAGAGTGAGTGAAGGGATAGGTGGGAGTGAAGTTGGGTGGCGACAGTCTTTTCGAGGATTTTGGAAATGAAAGGTAGGTTAGAGATGGGGCGGAGGTTACAGTAGTTGTTGGGGTCTAAGCCAGGTTTCTTAAGTACGGGGGTGACGGCGGCGGTTTTGAAAAGTGAAGGGACTATTCTGGTTGAAAGTGAGGAGTGAATAGTGGCGGAAATGATGGGGAGGAGGGAGGATAGGCAGGATTTGACTAGGGTTGTGGGGAGGGGATCAAGCTGACAAGTGGTGGGCTTTGATTTGTGGATGAGATCGGAGATTGCGGGGGGAGTGGGGAGAAGAAAGCTGGAGAAGAGACGACAATTAGGGAGAGGTTCAGGAGGGGAGGTGGGATGTAGGTGCTGATGAATCGTATGGATTTTCAGGTTGAAGTATTCCAAGATGGAGTTGCAGGATGCCGTGGAGTAGAATTGGGTGGGTGGAGCATTTTGTTAAGGACGGAGAAGAGTGTTTTGGAGTTTCCTTCATTTGTAAGGATGAGGACGGAGAAGTAGGTGGATTTGGTCTGGGATATTAGGTCCTTTTATTGTGAGATGTGGGAGGTGTACATGACCTTATGGATGGTGAGATCTGTTCGTTTATAGAGTCGCTCAAGTTGGCGGTTTTTGGCTTTCATGGACCTGAGCTCGGGGGTAAACCAGGGGGCAGATGTAGAGATCTTCCACTCGACTCTCCCTCCTGCCTGTACCTGACGGCTTTTGTATCCCTCACGGCCAATCAGCCCGATCAGGTACAGGTGCGTTAAACCTCCGCGTTGGCAGGGGTGGCGTTCCTCCCTCTGCCCCCAGATGGAGCCATGCTCACCTGTGGCTGGACCCATCTGAGCGGAATATAGCGCCCCTCTAAGACGCAGCCTCTCGTGACGTCACAATATATATATATATATATATATATATATATATATATATATTATATATATATATATATATATATATAAATGTGTGTGTGTGTGTGTGTGTGTGTGTGTGTGTGTATATTATAAAAAAGATACCCTGTAATCACCAAATGTTGCTAGTCGTTGCTAATTCCCAATTTAGTAATTTAACAGTGAGATGAAGCTGGGAGACGGTGGGGGAGGGGCCAGGTGTGGACCCTCAGTACACCGGCTAGCAGTTCATGCTGCATTTGTTGACATGTTCTGCTGATCTGTAGCCTAACTAAATTAAAAGATCATAGCCATAAGCGTTGATGTGCGATCACCCTCGCCCGCTTCCTTCACCATTCTCTGACACCATCCAAGTCCTGATCTAGAACTTTAGCCCCACCCAGCTTCTACTCCTCCTCCTCTTCCTCTGCCAGGGAATTGTGTTGAAGATGCCCCATGATGGTTGTCAGATGAGTCTCAGGGCTTCCAGCTCGCCTGCCAGGTCTGGCTGGAGAACAGCTCCCAGGAGTCCCATGTACAGTCTAATGAAGTTGTCAGAGTGGGCCTTCACTGTCCCCTCCTGGAGCTCCTTCTGCCGCTTGTGCACCAGCCTGCCCTGGAACAACCTGGACGAAGCCATCTGGGATTATTAAAGCAGTGTCTGATCTTAAAACTACATTTGGTTGACACAGAACACGATTGAAGGTCCTTTTAAATCAAACATGTACGAAAAGACGATGTGAAAAAGTGGGGGAAAAAAAAGATGAACTTGTTGCGTCAAAACTATTTACATCAGACGTGAGGCAAATATGCGTCAGTTTAGAATAATAATTGCGCTGGTGAAAAAGCCAGATTCAACACTCAACCTAAGGTATCGGATGTATAAACATACTGTAGCCTATTTAGAGGATACATTTATGCTGAAGTTTGACACTTAGTGGAGACTGACAATCCTGTTTTGTGAGCCTTCTTGACAAAGTCGTACACTGATTAACTTCAGCTGAACAGCCAATCAGAGTGGCACAAAATGCCCCCGTCCCCGATTCACCATGCTAAAATCGGCCGAAAAAACACAGACAGGGGCAGATTAGTGCCAAAAGTGAGCCACACACCAAGGAAACTAGGGCCACAGACGCTCACAGACGGCCTGACATTGTCGAACTAGAGTCTACATCTCTGCTATGCTCACTATGACCAAGTTACCTGATGTTGATTGGTTAAACTGTCTGGATTGGCTAGCCTAGAGCCATATTTTTTTTTGTAAAAAAAATGGCAGCAAACAATCACGTTCGATGTAGAAGGACCTTGATTTTGTTATTCAAAGTTATTTATTGCTGTAGACACAGGAGGTTTTGTGACTATGGGTGTGTAACTATGGAATCAGTACTGGCTCTATAATGGTGGAACTATGGAGACAGTTCTAGCAGGGTGTCTCACCAGGCGAGGTGGGGGTTGGGGAGGGGCATGCAGAGCAGCTGATTGAGCTTTAAGGCATCCCTTAGGCAGGCCTGCCATTGGTTGAAGCTGTGAGCCACAACAGAATCTGGAGCCTGATCCATTTGGTCGGTGTCTCCCAGCCAGCCTACAGGCAAACACAGGCACACACACACACAGGAGGGAGGGAGGGAGTAAGAAATGTGTGAGTTAGTATGTGAGTGAGTGACAAAGGGAATAAGGGAGGGAGTTTACTTGATTTACAGCAAGTGCCACCTACCAGTGGATCGTTTCCGTCTGTTCAGTTCTCCTTGGACCATGACCATCAGCAGTGCTTTGAGGAGCGTCAGGTTAGGATGGGCTCTCCTCAGCCAGTAGCAGGTCACGGCCACTGGGAGGTGCAGATGAGCCGGAACTCCATTCAGTGCCTCTTCTGTCATGCCCAGCGTCTCCAGACACACCTGCAGCCTCACAGCTTGGTCTGCCTGTGAAGCAGGACCATATGTCCATTCAAAGGACAACCAAAAACACCACTTGTAGATTGTTTATCTTAGATGACTCCCTCTATAGTTTAAACCCATGCTGTTTATTACATAATCCAGATGATTTGTCAAACTCTCATTTGTGTACCCTCTCACTTTGGCTCAATGTGGAAGACAGAATCAAGGATCTAATTAATAGGGTTGTCTATGGTGAAGTGCCAAGCTATCACAAGGGTGTGTCAAGCTATCACAGGTGTCATTTCAATGTCTGAGATACACATACATACTCCATGAGAGGGATTTCCACAGCTATTATCTATTTATAATTCAGCCTAATGAGTCGGTAGGCCTACCTGGGGTAGAGACTCCAGCAACAGCGTCTGAGCGGCTCCTTGAGCCACCGGTTGCACCATCTTCTCGACGAGCCCCAGACCGACCCGGTCCACCTCCAGTACCACTCCTTTCTCCAGGCCCAGCAACAGCCCGTAAAATACCTGACGGATGGGCAGCGAGATGATGTTGGAGCTCGGTAGGTCGCTGTGCTCCACATGGTTCATCAGAACCTTGCACCTCGGGGGGGTCCAGTTGGGGACGCTGCTCAACATCTCAGCGTGCAGCGGCGGTGCGGTCCCATCACTGAAGAACTCCAACAGAGAAGAGCTGGGGATCTGATACTTCTGCATGGACTTCTCCACCTCCCTCAGTGCCTGTTGAGTGTTGATGTCAGGCATGAGTTTCATCGCTGCTGTCACGGCCTCTGCTGTCGTACTGAAGCGGCTCAGCCAACTTAGCAGGCCCTCCAGGCCTGCGGTCCAGGACGTCTCCTGCTGTCTTCCAACTGGAAGGAATCGGGCCCACTGAATCTTTTTGAGGTTGACGTAGTCATTCCCGGCCAACGAGGCGAAGGCGGGTAGGAGCTGGCGGTTGATGTTGAAGAAGTTACAGAAGCTGGACGTGGTGTATAGCTTGCAGGGGATGTAACTCCCACTAATACTCGTCTCCACGGAGTCCCATCGGAAGTGATCAAGGGGGAGAACCCCTTCCTGAAGGTCAAAGATGTAGAAGTCGGTGTCATTGGACAGCACTGGGCAGCGCCACTTGTTGGCCAGGGCAGCCAGCTGGCTGTCGGCCTCACCAGAGGACTTGGCCAGCGACACCTTAATGATGCTCAGCGTCTGTAAGAACACCGACCAGGTGAGTGCGGGAATGATGTTTTTTTTCTTGCCCCTCAGAGCGGTATCATTGGTACTCTCGACCCTTCCTCTGGCCCGACACTTAATGGTGTCAATCTTGAGGTCACTGGTGCCCACGCCGCCATCCATCACCACATAAGGTTTGATTCCACAGTCGGTCAGATTCTTGAAGAAAGCCTGGACCTTTGCCTGGAAGGCCAAGTACTCCCCGCCATGATTCTGGTCCAGGTTGGACGTGAAGTACAGGTGGTAGATCAGGCTGTTGCCGTCCACCAGTAGCTTGCAGTCAGTGAACTTGATGACTGTGTAGATGTTTATCTTCTCCACCAATGAAGATAAGCCCTTCACCCCCATGGTAACTGGATAGGTTAAGTTCTAACTTCTACGGAGAATGGACTCACCCAGAGTGGATGCCAGCTCTTTTATACACCCATACAAACCCACATTACCGCACTGGGAGTGGATTCCTGACATTTCCGACGTATCGCATCATCAACTCCATAACCACCGTAATAACCTGCAATGTCACTTTCAGCAATGCAGCCAAATACTTACAGCTTATTGTATGGGTCTGTGTGTTGTGTATTGATACAGTATCGGTAGCCCTATATTAGCAAATGATTTGAGTTCCATTGGTCAGACCACTGTATGGACTACGCAAGATGTCCAAAAGTTAATAAATAGGTATATTGCCTATATGTATCAACAAGACTGCTGTTAGCATTTCACTCAGTCACCTGACGGGTGCCATTTCTTTCATGTAATATTAGCTCTTAAATCTTACCAACTAAAACACTGTTAAGCTTCTGGGACACTTATAGTGCGCCTATAACACCACAATGTGTTTACATTTCATCTACTATAGCGCTCATTATAAAGGTCATACTCATTTTGTATCGATAGACCAGTTTTCGTTTCGTATTTGAGAAGAAACGAAAGCCAAGAAACAGTTCCGTCTGCATTCACGCAAATAGAAACTCTCACAACGAAAAAAAAAAACCTGTTCCTATAGCGATGAATCAGTGCTACACACACACACACACCAGCGCACCAATAAATGTCCACATGCAACAGACTGCCGAAGTCGGGTCGGTTGAATCGAAACCTTACCTTAACAGGATCATGTGGTTGTGTATGAACCACAGCTAATTTGTCTTTTATTCACAGAGTTTGCTCTCTCTCTATCTCTCTCTCACACACACACACAGACACACTTACTGGTGTTGTGGAAAACTTTCATGAGGCGGTTAATAATAATAATAATAATAATAATAATAATAACTAGAAAATTTAATTCCAAGTGAGGAATTACTTGTGCATTGGAATGCCCGTGATCATTGAGTTAAATTCAGTTGAGTCTGCCTGAAGTGGAAAGCAATTAGCGGAGTCAAACGTAATAATTGGAAATCTAGGCTCACTGTTATCTCTGAGTTTATTTGCTTTTTTTTAAATCGCAAATATCTCACAAAGTATAAAGTTTACAAAAAAGAAAAATATAAAGCACAGCCATACGGAAGTAGACCTTTGTAATACAGTCGAGGTTCAGTCGTTTAGCTTCCATTAATTTCACGTTTTGGTGTGAATAATAATGTAATTTCAGAAATATATCTCAAAGGCGAGTCTTACAAGCGAATCAAACGTTATCGCTAGGAGCACGAAGTCGATCCAACGATACGGTTCACACAGCTGCGTGTTTAAATGTACCCAGCTGGAAAGGTCGTCTAATTAGTAGTCCTCGAGCTGTGGTCAAACAGCTGTGTGCCATTGAAAGCCTATTAGATTTTTACTTTTTAAATCGTTTGTATCTCAAAAATTATAACGTTTACAAATATGAAAATATAGTAGCACATCTAGGCTCAACAAGACCTTTGTCATGACGTTTAAATTGTATCATATGATCCAGTATGAAGAGCTGAATTAATTTCGCGTTTTGGTGGGAAGAATAAGAAAAAAGAGTGGGTTGTAACCTGTCCCAATTTTACCGGGCTTGTCCTTTTTTGTAGCCTTTTTGTAGAATGTCTAAATTCTCCCGGGAGAATTTAGAATTTAATGGGCTATTACCATCGTTTCGTAGTAAGGTTTATCTCATTTCTTCCTCTTCACACACCACAAGCCCCACAGGTTTTTCTTACCACTAGTTGTGGAAATGTAGTGTCAAACATGTCAACACACACCTTGGTTCACACTTCCCTGTTTGGAATGTCAATGACGTGGATTTTGACAGGACCTAACCCTATTGTAATGCCTCCCAACACCTGGTGGTTAAACAGGCTTAACATGATGGTCAACATGATAAACATGTTGACCATGAATGGCATGACGTTTCCTTTGTGTTGTCTGGCTTTAGCCACAATGCACTTTATTATTATTGTGCATAGAAATGCACAATCCTGTTATCCTTCTTTTTATTGTGCATAGAAATCACAATCCTGTTATCCCTTTTCGGTTTTTCTTATTCTTCCGACCAAAATGTGAAATTAATTCAGCTCTTCCTACTGGATCATATTGTCGTGTTGGGTTCTTTGTATTCGTAGTGAATGAAGACAAGACTGCATGGAGTTAAAGTTAACATAACTTTACTGTCTGACCACCCCAGACAATGCCCCCCCCCTTACATCATTGCTGCCCAGATCATGAGTAGTGCCCCCTCTAGTGTCTAACATACACAACTGCCTATTCAGATCACACCACATCTCCCTTTGTTAGCAGCAATACATGTTTGCATGCAGCAAGAAATTCGAATTTCTGATCGGATCAGATAATGACATGCGTAAGTCCGGATCACTTGTCCGAGTATACATGCCCTTCAGAGAATCGGATTAACAGCCGGAACATGGCTGACTCCGGACGCTATGTGGCGCTGCGCATGCGCAGAATGGCACTGCGCATGCGCAGAATTCAAAATCCGATTCAGATCCGATTGCTGAGTATACATGCCGTTAAAAGTCCGACTATGAACGAATTATCTAGGTGTTGTTATCCGAAATTGAGATGTCCGAAGTAGGTCGGATTTAGGTGTTTACATGCACTTTAAAAGTCCGAACGATGTCTTATACGATTAGAAATTCGAATTTCTTGCTGCATGTAAACGTACTGACTGTAACCTACATTTTCACAGCAAGTTTGCATGAACTGCAATTCTTACTGAAATCACTAAACAGTAGAATATTCTGGACATTCTTAAAACTATATGAACTTATGTCTGCGGCCATTCTTTTAACAACATACAAACTTATGAAGGCCTGTTAAGCTATTTAACCTCACACCAGACACAGAAACATGTCAAACATCCTCCACACAACATGAACTTCCCCATTACTCCATACCTAACTTTTAGTTAACATCTCAACCTGTATCACAAACACATATTGTTACATTTCTTTTCTTTTTTTCACATATTCTTTGACATGTTTTACATTTCAGTATTTCCATTCTCACAGGTATAGTCGATCTGGCTTTGTGACGGGTCTGCCAGACCTGGTTGTGACGGGTTGTGGAGCGCCCTGGGGTCTCCCAGGTCACACCGGATCAGTGTCTTTTGGAGTGTCCTGCAGGTCTACTCCAGCATGTTCTTGTGTCTTACTACTGTTGTCTGCTGGCATAGGTACAAGGTGGCAACGATTCCTCCTAATAGTGCCTTGTGATCCAGTTCCACTGGCCAGGTATGATCTGGGTCTGTCATGTGCCGATGTCACAGTACCTGTACTCTTCGTGTCTGTAATCCACACCTGATCTCCTGGTGTCAGGTCGGAAAGATTTCTCGCTCTGTGTCGACGGTCGTAATTGCTCGCATCCATCCATCTCTTCTCTCTTTCCATGCGCTGGACTGAATGCAGGTCCGGAATGGAAGGATCTAACACGGCTGGAAAAACCGGCACCGTGGTGCGCAGACGATGCCCCATGAGCAGCTGGGCTGGGCTGAAGCCATTGCTCAGAGGTGTGCTCCTGTAGGCCAACAGAGCTCGGTAGGGGTCTGCTGCTTTCTTCAACAGGTTCTTTATGGTTTGGACGGCGCGCTGGCCTCGCCGTTGCTTTGAGGGTATCTTGGGCTGCTTGTCACCTGCTCAAATTCATACTCTGCTGCAAAGGATGCCATGTGAGCACTCGAGAACTGTGGCCCTTTGTCAGTGACTAAAGTCTCAGGTATACCGTGCCTCGCAAACATTGACTTGAGGTGTACTATGATGTCTGTGCTCCTCGTTGGGCTCAGCTGGGCAATTTCGACATACCTAGAAAAATAGTCCACAACCAGCAGGTAATTGTAGTTTTTCAGTGTGAACAAATCAGCCCCAGCTTCTGCCATGGTCTATCGGGCAGCTCTGAGGGCATGAGAGGCTCTCTTGTGTTGGCACGTTCCGTGATGCACGCTGTGCATCGTAACACCAATTCGCCTATCTGGCTGCTGAGCCCCGGCCACCACACAGTTTGCTTGGCTCGCTCTCGACATTTGACGATCCCCTGATGCCCTTCGTGGATTTTTTCCAGCACAGTGTTTCTCCTTGTCGATGGAATAACTAGCCTAGTGCCTCGTAGTATCAGTCCATTGTGTGTGCTTAGAACAGCCCTCTCAGCCCAGTAGGGTCTTAACAGTGTGTCTAATCTGCTGCGATCTGGCCAGCCCTCAGCGCAGTACCTCATGACTTCAGAGCACACGCTGTCTGCGCTCAGCTGTTTACGCAGCTCCGACAGGTAGGTCTCACTTGCAGGTAAGTTTGCCATCACAGAGTCCACATAAATGTTTGTGTCTTCCATCAGGTTATCACCGTCTGTGATGCCCCCATCTTTCAATGGAGCCCGTAACAGCGTGTCAGCAGTGGTGAGACTCTTCCCTGGAACATGTGTAATGGTGTACCTGTATCTCATGAGTCTCATCCTGAATCTTTGTATTCTCGGTGGGAGTGAATCCAACGCTTGACCGCCCAGCAGGCTCACTAGGGGCTTGTGGTCGGTCTCCAGCTCAAAATGGAGTCCAATGATGAAGTCGCTGAACCTTTCACATGCCCAGGTAAGGGCTAGCGCTTCCTTTTCCACTTGGACATAGCGCTGTTCCGTGCTCGTGAGTGCCCTGGACGCATAGGCTACAGGCGCCCAGGTTCCTTCCTGCTTCTGCAGAAGTACGCTGCCTAGCCCGTAGGATGAAGCGTCAGCTGAGATCTTGAGCTCTTTGTTTGGGTCGTACAACTGCAGGACTGGCGTAGATGACATTTCCTGTTTGAGGCTGGTGTATGCTCTCTGTTGATCCGGCCCCCAGTACCACTGGTTCCTTTTAGACAGCAGGTCTCGGAGCGCTTTGTCCTTTTCTGCTAACCTGGGCACAAACTTGCTTAGTTGATTCACCATGCCCAGAAAGCTTCTGAGTTCACTGATGTTCGTGGGCGGGTTCATCTCTCTTACAGCACGTGTCTTATCTGGATCTGGGCGTACCCCATCTGATGAGATGATGTGCCCCAGGAACTTTACCTTTGTCTTGCTGAACTCACACTTGGCTGTGTTCAGTGTGATGCCTGCTGCCTCCGCCCTCTGTAGAACTGTATGCACACAAGCGTCGTGCACCGCCTGTGTAGAACCCCAGATTAGGACATCGTCCATGTGGCAGACGACTCCTTCCAATCCTGCTGTCACCTCAGTCACCATCTGGTTCTGGTAGTGTTCCGGTGCGGACGCTATACCAAATGGAAGGTGGTTGAAAAAGTAGCGCCCGAACGGGGTGATAAAGGTGGTATAGTGGGCACAGTCTTTCGTTAATGGGATCTGCCAAAACCCCATGTTGGCATCCAATTTTGAGAAGATCTTTGCCCCGGACAGCATACCCAGCATCTGGTCCACTGACGGGAGGATAAACTTTTCCCTGCACACGGCTTCATTGAGGGGCGAGAGGTCGACGCAGATACGGATGTCTCCAGACTTCTTCGGTGCTACTACCATGAGTGTTTAACTACATAAATGTCTTCCATGATGCATTTCTCGCCATGCTGCAGCTCTTCTCTGGCAACACCGACCACAGATAGAGGTGCACGGCCTGGCCCAAATAGAGCCTTTTTACCAGGGGCTAGATTGCATACCGTGCCCTGACATACCTGTCTATACACCTGCTCGGATACAACAGTAACATCTGCCCAGGGTGTCTATCTTAAAATTTACCTTTGTGTTCCTGACTTTTAGGTCCACTATCCATGCATTTTCGCCTGCATCCACGGTGCCAAGGAATATCTCCTCATCATCTTCAGAGACAGCACTCACACTTTTGGAATACCTGCACACTTTGCCATAATGCCCTCTTTTACCACAATTGTGGCAGTCCGCATTCATAGCTGGGCACTGGAATTTAGCATGCATTTTTCCACACCTTGGGCAAGACTTGTGTTCTGCACCCAATTGTGTCTCATACCAGTCTTTGTTCTGTTTAATTGGCTGTCTCTGATTTTTCCATGCTTGCGGCTTCTTTTTCGTTGTGTGTACGGCATCCACTGTAGTCGTCGTGGCTGCTTCACCTCTCAAGTCTGTTTGCTGTCTCATAATGTACATACTGTCCTCGGCTTGTCTCACTATGTAAATCGCTTTTGCTAGATCCAACCTGCTTTCCATCTGCATTTTCCGCGACAGAGCACTGTCTCTAATGCCCACTGCGATCCTGTCTCTCAACAGTTCGTCATGTAATGCCCCATACTCGCAATTATCAGCCAGTGCATATAATGCGGTAATAAAGGAGTCTGCCTATTCTGTAGCCGCTTGAGCTCGCATGTTAAATTTAGCACGCTGATAAATAACATTTTTCTTGGGCACAAAAAAGTTTGTGAAGCCGGTTTTGACAGTGTCATACACTAATTTCTGATCTGCCGTTAACATTAGTCCCTTCAAGACATCATCTGCCTCGTCACCCATGCAGTATATTTGTGTGTTCACCTGATTACCTTGTGGCGATTTGTCTAGGGCACTTGCCATTCGGAAGCGTTCAAACCGTCTCATCCACTTTTCCCATTCTTGTGGCTTTGATAAGTCGAAGGACTCCGGCGGATTTATCGAGAACGTTGCAGACGGTTTTGAAGTGGTCCTTTGAGGTCCTTGCTCAGCCGCTTGCTCTCCATTTGACATGTTGAGCTTGCTACTTTATTTCGCCCAGGAAAATCCACTGATGTAGCCTTCTTCCGATATTGAACACGCCTTTTCTCGTATATCTCCGCACTCCTTTCTCTCACAGGCTCACTTCTGACACCATGTCGTGTTGGGTTCTTTGTATTCGTAGTGAATGAAGACAAGACTGCATGGAGTTAAAGTTAACGTAACTTTACTGTCTGCTCACCCCAGACAATGCCCCCCCCTCTTACATCATTGCTCATTGCATCATACATACACAACTGCCTATTCAGATCACACCACACATATGATACAATTCAAACGTCATGACAAAGGTCTTGTTGAGCTTAGGTGTCCTACTATATTTTCATATTTGTAAACTTTATACTTTTTGAGATACAAACGATTTAGAAAGTAAAAATATAATAGGCTTTCAATGGCTCACAGTCCTCGCGCACAGCGCAAGGACTACTAATTAGGCTACCTTTCCAGCTGGGTACATTTGCCTTGAAACACGCAGCTGTGTGAACCGTATCGTCGGCTCCACTTCGTGCTCCTAGCGATAACGTTTAATTAGCTGAAATTACATTATTATTATTCACACCGAAACGTTAAATTAATGGAAGCTAAACGACTGAACCTCGACTGTATTGTAGCGAGTGGCGGGTGAGACGAAAACAGATAACAGAGAAAACAGAGAGATTCCTCGTTCCCGAACACGGTAGATTTATTGAGGTGGAAAACACACACACTCACTACTGGAACGTCCGCTCTAACTGCATGGCACAACCCAACGTCAAAACGTGACCACCAACGAACCACCCGCCTTCCTCTTTCCCACAATTCTTCCCTCTCCTACCCCTGGAACCTGGGAGTTGTAGTCCTGCCATCCCGGGACGCTACACTATTACAAAGGTCTACTTCCGTATGGCTGTAGTTTATATTTTTCTTTTTTGTAAACTTTATACTTTGTGAGATATTTGCGATAAAAAAAAGCAAATAAACTCATAGAGATAACAGTGAGCCTAGATTTCCAATTATTACGTTTGACTCCGCTAATTGCTTTCCAGCGCAGGCAGACTCAACTGAATTCAAGTCAATGAGCACGGGCATTCCTATGCACAAGTAATTCCTCGTGTGGAATTACATTTTCTAGTTTTTTTTCTTATTCTTCCCACCAAAACGCGAAATTAATTCAGCTCTTCATACTGGATCATATGATACAATTCAAACCTCATGACAAAGGTCTTGTTGAGCCTAGGTGTGCTACTATATTTTCATGTTTGTAAACTTTATACTTTTTGAGATACAAACGATTTAAAAAGTGAAAATATAATAGGCTTTCAATGACTCACAGCTGTTTGACCACAGCTCGAGGACTACTAATTAGTCTCTCTTTCCGGCTGGGTACATTTAAACACGCAGCTGTGTGAACCTTATCGTCGGCTCCACTTCGTGCTCCTAGCGATAACGTTTGATTCGCTCGTAAGACTCGCCTTTGAGATATATTTCTAAATTACATTCTGAATTAAGATAAGTGCTACTGTTTTTGGGTCATTCATTTTGTCGTCAAATGTTACATTAAGTCTCGATATGAGAAAGCAATCCATTTCTAGAACTAGTGCTAGCTGCTAGCAGCTACTAGCGCTACCAACTAGAACTAGCATTCTACTGCTAATGCTACTCAACGAGTGTTAAAGCTGGGTTATGCTTCGTTTATGCTTCCGCGTCGACGCAACGCTGGGGAGTTGTGGACCCTTTACGGATCCTTTACGTCCTTGACGTGCACCTCCCAAAATCCTAGACGCGCGTCGAGGCGACGCAACCCCAACGCAGCGGCTTTGGCTGTGATTGGTCCGCAAACTACATTGGCTGGAGATCGCTTTTCCGGTTTCCACTCGTAAACACCGCCATGGTGTAAACACAGCCTTGATAAATGCTTTGACTGATTGGCGACAACATATATATATATATATATAACTTTTGCCTTCATTTCTGTAAACTTTTTTTTAACTCGCTAGTAATCCGTATGTAATGACCAGAATGGTCATTCTGGTTCCTCTACCAGTGTGGCAATGAATTGCATTTCGAGACATAAACCCCACGCAGAACCATCGTGGGCTCACGACTGCGTCCGAGCAACTGCGTGGCCATTAATAAAAAATAATAATACATTTTATTTAAGAGCGCTTTTCTAAATACTCAAAGACACTTTACATTAAAAGCAAAACAATATAAAATAGTACAAGTACCCTAAACATACTAAAAACAAGACACATTACACTGAGCTAAACATTAAAAGCAATTTTAAAAAGGTGTGTTTTGGTCAGAGATTTGAAGGTGGGCAGATCAGTGCAGTCTCGGATGCGTTTGGGGAGAGCGTTCCAGAGGGAGGGGGCGGCTGCAGAGAAGGCTCTGTCGCCCCAGGTTCGGTACTTGGTTCTGGCTGGTGGAGTAAGGAGGTTAGCATCAGATGATGAACGGAGGCTGCGGGATGGGTTGTGACGATGGAGCAGATCCGTGAGGTAGGAAGGGGCCTGGTTATGGAGGGCTTTGTGTGTGAGGAGGAGGATTTTGAACTGAATACGTTGTGGAACAGGGAGCCAGTGGAGTTTCTGGAGGACAGGAGTGATGTGATCATGGGTGCGGGTGTGGGTGAGCAGACGTGCAGCAGAGTTTTGGATGTACTGTAGTTTATTTAAGGTTTTGGATGGGGTGCCGTAGAGGATGCTGTTGCAATAGTCAATTCTTGAGGTGATGAAGGCGTGAATGAGGGTTTCAGCAGCAGAGAAGGAGAGTGATGGGCGGAGACGGGCAATGTTCCTGAGGTGAAAGAAGGCAGTTCTGGTGATTTGGTTGTGAGCTTGGTATGTGAGCTTCAAAGGAGAGGTAATTATCAAAGATGACTCCGAGGTTGCGGGTGTGAGGGGATGGAGACAGGGTGGAGTTGTCGATGGTGAGGCGGAAACTGTCTGTGGTTTTGTTGAGGGATTTGGGGCCGATAATGAGCAGGTCAGATTTGTCGCAATTAAGTTTGAGAAAGTTGGTCTGCATCCAGGATTTGATGTCGGCAAGACAGTCTGAGAGTGTGGAGTGAGTGGTGGGGCTGATGGACTTGGTGGAGATGTAAAGCTGGACGTCATCGGCATAACAGTGGAAGTGGAGACCATGGTGGCGAATGATGTTGCCAAGAGCGAGCAGGTAGAGTATGAAGAGGAGGGGACCAAGCACCGAACCCTGGGGGACGCCTTGGGACAGAGGAGCAGTGGAGGAGGTGCAGTTGTTGATATAGATGAATTGTTGTCGGTCAGTGAGGTGTGATTTGAGCCAGGAGAGTGCAGTGCCAGTGATGTGAAAAGAAGACTCAAGGCGGGAGAGGAGAATGGTGTGGTTGATGGTGTCGAAAGCTGTGGTGAGGTCAAGGAGGATGAGGACGGTGAGGTGACCGGAGTCTGCAGAGAGGAGGATGTCGTTGGTGACATCCTCCTCTCTGCGTAGGAGAGCTGTTTCTGTGCTGTGAGGACCATTGCGTGATCACGACGTAATCCCTACGCAGAAGCATAACCCAGCCTTTAGTAGGATAGCTAATTATGCATGGCATGACATCTTACGTCATGACAGGCATACTGTTATCGCACTCCAATTTTATTCTTGCCACCAAAACCAACATTTTATACAGCGCTTCCAACTGGATCATATCGGTCATACGAGACGTCATTGCAAACGTCTCGTTACGCGTAGGTCGGCTATGTATTTTTCAGATCTGAAAACTTTACACTTTTCAAGGTATAAGCGTTTTAAAGTCAAGAAACTCTCCATTGAAATAACATTGAGCCTATTGACCCCATTGTTACCATGACTCCGCTAATCAACTTTCCAGCTGACAACGATTGACACACGCTAGAACTAGGCTAGAACTAGACTACAGCTGTCACTGTGTGAACCCGGTCTAGGCTATCGTCTGTTGGATTCATTGATTCGCTCGTCAAACTGGCATTTCATACAAATTACAAGCAAGGTAAGTTTTCCATTTGTTGGTATTGGTTGAGCTACTTGACTTTGTCGTCAAATGTTTGTTAATGTTGTCTTTGTATGAGAGTGCAAATCAAACTTACTAACTAGCGAAGCATTGACATATCATTGGTGTTAGCAGCTGGTTCAACTAGCAGCTAACACTATCAGAAGTGCGTAATAGTCGCTAGTTCTACTGAACGGTTGCCCGTAATTTTGGCCAACGTACTGTCTACCTTGGCCAACCATACGTTTTAAACATTGCAGTCTTAAACGAGATACATTCTCACAACTCTATTCTGTGCAAACTCAACTTACCCACATAACTTATCTCACCCACACTCAACTATCAATCATTGCATATTCACTCAGTTGAATTTAATTGGAATATTATTATGGCTCTTAGCTCTTACATTTCTAGTTTACACTGCAGCCCTTTTACATTGTCATGCCATTGTTCATGATTCAACTCAATGATCACGGGCATTCCTATGCACAAGTAATACCTCGCGTGGAATTACATGTTCTAGTTATTATTATTATTATTATTATTATTATTATTATTATTATTATTACTACTACTACTAATAATAATAATAACATCCCGATTTTACCGGGATTGTCCTTCTTTTATGTAGCCTGTCCCGGAAAATTTCTACATTCTCCCGGGACACAAAATGTCCCGGTTTTTAATGTTGTTTCATCCTCAAATCTAATATTTTACCGTCTAATATTCTACCTCCAGCAGTTTGCGCAAGTTTAAAATGTTTCCGTGTAATTTGTCTGCTGTGATCAAATGCCTTTGATCGTTTCGTCCTCAAATCTACGATATTCAAAATCCCAATACCCCCCCGCCCCCACTCTGGCACCCAAAAGTCAGAACCTAGAAACGCACCTGCAACAAAGATGTCCTTATATATTGATTCTGAGCCGACTGTTACAATATGCACAAAGGATAATTCTGTCACATCAGTCGGATGTGTAAGGGACGTTTTTGTTCATGCAGGTGGAAAGTGGTATGTCGTGTCCTCGATATGTCAAGGTTTTTGGTCAGACACAGGTGGCAACCCTATCTACATCCTTGATGTTATTTATTTGCTTGCTGTCTCAAGCAAAAGCAGAGTTGTGTGTCACACAGAGAAGTGCACGCCAAGTACCGTCGGCAGGCCCCTTTTATAACAACAAAGAGCGAGTACGTGTGGTGGACGCCTGGTGATCCCAGTTGACCTTGAAGAGATACTGATATATGACTTGTTCCCCACAGATAGGCACACTCCCCTGCCTGCTCATATTCTGACAGCCAGAAAATGAATAATTTGATGAACTTATAGTTCATGTTGGAGTTGAACGGTGATTCTGAACAAAATGGAGTTGCATCAAGCTTGCTTTTAATGCTGGTAAAGTAAGCTGACTTCAATGTTGTTGAACCTCATTAGGTATTCACAGAGTATCTGTGGATACCTATTGTTTCTTTAGGGTTTAGGTATTATTATTATTTCTAAATTGGAGCGCCCATATCTCCGCATTGCACTGGTAAAAAGTTTTGAAATTTGGCCACCAAATAGATATCTGGGAAGAGCAGGTCCCCCAAAAATATGGGCTAGTGTCCTAGGGGGCGCTATAATTTGTGGTCAAATTCAAACAATCAGCCCCGCCTCCCAAAATCCTTAAACTTTATGAAACATGGTGCACAGGCCTTATTTTACATGATGAACATTTTAGCTGATGCATAATGTCCACCTGGATAGATTTCTCTGTACAATGAACATTTTGACAAAACATGAAAAAAAAAATTCTACATAACCAACCACTGGATCAAATTACACATGGTTTACATGTGCATGATCTCTATGAATGTGTCGAATTTAAAAGGTATGATTGCTATAAGGTTTTGATTTCTATAAAAATGGCAAAGTTATGGCAAATTGAAAATATGCAAATGAGTAAACATTATTCTATAAACCACAAGTCCGTTTCAAAAGATGAGGAATTTGAAACTTGCTATGCTCAGAGTGCACCTCTCTGAACATGTGTACAAAGTTTGGTGTTGATATCTCATTCTGTGACATCACAGTGTAAATTATAGTGCGTTGTCTTTTCTAATGCACCACTATGCGCCAAATTACAAATAATGCCAGCAGCTATTGAACTGTTGTCTGTGTGGGTTGAATGTGTCGATGTTTGTGTGCATGTGTGTATGTCTCTATAATTCTGAGTGTGTGTGTACGTGTGTGTGTTTGTTTCTGCTTGTATGTGTGTGTGCTGGTGCGTGTTTGTCTGTGTCTGCATGGATGTGTGTGTACGGGTGTGTCTGTGTGTGGGTATGTTTGTGTGTTTGTGGGTGTGTGTATGTCTGTGTGTGAGCATGTGTGTGTTTGTGCATGGATGTCTGTGTGACTCTGAATTTCTGTTTGTGTGTTCATGTATCTGTGTGTGTGATCCATCTATTCTCAATGATGAGCATCTTCGTCAGCTCTTGCACTGTCTTTATTTGTGAAATGCGATATTTCAAACATGCATGGAATGACAACAATTGAATCGGAAAATCAGCAGTCATGTCATCTTTTAAAAAATCCACCAGCACTAATTCAAGTTCACCGTGTAATGGTTGCTAACTGAGCCACACACGCGCACGTTCACTACCATATCCCATAATAATAATCCCATAATCCCCAGTTGCAATGTTGTTAGCTTCAAAAATGATTTAATGATCATATCATCATCATTCATGACCATAATAATAAAATATGTTGTGAATATTTATTCAAATATGTTTGTGTAATTACTAATACAGCCTATATGGTATGTTATTTGGATGGATAGGCTTCCAGGGACACCATGGAGTAGAGTTCTGAGAAGTTCATATAAGGCCCGATTCACGTCTTTATTCAGCATTGTGCCTCAAATGGATACCAAGGAGAGACCCGGCTCGATTTATGACTTAGCGCTGGATGAAGGGCCCGGGCGGGAACATGAAATTGTTATTGTGGGTGGAGCCCTCCAAAGGTTGTCGGGCCCCATCATTGGCCGGGGCCCGTATCGACTGGAGTAGCTGGTTAACGATAGTTACGCCACTGCAACTGGTTCATAACTGTCCTTGGCTGAACTGTATAAGGCTAAGTCGGCCTTACTGTACCCTGTACCATACAAGGTTAGGCTGGTTGATCGTGCCTGTCAAGTAAAACAATCAAAGTGTGTACTTCAAACATTAAACTTTGTATTAAACATTATAAAAAATGAAGTATTACCCAGTGCCTGTAAGTCACACCAGACCTGGATGCTGAGCCCATAAAGCCTTGATTAACAGTGTTAACCTGCCCAGTGATTGCTATTGTATACTCACATCAACAGGGTTGTATAGACATCGTATGCAGTACTTGTGCTTTGTATCATAAAGTGCTTCCTCCAATCTTATAAGATTGTAAGAAGAGTAAGATCTTAAATTATAAGCAATTACAAGTGCAATACCTTAAATGATAATCAATGACAAGTGCGATAATACTCATGACTAACCCGTTACAGTGCTTACAGGTATGAAATGAAAAAAAGATGTACAGTAGAAAATGATACCAATGCACATCCTTGCTGTCCCATGTCATTCTGTGTTTTTTGGACACCGATGAATCAACATTACTTGATAACACTTGGTTACGAATAGCATATATGGATATTTGTACCAGGGTGTAAATAGCCTATACAAAAAAAATCTCTCCGTATCCTTTCTATCTCTCACACATTCACTCACACACACACACACAACTCTTATAGAAATGATGTAATAATCATTCCCTTGCACATCTAAGTAAAACAATCACAGTATTTATATCAAACTACAAGACTCAATCAAATGGACAGTTTACCGCACACACATACACATTATGTCCCCTACCACAATTAAGAGATTCAAAGGTAATAGGTTCAATAAAAAGGTTCAATCATCTTATGCCGTTCTCAACCGTCATGCTTTCTCCTCTCACATTTGCACTATTTCTTATTTGTACCAAAATTATATGGGATACATGGTTTATAAACTTGTTGCTGCTAAAAGTAATATATTACTGTAACAAGTTACCCCAAACACAGTTCCTCAACAGCCCCACCCCTTCCTCTCTTGCTTCCTCCCCAGTTCTGGGTTTTTGGACCTGTCCCTCCTGTCTTTGGTTCTGTAGCGTGTTTTAACCGACACCTCAGGCTGATCCAAGACCTGATCCTGGCCTTTAGACCTACCCAGCTCCTCCTCCTCCTCCTCCTCTTCCTCATACTGGGTGTTGAGATGAAGATGGTCCATTATAGCTGTCATATGAGCCTCAGGCCCCCCAGCCCTCCTGCTGGCTGGATCTGGTTGGAGCACTGCTTCCAGGAGGCTGCTGTACAGTCTCCTGAACTGGACCCTCTGCATTATTTCCTGGGGTTCCCTCACCAGGAGCTCCTTCATCCGGCGGTGCAGCAGCCTGCCCTGGTACAACCTGGACAAAGCGGTCTGGGATTAATACAGTACCATCTTATCTTAAAATTACATTACAACCACAAGAGCTTTTGAGTTGTACATATGGAAACAGAACATGGGCTGCCTAGGTGATGCTATACTGGCTAGGTGACGTGTGTAACTATGAAAAACGTCCTGGATGATGGTGGTACTATAGAAACCGTATTGGCTAGATAATGGTGGACCGATGGAAACAGTCCAAGCTAAGGTGTAAACTGATGGTGTAACTATGGAAACAGAACTTGCTGTTTGTCTAACCAGGCAAAGTGGGATTTGGGGAGGGGCATGCAGAGCAGCTGGTTGAACTGGGAGGCGTCCTTTAGGCAGGCCTGCCATTGGTTGAAGCTGTGAGCTGTAACAAAATCCAAAAGCTCTGGGAAGTGATTGGAATCCCCCTCCCAGCCTACACACACACACACACACACACACACACACACACACACACACACACACACACACACACACACACACACACAAACACAGGGAAATTCACAGTACAGCAGTTTAGGTGCAGAAAAAAATAGAAGGTTACAGAAAAAAAATGAAGAGATAAAAGAAAAGAAAAACGGAAAACAAGGAAGCCTATTTAAAAATATGTGAGTGAGTGAGTGAATGAGGGAAGGAGGGAGTGAGGGAAGGAGGGAGTGAGTTTACTTGGCATCACAAGTGCTACCTACCAGTGGTAAATCCTGGTCTGTTCAGTTCTCCTTGGACCATGACCATCAGCAGTGCTTTGAGGAACGTCAGGTTAGGACGGGCTCTCCTCAGCCAGTAGCAGGTCACGGCCACTGGGAGGCGCAGGTGAGCCGGAACTCCATTCAGTGCCTCTTCTGTCACGCCCAGCGTCTCCAGAAACACCTGCAGCCTCACAGCTTGGTCTGCCTGTGAAGCGGGACAATGTGTCCATTTAAAGGACAACCAAAAACACCACTTGTAGATTGTTTGCCTGACATGATTCCCTCTATAGACCAAACCCATGCTGTTTACTACACAATCCAGATGATCTGTGGGACTTTAGTATGCAACCTACTACTCTCTGACTTTAAGTTGAAAGTGACTCAATGTGGAAAACAGAATCAACCACTTAGATGAGCCTAATTAAAGGGTTGTTTAAGGTGAAGTGACAAGCTATCTCGTGGTATTTCACTGTGTCATTGAAATTAAACCACAGTGAATTTGATTGATTTATTTGGTCTTTTATGCTGCTGCCATGTTAGCCTTCTTCTTACATGCTGCTGCTATAATCAATTTATAATCCATCTATTGTCCATCTATTATGCAGCCTAATGAGTCGGTAGGCCTACCTGGGGTAGAGACTCCAGCTTCAACGTCTGAGCGGCTCCTTGAACCACCGGTTGCACCGTGTCCTTGGCGAGCCCCAGACCGACCCGGTCCATCTCCAGTACCACTCCTTTCCCCCGGCCCAGCAGCAGCCCGTACAACGCCTGCCGGATGGGCTGTGAGGTGAGGTTGGAGCTCGGTAGGGCGCTACGCTCCACCTGGGTTTGCAGTTTGGTCCTCCTGTGCACCAGCAGGTCCAACACGTCACCGCTCAGGTCTCCTCTGGCCAGGGGTGCACGGATCCAGTCGGGGACGTGGCTCAGCATCTCATCGGGCAGCGATGGAACAGTCCCCTCACTGAAGAACCCCTGCAGAGAGGAGCTGGGCAGACGGTACTCCAGCATGGCCGTCCCCAACTTGGTGAGGATGTCCTGTTGCGCCTGTTGACTCATGTTGGGCATGAGTTTCATGGCTGCTGTCAAGGCGTCTTCTGTTGTCTTGAAGCGGCTCAGCCATCTCAGAAGGCCCTTCAGGTGGCGGGTCCCGGACCTCTCCGTCCGTCTTCCTGCCGGAACAAATTGGGCCCAATGCACTTTTCCCAGGTTGACATAATCGTTCCCGGCCAACGAGGCAAAGACGGGCAGGAGCTGGCGGTTGGTGTTGAAGAAGTGACAGAAGCTGGTCGTGGTGTATTTCTTGCAGGGGATGTAACTCCCACTACGACTCGTAGCCACGGAGTCCCACCGGAAGTGATCAAGGGGGAGAAGCCCTGCCTGAAGGTCAAAGATGTAGAAGTCGCTGTCTTTGGACAGCACTGGGCAGCGCCACTCGCTGGCCAGGGCAGCCAGCTGGCAGTCGGCCTCTCCAAAGCTCTTGGCCACTGGCACCTCCATGTCGCTCAGTGTCTGTTCAAACACCGACCGGGCGAGGGGGGGGAGGATGTTGCTCTTCCTGCCTGTCATAGCTGCATCATGGGCCTTCTGCACCTTTTCTCTGGCCCGTTCAATGATTGTGTCAAGTTTGATGTCACTGGTGCCTGAGCCTCCATCCATCACCACATAAGGTTTGATTCCACAGTCGGCCAGATTATTGAAGAAAGCCTTGACATTCTCTTGGAAGGCTAAGTACTCCCCACCGTGGTTCTGGTCCAGGTTGGATTCAAAGTACAGGTGGTAGAGCAGGTTGTTGCCATCCACCAGTAGCTCACTGTCCGTGAAGTAGATGTCTTGGTAGATGTTTATCTTCTCCAGCAATGAAGATAAGCCCTTCACCCCCATGGTAAATGGATAGGTAAAGTTGTAACTTCTATGGTGATTGTAGTCACCCAGAGTGGATGCCAGCTGTTTTATACACCCAGAGGAACTTCAGGAACCTCTCCCACGCCCCCACCCCCCCCCCCCCCCCCCCATTTTTGAAAAAAATAAAATAAAAAAGTAAAATGACATACCCAAACTGAAATGGTTACTGTTCTTGAACCCCTAGGACTACAGACAAAAGCTTGATCATTCCTGAAAGCTAAGCCTTGGTAGTTTCATTAGTGGAAGTGTCAGATCTACTCTAAGTGTTACTGACACTGAGTTATACCAGCTCAGCCACAGAGGAAATTTAAATTCTATCCTCGCCTAAAAAAAAAAAAAAAAAGTTTTTGTGGCCTGTGGCTCTGTATATTAGTCTAATCATAATTTCTTGAACCCAGAAATGTTGATTACCCTAAAGTTTTATTGCAGAAATGTCATCTATAGGCCTAATGGATGGAATTTAACTTGGTTGCCAAAAGTTGCACTTTGGGCAATTTGCATAATTAGCATAGATAGGCAATTAAGGCGAGACAGTACAGTTGAATAGGGTAAAAAAAATTAAATAATAGATATCACCAGGAAACTTTCTCAGCTGATTCCTTATGTTAAGATGAGAAAAAAATGTATTGCATGTTTTTTGTATGTTAATGATTAAATAAGCAAATGAGGTCATATCTCATCAAATATGCACTCATTTGCATATAGACAAACTCAGATTGTTTGATAAAGTCATGCTCAAAATATTTTTTTCCAAGGGTACACATGTATACTTGGTGTCTGAGTTGGTAAAATCCTTTAAGGAACCTGGTCAGGAGGCAGTGTTGACCTATAAACGGAGTGCTTTATGCAAGCAGCATGCCCACAAGAACTATACCATACCCACAAGAATTATATGGGTGGTTGACATGACATGGCCGTTTTCTTGTCCTCAATGTCAATGACAATTAAATAATATTTTTATTTTAAAAACAAGTTTGTAATGTGTTTCAGAATATGATGTTTTATGTAGACATACAGGGTATTTATGCAGCTCGTCTCTCACTTTCCCACAATTTTCATCCAAACATGAAAAAGCTCATATGGTGTGACCGTCCCGACTACTTCTTGTAAAGTTTAAAAGTGACTAAAACTAAGAAATTTCATTGCACTCTCCTCATTCAAGTACAGAATTACAACACATATATCTGTTTGTTAGTTTGCTATTTTCAAAGTCTATACATTACATTTTGAATAAGCTAAGAAGAAAAAGATTTTGTCCCAAAAATGAACATCATAGACTGTATATTGTGATATTTTAAGTGCCAATTGTGTGTAAATCCTTGGGGAGATGGGTTCAACATTCCTTCAGGAGAGGCAGAAACCTGCTCAACAACATAGTGAACGTTAACCTAGGGAGTTGTCATTTTTATTTTTTACAATATATCACTCCCACTTTAGTACCCATTCTCAGTGTCTTTTGGTGTGACACTATACAAAACATGCCCAGAATAAATGACTTTCTTGTTCATATCACTTCTACAGCTATGCTACCATACTCAATTAAGTATTCTGTCATGATGGTAGCATTCTGACAAGGCCCTGTGTTGTGTTTAGTCCATAAATCCTCATATGGCGTGACACTATTTCATAGTGCGTGACAGGTTTTTCTTGTCACACCATATGACTCAGACCCCCCAAGTATACGTGTTTACCTTGGAAAAATAATTTGGAGCCTGGCTTTATCACACTATCTGATTTTGTGCGTATGCAAATTCAAGCATTTTTAATGAGATAGGGCCTTATTTGCATATGTAAACATGAAAATATAAAAAACATGCAATACATTTTTTTTCTTATCGTAACATAAGTAACCAACTGAGAAAGTTGGTGGTGGTGATATCTATTTTTCTCTTTTTTTTTACCCTATTCACCTGTAGTGTATTGCCTATTTATGCAAATTATGCAAATTGCCCAAAGTGCAACTTTAGGCATTGACTGTACCATTCTAATAATACCATGCTAAACTCACCCAATACAAATACCCAATACACATTGTATGACTATTTTGACTTATTAGAAAATGCAGATGACAAGCTGGCTCTGCTACACAGTAATCATGATAGACGTCTCCAAGAAGCTCTTGATTCACCATTTCAATTACATTTCCATTACAATTTCAAAGTCATGCTCACCGCGTAAACCACGGTCCTCTTCTGCTAAGCAGCTGTTCCCCCCAGAGTGTATCTTCTGTGGAAAGCTGGAAGGGAAAGTATTGGGAAAGACCGACCGAAACGATGCATCAAGTTCCCAGTATATAAGGCTAAGGAGGAAGCATTGAAGGAGTCTACACAGAAACAGATTACACCTCAAGACTTTGAACTACCACCTTCAACCTCGAATATGCAGAGCATAAGGGAGTCACATCCCGAGGTAAAGCCCTTGCTATCAACCCTGTCAGTGAAACGGAGCAGACTACCATGGATGCTGCACATCAGATGTCATTTAATGCTGTACTTGATGTCATTCAAGGTCAAGCGATAAGAGAACAAGATTGTGTAGCTTGCATCACTGCATCTTGTCTACACCCAAGAGTTAGAGGGAAATGGCTTCCCCAATCCCGAGTACAGAAGTGAGAAACTGAAGAGCAAACTTGAGAAGCATGAGGCAATTGGCATTTCTATAGTCACAGCAGAAGCAGCTTATCCATCTCAGATGCAGTGACACAAGCATATAAGATGGGGAGCAAGGACAAGTATGAAGATGTGGCCCTTCATCGTGATACAATCCAGAAGACATACAGAGAGTCAAATTCTCTTCCTTGGCCTCCCACAGCTGATGATCTGGTTATGTCCTTGGATGACCTCCTCCCAACTGATCTCATGAGGTTCCTGACCCTCATCATTTCTGGTGATGTTGACTTGGAGAAGAGTGAGAAGACAAGACGCCTTGTACTGTCTATGAGTCAGGTATGACACAACTCTCCGCTTTTATATATTTCATATATTTCTTTTTTTTATTATTTCAGGACTGCCATGCTGTGACATGGGGAGAGTGGAAGTTGCCTATGCATATCCTCCTCTGTACCACTAAACAAACTGTAAACAACTGAGTCTGACTACTATTCTTAGTAAGCTAGGTCACTGTGAAACCCATGACTTTGGCTTGGAACTAGAGACCGCTCTAACCAAGGCCCTCAATGAGGTTTCCATCTCTCTCGGTCCACATATTATTACCGGTGAGGGGAACTGTGTTTCATGTTGAGTGGGGCAATCCGAACAAAATAACAACAAACATCCATGGCTTAAATGTGGTGAACTGGACCGGTGGGATCATGATACAGGAGGTGAAACCTGGATTTGATGCCCCCAACTCTCTGGAAAATCAATGAATGCTCCCTCTCTACAAGCGGAACAAGACACGCTCTCTCAAGGTAGACATACCTGAGACCCTGGACACCGTCCATATCAATAGCCGAGTTGGCCCCAAATTTCCTGTGGGAGCAGTTTTTACTCCACCCACAGCAAACAACGAAGTCTACTCAAACTGCATCCAAGAGTATTGTGTCTGGTTACTTGTCCGAGTGGTGGGAAGCAGTGGATCAAAGCAACTTGTCACAGGGTTAGCTGGCTTTGTATCAGCCACTGTACTGAGTACTCAGTCATAAAGGAGCTGCTAAAACAATCTGAGGAGGCCACCATGGAGGTGCTTCATCAATATGTCCTCAACACCTTTGACCTCGGTGGTTGCATAAAGGCCCTGCCTCTCATTTGGAAATTCCCAGATGAGTATGAAAAGCATGTGGTCACCCCAGGACCCTTCCATACCGGGATGAACTACATGGGCATGGTGACAGCGCACAAATGCAAGGGCTCAAGTGATGCTGAAATCCTCATCAAGGCAGAACTTGTCCCTAGTGGTTGTCTTGAAGATGTCCTGAAGGGGAAGGCATGTGCAAAAGCACTGTTCTGTCTCAAAACAGTCAGTGAAGCCATGGAACGACTGTTACTTCAGAGATTCATTGTGGAGGAGAACGTGGAGATCACCAATTCCAAAGCCCTCTTTGATCTAGTCCAGACTTGTAGTTGTGAGAACCTTGACCTTGCACTGAAGGATTTCCTCCACTCTCAACATCCTCAAGAAGTATGAGGCATATGAAAACAAGGTGGCTCAGTGTGATTGATCATGCCCGTCTGAGCCTGATGTTGCAGTACTCTTTTACTGAGTGGTGTGAAATGTGCTCACTCAAAGCCATGTACATGTAAAATACAAGTTTCAGGACCATGGTCTGATTTGTCACCATCGTCTCTCTTGTATTTCTTTGTAGCAGGAGTGAACTCTTCAGACTCAATATAATTTTCTTTCTTGTGTTTTTTTAACTTAGACTTGGGCATGATTAGCAACAATCACCAACTAGCCAATTAGCTATTATAGTATAGCAGTGTTGACTTTCTTTTTCCCTAATGTCTTCAAGGCAGCTTCAAACTTGGTAGAGGAGTATATTCTGTTGTATATACTGTTGTATATACTATATACTATATACTGTTGTATATACTGTTGTCTACTTTGTTTGTCCATTGTTTATTTTGCACCGCAGGTCTGAGAGGACTGCAATTTCATCTGTGCTATATGCCTGCCATGTAGCACATTTGACAATAAAGATACTTGAATCTTGAATATTCTTCAGACTCACCATCAATATCTCCCTTCCCTTTTTTGAGGAACATTAGCATGCATCAGTTTTAGTCAGAGAGATGGGAGTCGCAAGTCTTAGCCCTCAAGTCTCAAGTAAGTCCCAAGTCATCTGTAACGAGGATCAAGCAAGTCAAGTCCAAGTATAGCTTTAGTCAAGCAAGTCAAGTCACAAGTCAAGTCATTATCAAAATGTTTTTTCTAACATGGAAAGCTAATGCATAAAAAGGATATACAGTACTTTGTCTCAACTAAAAAAAGTTATTTTTCAAATGTCTGTATTTCACAAAACCTGTTTTTCAGTCAATATCTTTAAAAAAAAAAAAACATGTATTTATATAAGCTGATAAGTTAATGAATCAGCTCAAAATGAATGAAGTTCAAACAGCTTTTTATTATTTCAAAAAGAAGCAACGATCCCATGACTCAGACTGTATTCTGACATTAATTTTAACCATCACTATCAATGGAATCATGTTGGACGAAAAGAAACATTGGAACAGAATGAATGAAAACAGTTAGAATGTGCTTAATTCAACAAAAATGTGTGTGTGTGTGTGTGTGTGTATGGGGGTTGAGAAGGGTCACGGTGTACTCGCAACTAAAGACAAGTCCCACATGAACGTACGTACGTATGTCTGCATGTGATGAGTTTAACTCAGCCATGCAGACTGCACGCACGTTCGTGCGCATGTGTGACTTCCTTATGGGGGGGTGAGAAGGGTCACGGTGTGCTAGACTCATGTACCTATGTTTGTGTGACTATTAAGTACAAATCAGCAAACTATTTAGTACAAATCAGCCAACGTTCTTGCGTTTTTTTTTGTCTGTTTTCGTCATTTATGTAGCCTTAAATGGACTAGATAGACCTTTCCAGGTAATCAATCAATGAAACTAGGATAATAATAGGCCTAATCATAATTATAGGCTAATAATATTAGTCCATGATTAATCGCTTTTTGTTTTAGCTGTATTTTCGGGACAGTGCTAGGACCTTCCATCTCTCTGCTGGTTGAGTCGACTGAAGCAGGCATGGCTTGTCGCGTTGCGTGGAAGATTGATAGGTTGCCAGGTTCGCTGATATGCTGCAAGGAGCACTCATGGACAATAAAGCAACGTTCATCTATTCTTTTTTTTTTATTTTTTTTACATTTTTCACTCAAGTCTAAGTCAAGTCACAGGTCAGGATGGGCAAGTCAAAGTCAAGTCAAGTCTTTTATTAATGTTGATCAAGCAAGTCACAAGTCAAGAATCTGGCAACTCGAGTCAAGTCAAATCTAAATCAAAACCTGACAATATTTTAAAGTGGGGGAATATGTTTATCAGTCATCTAAAGCATTACAAACAGTATAGTAATAGACATTTAACATTACATAATGTACTGTTAAGACATTATATTGCATTTTTTGGAAATCAAGGGTGGCAACCAATATAGCCAGAATAGACATACATGTGACAATATTTCAGGTGGGGATTGTTTGGAAGATTCTGTTCCCTCCTCACCTCACAGACCCAGAGCCACGCCCCTTTCTTTGCCCATTAGTTTTCCCTCTCGGTTCAATCAGCTCCAATTAGCCCATCTCAATCACTCAATCACTCCCTGCCCTGCCACAGACTATTTAAGCCACACCTGTGACCACACTCACTCCCTTTGTTCAGAGACAATGAAACCTGAGCCTTTGTTTGGAGAAACCTGTGAGCTCCTTGTGTGCGTAACTGAGAAATGTGAGTTTGATTAATTTGTTGTGGTAGATTCTTATTATTACATATTGAATTGTGGAGCTGATTGTGCACATTTGTTTTGCTTCCTAGAGACCACACAAACAGAACGTACCTACACACACACACACACACACACACACACACACACACACACATACCTATACATGCATATCACCAACCAACTTACTGCTGACACACACACACATCCATACAGCCCTGCTCACACCTATGGGAAATAAAACCTTTGAACTTTGGAACCTTTGACTGGACAACCCTGTGTTCTCACCGACACCCCCATTGGTCCCAAGCCAGCCCAGACATTCCTAAAAACCTCCTCTTCATGGTCCTTCGAGCCGGAGCGTTTGATGACCAATGGAGCCCAGTCAATCCTTGCCATCGTTGCTCGAGACCGAGCGCCCACGCCGCCAAACCCAGCTTCCTGCCCGCTATGATGACTTCTTCCTGCCGCATGGTCCGCGGCCACATCCCACAGAGGAGCCGGAGCAGTTCGTGGAGAGAGGGATTCGGGCCCCCTCACATCAGACCTCACCTGTTCCTTCTCCAAGAGCCCCGGCCCCTGTGGATGCGCCCCCGCTTGCCTCTCAGGTAGCCCCAATCCCCGACCCTCAAACCGTACTCCTACAGCAGCTACTAGAGGAAGTAAGGAATCAGGGAAGGGTCATACAGCAGTGCATGATGAGAAGTAGTCCCTGCTCCTCACAGTCATCTCGCCCACGATCGCCCGGCCCTAGTTTCCCTGGCCATCAGGTAGCTGCATCTCAAGCGCCTCATACTGCGGCGCCACCTACCACAAGCGACCGCAGGGCCTTTCCTCCCTCACCTCAGCAACAGCTTGCCTCTCCTCCTCCAGTAAGCCGTGCCCCTTCTGTACAGCCCCCTGCCCAGTATTGGCTCTCCTCCAATCCTCCTGCCCATAGTCAGGCCCCTGCCACCTCTCAAGTCTCTGACTCACCTAGTCCTCAACCCAATGCCCAGCCATTGATTTCCTCCCATCCTCCTGCCCATAGTCAGGGCCCAGCCATCTCGCAAGTCTCAGCCTCCTATAACCCTGTGCCTGCTGCCCATATGCTGCCATCTCAAACCTTGTCTGGCCCCATGGCCCACTTTGCCCCGCTAGCGTACCAGCAGCCAACTGTGCAACCGCATCACCTAACATCTGCTACTCATTCAGGCCCTCTAGCTCCCCATGTGGCCCCACTGCTGTCCTACAGACGGGTCAAAGGTCCATCATTCCCTGACCTCACCAGAGAGGATGAAAGCCAGTACATGATGTTAAAGATGGCCCTATCCAACCTGATAGCCCTGGGTGAGTCTGAGCAGTATAAATACCATCTTATTGGATCATTTAAAGGTAGATCAAGCTAAGCGACTTGCATTGGCTTTTGTCCATGCCCTAGACCCCTTCACTCAAGCTATAAGGGCCCTAGATGAACGTTATGGTCAACCCAGGCAGCTCGCGTTGAGAGAGCTCCGAGGTATAATGGACATGTCAGACATCAGAGTAGGTAATGGTAGAGCCCTAGATCAGTTTGCCCTTAGAGTCCAGGCCCTAGTCGGTCTCCTCCAGTCCATGGGTAGTGAGGGTCTCTCCGAACTTACCTGTGGCTCACACGTCGAGCGACTTCTCGAGAAACTTCCCAGTGACCAGTTTAGTCAGTTTAAGAGGAGCATGAGTTTGACCCAGTCAGGCCCCCTGTCTTACAACCTCCTGGATTTCTCCAACTGGCTGCGACAGGAAGCATACTGCCAACCCAGAAGGGACAGACTGCCACAGCCCGTCCGACCAAGACCGCCACAACCCCCTCACCAGTACAGAGGGACAGCTGTACTGCACGGGGCCAAGAACACCCCTTTAGTCACCTCACCTAAAGCCAAACCTGTCCCACCGAAAACCAGTCAGCCTCCCCCTAGCACCTCATCAGAACGTTGCCCAGTCTGTGCCTATTGCAACTCCAGTTCACATCATGTTAGCAAGTGTGATGGATTCCTCGGACTCCCTGATGAGCAGAGGGCAAGCTGGATCAAAGAGCAAAAACGCTGCTGGGGATGTGCACGCAACCACTTTGCGAACCAATGTGACCTGAAGGGGCGCTGCAACCAATGCAATGGAAAACATCTGCAGGTCCTATGCAGCATCAATCAGAGGCAAATGCAGAATTTCTACTTGGACCACCCCAGTGATTGCAACAGAGTCCTGTTGAAAGTAGTGGAAGTGACCCTACAATATGGATACCGGTCCCTAGACACTTATGCCATACTGGATGATGATGGGTCTGAGCGAACAATCCTCCTGCATCCTGCCTTCCAGAAGCTCCATCTAGCAGGTGAGCCTGAGAGCCTGAAGTTGAGAACTGTGAGACAGGATAGGAGGAGACTCTGAATGGAGCTGCCGTGTCCTTCACTCTCATTCCTAAAGCCCATCCAAGGAAATCCTATGCCATCAGCAATGCCTTCACGGCAGACCAGCTTTCCCTGTCCGAGCATTCTCATCCTGTAAGATCCCTTCAGCGGCGCTATGCCCATCTGAGACATCTCCCTCTTAAACAGCTTGACCAAGTAAGCCCACTGCTCCTCATAGGAGCTGATCACACCCACCTCATCACCCCGACACAACCTGTGAAGTTAGGGCCCCCTGGTGCCCCTGCAGCGATTAGAACCCGGCTTGGCTGGACACTGCAGGGCCCTGCGAGAGATATTGCTAGCCCGCCCTCCATCAGGTGCCACTATACCTCCTTCAAATGCCCACCTGATGACATCTATCACAATGTTCAGAAACTGTGGCAGCTGGATGCGTTGCATCCTCCGCAGCAGCGGCCTGGCCACGATCCCCGGCATCCTCCGCAGCAGCCGCCTCGCTACGAGCCCCGGCATCCTCCGCAGCAGCGGCCTCGCCACGAGCCCCGGCATCCTCCGCAGCAGCGGCCTCGCTACGATCCCCGGCATCCTCCGCAGCAGCAGCCTGGCTATGATCCCCAGCATCCTCAGAAGCAGCCGCCTCGCTACGAGCCCCAGCATCCTCAGAAGCAGCCGCCTCGCTACGAGCCCCAGCATCCTCAGAAGCAGCCGCCTCGCTACGAGCCCCAGCATCCTCAGAAGCAGCCGCCTCGCTACGAGCCCCAGCATCCTCAGAAGCAGCCGCCTCGCTACGAGCCCCAGCATCCTCAGAAGCAGCCGCCTCGCTACGAGCCCCAGCATCCTCAGAAGCAGCCGCCTTGCTATGAGCCCCAGCATCCTCAGAAGCAGCCGCCTCGCTACGAGCCCCAGCATCCTCAGAAGCAGCCGCCTCGCTACGAGCCCCAGCAACCTCAGGAGCAGCAGCGGCCTCGCTACGAGCCCCAGCAACCTCAGGAGCAGCAGCGGCCTCGCTACGAGCCCCGGCATCCTCCGCAGCAGCGGCCTCGCTACGATCCCCGGCATCCTCCGCAGCAGCGGCCTCGCTACGATCCACGGCATCCTCCGCAGCAGCGGCCTCGCTACGATCCACGGCATCCTCAAATCAAAGCCCTTGGGCTATGTCTCCTCTGACGTGGCCGACCCTGATCCTGTGACCTCCAACTTGCTGCTCATGGGGCGGCATGATGGCCTCCAGTGCCGGTTTTAGGCACGGGCAGACCGGGCAGCCGCCCGGGGTGGCACTTTGGGGGGGGCGGCACGAGATCGTCAAAAAAAACAACAAAAAAAAACATCTGCGCCGCAAAGCGCTTCTCATGTCACTATGTGGGGAATTGGCAATTTCCAATTGGAATTGGAATTGCCCCTGCAGCTGCGAGGAGGGGGGGGACACAGGACTGCCTGCGACGACAGTTCAACTCTGGTCGGGTCGGTCTCCCATCTCCCAAATAATAATAATAATAATAATAATAACTTGGACTTATATAGCGCCTTTAAAGTACACAAGGTCGCTTTACAAAAAGTGTGGGAGGGGGGGCAAAAAGGGGGGGGCAGGGGGGTTAGGGATCAAAGGACTTAGTGCAGAGAAATGTTTTGAGGTGCTTTTTGAACATGGGTAGGGATGAAGCAGAGCGGATGTGGAGTGGGAGACTGTTCCAGTTTGTTGGAGCATAGGCAGAGAAAGCCCTGTCCCCAAATGTTCGCAACCTTGTGCGGGGTATTGTCAGCAGGTCCTTGTCAGCGGACCGCAGGGAGCGTGACTGAGTGTAGGGGAGGAGGAGATCCTTGAGGTATTGTGGTGAGAGTCCATGGAGAGCTTTGTAGGTGAGCAAGAGGATCTTGTAGGTGATGCGTGACTTGACTGGCAACCAGTGGAGCTGTTGGAGGATGGGAGTGATATTCTGCCAGGGCTTGGTGTTGGTTAGAACCCTGGCAGCTGAGTTCTGGACACGCTGGAGCCTGCTAAGTTCCTTGGAGGGCAGTCCAGGCAGGACACCGTTGCAGTAATCCAGGCGGGAGGTGATGAAGGCGTGGATGAGTGTTTCTGTGACTGAGTGCGTGAGTAAGGGCCGGAGTCGTGAGATGTTTCTGAGGTGATAGAAGGCAGACTTGGTGGTGTTGTTGATGTGAGACCGGAAGGAGAGAGTGGAGTCCAGGACGACGCCCAGGTTGCGCACCTCAGGAGAGGGGGAAATGCAGCAGCCATCCACAACCAGGGCCAGGTCCCCAACTTTTTTGAGCAGTGGTGCAGGGGCCACCACCATGAGCTCTGTCTTACTGCTGTTAAGTTTGAGTAGGTTTGTGGTCATCCATGATTTGAGTTCCTGTAGGCAGTTGACAAGTTGTGAGGGTGGGAGGTGGGAGGAGGGGTTTGTGCTGAGGTAAAGTTGAGTATCATCGGCATAGCAGTGGAAGTTGAGGCCATGTTTACGGATGATATGGCCTAAAGGTAGCATGTAGATGGTGAATAACAGTGGACCAAGTACTGAGCCCTGGGGCACACCATAGTTGACAGATGCTGGATGGGAGTTGGAGCCATTCAGGGTGATGAATTGTTTCCGGTCTGTGAGGTAGGACCGGAACCAGGACAGTGCTGAGCCACTGAGGCCGATGGGGTCGGAGAGGCGGTGGAGGAGGATGGTGTGAGAGACTGTATCAAAAGCTGCAGAAAGGTCAAGGAGGATAAGGATGGAGATGAGGCCATTGTCGGCAGCAAGCAGAAGGTCATTAGTGATTTTGATAAGGGCGGTCTCAGTGCTATGGTGGGTTCTGAAACCGGATTGGAGGGGTTCGAAGAGCTCATGGTGGGCCATGTGGTGTTGTAGCTGGGCAGCCACTGCTCTTTCCAAGATTTTGCTGAGGAAAGGGAGGTTGGAGATTGGACGGTAGTTGTTGGGCTCGTCCGGGTCTGAAACTGGCTTTTTAAGAGTTGGAATGACTGCTGCCATTTTGAAGCTGGATGGTACCACACCAGAGGCCAGAGATGCATTTATGATGTTTACCACTGGATGGCAGAGGATGGGAAGACAGGCCTTTACCAGGGTGGTGGGCATTGGGTCCAGCTTGCTGGTTGAAGACTTGGCTGAGGTGAACAGTTTTTTAACTTGGTCAGCATCTAGTGGAGGGAAGGTGGATAGGCAGCACTGGTGAGAGCGGGCAGCAGTGTGATGGGGATCTTGTTGGGGCAGTGAGGGGCACAGGGAGGGCCCAGGAGACTGGAGCTGCTGGTGGATGTTGTCCACTTTTTGTTGGAAGAAATCCAGGAACCTTGAGCAGAGGTCAGCAGCATCTGAGGGTTTAGCTGCATCAGGAGGGTTGAGAAGACGGTTGATGGTGGAGAAGAGCAATTTGGGGTGTTTTTGTTGGTTATTGATGAGCATGGAGTAGTACTTTGTTTTCGCCTGAGCAAGGGCATCTTTGTAACTTGTTATGTGTTCTTTGAACGCTTCACGATGGACAGTGAGGCCGGATCTTCTATATCGTCTCTCGAGCCTACGTCCTGTGGTTTTCATCCTGCGGAGCTCAGGGGTGAACCATGGGGCGGGGCGAGAGAAGGACACATAACGCGTGGTGAGAGGTGCTACAAAGTCCAGGCTGAGAGAGAGGGCACGATTGTAGTGTTCCACCATGCCATCAACTGTTTCTTGGAGGTGGGAGGTGGCGAGGTGGGTCGCTATGGTGTCAGATAGCGTTGAAGTACACACCCGTTTGATGTTCCTGAATGTAATGGGCCGTTTCTTGCACTTCTTAGGGAGAGGCACAGGGACCAAGAATAGAATGGCAAGGTGGTCAGACAGACAGCCAGGTCAGTGCACTGCAGAAGGGAGGGGGTTACGCCAGCACAGCACACCAGGTCCAGTGTGTGCCCTTTGTCATGTGTGGGGCCTTGTACATGTTGTGTGAAATTAAAGCAGTCCAGCAGTGAGAGCAAATCAGTAGCAAGGGAGCAGCTACTGGAATCCACATGAATGTTAAAATCACCCAGAAGGATAGTAGACGGGGATTTTGGGCAAACAGTGGCAAGCAGTTCAGTGAGCTCAGATATGAAGCAGGCAGAGGCTTTGGGGGGGCGGTAGATTAGGACAACCTGTAGCTGTGTGGACCCACTCAACATGAAGTGAATACACTCAAAGGAGGTGGTATTCACTGGGATGTCTTTTATCAGAATGTCAGCCCGATGGATAACAGCAAGCCCGCCACCACGGCCAAGGCTGCGAGGCTTCTGGATATAGCCATAACCTGGTGGGGTGGCTTGGTTGAGAATTATAAACTCTTGTTGATTTTGCCATGTCTCAGTAAGACATAAAAAATCCAGTGATTTCTCCAAGATGTGATCATGGATGAGAAGGGCTTTGTTATTTAATGAACGAATATTAAGCAGCATGAACGATGTTGGCCTGGTTAGTGCAGTGTCAGGAGTGACCGTATTGTCTACACAGACCAAGGATAGCAGATTTGCATGAGAGAGGCGTGGTTTTGATCGATCACGTCGCTGGCGAGTGGTACACCGAACAGCTGGGACAGACAAAGTTTCATGAAAGTAAACAAACTTATGATGAGCAGCCCTATGGACATAGGGGGGACGACGCAGGAGATGGAGAGATTTTATCACCTCTAGGCAACTCTGAGATGTGTTTGAGTTGAGACTCATGAGTTGTACTGCGGTATATTTGATGGAGTTTGTGGCCAAGCGGCAGCAGCCAGTCCTTAGCATCCTAGCTCGGTTTGCTACTTCCATTACGGAGACAAGAGGCCAGGAAAGCCACAGCGCAGCGGAGGAACGTTTGTGGATAGCAGTTTGCAGGGGGGGTGAGAAGGAGATGGTGCTATCGGAGGACTCACGGTAGGTTACTCACAGTACTGACGTCTGATGGGTTGAAGGTGTAGTAGCCTATAGTTTGCCGCGGCAGCGTTAGACAGCCATGACAACGCAACGTGCCCGAGCAAAACAGCAATAAACGTCCACACACTGATGTCGACTGGTTGTAGTACGGTTGTAGTACGGTTGTAGAGCGTAAGAACCACAAGAAAAGTCGGTTAGATCAGAGATGAGAAGCGGCGACATACACGCCAGCGTCCTCTCAGCGTCCGAATGCAGTCACTCATCCTTCAAATCACACCCCTGCTTCAGAAAGCTGTGTCTGTGTGTGAGAAGGTGAAAGGGGAGGGGTGTGGGGGGACGGTTCACCTCTGGGTCTCCAGAAATTGAACGGACAACAAGGGGGAGGGGGAACGATTTGTGCAATTGATCAATATTTCTCTTTTTCTTTCTGTTTGTGCCCCCCCCCCCCCCCCCGCCCAAAAAAGGTGTTGTTTTTTCCCCTTGTTTTTTTTCGGGGGGGGGGGGGGGGGGGGGGGCGGCGCTCGGAGGGAATCTCGCCCGGGGCGTAATTCAATGTAGAACCGCCACTGATGGCCTCCCTCCACCCCAGCCCAGTTCTAGGGTTGCGGAGGTTCAGGTTGGGGTCAAAGGGTACACAAGACCTGTTACCCGCCTTGTCCCTCTCCCTGCCCTACCCGAGCCCCCATGACCTCCCACTCTAACATATTTGTTATACAAATTTGGGGGCGGCTGTTTGGAAGATTCTGTTCCCTCCTCACCTCACAGACCCAGAGCCACGCCCCTTTCTTTGCCCATTCGTTTTCCCACTCGGTTCAATCAGCTCCAATTAGCCCATCTCAATCACTCAATCACTCCCTGCCCTGCCACAGACTATTTAAGCCACACCTGTGACCACACTCACTCCCTTTGTTCAGAGACAATGAAACCTGAGCCTTTGTTTGGAGAAACCTGTGAGCTCCTTGTGTGCGTAACTGAGAAATGTGAGTTTGATTAATTTGTTGTGGTAGATTCTTATTATTACATATTGAATTGTGGAGCTGATTGTGCACATTTGTTTTGCTTCCTAGAGACCACACAAACAGAACGTACCTACACACACACACACACACACATACCTATACATGCATATCACCAACCAACTTACTGCTGACACACACACACATCCATACAGCCCTGCTCACACCTATGGGAAATAAAACCTTTGAACTTTGGAACCTTTGACTGGACAACCCTGTGTTCTCACCGACACCCCCATTGGTCTCAAGCCAGCCCAGACATTCCTAAAAACCTCCTCTTCAGGGATCATCAATATTTGTTCATTAGACATCTTAAAGACTGTAAAAATACAGAAGTTAGAAAACATATATCAATAGGGGAGGAGTACCAGTGATCCAATGTCACAGATCTTTTACATTTTTTTGTGTTTTATTTGAGTTTTTATGCACCATACATCATCTAATCATGGCAATCCTCATATTTATCAATTCCTCATGCAAAGACGAAGAGAAAATGGGGTGGATTGTCTGTAGAATGTATTGTTCAGGATCTATGTAGATTTAAAGTTTTAATTTTTCACAGCCGAATATCGAGCACAGACACAAAAGATGGTCCAAAAAAATACATCATACATGGGACAATAATTTGCGAGGGGAATATCAGAATTCCTTTACTAGACATCCTAAGGATTACAAAAAGCTAGGTCGTCTTTAAAAAAATCCACCAGCACTAACTCAAGTTCAACGTGTAATGGTTGCCAACTGAGCCTCGCACACACACGTTCGCTACCATATCCCATAATCCTAAGTCGCAATGTAAAACAAAATACACCAAAATCCATCATTGTTAGCTTCAAAAATGATCTAATGATCATATTTTATCATTCATGACAATAATGATAAAATATGCTGTGAATATTGATTCAAATATGTTTGTGTAATTACTAATACAGCCTATATGGTTCAAGGATTCAAGGATTCAAGGATTCAAAGGTTTTATTGTCATGTGTGCAGTAAAGAAACGCGTTTCCCTGGACAATGAAATGCTTACTTTGCTGCCCACACTGGATACCATATATAAATAATGTATAAAATAGAATATAAATAGAAACTGTACAAATAGAAATAAAAATAAGAAAATATACATAAAATAAAAATAAAAATAAAGAAAAATAAAATAGAAATATAAAATTTAGAAGATTTGAATTAAATGAAATGGTGAAATGAAATTGTAAATGTGCATTGTGCATCAGCAGCTGTAAACATTGAACATTATTGTGCAAAAGTTAGTGCAAGTAAAGTGTCCAGTGAGGATGTCCATGGGGGGGGGGGGGGGGGGGGCGTCCTTAAGGGGGTTCAGCTGTTCAACAGTCTGACGGCCGTGGGGAAGAAGGAGTTCTTGAACCTGGTGGTTCTGCATCTCACACTCCTGAACCTCCGGCCTGAGGGCAGGAGTGTGAAGAGTCCGTGCTGGGGGTGAGTGGGGTCGTTGGTGATGGAGGCAGCTCTCCTGTGGACTCTGCGTTGGTAGATGCTCTGCAGAGAGGGCTGTGGTGTCCTGGTGATCTTAGACGCAGTCTTTACCACTCTCTGCAGGCGTTTGCGGTCCCACACAGTTGAGCTGCCGTACCACACGGTGATGCAGGTGGTCAAGACAGACTCAATGATGCAGCTGTAGAAGTTGCTGAGGATCTTGGGCGCCATCCCAAATTTCCTCAGCCTCCTCAGGAAGTACAGCCGCTGCTGAGCCTTCTTCACCACCTGTGTGGTATTGAATGTCCATGTGAGGTCGTCACTGATGTGGACCCCTAAGTATTTGAGGTTGCTCACCCTCTCAACCTCAAGACCTCGGATGAACAGTGGCTGATGAGGCCTCTTCTCCTTCCTCATGTCCACAATCATTTCTTTGGTCTTGTCAGTGTTGAGGGTGAGGTTGTTGTTTCCACACCACGTCACCAGACTGTCCACCTCCCTCCTGTAGTCCGCCTCGTCTCCGCCAGTGATACGTCCAATCACGGCGGTGTCGTCGGCGAACTTAATGATGGTGTTGTCAGGGTAGGAAGCGATGCAGTCGTGGGTGAACAGGGTGTAGAGGATGGGGCTAGGGACACAGCCCTGCGGGGTCCCGATGTTGGTGGTGATAGTGGCTGAAGTCCTTTTCCCAATCCTGACAGACTGTGGTCTGCCAGTCAGGAAGTCCAGGAGCCAGTCGCAGAGGGAGGGGTGAAGTCCTAGAGCAGACAGTTTATGGGTGAGTTTGTGGGGGACGACGGTGTTGAAGGCGGAGCTGTAGTCAATAAAGAGCATCCTGATGTAGGAGTCTTTATTTTCCAGGTGGGAAAGGGAGACATGGAGGGCGGCAGCGATGGCGTCGGAGGTGGACCGGTTGTGCTTGTAGGCGTACTGCAGGGGGTCGATGGTGTCTGAGATGCTGTTGTGAATGTGGGCCAGTATCACTCTCTCGAAGCACTTCATGATGATTGGAGTGAGTGCTACTGGCCGGAAGTCATTCAGGCAGGATGGGGGGTTCTTCTTGGGGACGGGGACGACAGTCGTGGTCTTGTAGCATCTTGGGACGATGCATTGACTGAGGGAGAGGTTGAAGATGGAGGTGAGAACATCAGCCAGCTCGTTAGCACAAGCTCTGAGGGCGCGTCCTGGTATGTTGTCCGGCCCAGCTGCTTTCCGGGGGCGGACACTCCTCAGGGCTTTGTGTACCTGGGCTGATGTGACGACTGGCGGGGGGGAGGGGGGAGGAGTGGCCGGGGTGTGTGTGTATTCCACAGAGGTAGTGGGGGTGGGGGTCTCGAAGCGGGTGTAGAAGGCGTTGAGGTCGTCTGGCAGGCTGTCTGAAGGGCTGATGGTGGAGGTTTTTGAGCTGGTCCTGAAGTCTGTGATGTGGTCCAGACATTGCCACATTCTCCTGGGGTCAGCATTAGAGTAGAAGTCCTCCGTCTTCTCTCTGTGCTGTCTTTTGGCCGCTCTTATGGCCTTCTTCAGTCTGTACTGCATAGCTCTGTACTCCACTTCGTTGCCAGATCTAAATGCAACAGAGCGAGCACGTAACAAATGCAGCACCTCTCTGTTTACCCAGGGCTTCTGGTTGGGGAACCTCCTCACTTGTGTGGTGGGTATAATGTTCTCAACACAAGTGCTAATATACCCAGTCACATACTCAGCGTAGTCCTCTACGCTGATGGAGGAGTCCCCTCGCGTGGCTGCAGCTCTAAAAACATCCCAGTCCGTCGTGGCGAAACAGTCCTGTAGAGTGCTCTCAGCCTGTGGTGTCCATAGTTTAACCTGTCTGGTGACAGGGTTCGACTGCTTGAGTCTTTGTCTGTAGGCCGGGTACAGAAACAGAGAGATGTGGTCTGAGTCTCCGAAGGGGGGGCGGGGGGCGGCTCGGAGTGCACCACGTACGTTGCTGTAAACGTGGTCCAAGGTGTTTTTTCCCCGGGTGGGTATGTCCACGTGTTGGAAGTATTTAGGGAGTACAGACCGTAAGTTGCACTGGTTGAAGTCACCAGCAATGATAAAAACAGCATCAGGATGAGCGGTCTCCAGCGCGCTGATGACGTCATAGAGTTTACTGAGCGCCGCGGTGTAGTTAGCGCGTGGATGGATGTAAACAGCAGCCAAAAACACACACGCGAATTCCCTTGGGAGATAAAAGGGACGGCATCGCAACAGTAAAAACTCCAGGTCTGGTGAGCAGTGCTTGTGCACAGTCCGTACATCCCTGCACCACGCGTGGTATGTTATTTGGATGGATATGCTTCCAGGGACACCATGGAGTAGAGTTCTGAGGAGTTCATATAAGGCCCGATTCACGTCTTTATTCAGCATTGTGCCTCAAATGGATACCAAGGAGAGACCCGGCTCGATTTATGACTTAGCGCTGGATGAAGGGCCCGGGCGGGAACATGAAATTGTTATTGTGGGTGGAGCCCTCCAAAGGTTGTCGGGCCCCATCATTGGCCGGGGCCCGTATCGACTGGAGGAGCTGCTTACCGATAGTTACGCCACTGCAACTGGTTCATAACTGTCCTTGGCTGAACTGTATAAGGCTAAGTCGGCCTTACTGTACCCTGTACCATACAAGGTTAGGCTGGTTGATCCTGCTTGTCAAGTAAAACAATCAAAGTGTGTACTTCAAACATTAAACTTTGTATTAAACATTATAAAAAATGATGAAGTATTACCCGGTGCCTGTAAGTCACACCAGACCTGGATGCTGAGCCCATAAACTCTTGATTAACAGTGTTACCCTGCCCAGTGATTGCTATTGTATACTCATATCAACAGGGTTGGACAGACACCGTATGCAGTACATGTGCTTTGTATCATAAAGTGCTTCCTCCAATCTTATAAGATACTCCGGAGTGCATTAGGTGATTTTAAGAAGAGTAAGATCTTAAATTATAAGCAATTACAACCTTAAATGTTAATCAATGACAAGTGCAATAATACTCATGTAACCCGTTACAGTGCTTATTATAGGTATGAATTGAAAAAAAGATGTAGAAAATGATACCAATGCACAAGCACATCCTTGCTGTCCCATGTCATTCTGGGTTTTGTGGACACCGATGAATCAACATTACTTGATAACACTTGGTTACGAATAGCATATATGGATATTTGTACCAGGGTGTAAATAGCCTTTACAAAAAAAATCCATATTTTTCTCTATCTCTCACACACTCACTCACACACACAACTCTTATAGAAATGTTGTAATAATCATTCCCTTGCACAGTTAAGTAAAACAAACACAGTATTTATGTTAAACTACAAGACTCAATCAAATGGACAGGACCACACACACACACACACACACACACACTATTTCCCCTACCACGATTAAGAGATTCAATAGGTTCAATAAAGAGGTTAAATCATCTTATGCCGTTCTCAACCGTCCGTCATGCTTTCTCCTCTCACATTTGCACTATTTCTTATCCGTACCAAAATTATATGGGATACATCATGGTTTATAACATTGTTGCTGTTAAAAGTAATATATTACTGTAACAAGTTACCCCAAACACAGTTCCTCAATAGCCCCACCCCTTCCTCTCCTGCTTCCTCCCCAGTTCTGGGTTTTTGGACCTGTCCCTCCTGTCTTTGGTTCTGTAGCGTGTTTTAACCGACACCCCAGGCCGATCCAAGACCTGATCCTGGCCTTTAGCCCTACCCAGCTCCTCCTCCTCCTCTTCCTCATACTGGGTGTTGAGATAAAGATGGTCCATTCTAGCTGTCAGATGAGCCTCAGGCCCCCCAGCCCTCCTGCTTGCCCTGGGATCTGGCTGGAGCACTGCTTCCAGGAGGCTGCTGTACAGTCTCCTGAACTGGACACTCTTTATTATTTCCTGGGGTTCCTTCAACAGGAGCTGCTTCATCCGGCGGTGCACCAGCCTGCCCTGGTACAACCTGGACAAAGCGGTCTGGGATTAATACAGTACCATCTTATCTTAAAATTACATTACAACCACAAGAGCTTTTGAGTTGGTGTAAATATGGAAACAGAACATGTGCTGCTTAGGTGATGCTATACTGGCAAGGTGATGTGTGTAACTATGAAAAAAGTCCTGGATGAGGATGGTGTTACTATAGAAACCGTATTGACTAGATGATTGTGTAACTATGGAAACACAACTTGATTGGTGTCTCACCAGGCAAAGTGGGATTTGGGGAGGGGCATGCAGAGCAGCTGGTTGAGCTGGGAGGCGTCCTTTAGGCAGACCTGCCATTGGTTGAAGCTGTGAGCCGCAAAACAATCCGGAGGCTTTGAGAAGTGATTGGAATACCCTTGCCAGCCTACACACAAATACACACACATACACACATACACACACACACACACACACACACACACACACACACACACACACACACACACACACACACACAAACACACACACAGAGGGAGTGATTGAGTGAGTGAGTGAGGGAGGGAGGGAGAGAGGGAATTTACTTGGCACCACAAGTGCTACCTACGATTGGTCAATCCTCTCTGTCTGTTCAGTTCTCCTTGGACCATGACCATTAAAAGTGCTTTGAGGAGCGTCAGGTTAGGAGTGGCTCCCCTTAGCCAGTAGCAGGTCACGGCCACTGGGAGGCGCAGGTGAGCCGGAACTCCATTCAGTGCCTCTTCTGTCACACCCAGTGTCTCCAGAAACACCTGCAGCCTCACAGCTTGGTCTGCCTGTGAAGCGGGACAATGTGTCCATTTAAAGGACAACCAAAAACACCACTTGTAGATTGTTTGCCTGAGATGACTCCCCTCTATAGGTGAAACCCATGCTGTTTATTACACAATGCAGATGATTTGTGAGATTTTAGTATGCGTTCACCTACTACACTCTGACTTTAAGTTGAAAGTGACTCAATGTGGAAAACAGAGTCAAGCACTTAGATGAGCCTAATTAAAGGGTTGTTTTAGGTGAAGTGACAAGCTATCTCGTGGTATTTCACTGTGTCAGTGAAATTAAACCACAGTGAATTTGATTGATTTATTTGGACTGGTCTTTTATGCTGCTGCCATGTTAGCCTTCTCCTTACATGCTGCTGCTATAATCAATTTATAATCCATCTATTGTCCATCTATTATGCAGCCTAATGAGTCGGTAGGCCTACCTGGGGTAGAGACTCCAGCTTCAGCGTCTGAGCGGCTCCTTGAACCACCGGTTGCACCGTGTCCTCGGCGAGCCCCAGACCGACCCGGTCCACCTCCAGTACCCCTCCTTTCCCCCGGCCCAGCAGCAGCCCGTACAACGCCTGCCGGATGGGCTGTGAGGTGAGGTTGGAGCTCGGTAGGTCGCTGCGCTCCACCTGGGTTTGCAGTTTGTTCCTCCTGTGCACCAGCAGGTCCAACACATCACCGCTCAGGTCTCCTCTGGCCAGGGGTGCACAGATCCAGTCGGGAACGCAGCTCAGCATCTCATTGGGCAGCAATGGAACAGTCCCCTCACTGAAGAACCCCTGCAGAGAGGAGCTGGGCAGACGGTACTCCAGCATGGCCATCCCCAACTTGGTGAGGATGTCCTGTTGCTCCTGTTGACTCATGTTGGGCATGAGTTTGATCGCTGCTGTCAAGGCGTCTTCTGTTGTCTTGAAGGCTCTCAGCCATCTCAGAAGGCCCTCCAGGTGGCAGGTCCCGGACCTCTCCATCCGTCTTCCTGCCGGAACAAATCGGGCCCAATGCACTTTTCCAAGGTTGAAGTAGTCGTTCCCAGCCAACTAGCCAAAGACTGGCAGGAGCTGGCAGTCGATGTTGAAAAAGGTACAGAAGCTGGACGTGGTGTATAGCTTGCAGGGGATAGAACTCCCACTTCGCCGCGTCTCCCTGGAGTCCCACCGGAAGTGATCAAGGGGGAGAACCCCTGCCTGAAGGTCAAAGATGTATAAGTTGCTGTCTTTGGACAGCACTGGGCAGCGCCACTCTCTGGCCAGGGCAGCCAGCTGGCAGTCGGCCTCTCCAAAGCACTTGGCTAGCGGCACCTCCATGTCGCTCAGTGTCTGTTTAAACACCGACCAGGCGAGGGTGGAAAGGATACCCTCCCTCCTGCCCATCAGTGCAGCACCCTGGGCCTTCCGGACCTGGCTCCTACACCGCCCCATGATGGTTTCCAGTTTGCTGTCGCTGGTGTCCGAGGCTCCATCCATCACCACGTATATAGCTTCTATCCCTGGACCACGAGGTTACTGAACTCTGCACCTCACCTTCATACCTCACCCTCAAAATAGCACGCACTGTCACTTTACATTGTCATTTCATATCGCTACTTTATATTTATCCTCAGGTCCCTTTTGATTTTCTATTTTTATCTTTTATCTATTTATTCTTTACCTTATATTCACTTCAATAACCTAATTTGTCATTTCATTCCGTTCATTGTCATTCTCATTCCGTCATTCCGTATGTGTGGGCCATATCACTATTTTTATGGCCTCTTATCTTATCCTTTCTACCCTTCTCCATTTATTGTTGTTTTAAAAACAATAAATTGAATGCACTATTATTGTGGTAGCTACTGTAATTTCGTCATGTCCTGTGATGTGATGACAATAAACACTTCTTGTATCTTGTATCTTGTATGGTTTGATTTCACAGTGAGCTAGAGCAGCGAAGAGAGCCTGGACCTGGATATGGAGGGCTAAGTACTCCCCACCGTGGTTCTGGTCCAGGTTGGACTTGAAGTACAGGTGGTAGAGCAGGTTGTTGCCGTCCACCAGCAGCTTTCTGTCCCTGAAGCGTATGTCCTGGTAGATCTGGCTGTTGCCCTCCAGTAGAAAGGACAAGCCCTTCACCACCATTATGACTGGATAGGTCAAGTTCTCACTTCTATGGTGACTGGACTCATCCAGAGAGTATCCCTGCTCCTTTATTTATGTACACACACACACACACACACCCCTGGAAGTGGCTCAGTTCTCTATAAGTTTCGCTTTCCTGCCATTTCCTTTTAATAACCTGATAACATTAAGCAATGCAGCCGAACAGTTGTAGCTGAAGCTACAATGGACTAGGCTACATAAGATTTTGTAACTGCATCGTTGTACATAATGTACTTATTTAACTTCAAAGTGCCTTACCGAAACCGATCATTTCAATCACAGTGCATTTCACTAATTAATGACGGACGGCATTTTAAACTTTTCAACTTTGACATTGACATTTTTTCACATTCATAAAGAACATGTGCAATAAGCTTTTTTTCTTGTTCTTTTTCAAAAACAAAAGTGCAATATTTCTTTTATACGCTTGATTTCCCACTGTTTCATCACAGTCCTCATTTCTAATTTGTATAGTATTTGTATATACTTTGTTGGTATGTTGATATGTGCCTTGTTTTAGTTATTTATTATTTAATATTTATCTTTTTGCACTGAAGGGAGAGCTGTGCCTCAATTTCGTTGTGCCACCGTATTTTTATACTGTTGTACAATGACAATAAAGATTCTATTCTATTCTATTCTAAACAAATTACACTCAAATAATAGCTCTTAAATCTTAAACTTAAACCTCTCCGACACAACAACATCGTTCATCATAACAACAAGTCAACTCGTTACGTCTTTCGTGTCAAGCAAGTTTCGGTTTTCTTTTTTTGAACTGGGGAAGAATCGAAAGTAGGACGTCTCTGTATTCAGGGGCGCGGCCACATCAGGGCCAATGTGGGCCAGTGCCACTATGATTGACAGCTTGCCCACCCTATCAGAAGTGCCCGGCACTCTCGTTGATTTCAACCTTGTCCACCTCCACCACCACCACCTCCAGTCCTTGTCGTTCAGCTCTCTCCATGCCTCCGTCACGCACTCACGCACTGCACTCACACTCAGCACACACTCACCGAATTGAAAACCCCTGAAATGTGTGTTCAATAGCCTTTCTAGGTCAGAAGTTGTTCTGTTATGTTGTGTTATTTTGAATAGTACCGTCAGAATCAATGTTTTGGGTTCATGCTATCTGACCGGGGTTTTTTTGTTAGATTAGATTACACTTTATTGTTATTGTGCAGAGTACAAGTACAGGGACAACGAAATGCAGTTGGCGTTCTAACCAGAAGTGCAAATGAGCGATAAATGTGCGGGTTGAAATGCAGAACAAGGTGCAGAGTGCAAAATTGAAAAACATGAAAAGTGGCAGTAGTGATTAAAGTGACGGTATAGCAGTAAACAGTGCAAGTGGAGGTAGATTTTTGAGGTAGTAGGATTAACAGTTAACTAACAGTAGCAGAAACAGGCTGTAAACAGTGTAAAGAATGTACAAGTAGTGCAAGAAATAATAATAATGACATGTTACGTGTTTACAAATCGCTCGCAATCGCCTACAAACTTGACGTAGGCCTACGTGTTTTTGTTCGACAAGTTTTTGTTCGATTTTAAAATCACATGTTGTGCAGCGCAGTACGGTGGCGCATTGCATTCACCACAAAAAAATCAGGTTATCTCGTAATTATGAGATCTTGTGTCATAATTATGAGATCTTTATGTCATAATTACGAGATCTTATGTCATAATTACGAGAAAATATCTCGTAATTATGACATAAGATAGGCCTATACGAGATACTTCAGCCAGTTCCTTTAGTTGAGCGCGACTTCCAGCAAGTCAGACTGGGCTTACTACGGTGGCACATTGCATTCAAATCACACACAAAAACCAGTCATTATCAATGTGATAACTTTTTCATTTCCTTTTTGTGACTGGTAGCCAATATTCCTAAATTCCAACGACAGTAATAAAGTATAATTTTTCACCGTGTTGTCCACATTTATGTAAACTGCGTGGAACAGCACGGTATGAATGCACTGCGCAAAGTACCAAAGATGAGCTTTTAGTAGTCCATCTTGGAGACATTGTGGTTTCACTACGGCAGACCCACCTCCAAATGATCCGCTGTCGTGACGTAGCGTAAGTGCAGTCGGATCCTCTTATCACCACGGTTGTGTTTAGTCCTTAAGTCCTGAGGAATTCTTCCTCACATGTTTCCTTGACCTCATGATGGCTTTCCATTGAGGTCAAGGAAAAGAGGCTAGGACGTCATTTCTTGTCACTATCTGACCGCAACCATTTTACATGTCTAAGCTTGCCTTGCCATTAGACAGTGGAGGTCAGGCACACACACACACACACACACACACACACACACACACTTTAGGCCTAGTGTATGTTACAGAAATGTAGTGTAGAAGTAGAAAGAAAGTGTTGGACTCCATATGTATTTCTCTTTAATTTGGCTGACGTTTCAGCCCTTAAGCCTCAAGGCACTACATGTTATATGATGGGTCACACCCTAGGGCGACACATCTGTTGGTGATTCAACTATCATGCTCTGCCAGGGTGAGAAAAACTATCAGGAGGCCTTCGGCGAATTGAAACTCTTTAACCAAAAGTGCCAGGAAACAAAGCCAATTCAATCACTGCAAGTAAAATGACAAGAACCATAATGTGTCATCTCACGTACAAATCTGTATGTGATGTATTATTTAATAAGTACGTTAAATGTCTGATCTTAGCTCTAAATCTACATCATAAACATGTCAATAAAAAATAGAGGTAAATCACAAATGAGGTGACAAGATTCTCAGATGATTCTCTGACATAAGGACTTATGGACAGATCCTTCGAAACAAAATAATCCAAAAAGATGGTGATGTCATGACCTTATTTGGATTGGTTTGCTGCGGTTTCCTGTCAACCCAACTCATGATTCAGGCTTAGAGAAGGTCCACAACTGTAGTCATTGTAATGACAACAGTTCAATAATCTTATACCGTAGTCAACTCTCCTGTTTTCACCGTTCTTATAGTAGCATGCTTTCTTAATGAAGATATAGATACTGTTACATATCTTAATGAAGATATATATGTGTGTGTGTGTGTATTATAAAGAAGATACCCTGTTTTCTCCCAATGTTAGTCGTTTCTAATTCCCAACTTAGTAATTTAACAGTGAGATGAAGCTGGGAGACGGTGGGGGAGGGGCCAGGTGTGGACCCTCAGTACACCGGCTAGCAGTTCATGCTGCATCTGTTGACATGCTCTGCTGATCTGTAGCCTAACTAAATTAAAAGATCATAGCCATAAGCGTTGATCTGCGATCACCCTCACCCGCTTCCTTCACCATTCTCTGACACCATCCATGTCCTGATCTAGAACTTTAGCCCCACCCAGCTTCTACTCCTCCTCCTCTTCCACTGCCAGGGAATTGTGTTGAAGATGCCCCATGATGGTTGTCAGATGAGTCTCAGGGCTTCCAGCTCTCCTGCCAGGTCTGGCTGGAGAACAGCTCCCAGGAGTCCCATGTACAGTCTAATGAAGTTGTCAGAGTGGGCCTTCACTGTCCCCTCCTGGAGCTCCTTCTGCCGCTTGTGCACCAGCCTGCCCTGGAACAACCTGGACGAAGCCATCTGGGATTATTAAAGCAGTGTCTGATCTTAAAACTACATTTGGTTGACACAGCACACGATTGAAGGTCCTTTTGAATCAAACAGTTACGAAAAGACGATGTGAAAAAGTGGGGGAAAAAAAAGATGAACTTGTTGCGTCAAAACTATTTACATCAGACGTGAGGCAAATATGCGTCAGTTTAGAATAATAATTGCGCTGGTGAAAAAGCCAGATTCAACACTCAACCTAAGGTATCGGATGTATAAACATACTGTAGCCTATTTAGAGGATACATTTATGCTGAAGTTTGACACTTAGTGGAGAATGACAATCCTGTTTTGTGAGCCTTCTTGACAAAGTCGTACACTGATTAACTTCAGCTGAACAGCCAATCAGAGTGGCACAAAAACGCCCCCGTCCCCGATTCACCATGCTAAAATCGGCCGAAAAAACACAGACAGGGGCAGATTAGTGCCAACAGTGAGGGACACACCAAGGAAACTAGGCCTGACATTGTCGAACTAGAGTCTCCATCTCTGCTATGCTCACTATGACCAAGTTACCTGATGTTGATTGGTTAAACTGTCTGGATTGGCTAGCCTAGAGCCATATATATATTAATTTTTTTTAAATGTCAACAAACAATCGTGTTCGATGTAGAAGGACCTTGATTTTGTTATTCAAAGTTATTTATTGCTGTAGAAACAGGAGGTTTTGTGACTACAGGTGTGTAACTATGGAATCAGTACTGGCTCTATAATGGTGCAACTATGGAGACAGTTCTAGCAGGGTGTCTCACCAGGCGAGGTGGGGGTTGGGGAGGGGCATGCAGAGCAGCTGATTGAGCTTTAAGGCATCCCTTAGGCAGGCCTGCCATTGGTTGAAGCTGTGAGCCACAACAGAATCTGGAGCCTGATCCATTTGGTCGGTGTCTCCCAGCCAGCCTACAGGCAAACACAGGCACACACACACAGGAGGGAGGGAGGGAGTAAGAAATGTGTGAGTTAGTATGTGAGTGAGTGACAAAGGGAATAAGGGAGGGAGTTTACTTGATTTACAGCAAGTGCCACCTACCAGTGGATCGTTTCCGTCTGTTCAGTTCTCCTTGGACCATGACCATCAGCAGTGCTTTGAGGAGCTTCAGGTTAGGACGTGCTCTCCTCAGCCAGTAGCAGGTCACGGCCACTGGAAGGCGCAGGTGAGCCGGAACTCCATTCAGTGCCTCTTCTGTCACACCCAGCGTCTCCAGACACACCTGCAGCCTCACAGCTTGGTCTGCCTGTGAAGCGGGACCATATGTCCATCAAAAGCATTTCGTTGTCCCTGTACTTGTACTCTGCACAATGACAATAAAGTTGAATCTAATCTAATCTAATCTAATCTAAAGGACAACCAAAAACACCACTTGTAGATTGTTTATCTTAGATGACTCCCTCTATAGGTGAAACCCATGCTGTTTATTACATAATCCAGAGGATTTGTCAAACTCTCTTTGTGTACCCTCTCACTTTGGCTCAATGTGGAAGACAGAATCAACCACTTTAAGAGGAGCCTAATTAATAGGGTTGTCTATGGTGAAGTGCCAAGCTATCACAGGTGTCATTTCAATGTCTGAGATACACATACATACTCCATGAGAGGGATTTCCACAGCTATTATCTATTTATTATTCAGCCTAATGAGTCGGTAGGCCTACCTGGGGTAGAGACTCCAGCAACAGCGTCTGAGCGGCTCCTTGAGCCACCGGTTGCACCATCTTCTCGACGAGCCCCAGACCGACCCGGTCCACCTCCAGTACCCCTCCTTTCTCCAGGCCCAGCAACAGCCCGTAAAATACCTGACGGATGGGCAGCGAGATGATGTTGGAGCTCGGTAGGTCGCTGTGCTCCACATGGTTCATCAGAACCTTGCACCTCGGGGGGGTCCAGTTGGGGACGCTGCTCAACATCTCAGCGTGCAGCGGCGGTGCGGTCCCATCACTGGAGAACTCCAACAGAGAGGAGCTGGGGATCTGATACTTCAGCATGGCCTTCTTCACCTCCCTCAGCGCCTGTTGACTGTTGATGTCAGGCATGAGTTTCATCGCTGCTGTCACGGCCTCTGCTGTCGTACTGAAGGGGCTCAGCCAACTCAGAAGGCCCTCCAGGCCTGCGTCCCAGGACGTCTCCTGCTGTCTTCCAACTGGAAGGAATCGGGCCCACTGAATCTTTTTGAGGTTGACGTAGTCATTCCCGGCCAATGAGGCGAAGGCGGGCAGGAGCTGGCGCTTGATGTTGAAGAAGTTACAGAAGCTGGACGTGGTGTATAGCTTGCAGGGGATGTAACTCCCACTATGATTCGTCTCCACGGAGTCCCACCGGAAGTGATTAAGGGGGAGAACCCCTGCCTTAAGGTCAAAGATGTAGAAGTCGGTGTCATTGGACAGCACTGGGCAGCGCCACTTGTTGGCCAGGGCAGCCAGCTGGCTGTCGGCCTCACCAGAGGACTTGGCCAGCGACACCTTAATGATGCTCAGCGTCTGTAAGAACACCGACCAGGTGAGTGCGGGAATGATGTTTTTTTTCTTGCCCCTCAGAGCGGCATCATTGGTACTCTCGACCCTTCCTCTGGCCCGACACTTAATGGTGTCAATCTTGAGGTCACTGGTGCCCACGCCGCCATCCATCACCACATAAGGTTTGATTCCACAGTCGGCCAGATTCTTGAAGAAAGCCTGGACCTTTGCCTGGAAGGCCAAGTACTCCCCGCCATGATTCTGGTCCAGGTTGGACGTGAAGTACAGGTGGCAAATCAGGCTGTTGCCGTCCACCAGTAGCTTGCTGTCCCTGAACTTGTTGACTTGGTAGATGTCTTTCTGGTCTTTCTTCCTCTTCAGCAATAAAAATAAGCCCTTCACCCCCATGGTGACTGGATAGGTTAAGTTCTAACTTCTATGGTGAAGACTCACCCAGAGTGGATGCCAGCTGTTTTATACACCCATACAAACCCACATTAATGCACTGGGAGTGGCTTCTCAGTCGCTATCAGTTTCGTTTTCCTGACATTTCCAACGTATCGCACCATCAACTCTGTGACAACCGTAATTACCCGGTCACAGGGTTGAGCACCGAAACTCGGTTCCAGTAGGGCACCGGTTCCGACATAAACGGTTGTAACGAGACCGAATAAGAACGCAAATTTCGGTGCGTCATTTCGGTTCCTGACTTTTTTTTTGTTTAAAAAAAGTCAGTGCGTCATTTCGGTTCCTGACTTTTTTTTTGTTAAAACAAAGTCAGGAACCGAAATTTGCGTTCTTATTCGGTCTCGTTACATGGGGCTGCGGGCGGCGTCAATCTGCGTGACGTCAGTGCCGCTACGCTGCACACTTTTTTTTATCAGATAATCAGAACTGATAGCAGTGGGAGGAAAGATCGAATTGGCTACATCTCACATCCAATGATTCCGAATCTGCAACATGTAACAGGTGCAATAAAGTGATATCGTGCAAAGGAGGTAACACCTTAAGTGAACACCTAACGACTCACGGTGTTTATTTAAAAGCCGAGCAATGCACCGTCCGTGTTCGATAACTTGCGGGAGGCAGCAAGCACTTCAGCAGCTGCACACTTTTTTTTTTAATCAGATAATCAGAACTGATAGCAGTGGGAGGAAAGATCGAATTGGCTACATCTCACATCCAATGATTCCGACTCTGCAACATGTAACAGGTGCAATAAAGTGATATCGTGCAAAGGAGGTAACACCTTAAGTAAACACCTAACGACTCACGGTGTTTATTTAAAAGCCGAGCAATGCACCGTCCGTGTTCGATAACTTGCGGGAGGCAGCAAGCACTTCAGCAGCAGCAGCCGGACTGTCCAACTCACGGTGTTTATTTAAAAGCCGAGCAATGCACTGTGATATTCTCGTCGTATAAATGAATGAACAAACCGAGTGTAAAGAAAGTGTCTTTTACTGAAAACAAACATACGTCCTTGCTGGTACCATACCACTGAACTCTCCCTAGACTGCACCACTTGCGCATGCCTGTAGGGGTCTAGCTGTACGTCACTGCTGTGAACATTACATCACTCCTTTTTTTTTTTTGAAGAATAAACATCTCTGCAAACATTGTCTAAGAAAGAACTCATTCACTTGCTGTGTGTAACAACATTACTGAATTGTATACAGTCTGACAGTGTATTCAATTTTTAAAACTATACTAATGCATAAGGCAATTACTCAAACTCTTATAGGTTCTTACCATTCTTTACATCGTATCCAACTCAGTATTCTTTCAGAAATCATAGAAATGCATTCATATCAAGTGAACTGTAATGCAGAGTAGTTGAAACCACATTCATAAAGCTATTGTAAGTGTCATTGAACCTGTTATCTAAAGCATTCAGATACATAACTTTGTTGCATGTCAAAATCAACAAGTATAAGCAACACTTATGAACATCATTTCTTTTTTTTTCACATTCAACCTGGTGATTCAATGATCACTCATAGTCTTTGAGGTGCAATGGCAACCGACGATTAATCCTGGATGGATACCTTGGTGTTGCCACCACATCAGCGTCATTGACTGGATCGTCCGGATCTGTTGGAACCTCTTGGGTCCCAGCATTGATCTTCTTGAAAAAGGAAGAATTCCTAGTTATTGAATGTCCACGTTTAGTTGCTGTTACCATGGAGCCCTTGACCTCTGACACAGTGTATGGCTCACTGTTGTATGGAGGTGTGAGCTTGTTGCGCTTGGGCTGCTGGCAAAGCACTGTGTCTCCAGGGGTCAATGTGTTCGGCTTGGCGTGACGGTGTGAGTCAGAGTTGGACTTCATCTTTGCCTTTGCCATCCTGTCACGCTCTCTGATGATGTGATCAGTGTTGTTGTCGCTGGCTATGGTGAGTAGCGGGATTTTGGTGTGTATCTTTCGTTGAAACATCAGCTCTGCAGGTGATGCATTTGTAGTGCTGTGTGGTGTGGAGCGGTACTCGCGGAGAAACGTGTTGAGTCTCTGTTTCCACGGGACGCTTTGAGTCTCTGCCACACGTATGGCCTTTCCAAGTGTTCGCATGAAGCGTTCTGCTGTAGCGTTTGCTTGGGGCCAGATAGGTGTTATTTTGCGGTGGTGGAACCCTAGATATGCAGCAAACTTGGAAAACTGTTCCCTGTTAAAAGGGGGGCCATTGTCTGTTTTCAGAATTCTGGGAATGCCAAACATAGAGAACACTTTGTCCAGGACAGGGATTACTGTATTGGCTGAGACAGACCTGACTATCTCAACAACTGGGTAGCGAGTGTACTCGTCTATGATGACCAGGAGGTATTCACCAGTCTGAAAAGGGCCATAGAAATCAGCGCATATATTGTCCCAGGGAGCTTCTGGCAGCTTCTCAGGGGTTCTGACTGTGTGACCAGTGTGTTGGCTTGACAGGCTAAACAGTTCTTAATAACGGATTCCGCTTTCTGATCAATGTTAGGAAACCATACCTTGGATCTGAGCAGTGTCTTGGTCTTTACGACACCTTGATGTCCTTCATGGGCTAGCTGGAGTACTCTCTGTTCGAGGGACGCAGGGATGACAATCCTTGTGCCTCGGAGGATGAGGTCATCAGAGAGGGACACGGTGAGCTCCCCACTAATTTGTCTGAACTTTTTCAACATCTCTGCATGTTGTGTGTCACCTGTTACTTTGTGCCATGTACTGTTTCTGATGTGGGCACTGACCTGCTGCAGGATCGGATCTTTGTGCGTTTCCTCCTTTATTTCCTCGAGAGTCATGGCTTTGGGTGTAGCATGTTGAGCCACAAAGTTGACATATTCTTCTGTGACCTTCATTGCTCTTGTGTCCACACCTGTCTGTAGCTGGATGGGGTGGCGTGAGATGTAGTCAGCAGGGTTTTCTGCGCCTTTCCTGTACTCCACTCTGAGGTCATAGGGCTGTAGTCTCAGTCCCCATCTCTCGATCCTCGCTGGTGGCTTTGAACGAGGGTTGTTCCATATGACCTCTAGAGCTTTGTGGTCTGTGACGAGAGTGAACGGGTTGCCGTAGAGATATAAGTGGAAGTGTTCACAACTCCACACTATGGCCAACGCTTCTTTTTCAGTCTGTGAGTAGCGTCGCTCTACGTCACTGAGAGCACGGCTGGCGTACGCTATGGTGTGCCTCTCGCCTAGTTTGGTCTTTTGGTACAGAATGGCGCCTAGGCCAACTGGGCTGGCGTCTACTACGAGCTCTGTGACTTTACCTGGATCGAAGTACGACATCACCGTGTTGCTGGTCAGGCTGTCCTTGATGTCCTGAAGTGCTCTTGCATGCTCTGGACCCCAGTGCCACGGTGTGTCCTTCTTAGTCAGCTCGCGCAGTGGTGCTGAGATTGAAGCAAAGTCTTTAATGAAACGAGCGCAGTAATTCGCCATGCCGAGCAGGCTTCGAACTTCGGTCGCATCTTGTGGATCGCTGGCCACTTGTATGGCAGTAACCTTTTTGGGGTCAGCCGAGATGCCTCCAGCTGAGAAGATGAATCCGAAGAATTCAAGCTTGGGTTTGTTGAACTCACACTTTTTCTTGTTGAGCGTAAGCCCTCTTTCCCTCAGTCTCTGAAACACACCTTTGAGACTGTCATCATGTTCTTTCTGTGTTCGTCCGTACACAATGAATTATCACTGAGATTTTTAACACCTTTTATTCCTTGCAGTGTTTGACAGATGGCATTTTGGAACACCTCTGCTGCCGATGATATGCCAAAGTTCAAACGCTTACAGCGTCTCAGGCCCAGGTGTGTAGTGAAGGTAGTTATATACCTGCTGTCCGGGTGGAGCTCGAGCTGGTGGTATCCGGCTGTCAGGTCAAGCTTTGAGAAAACCGTAGCGCCGTTCAATTCATGGATGACATCATCCATGGTGGGGGTGATGTGTCGTTCGCGTTGGATGGCGACGTTTGCCTGTCTCAAGTCGACGCACACTCTCACCTTGTTCGGGTCCTTTGGCTTGGGTGGTGTGACGATCGGGGAAACCCATGGCGTAGGGCCTGTGACCATCTCGATAATGTCTTCTTCCTCCAGCTTTCTCAGCTCCTCTTCAACCTTTTGCCTGACGTGGAAGGGAACTCTCCTATGCGGCTGACAAGTCGGCTGAATGTCATTGTTGATGTGGAGTTTCACTTGAAAGTCTTTCAGCTTTCCAATGCCTTGGAATAGCTCTGGGTAAGTCTCTATTAGCTCATTTGCTACTGTGCTGTCGGTTGGAGAAGACACTGAGCTCACGACTTTGATGAGGCCTAGTTCGTTAGCAGTGGTGTAACCTAGCAAGGTGCAGCTATCACCCTTCATTACATAGAACTTTGCCACAGTCTTTTTGTGCTTAGTCTCAGTGCTACATGTGAACGCACCATTTATGGGAAGTGACTTAGTGCTGCCATGCGAAAATATTTTTATGTCAGCTGTGCTCTAAATGTATTATGTCATTTAGAACACATCAGGACTATCAAGAACATCCAACAACCATGCATCTTGCCAAACAGATCCACCTAGTCTGTCATCCAGTGGTACACAGCTTTCTGTTGGTACTTTACACAGTCATGTGAGAAGCAGAGGTTTGTGATTTCATTCATTTTTCAAATGCTCATGTGCCAAGTAACTTTTGTTCTGATCATCCAGTGTTGATAATGGTGGCTAAATCAAGTAAACTCAGTTCATCGAGATGTCATATTTATACAATAGAGTTTGCAAAAATCTAAATAGTTCATGCACCTTCTAGTAGATTTTATGAACTATAAACTTCAAATGTTTGCTACGGTCTGTGTACTATTGTTTTCAGCACAACTTGCCAGCCATACACTTAATTACTCTACTCATGTTTTAACTCTACACACCTGAAATAATCTATAGATTACTGGATGGCTTCTGTAGTTATTCTCACATAAATGGTGTAACGAAACAGTAATATGCCGTAATATTCCTTAGGCGCACAAACTACTGCCTGCTCTGTAAGTGTGAGTACAACTATCGATGATGCACCTTGGGGACCCTCGACCTCTACGCCAATCAAGCCAACGCCAGCTAAAAGACCTCGGTTATCTGTAGAGGAGGAAGATGAAGGGGAAGAGTCCACAGTGAAAGCAGTAAAAACACAACCAACATACTGTAAGTTGTAAGAAAATATTTATTGATGTATAAAACACTTTGTACATTGTTACATGAGGAGTTTACCTACATTGTATTTCTTTTAGGCTATATCTTCAGCCTGATGCATCTCCTCTTTGAAAAGGTAGTGCCTAACCCCCTGCCCTACTTGGAGGAACGTCAGAAGATTCCTGTGCCCAGTGACCTGTCGTCCCAATACGAACATCCACCCTTAGAAGACGCTGTTGCGGCCTATGTTTCACGCTTTAGAGTGGAGGAGGTTTAAAGCCAACATGTTGGCCTTCAGCATCAGGGAACTCCCTTCGTATGCGTTGGACCACACAAGAGGGGATGACAACACGTACCTTCCTGCCAAGATATCCCCAGCACCAGCTGACAAATGACCTGTAGGCCAAGTACCAGCAACGGCTGTCAAAAAGCAGAGGACATTGTTGTTTATGAATATATGGCCAAGGCTGAACTGTATAGTGTGTGGGTTATATATGACATGTTCAGTCATGTGTAAATAGAATAAAGTTTGTTCAAAATGTTCCTTATTTGTATTGGTATTATTGGTAGGTACTTCTCCATCACTTTGACTTTCACTATACAAAATAGTGTATGAGCTTGGTAGACATGTTTGAATATGCTGATGTGCCATAGTGTAGACATTTTTTCATCTCACTTACTCATTGCCTCTAACTTGTAAATTCCCATAATCGAGTTGATAAATGTTCAGGGCATTTAGCTGGGAATACCTATTGAAACAAACTGGATCTAGTCCTGGGTGGAGGGCCATGCATAATATTGATGGATTCTCCTCTTATCTGACGGACTCTTTACCTTGCACCTGTACAGAGTTGGATGTGCTCTCTTTACTATCAGCGAGTTATAGCCATCAGGGATTTTCTGCCCATACACGGTATCTAAATGTGTATATATGTGTACAATTTTTGTGATCTCTACAACCGATTTTACTGATAGTGTATAACCAAAATGTAATCCATATCACCCATGGTGATTATTATTATCCACCTCTGTCTGCGCTGTAGAGCAATTCCCACAGATACACCTGAAGCAAAAGGTAGGCAATGTGTTTGGCAGCCATCGATAATGAAACACAAATTAGGCTATAGGCCTCCCTAATATATATAAAAAAAATCTGTCTGGTTATATGAAAATGAAAAAATCGACCTAAATGTGGTTATCATAGCAAGGTGGACAACGACGTGATGATTACAAAACACATACTAAAAGTGTTTGGACAGGTAGCCTCCGGGAAAGTTGAGTGCATAGGCCTGTACTATTACTATACGTAGCCTAAATGTGGATAATACCGTGTTATTTTGTAATATTACAAAATGCATTGGGTTCATAAACAATTTGGAAGTGCATAATCTATTTCGGGAAATAAAAGAGGTGGGAATAGGCCTACGCTCTGTTTATTGGCGTATAACCACCACTAAGCCCTATGCCAGTATTTTATCAAACTTGTCTGATAGGTTAAGTTAGCACAAATTACCATTCTGAAACGTCCATCATCATACGTGTTTGTGGTTGTTGTTGGTCTTCTCCTTCAGGCTCATCTTCCGACTCTGGATAAAACACGTAAGGCAAAATCCCTGCCATTGTTAGGTTTGCTGTGCCTCGGTAAGCACGTTGACAGCTGTTTAGTCGTCCAGAGGCTGATCCAATCAGAGCAAAGCGGAATTTAAATATTGAATATTCATGAGAACAGTGATCCAATCAGAGCAACGCTCATTAATACATGAATATTCATGAGAAAACCAGTCGTCTTTTCTACCAGGCTTTTCAGTGATGCTAGAATAGCTTGAAATAAGCTATCCAAGACATTTCCAACACAAATAATGTTACAAACTCGATCAAAGGACATCAATGATTATAAAAAAATGAATGAAATAGGTGTGGCATGGGATCTTTAATAACTCACTGGAAATTCATCCAATAAACACCAAACGACTTCTGATGTGTTCATGAACTCACTGTGGAGTTCCCACACCCTTTATTTTCAATACACACCTTTTCAATTCTTTTTATTCAGTGTGTACAATATTTAAGCCGTATATATTTATTTTGGGCGGCACGGTGGTGCAGTGGTAAGCACTGTCGCCTCACAGCAAGAGGGTTCTGGGTTCGAATCCACCTGGGACCCGGGACCTTTCTGTGTGGAGTTTGCATGTTCTCCCCGTGCTTGCGTGGGTTCTCTCCGGGTACTCCGGCTTCCTCCCACAGAACAAAAACATGCAGGTTGGGGATTAGGTTAATTGGTGTCTCTAAATTGACCATAGGTGTGTATGTGAGTGTGAATGGTTGTTCGTCTATATATGTTAGCCCTGTAATAGGCTGGCGACCTGTCCAGGGTGTACCCCGCCTCTCGCCTGTTGCAGCTGGGATTGGCTCCAGCCCCCCCGCGACCCTCGTAGAGGATAAGCGGTTTCGATAATGGATGGATGGATATTTATTTTGTAATAGCTCTCTTGTTTTTATAGATATCAACACCAAACCCCTTTTGATGTGTTCATGAACTCATTGTGGATTCCCCACATCCTTTATTGTCATTAAAAACTCTTTCAATTAAAAAAAGGCATAAGTAATCAGTGTTTATAATTCATTCATATTTACTGCTTTTATTTTGTAATACCTCTCTTGTTTTTTATAGATATCAACACCAAACCACTTCTGATGTGTTCATGAACTCATTGTGGAGTTCCCACAACCCTTTATTTTCAATAAACCCCCTTTATTTAAAAAGGCACAAGTATTCAGTGTGTATAATTCACTCATTCATATGTAAAGAGAGGGTTTATTGAAAATAAAGGGTTGTGGGAACTCCACAATGAGTTCAAATCAACATAAGCATACAAATATTCCAAAGCAAAGCATTTATTGACATTCTTTACCGATTGTCGTGGTTTTCCTAGTATTTTTCAATTGCCCGCCAAACACTTCCGGGAACTATTGGAGGGCTACATCAACCACGTGATCGGCCAGCTTTTTGAACTTCTTTTGTCGCCACTCTCTCTCTAAAGGACTCTAGACCGGACAAACTCTATCGATTTGGATAACTTCGCAGTGTCAACAAACAACGTTCTATTGATGATTTCCAGAGTTTGGGTGTTTAGATGGCTAAATGGAGTGGACATTTTTGTTTGCTGGACTCTGTCCTTTGTCTGGATACCAAGATTTACCATGCTGGTGTTGTTTTTCAACTTAAAACAACAACAACTAGGTATGTAGGTATGTAGGCCTACTGCACGCCTCGTATTTGTGCACACCTTGCACATGAGCTGTATTTGCTCTTGCTGTGTTTGAGCCTAGAATGGTTAGGTTCAATCGAATCGGGGGACTCTCTCCTTTCCAACAATGTATAACATGATCAGATTCATGAAAATGCCACATTATAAATGACGAATAACAAACTACCGACCCACGCATGGGCCGACGAAAGTGAACCGGCTAACATAATGCAATTAACTGTGTTTCCTTCCCATTGTTCTTCTGACCCACTCCCAACCGTCTGAGGGCCAGAGAATCACACCTTTTACACTGAAGACACAGACGTGGGGATGAGGGGGAAAGTATTTGTAAATGAATGGTCCTTTACTATGTAATTCTCTGACCCACTCCTAACCTTCTGGGGGCCAGAGAATATCACCTTTCACACTGAAGACACAGACATGGGGGTGAAAGGGGGAAAGTATGTGGAAATTATTGTGTTACTTTACAATGTAATTTTCATATCATGTTTGGTATCATTTTGATTAACTCTAAGTGTAGTAAAACGGTCCCGGTCTCATAGGGAAATCATGTGGTTATCACCTGAATCCCAGAGGTTACGATTCTCAATGCATATGATATCAGGCAAGGCCCAGTCAGCTCTGCTGAAGATGACATATACCTTTTTGGGCAGTGGGAACCAACAGCAAATGAATGGTCTTAGATAAAAGAATACTCAGCAGGTGGTCTCCTAAACAATGCCTTTGATTAACTGGGAAAAAAGTATGTAGGGACACAATGGACACTGCTCTTGGAAGATATCTGTAGTCAGAACTTCCCACGTGTTATGCATGTTGCCACATTCCTACAACCCAGGTAACTTCATTCTCTGATTATTGTTTTGTATGTTTTTCCGGTAATCTCTTGTAGTGTTTTCAATATTGTGGCAAGGTATGGTAGGGCACAGAGAGATTAACTCTTATTTTACAAGTTGCTTTATTATGACACGATCACAAGCTGACTTAACACACACCCTTATGAACAGAGTGGTAAGGCGGTCACAAGATACCACAGTCAGTAGAGCAATGGTGCTCCCTGACTCATCCCAAAAATAACAGTTAACACAGTGAACGTAATGAAAACAGTGAATGTAAGGAACCCAACATGTCTTGAACGATTGCTTCCAAACCCTGTCTACCAGCAATAACACGTAGTGACACAGAATGCCAGAATGTCGCAATACATTCTGGGAAACACTCCCCCAACACGTTATAATATTCATTCCACACTGCTTTTTATTTTTTGATTGGTTAGTGACTTGTTTTTGTCCAATAAATTGTTATTCTTGTTAATATTCTTGGTAATATTATTATTGAATATCCTAATCCAACCGAATTTGGGTCCAAATAGAACCCTTAGATGTTCCGCTATGGGCATAATTATGTAATGAGTAGTATTTCCTGTGACGACAGTCGAAATAGCTTGTTGATGAGAACCGAGCTAGTACAAGTGGACACGTAGGCTGATAATCGCGTTCATTCGAGTCTATCTGGTCTTATTGATGGCTACGAGGGATTATTAGGCTATAAGGAAGCCACTGAGGATTCGGTAGGCGATTAATAGTAGCCTAGGCCTAAAAAGAAAAAAAAAAGTTTGGTTCCTGTTGGTTGTCAGTTGAGGTCATGGGTAGGAAGGGAATTTTTTAACAGCAGCAATGGATATTCCCAGCATGTTACACACACACACAGAGACATTTTTATATGAACAAAATATGTAGTCAATACGAATACTTCAATTGAAATGTGATGATTTTAAATGTGTGTACTTTTTTCTACTCCTAAAAACTAGTTCTGGACCACTGGCATTGAAGACATCTCAAGCAATATTTCATAATTAAGTTTAATAGTATCAACCGAACCGTAACCCCTCAACGCCCTGGCTGCGCCTAGAAATTCTGTCCATAAAAGTTGTGAACAGAATCGGTGACAAAGGGCAGCCCTGGCGGAGGCCAACTCTCACCGGAAACAGGCTCGACTTACTGCCGGCAATGCGGACCAAGCTCTGGCACCGGGAGTACAGGGACCCGATGGCCCGTAACAGCGGGCCCGGTACCCCATACTCCCGGAGCACCCCCCACAGGGCTCCCCGAGCGACACGGTCGAACGCCTTCTCCAAGTCCACAAAGCACATGTAGACTGGTTGGGCGAACTCCCATGCACCCTCGAGTACCGCGCCAAGGGTATAGAGTTGGTCCACAGTTCCACGGCCGGAACGAAAACCACATTGCTCCTCCTGAATCCGAGGTTCGACTATCCTACGGACCCTCCTCTCCAGGACTCCCGAATAGACCTTACCGGGGAGGCTGAGGAGTGTGATCTCCCCCTGTAGTTGGAGCACACCCTCCGGTCCCCCTTTTTGAAGAGGGGAACCACAACCCCGGTCTGCCAATTCAGAGGCACTGCCCCCGATGTCCACGCGATGCTGCAGAGACGTGTCAACCAAGACAGCCCCACAGCATCCAGGGCCTTTAGGAACTCGGGGTGGATCTCGTCCACCCCCGGGGCCTTGCCACCGAGGAGCTTTTTAACCACCTCGGCGATCTCAGCCCCGGAGATAGGAGAGTCCCCCCCCGAGTCCCCAGACCCTGCTTCCTCAGTGGAAGGCGTGTTGGTGGGATTGAGGAGGTCTTCGAAGTATTCCCCCCACCGATTCACAACGTCCCGAGTCGAGGTCAGCAGCGCCCCGTCTCTCCCATACACGGTGTTGACAGAGCACTGCTTCCCCCTCCTGAGACGCCGGATGGTGGTCCAGAACCTCCTCGAAGCCGTTCGGAAGTCCTTCTCCATGGCCTCACCAAACTCCTCCCACACCCGAGTTTTTGCCTCCGCAACCGCCAACGCCGCGCCCCGCTTGGCCCGCCGGTACCCATCAGCTGCCTCAGGAGTCCCATGGGCCAAAAAGGCCCGGTAGGACTCCTTCTTCAGCTTGACGGCATCCCTTACCGCTGGGGTCCACCAGCGGGTTCGGGGGTTGCCGCCGCGACAGGCACCGACGACCTTACGGCCACAGCTCCGGTCGGCCGCTTCAACAATGGAGGCACGGAACAAGGTCCACTCGGACTCTATGTCCCCCGCCTCCCCCGGGACATGGTTGAAGCTCTCCCGGAGGTGGGAGTTGAAGCTCGTTCTGACAGGAGATTCAGCCAGACGTTCCCAGCAGACCCTCACAGAACGTTTGGGTCTGCCAGGTCTGACCGGCATCTTCCCCCGCCATTGGAGCCAACTCGCCACCAGGTGGTGATCAGTTGACAGCTCCGCCCCTCTCTTCACCCGAGTGTCCAAGACATGCGGCCGCAAGTCCGATGATACAACTACAAAGTCGATCATCGAACTGCGGCCTAGGGTGTCCTGGTGCCAAGTGCACATGTGGACACCCTTATGCTTGAACATGGTGTTCGTTATGGACAATCCATGACGAGCACAGAAGTCCAACAACAAAACACCACTCGGGTTCAGATCAGGGGGACCGTTCCTCCCAATCACGCCCCTCCAGGTCTCACTGTCATTGCCCACATGGGCGTTGAAGTCCCCCAGCAGAAAAAGGGAGTCCCCAGACGGGGCGCTTTCTAACACCCCCTCCAAGGACTCCAGAAAGGGTGGGTACTCTGAACTGCCGTTCGGACGTAGGATTGCGTCACTGCTTTTCGCAGATGATCTTGTCCTGTTGGCTTCAGTTCTCACTGGAGCGGTTCGCAGCCGAATGTGAAGCGGCTGGGATGAGGATCAGCACCTCCAAATCCGAGGCCATGGTTCTCGGCCGGAAAAGGGTGGAGTGCACTCTCCGGGTCGGGGAGGAGATTCTGCCTCAAGTGGAGGAGTTCAAGTATCTCGGGGTCTTGTTCACGAGTGAGGGGAGGATGGAGCGGGAGATTGACCGACGGATCGGTGCGGCGTCGGCAGTGATGCAGGCCCTGCACCGGTCCGTCATGGTGAAGAAGGAGCTGAGCCGAAGGCGAAGCTCTCGATTTACCGGTCAATCTACGTTCCTACCCTCACCTATGGTCACGAGCTGTGGGTAGTGACCGAAAGAACGAGATCGCGAATACAAGCGGCCGAAATGAGTTTCCTCCGCAGGGTGTCCGGGCTCTCCCTTAGAGATAGGGTGAGAAGCTCGGTCATCCGGGAGGGGCTCAGAGTAGAACCGCTGCTCCTCCGCATCGAGAGGAGCCAGTTGCGGTGGCTCGGGCATCTAGTGAGGATGCCTCCTGGACGCCTCCCTGGGGAGGTGTTCTGGGCACGTCCCTCCGGGAGGAGGCCCCGGGGAAGACCCAGGACACGCTGGAGGGACTATGTCTCTCGGCTGGCCTGGGAACGCCTCGGGATCCCCCCGGAAGAGCTGGACGAAGTGGCTGGGGAGAGGGAAGTCTGGGCTTCCCTCCTCAGGCTGCTGCCCCCGCGACCCGACCCCGGATAAGCGGCAGAAATGGATGGATGGATGGAGTATCAACTCTTACAATACTCCTTACAATGTATAACAAAACGTAGAACAAACGTTAAACAAGATAGCGAGACAGCATCCAATCACCCCAGAAAATGTTATAGAACCATACATGTGACAATATTTCAGGTGGGGATCATCAACATTTGTTCATTAGACATCTTAAAGACTGTAAAAATACAGAAGTTAGAAAACACATATCAATCAATAGGGGAGTAGTACCAGTGATCCAATGTCACAGATCTTTTACGTTTTTTTGTGTTTTATTTGAGTTTTTATGCACCATACATCATCTAATCATGGCAATCCTCATATTTATCAATTCCTCATGCAAAGATGAAGAGAAAATGGGGTGGATTGTCAGTAGAATGTATTGTTCAGGATCTATGTAGATTTAAAGTTTTCATTTTTCACAGCCGAAAATTGAGCACAGACACAAAAGATGGTCCAAAAAATCATACATGGGACAATAATTTGCGAGGGGAACATCACAATTCCTTTACTAGCCCTGTAAGACCCGGATATAGAAAAACGCAAAAAAAAAAAAATTCAACCATTCAGATGTTGTTGTAGGAGGTCTTTGGGGGGGAAAATGGAGTGTTTTCAAAAAATGTATGTTTTAGTAAGTTTTTACGGAAATGTTGTAATATTGCAACGTTGGGCTTAATGGGGAGCAGAATCTCCTATTTCCACTCATTGTCTGAACAACAGTACAGAACTAAGGATTCATTTGCAGGGTTTTGCTTTTCCCAAACCAGCATATAGCATGAATAATAATCTTAGTCATGTTGTTATGAAGTGTGATTTATTCAAACAGGTACTTTAACAGTTATTTACATTATTTACATTATAAGTTACAGTCAGTTGCAGTGATAGTCCCAGAAGCAGTTTTTTTCCTCTGAAAAGCATAGGCGGACATCATATTTGCTGCATTGGGTATTAGTATACCCTTTACTGCAATGTCTGCAGCGTCCTCTTGTTGTCTTGCGTGGAAAGTGTCCAGTGAGGTCTCTGCGCACATCCAGAGGGGGATGTGTACATGTTTTTTTGGAGGAGGGACAGCTTGGACTCCCATCTACAAGGATGGTCTCTTTCCAGCATCCAAAGGGCTCTTTGCTCTGCTTGGGCTCCTGTTGCCTGCAGATGGTCATCCTCTCTTTGGAGTTTTGGATGCTGTGCCCACCTGAGTAGAAAAAAAAGAATAAATATATCAATTCATATACTGTACATCTCAAATATGCATGAAGATACCAGTCAAATATATCACAAACAAGGTAAATAGCAGAAGTTAATTATCGTAGATTTGAGGACGGCTAATTAACTGAATGAGAGAGGATGCAAGCTGTGCCTGGAACATTCTCATGTTATTGTAGACTGTGATTATCATCTTAATAGGAATGCATGTAGCCCCCATCTTACAACCACACCTTACATTCCTGAACATTAGCACCTGTTCCAGAACAATGCCACAAGTGCACCAGGAGCATCCCCCACAACTGCTTTGACTATGAATTGATAGGAGCATTTTCATATCAATAGAGACTAACAATGCACACATGCACAAACAGAATTTATTTGGTAAAAAGTCCTGCATTCTGTGATAAGGAGAAAATATTGAAAATTAAATATATTAAAAATCATAAAAAGTAAATGAAAATGTTTAGATAAAGCAATATATATTTGCACTTTAGTTTCTTATACAATAAAATATGTAATCCAATATATGGCTAAGGCTAGATTGTGTAAATCATGTGTTGTTTAAAGTTATATTGAACAAATTTTAATTGGAGTTCCTCTCAAGACATTCCTTTCAGAAACAGGGCTGTTTTGACTACCACTCTGACCCAACGTTGTAATATTGCAACACTTATAAAACAAGCTCTAAATAAAATGTAGGGCATATTTTCCACAAACACAAAAAAAATATTCAAAGCATTTTACTTACTTGAATCAGATTAATCCAGTCCACTAAATCGAAGGGATGTTGCTCGATCAAAAAATTGGAAGTTGTGTGACTTCTTGACCCAACGGCGGGCGTTATATACAAATGTTGGATCCAATTGCATTGTGAGAACAAACAATAGGACCAGATGATCATGTAAATGTCATTTTAACCAAAAAAAAAAAATTGGGGGGTTTTTTGGGGATAACCAAAATTGTTGTAATTCTGCAACACTGGGTCTTACAGGGCTAGACACCCTACCAATTACAAAAAGCTAGGTTAGAAAAACAGACCTTTCGGGTGCAGGTGAACCCCCCCTTCCTACCCTAGTAACTGGTGTTGTGGCGGAGGAGGTGGAGGACTATAAATACTTGGGGGGGTGGTGATCAGCAACAGACTGGACTGGAAATCTAACACCGAGGCTGTATACAAGAAGGGGATGAGCAGACTCTATTTCCTGAGGAAGCTGAGATCTTTCAACGTGTGCAGTAAGATGTAGGAGATCTTCTACCAGTCTGTTGTTGCTAGAACCATTTTCTTTGCTGCTGTGTGTTGGGGCAGCAGCACCAGAGCCAGTGACACCAAAAGACTTGATAAAATCATCAAGAAGGCTGGCTCTGTACTAGGTCTCGGGCTGGAATCTTTTGAGTCTGTGGTGGAGGAAAATGCTGAAAAAACTGTTATCCATCATTGACAATGATCAGCACCCTCTCCATCAAACAGTGGTCAGACAGCAGAGCACCTTCTCTCACAGGCTGCTCCAGCTCCGCTGTCGAAGGGACAGATATAGGAAATCATTCCTACCAAATTCCATTACACTGTACAATAACAGCCAATAACTTATTACAACAGTCTCTAAGCACCTTATATTTCATTATATTTCATTTCATTATATTCTGTACACTGTTCTTTATCTTGCACTAAATTAGTTTATATTTAGTTTATATTTTTAATATATATATTTTTTTATATACATACATACACTTTTTATTTCTAATTGCATTCATTCTGTGTATTCCAATGCTGCTGCTATGTTGCAATTTCCCAGCTTGGGATTAATAAAGTATTTCTATTTCTATTTCAATTTCTAACTTGCATGGGGCGGTCTCCAATAACGTTACACGGTTGCCACCTGTCTGGGTTTTACCAGGATTGTCCTTTTTTGTAGCCTGTCCCGGAATTTTTTTAAATTCTCCCGGGACATGAAATGTCCCGGTTTTTAATGGGCTATTGCCTTATAGCCCACCCTGTCGTTTCATCCTCAAATCTAATATTCTACCGCCGGCAGTTTGCGCAAGTTTAAATGTTTCTGCATAAATTGTCTGCTGTGATCAAATGCCTTTGATCGTTTCGTCCTCAAATCTACGATATTCAAAATCCCAATACCCCCCCGCCCCCACTCTGGCACCCAAAAGTCAGAACCTAGAAACATACCTGCAACAACCTAATGTCCTTATGTATTGGTTCTGAGCTGACTGTTAAAATATGCACAAAAGATAATTCTGCCAAATCAGTCGGATGTGTAAGTGACGTTTTTGTTCATGCAGGTGGGAAGAGGCATGTTGTGTCCTCGATACAAGTCAAGGTTTTTTGTCAGACACAGGTGGCAACCCTATCTACATCCTTGATGTTATTTATTTGCTTGCTGCCTCAAGCAAAGGCACAGTTCTGTGTCACAGAGCAGGGCTCCATACTAACTTTTTGCATTGGTTGTTGCACTGGTGCACCTAACTTTTTTTTTAGGTGCACCAGCAGAAAATTTAGGTGCACCCTCGTTTATTTTTTAACAACAATAAGTAGAGAAATGTGTAGAGAGTAGTGTAGATAAATGCTTTTCATTATTTTATAAGAAAAATAAAGTGTTTAAGCCATTTTTCTCCATCAAAATAAGCTCTGACTTAAATTTGGTGAATGGCATTTCCTCCTTTGCAATGTTGTATGCAACATTACATTTTATGATCATTTCAGATTCCTCAGAGGACCTGATTAATACTGCCTGCCTCTGAAATGCAGCTGGGAGAGGGGCCACTTTATCTACATGTAGCGCCCTCTAGACGTCTGGTCTATTTACTGAGGTGCGCTCCCCAAGTTCTTTAAGTTTAAGAAATCGCTTTCTTTTTAGGTTAATTAATAATAGGTTAGTACACTGTAATAACGTATTTATGAACTTGTCTATTTATTCCCTTGTTACAACTACTTTTAGTTAACCCCACAAATGTGTTTTACCTACTGTTTTTAGCTTGTATATCTCACTCCTGTATATAAATGAACTAAAAATGAATGTGTTTTTGTCTTACCTTTAGATGCCCTTTAAGTTTTTTAAACTTCCCTAAAAAGCACTCATGAATAAAACACAAATACTCATAAGCTACCAGATGAAAAAATGAATATCAACAGGTAAGTTTTAGCAATTCACTTTAGTAAACATTAAACACAGAAATGCTTTAACATGAAAAATAAAAAAACAAAAGTATTCCGTTGCAAATCTTGGTCTTACTTTTAACCCTTAAATCTATAAAATAGAGCAATAAACCCGTGAACAGAATTTCAGTCACTTCAATAACATACAGTACTCTTTCCCTTCCGGGCACACTCAACACAGTTCAATCCCCAAAACCCAACAACTAAAATACTATTTCTAAGCCGGCACTCTTTAGTCAATAAGTGAATGAAAATAAAATGTATATACTGTAATGTGGTGAGATGGATTGGGTACCCAATGTGTCAGTGGATCGATGCAGGCCTGTAGAGATGCTTGAGTGCGTTGAATCCGGAAAACCACAATGTCTGCTTCGCGCTCAGCGCCAAAGGAAACGAACTCACGGCTGTAATGGCGTCGTCCTCGTCTCCTACCCGTACCGGTACAGCGTGTTTCTGCGGCGTCAGTTGTTGACGAGTCCTCCCGTTCTCCAACACTTCCCCTTCTCTCCGACGACGCCCCGTTCTCCCAGCAGCATCGGTGCCAGACACTCACCGCGGGTCTTTTCGTGCAGGTCGAATACGCAGCAGGCTAACCGGCTTCTCCTCGGCGGGTGGCTGAGCAAGCGACTCGCGGTGAAGTCCGTTCGGTGTGCTAACGTGAGCTACATTAGCTTTAGCCTTAGCTGCGCTTCTTCGGCGGAGACATCTTTTCTAGAATAGTCCTCTTACAAACTCAAACTCGACACTGTTGACTGAACAGTCACTCAGAGACTCACTTTCCGTTGGTCTCGACTTCCGCTCGTCAAACAGCGTCCTCAGTTCTTAAAAGTCTGTTTCTCTGCCGTAACGCTTTCGCCGCCATGCAGCTCCTCCTTCGCACGTGTCTTTCTCCCTCTCCTTCTCTTCCTGCTCCGTCCTCTTCAGAATCCGGTTGACCTGTAACCTTGATCCCTGATTCGCTGTTCCCTACGGTAACTAAACTCCACAAAAAATATATGTACACTTTGAAATATTATTTTTTTAACATTCTTTAACCCAAAACATATATCCACTACATGAAATAAAAAACACACAAACATAAATATTTCTCGCCGGATATATATAGATAAAAAACATAAACAAATATGAATAAATAATAAATGAGTGCTTATTTAACCCATTATATTTTTAACCGGGTTACATACACATTTGTCACGGCATATAATGTGCTTTTTTGACATGTTGTGCTTTTTTAACGTTTCGATACGAAACGTCATTGCCTCGCATACGAATGCACTATTACCGTGCTGTAAGGCGTATATGTTGAGGCAGACTGGTTCAAGACCTGGGTGGAGGGTCATTCAAGCAATAGGGGTACTGGTGTGGCCTATTCTTCTAACCACCCGAGTAGTCATACGTGGATGTAAACAACATGATTGCCAACAAACTTGTATCAACCGAAGCCAATGCCATTGTTCTCATTACCGGAGGAGTCCCCTTGCAACACACATGTTACTGTGTGTCACATGTGAATGTTAACGATATAAGTAACCTTTGTCAACAAATTTGTAACCAAAGCCATGGCATAGTAGTCATTATCGGGTGAGTCTCCTCCTCAGATCTGGGCTGTCTGGCTTAATTCCCGCAAGTGCACCTAGTAAAATGTAGGTAGGTAGGTGTGTTTGTTGTCCAATCTTTATATTTGGTGGGCTATGACTGAATGGCGTTTTCCAACTGTTTATTAGAAGTCTACAACTTGGAAGCATGACGACGATCGCCACAAACCTTCACCTCTTTTACAAGAAATTATGTAAGTTGACATGCAAATATTACCATTCTGAAAGGTTCATCAACAAACGATCAGGAAGTGGTTCTTGTGCTATCTCTTCTTCCTCCTCGGATTCAGGATCAAACACATAAGGCTGTATATCCAAAGACATTTTGTACATCAGTTTCTTTGCACAGTGAAGTTGACAGAGTGGAGCCAGGTAGAAGTCTTGATAACGCACTGTGGAGGGTCTCATCATGACATGCAAATCACTCGCCTCTGATTGGCTAACAGCAATCAGAGGCGATCAGTCGTTCTTCCCACCTACTGCAGCAGCCATGGGGTCAGACCAGACTAAGCGGTTTTATTTAACGTGGGGACTGCGGGCGTCTTTCTGCCGGACTGCGGTGCAGGAGCACAGTGTTCTAGGGGGTGATGGGAGGGGTTGGGTTGGTCTGAATTAGCTTTAACCTGCTGAGTACTGGACCGGTTCTGCAGCGACATGCTCCCTGTATCGCTCTGCTTTCATTTGGTGTTGTTGTTTTGGGGTTTTTTATGTTGTTGTTGTTGTTGTTGTTGTTTTGTTTATCTTATGGTCTGGAGAGGAAGTGGCTGGTCCACTCGGGTCAGTGGAACCAGACCTTGTTGCGTGACCTTGTCGTCCGTCAGCCAACCATAAACCTGCAACATTCTGCTGTCCAATCAGGTTCCTTAAGAGTAAATGCCCCAAATCATTAATTTGCTTTTTCTTTTCTCCCCCTCTCTCATTTTGTGCCTTAACAAAGCATTTAATATTTCTGCCCTTATCATTGAATATGACACTGTATCTTCAAATGTCAGCTCACTGTCCTGGAAGCTGTTTTATTTAAAATGTGATTAGCTTAACAAGTGAACTCTGTTTCTTCCATAAGAGAAAGTGGGTGGATTACAATGGGTGGGTCTTTATACTAGAACTTCAAATCCCATGGTCCCCTTGACTTTCTCCTACAGGAGGCCACCATGGGAAGGGTTAATCAAGGTCACAGTGCACATTTAGCTTCATATTTAGCCATTCTGTGCTAACTTTGACCTGGTTAGTTGCTCCTCTGTTAGTACCACTATGGTCTCAAGGGTTCCCCGCTGTAGTAAATACTGCTACATACTTTTATAACGATAAACACATTAAAAGTATTTTAGAACATAAGGTTTATCTCATTTCTTCCTCTTCACACACCACTAGCCCCACACTACTTTCAGGTTTTTCTTACCACTAGTTGTGGTAATGTAATATCAAACATGTCAACACACGCCTGGGTTCACACTTCTGTGTTTGGAATGTCAATGACAGGACCTAACCCTATTGTAATGCCTCCCATCTCCTGGTGGTTAAACAGGCTTAACATGAGTACATGTTGACCATGAATAGCATGACGTTTCCTGAGTGTTGTCTGGCTTTAGCCACAATGCACTAAAACCTGGACAAGGACACCGACTACGTACAATCTGCCCTAAATCGTCGGACAGGACTGATGTTTGATATTAGGTAGGGTCTACCATTGCCTGTAGAGTTAATATTATGCCTTCATTGATGACTCATTGATCTTGACTAATGAGGACATCTGCCAACCTTGTGTAGGTCAGGTGGTTTAGTTCAGAATGCCTGTGTTCTCTAATCCTGGGACCTTGTTGAATTGATCAGGTGTCTAACATAAAGGCTACAGCATAGTTTAAAAACAACTCCATTAGTAAACGCTAAAGAGGTATACATCAGTGCTAATACAGTACGAAAGACACTGATATTTGTATACAAGTATAGTTCTTAGCGCATGGAAGTGCTGTTTTAATGTCAAGTGAGTTATTAGTGGTTGGCATATAAGTGTCCATCTCTGCGCTCTACTCGTCGTGTCTGTTGAAGAACCAAGTGAAGAAGCAGATCCTCAAGGACTAACCTAAGCACACTCTTCTACACTCTCACCTCCTGCTCTGTTTGATGGGTACATTTTTTTTACCACCAGGTGTGATGTTGATGTGTACCCATGTATGACCAGCCTACCCAGGGGACTGTACCAACCGGTAGGCTGATCTGTCCAATCCTACATCTGGGTGGACATTTCCACTTATGATGTCACTACAAGGGTGATTTTGTAATTACTTATAATGGCAAGTTAGACACCTGATGGTAGAATAGCGGCCCTTTAAAAAGTGTGTGTGTGACCCAGAAATGTTAACTCTGTTCATAATTGAATTTGAATAAGCTTTTATTAAAACATTTATAAATATTTAAACTATGAAATTTGCTATTTGGTTTTATTGCCATGGAAAGAATAGAAAAATGTCTCAATCATTTATTTAAGTTCAAAAAACGAATGCATTCACAAATATTGTAAAGCAAATACTATGACATTACATTCATCAAAGGGTGTTAGCGTTATTTGCTGTTTTTTTCTTGTTAAAAGAAACTGAATATATTGTTTCTCATCAATACATTATGGAAGTGAAATCTTCAGCGTCAGCACGTGTGACCAACAGGGCTTCCTGCTCAGGATGGGCCTGCTCAGCTAATGAGCATGTGCACTGAATCTACGTCAGAAGCTAATATTTGAATTGATGCAAAAGGTATAGTACCACACACACCCAGCTCCCCCTCCCATTTCTTGTCCTGGGTGTTGAGATGACGACGGCCCATGCGGGCCCTCAGCTGATCCTCAGGCCCCCCAGCTCTGCTGCCGGGACTGGCTGGACCACGGCTTCCAGGAGGCGGTACAGAGTTGTGAAGTCTGGACTGTCCCTCGCAGGTCCCCTCTCCGGCTGCTTGTGCACCAGCCTGCCCTGGTACAACCTGGACAAACCCAGCTAGGATTACAAAAAGCCTACCCTTCTGTTGAAACATTTACTTTGTTACACATTTGTATCTGATACAATGTCTAATTATATCACAGATAAAATATCACAATCTTGTGATGTTATTGTGTTAGTTATTAATTGATTATTAATTGATTCAACTTGTGCTTTGATGGTGTAACAATGGAAACGCTACAAGCTCAGTGTCTCACCAGGCAAAATGGGGTTGGGGGAGGGGCTTGCAGAGCAGCAGATTGAGCTGGGAGGCGTCCTTTAGGCAGGCCTGCCATTGGTTGAAGCTGTGAGCCGCAACACAATCCAGAGGCTGCATGATGTGGTTGGTGTCTCCCAGCCAGCCTACACACATACACACACACACACACACACACACACACACACACACACACACACACACACACAAACACAGAGGGCGGGAGTGAGTGAGTGAGTGAGTAAGTGAGTTTACTTGGCAACACAAGTGCTACCTACCAGTGGTCAATCCTCTCCGTCTGTTCAGTTCTCCTTGGACCATCACCATCAGCAGAGCTTTGAGGAGCCTCTGGTTAGGACGGGCTCTCCTCAGCCAGTAGCAGGTCACGGCCACTGGGAGGCGCAGGTGAGCCGGAACTCCATTCAGTGCCTCTTCTGTCACACCCAGCGTCTCCAGACACACCTGCAGCCTCACAGCTTGGTCTGCCTGTGAAGTGGGACCATATTTCCATTTAAAGGCCAACCAAAAACACCACTTGTAGATTGTTTGCCTGAGATGACTCCCTCTATAGGTGAAACCCATGCTGTTTATTACATAATGCCAATGATTTGTGAGACTTTAGCCTGCATTCACCTACTACACTCTAGTTGTGAGATGTGCTGAATTAATAGGGTTGTTTATGGTGAATTGCCAAGCTATCACAGGGGGTATTTAAACGTGTCCAAGATACATGTGCATACTCCATGAGAGGGATTTCAACAGCTATTATCTATTTATTATGCAGCCTAATGAGTCGGTAGGCCTACCTGGGGTAGAGACTCCAGCTTCAGCGTCTGAGCGGCTCCTTGAACCACCGGTTGCACCGTGTCCTCGGCGAGCCCCAGACCGACCCGGTCCACCTCCAGTACCCCTCCTTTCCCCCGGCCCAGCAGCAGCCCGTACAACGCCTGCCGGATGGGCTGTGAGGTGAGGTTGGAGCTCGGTAGGTCGCTGCGCTCCACCTGGGTTTGCAGTTTGTTCCTCCTGTGCACCAGCAGGTCCAACACATCACCGCTCAGGTCTCCTCTGGCCAGGGGTGCACAGATCCAGTCGGGGACGTGGCTCAGCATCTCATCTGGCAGCGATGGAACAGTCCCCTCACTGAAGAACCCCTGCAGAGAGGAGCTGGGCAGACGGTACTCCAGCATGGCCATCCCCAACTTGGTGAGGATGTCCTGTTGCGCCTGTCTACTCATGTTGGGCATGAGTTTCATGGCTGCTGTCAAGGCGTCTTCTGTTGTCTTGAAGCGGCTCAGCCAACTCAGAAGGCCCTCCAGGCCTGCGGCCCAGGACGTCTCGTGCTGTCTTCCAGCTGGAAGGAATCGGGCCCACCGAATTTCTTTGAGGTTGACGTAGTCATTCCCGGCCAACGAGGCAAAGGCGGGGAGGAGCTGGTGGTTGATGTTGAAGAAGTTACAGAAGCTGGACGTGGTGTATAGCTTGCAGGGGATGTAACTCCCACTACGACTCGTAGCCACGGAGTCCCACCGGAAGTGATCAAGGGGGACAAGCCCTGCCTGAAGGTCAAAGATGTAGAAGTCGCTGTCTTTGGACAGCACTGGGCAGCGCCACTCGCTGGCCAGGGCAGCCAGCTGGCAGTCGGCCTCTCCAAAGCACTTGGCCACTGGCACCTCCATGTCGCTCAGTGTCTGTCGGAACACCAACTTGGTGAGGGGGGGGAGGATGTTGCTCTTCTTGCCTGTCAGAGCTGCATCATGCGCCTTCCGCACCTTGTCTCTGGCCCGTTCCATGAGGGTGTCAAGTTTGATGTCACTGGTGCCTGAGCCTCCATCCATCACCACATAAGGTTTGATTCCACAGTCGGCCAGATTATTGAAGAAAGCCTCGACATTCTCTTGGAAGGCTAAGTACTCCCCACCATGGTTCTGGTCCAGGTTGGATTCAAAGTACAGGTGGTAGAGCAGGTTGTTGCCATCCACCAGTAGCTTGCTGTCCTTGAAGTTGGCGTCTTGGTAGATGTTTCTCTTCCTCTCCAGCAATGAACATAAGCCCCTCACCCCCATGGTGACTGGAAAAGTTAAGTTGTAACTTCTATGGTGAATGGACTCACCCAGAGTGGATTGCAGCTCTTTTATACACCCATACACACTTACTGCACAGGGAGTGGCTTCTCAGTTCTCAGGCTTCTCAGTTCTCCATCAGTTTCGTTTTCCTGACATTTACGACGTATTGCATCATCAATTCCATGCCCAAATAACCTGGTCACGTTCATGGGTGTGTGTGTGTAGTGTATTGATACAGTATCGGTAGCCCTATATTAGTAAATGATTTGAGTTCCATCGGTGAGACCACTTAATGGATTACGCGAGATTTACGAAAGTTAATAAATAGGTTTACTGCCCATATTGATCAACTAGACAATCAACATTGCACTCAGTAATACCTTACCTTACCTACTAAAACACCGTTAAGCTTCTGGGACACAGTGCGCCTATAACGCCACGATGTGTTTACATTTCATAAAGCCTACTACAGCGCTATTTTGTATAGGTTTCGTTTCATATTGGAGGAGAAACGAAAGCAAAGAAGCAGTTCCGTCGGAATTCAATTAAATTAAATTTCGTAATGAAAAAAAAAACTGTTCCTATAGTGATAAATCAGTGCCACACACACACACACACACACACACACACACACACACACACACACACACACACACACACACACACACACACACACACACACACACACCATGAATAATATATTAATGATGATAATAATAACTAGAAAGTACATTTCCTGAAGAAAATGTGAAGTGGGATAGCTGACCGCAACCGGATGAATTGCTTAAGCAAAACAGGCGTTGCCTAATTCTAACGCAGAATGCCATTCTTCCTTTGCCTGTCCTTTTTATAATCGTCTGCATTGATGTTTGTGATGGGTGCACTAGGTCAGTGGTTCCCAACCCAGTCCTCAAGGACCCCCTCCCCCCCTGCGGAGGCTGCGGTGTGTGTCACTTTGTCCCTCACTCTGCTTCTCTCCAAACTGCCACTATAATAATAATAATAATAATAATAATAATAATAATAATAATAATAATAATAATAATGGGGGGAGGGGGGGCGGGCGGATCTCAAGGGACCTGGGGCCTCATGTACAAAGACTTGCGTGGATTTCCTATACTGAAACTTCGCGTACGCCAAAACCCAGAAACTGTCGTATGCACAAATAAATTCAGATGGATGTGGTGTGCGTACGCATGGATCCAGTTTCCTTCGTACATCCCAATCAACGTGGAATTGAGCGCACATGCAGAGGTGGCAAATTCCTCCCTGTCCACGCCTCCGTTTACATATGCATATCAATTTAAATGTTACGCACCGTAAAACGATCGACTTCTATCACATTGTCTTTAGCCCTACTCAAATGAACCCAAAATCATTTAAAATACACCTCAAATTACTTAGTTCAACGTAATGAAACTGTTGCCAACAATGATAATTAATAGTTAGAATTAGTAATTATAGTTATAACTAGAAAATATAATTCCATGCGAGGGTTTACTTGTGCATAGGAATGCCCGTAATCAACGAGATAGATCTAGATGAGGTAGGGATCGAACCGCCAACCCTCCGGTTGTGGAACCCAACCCGCGAACACACACACACACACACACACACACTAACACCAACACCAACACCAACACCAACAACAACCACAACAACCTGTAACTTCCACTGATACCCAGCAGGGGCGGAGCCATTCAAAATAACAAAACATAACAAAACATAACATAACAACTTCTGATCTAAAAAGGCTATTGAACACACATTTCAGGGGTTTTCAATTCGGTGAGTGTGTGCTGAGTGTGAGTGCAGTGCGTGAGTGCATGACGGAGGCATGGAGAGAGCTGAATGACAAGGACTGTAGTGCAGCAGCCATGGGGTCAGACCTGGTTTTGTCGGTTAAAGTTTTTTTTTTTGCAGAATCTAGTAGACTAGGGGTACTTCTTTAAGATTTAGGAGGGTGCCCGGTGATATCCCTTGGGCAATTCCGTATGTTAACATGTAATGTAATAGGGTAAAAAAAATAACTAGCAGATATCACTATGAAACTTCACAAGTTGATTACTTACTCAAATATGAAAAAAAAATGTATTACAAGTTTTCTGTAATTTAATGTTATAATATGCAAATTAGGTATGATGTAATTAAATATGCGCTGATTAGCATAAACTTTAAACAATAAAATCTGAACATTGGATAAAGCCAGTTTCAAAATTATTTTTTCATTTTGTTGACATATTAGATGAAACGTATTTTACAAAGGGAATTATGGATATCTCGTTTAGTTATTCAGTAAATCAGAAAATACTGCCAATAGCCTTTAAAAAATCAATTTTCATATCGGCCTGTTATGGCATAAAGAACAGCAGGAACATGTCACACACAAGGTTGGTAGTATGGGGGGCAAAGAATGGAAAATGTCATACATCTTCAGCAAATTTGGCTGCTCTTCCACCAACTACAGAAGCATTTATTGAAAATGTGAAGAGGGCCCACTTTCAAGCAGTCTTGTGGCGAACACTCAATATAAATCCTCCACCAAGACTGAACCCTGAAGAATATGGATGGAAAAAAGACATAAGCAATAAGCTACTGAGCCCAACGAGTCTACCAGAAAATGTCAAACTTGCACCAGACTATATTTTGGAGATGATCAGATGTGGCTGTAAGAGTGAAACCCCTTGTAGCTCTAACAGATGCAGTTGCCAGATGAATGGTGTGCCGCATACATGATTGCCAAAGACATGTGCCCTATCAGCACCGTTAGCGACCCGGCGTTCAATAAACTGATAAACACATTGGACAAGCGGTATGTGTTACCACCACGTCACCATTTCAGTAGAATTGCGCTGCCTGCCCTTTATGACGAATGTCGCGGAAAAGTTGCAAGAGAAGTGTCAACAGCATTATATTTTGCCACCACAACGGACCTATGTTTGAGTCGCAACATCAAAAACATTTTTAGATTTTTTTTTTTTAAATCAATGAATAATCGTCTTTAATAATCACAATTAAAATATCAATCAAAATAATCGTGATTATGATTTTTGACATAATCGAGCAGCCCTAAACTGTTCCTTCCCTGGCCTGCGCTGCTGTCTGTCTCTCTGATCACTGAGGGGAGGGGCTGCTCTGCACACAGCGCACATGGGGGAGGGGCGATTAATCGGCTATCGGCTTTTTCCTGCTCCAAACTATCGTTATTATATCGGCCTTTAAAAATTCACTATCGGTCGACCTCTATCTGAAATACATAAATTTGTTAATTGACATAGAAAAGGGTTACATTTTACAAATTGTAAAGTACTGTCTGAATAACTATCACACAGAAAACTGTGTTTTAGTACATTTTATTTGAGTTGATTTGCATTTGATATGAGTACTCACCTTGAAATGAGAGGTATTTCCTATTTTTTCATGATTTTGATGATATTTCATGATAGTTATGGGTGTGAACAGCCCTCACTGAGAACAAAATCTCCACTTCAGGAGCATCTACATATACCAAACTTTCCAGTCTTATACCTAACCATATTTAGAAGGTTTTTACTGAGGGATTTGTTAATATATTATTCTTAGCTTGATTTCTATGACATTTCATTCCTAAAAAAATGGCGAAAATTGATTTTTTTAAAAGGCTATTGGCAGTATTTTCTGATTTAGGCCTACTGAATAACTAAATGAGAGATCCAGAATTCCCTGTGTAAAATAATTTTCATCTAATATGTCAACAAAATAAAAAAAATGAAACTGGCTTTATCCAGTGTTCAGATTTTACTTTTTAAAGTTTATGCAAATCAGCGCATATTTAATTACATCATGCCTAATTTGCATATCCAAACATTAAATTACAGAAAACTTATAATACATTTATTTTTCATATTGATCTAAGTAATCAACTGGTGAAGTTTCATAGTGATATCTACTTGTTAATTTTTTTACCCTATTCACCTGTAGTATCTCGCCTTATATTCAGGACATTGAACAAGAAAGGCTCAATATTGAGAGTTGCCCAAGGGATATCACCGGGCACCCTCTCTAATCTTATTGAGTTACCCCTTGGCAACAAGATACAGCACAAAAAAAAACTTTAACCGACAAAACCAGGTTCACCTAAATTATGGCATTTGGCTGCCGGACTAGTGCAGCAGCCATGGGGTCAGACCTGGTTTTGTCGGTTAAAGTTTTTTTTTTTTGCAGAATCTAGTAGACTAGGGGTACTTCTTTAAGATTTAGGAGGGTGCCCGGTGATATCCCTTGGGCAATTCCGTATGTTAACCCTTTTTTGTTCAATGTGCTAAATATAAGGCGAGACACTACAGGTGAATAGGGTAAAAAAAATAACTAGCAGATATCACTATGAAACTTCACAAGTTGATTACTTACTCAAATATGAAAAAAAAATGTATTACAAGTTTTCTGTAATTTAATGTTATAATATGCAAATTAGGTATGATGTAATTAAATATGCACTGATTAGCATAAACTTTAAAGAGCGGCTTGCAGGTTAGAGACTCCAGTGGATCAATATGTAGGAAAATAATTTAGGCAATAGATTTTCACAATAATATACTCATATATACACTACATTGACTTCTGGAGTCATTTTTGTGAATTAATTTTACTTCCGCAACTAAAAAAGCCAAACCGGACGTGACGTAGAAAAAGGGAGTCCGGTCTAGTAGTCCGGTCAGACTGTACACAAGAAATGGATGGATCTCAAGCCAGTTTTGACACTGAAGAGGTTGTAAATGTTTATTCACAGGCATATGATGGACCACAGCCTTATAATTATGAGCCTGCTAGGCGTCCAAGAGACCAGGAACAGACCAGGGTTAGAAGGAATAACGGTCAGAGGAGAGAAATTGAGTTATGTTGTGAGGAGAATCGGTGGAGAACTGGGCAGGTGTCGTGAGTAACCGGCGTTGGCTAACGATGTCCGCTACGTTCACATCACAGCATTGTAAAGTTTGCTGTCGTGTATCAGGCTATAAGAAAAGTAGTATTAACACAGGCATGAGTAATTATACTTACCCAGAACAGAAACCAGCGTGCACGTATCAGTCATATCTCGCCTCGCACTGTGTAACGTTAATATAACTACAACTACGTTATACAACGCTCTACCGTTAACGATGGAGGGAGGGACGGAGGACCATATCCAATTTGAAATAGAATAGTGAACAGTACAACTAAGTATGAATATGGAGATAAATAGCAAATTTGAGATATTAAAACAATCTCAATCTTATTTTCTCTATTACAAGTTGCCCATATTTAGAACCTCACTACTTATATCACTTTTCAAAATTAATATGACTACAAATATTGATATTATGTCCCTATCCCCAGGCAATACCGCTACACAGCTTACAGACAGCTTGTCCACTGGGCCTATGGCATTCTGGGCAGACACATTAGGAAGCCCTTACCTTCATGTGTTGTGTCTGCCATCAGAAGACAGTTTCCAGAGGAAGGAGGAGTTTATGAAGGTTTTAACTGGCCTCATTTGGGTGATGATCAATAAAAAATACTCACAATCACAAAGTGTCTTACTGTATAAAACCTTTTTATGAAGTTTAGATAACATATATGTAACAGGTCTGCATTGATAGTAAAGCCTGCATACATCAGCAACCCAATAACAAACATGTGGCAGAATCACGAGGGTGGAATGGTTCTGACAGCGCCACTTGGGGGAAGTTAGCCCCCAGGAAAATTAAATTACTATTTAAGGTCACTCAGGTTCGAAATAATCCCACAGGGCAAGAGACGGTGTACAAAAGAGGGAACACTTTATTCACACAATTAATGATTCTTCTTTTAAAATGATGCTGAGCATGAGGAGAATAAATGAAGGGACCGGGTGGGGGCCTACCGGACGGCAGAGAGGCAAAACCAAGATAGAGGGATCCAACTAAAACACCTGCGGCACCGCACTCACACTGTAAAGGAAATGGTGAAAAGGGGAACACCAACACCATGGAAGAACTGCCGCCGACAGCCTACAGTACCTGTCCAACAGAAGCAAAGGTTAAAACATAGTGCAAAAATAATATAACAGCAGGCATAATGCCAAGTTTCACGCTAATAGCCAGTGTTAAAACATGAATGTCGTGCAAGATACAAGCCAACTGCCTCATCCTTGGTGATGTTCTGGCAGGATCTGGAAAGTGGTGCAGGTGTAGTTGAAGTCAAGGCAGCACTGCTCTCTCGTAGAGCCTGTGCTGACCTGGAGTATCCCACTCTCAGAGACTCCATGAGGGCTGATGCATATGCTGGAGGAAGGAAACAAATATTTAGATCACATTCAGTGACATTATAGTTGACTCATGGCCTGACTCGTATAATAAATCATATTTAGGGACTGACAAACTGCTAACCGTATGATGGCTTCTCCTTGATAGGACGGACTACCCAGCCACCTTTGCAGAACCTTGGGTAGGGAACCGCATAGCGTACCTCACCATCACTGGTTCGAGCAACTTCTCTGCTGCCATTAGCAATGAAATGCAGGGCTGCCAAGAGAAGTCTGTAGAAAACATGAATGTGTAGTAGAATGTGTAGTTCAAACCAATAATAATAATACATTTTATTTAGAAGCGCATTTCAGGTCACTCAAGGACACTTTACAATTTAAACAAGAGCAAGCAAATAACAAAACCATTAAAAGTGCAAGTAAAAACAACATGACAACTACAATGAGAAAGCTGTCCTGAAAAAGTGGGTTTTAAGAGAGGATTTGAACTGAGGGAGGGAGTCAATATTTCGGATGTCAGATGGGAGTGAGTTCCAGAGTTTGGGGGCAGAGCGGCTGAAAGTTCTCCTCCCCATGGTGGTGAGCCGGGCAGAGGGGACAGTGAGGTGGATGGAAGAGGAGGATTTACCTGCTGTACATCCCAAGGAAGGAAAAGCCTGTGTGCTTTGGTGCAAAGTGCAGGATGAGTGAGTGAAACACCTCCAGTGAAAAGGTCTGATGCTGTGGGGACAACTGCCTGACATCCTTCACCAGTGCTGTCCTAGTGGACACTCTCCAGTTTAACTGCTGCAGTTGATCCTGTATAAACATTTATTTTTTAGATGTTACTAGAACTGACTATATATGCATTTATTACATACAATGATGTGATAAATGCATGGATGACGGTTTCTGCAGTAAAAACAAAGTCACCGAGCTGTAATTTGACTCCAGGATTTCTGAAGTTAGCAAACGCATGTTATCACTTGTCTTATCATTAGTGGTGCAACGGATCATCATCATTGATCCGTGATCCGTCTTTGTTTTGCTGATCCGAAAAATGATCCGATCCGTGACTCTGATCCGCGAACCTATCCGAACCGTGAGGTTTTTGATCCGTTGCACCCCTATCATATGGTAAGGTTTTACAGAATAGTCTGCTAATGCTAACGTGAGCTATCATACATTATTAGCTGGTTTTACACGGTTTTACGACATAGCTTTGCTACAATTAACAGGTATCACACGTTGCTTGTCATTATTTAATTAATTATGCTGACTAATTTGGAAGTTAGCAAACGTTAGAAAACTGTACTTACCTCGAACAGTTCACGTTTCCGTAGTGCTGAATCGACGAATACAGCAGCGAAGTCCTGTCTCTTCACCTACATAAAACGCACCCAGGCACGAAAACTAACACGCTCCACTTTCCTGTCGGGAAAATTGTGGACTCGATGTCCTCCTGACGAGTTTGAATGTGTGCAACCTGCACATACACAATAATTAACCATTTGTTTTGGTCAAACTCCCGATCAGCTACAGTGCATTGTAATGTGGGTGTCTTTGGACGTCTCCCTTTTGATACGTCATATGACGCGGTGTTGGAAAAAAAAGCAGTTTTTAGGAGCAGTTGCTCAAAACGGCAACTTTTTCCTCCAAATTTGTGCCCTTATGTATTGTAAGCATATTAATTCCTACATTAACTTTTCAAATGCTCATTTTCAAACAAGGTTGAGGATACATTTCTTAAAAAAATTAACCTGCAAATTGCTCTTTAAACAATAAAATCTGAACATTGGATAAAGCCAGTTTCAAAATTATTTTTTCATTTTGTTGACATATTAGATGAAACGTATTTTACAAAGGGAATTATGGATATCTCGTTTAGTTATTCAGTAAATCAGAAAATACTGCCAATAGCCTTTAAAAAAAATAAATTTTCATATCGGCCTGTTATGGCATAAAGAACAGCAGGAACATGTCACACACAAGGTTGGTAGTATGGGGGGCAAAGAATGGAAAATGTCATACATCTTCAGCAAATTTGGCTGCTCTTCCACCAACTACAGAAGCATTTATTGAAAATGTGAAGAGGGCCCACTTTCAAGCAGTCTTGTGGCGAACACTCAATATAAATCCTCCTCCAAGACTGAACCCTGAAGAATATGGATGGAAAAAAGACAATGTCAATGTCAGAAAATGTCAAACTTGCACCAGACTATATTTTGGAGATGATCAGATGTGGCTGTAAGAGTGAAACCCCTTGTAGCTCTAACAGATGCAGATGCCAGATGAATGGTGTGCCGCATACATGATTGCCAAAGACATGTGCCCTATCAGCACCGTTAGCGACCCGGCGTTCAATAAACTGATAAACACATTGGACAAGCGGTATGTGTTACCACCACGTCACCATTTCAGTAGAATTGCGCTGCCTGCCCTTTATGACGAATGTCGCGGAAAAGTTGCAAGAGAAGTGTCAACAGCATTATATTTTGCCACCACAACGGACCTATGTTTGAGTCGCACCATCAAAAACATTTTTAGATTTTTTTTTTTTTAAATCAATGAATAATCGTCTTTAATAATCACAATTAAAATATCAATCAAAATAATCGTGATTATCATTTTTGACATAATCGAGCAGCCCTAAACTGTTCCTTCCCTGGCCTGCGCTGCTGTCTGTCTCTCTGATCACTGAGGGGAGGGGCTGCTCTGCACACAGCGCACATGGGGGAGGGGCAATTAATCGGCTATCGGCTTTTTCCTGCTCCAAACTATCGTTATTATATCGGCCTTTAAAAATTCACTATCGGTCGACCTCTATCTGAAATACATAAATTTGTTAATTGACATAGAAAAGGGTTACATTTTACAAATTGTAAAGTACTGTCTGAATAACTATCACACAGAAAACTGTGTTTTAGTACATTTTATTTGAGTTGATTTGCATTTGATATGAGTACTCACCTTGAAATGAGAGGTATTTCCTATTTGTTCATGATTTTGATGATATTTCATGATAGTTATGGGTGTGAACAGCCCTCACTGAGAACAAAATCTCCACTTCAGGAGCATCTACATATACTGTACCAAACTTTCCAGTCTTATACCTAACCATATTTAGAAGGTTTTTACTGAGGGATTTGTTAATATATTATTCTTAGCTTGATTTCTATGACATTTCATTCCTAAAAAAATGGCGAAAATTGATTTTTTTAAAAGGCTATTGGCAGTATTTTCTGATTTAGGCCTACTGAATAACTAAATGAGAGATCCAGAATTCCCTGTGTAAAATACTTTTCATCTAATATGTCAACAAAATAAAAAAAAAATGAAACTGGCTTTATCCAATGTTCAGATTTTACTTTTTTAAGTTTATGCAAATCAGTGCATATGTAATTACATCATGCCTAATTTGCATATCCAAACATTAAATTACAGAAAACTTATAATACATGTATTTTTCATATTGATCTAAGTAATCAACTGGTGAAGTTTCATAGTGATATCTACTTGTTAATTTTTTTACCCTATTCACCTGTAGTATCTCGCCTTATATTCAGGACATTGAACAAGAAAGGCTCAATATTGAGAGTTGCCCAAGGGATATCACCAGGCACCCTCTCTAATCTTATTGAGTTACCCCTTGGCAACAAGATACAGCACAAAAAAAAACTTTAACCGACAAAACCAGGTTCACCTAAATTATGGCATTTGGCTGCCGGACTAGTGCAGCAGACATGGGGTCAGACCTGGTTTTGTCGGTTAAAGTTTTTTTTTTTGCAGAATCTAGTAGACTAGGGGTACTTCTTTAAGATTTAGGAGGGTGCCCGGTGATATCCCTTGGGCAATTCCGTATGTTAACCCTTTTTTGTTCAATGTGCTAAATATAAGGCGAGACACTACAGGTGAATAGGGTAAAAAAAATAACTAGCAAATATCACTATGAAACTTCACAAGTTGATTACTTACTCAAATATGAAAAAAAATGTATTACAAGTTTTCTGTAATTTAATGTTATAATATGCAAATTAGGTATGATGTAATTAAATATGCGCTGATTAGCATAAACTTTAAACAATAAAATCTGAACATTGGATAAAGCCAGTTTCAAAATTATTTTTTCATTTTGTTGACATATTAGATGAAACGTATTTTACAAAGGGAATTATGGATATCTCGTTTAGTTATTCAGTAAATCAGAAAATACTGCCAATAGCCTTTAAAAAATCAATTTTCATATCGGCCTGTTATGGCATAAAGAACAGCAAGAACATGTCACACACAAGGTTGGTAGTATGGGGGGCAAAGAATGGAAAATGTCATACATCTTCAGCAAATTTGGCTGCTCTTCCACCAACTACAGAAGCATTTATTGAAAATGTGAAGAGGGCCCACTTTCAAGCAGTCTTGTGGCGAACACTCAATATAAATCCTCCTCCAAGACTGAACCCTGAAGAATATGGATGGAAAAAAGACATAAGCAATAAGCTACTGAGCCCAACGAGTCTACCAGAAAATGTCAAACTTGCACCAGACTATATTTTGGAGATGATCAGATGTGGCTGTAAGAGTGAAACCCCTTGTAGCTCTAACAGATGCAGTTGCCAGATGAATGGTGTGCCGCATACATGATTGCCAAAGACATGTGCCCTATCAGCACCGTTAGCGACCCGGCGTTCAATAAACTGATAAACACATTGGACAAGCGGTATGTGTTACCACCACGTCACCATTTCGGTAGAATTGCGCTGCCTGCCCTTTATGACGAATGTCGCGGAAAAGTTGCAAGAGAAGTGTCAACAGCATTATATTTTGCCACCACAACGGACCTATGTTTGAGTCGCACCATCAAAAACATTTTTAGATTTTTTTTTTTTAAATCAATGAATAATCGTCTTTAATAATCACAATTACAATATCAATCAAAATAATCGTGATTATGATTTTTGACATAATCGAGCAGCCCTAAACTGTTCCTTCCCTGGCCTGCGCTGCTGTCTGTCTCTCTGATCACTGAGGGGAGGGGCTGCTCTGCACACAGCGCACATGGGGGAGGGGCGATTAATCGGCTATCAGCTTTTTCCTGCTCCAAACTATCGTTATTATATCGGCCTTTAAAAATTCACTATCGGTCGACCTCTATCTGAAATACATAAATTTGTTAATTGACATAGAAAAGGGTTACATTTTCCAAATTGTAAAGTACTGTCTGAATAACTATCACACAGAAAACTGTGTTTTAGTACATTTTATTTGAGTTGATTTGCATTTGATATGAGTACTCACCTTGAAATGAGAGGTATTTCCTATTTTTTCATGATTTTGATGATATTTCATGATAGTTATGGGTGTGAACAGCCCTCACTCTGAGAACAAAATCTCCACTTCAGGAGCATCTACATATACCAAACTTTCCAGTCTTATACCTAACCATATTTAGAAGGTTTTTACTGAGGGATTTGTTAATATATTATTCTTAGCTTGATTTCTATGACATTTCATTCCTAAAAACATGGCAAAAATTGATTTTTTTAAAAGGCTATTGGCAGTATTTTCTGATTTAGGCCTACTGAATAACTAAATGAGAGATCCAGAATTCCCTGTGTAAAATACTTTTCATCTAATATGTCAACAAAATAAAAAAAAATGAAACTGGCTTTATCCAATTGTGACGAGTGGGGGGTGATTGAATGGATGTTGCCAACAACGCCACCTGGGGAGTCGCGCCCCAGGAAATAGTTATTAGGATGGACTAAGGTCACACAGGTTCGAATCACCACAAGGGCAGAGACACTATGGAAAATTACAAAAAAACACTTTATTTTTAATAACATGGCATGTGAACCTTCACAATCATAAAATGTGGATCTGTCAGTTTGAAATAGGCCAAATAAGGAATAACTAAAGAAAAGGGGAAGACAGAGCTGGGGCTTACCTCGGCGACCAAAATCAAGAAAAGGGGGAAACCAAATACAACCGTGGCACGCACGCACACACACCCACACGCTCAGGGGGTGAACAAAACCCACCACCAGGGGTGAGGTCGCCGCCTTGGGCCCACAGCACCTGTCAACAAAAGAAAAGCACAAAATATTTAAACCAGGCCTCACGATCAAAACAGACAGTAGGAAATCCACAATGCTGATACACCCACACACACACACACACACAACCTTCCCAATTACAAACCAAATGAACCTAAAACAAATAAACCAAATGTAAATAAACCAATTGTAAATAAACAAATGTAAGTAAACCAATTGTAAATAAACAAATGTAAGTAAACCAATTGTAAATAAACAAATGTAAGAAAACAAATTGTAAATAAATGTAAATAAACCAGTTGTAAATAAATGTAAATAAATCAATTGTCAATAAACAAAATAAACTCTGCCGATGGAAGGCAAAAGGAAACCTAATTAAGTCCGTAACACATTAAAAGATCGCACAGGCAGCATAGAACCAAAAGCGAGGGGAGAGTCAAAGGCGATGTAAGCCAAAGGCAGCGGTATAGAGCCCAAGCAGCGGTATAGAGCCCAGTGACTGTGGCGGTGGTTCGGGAGTACCGTCGGCCTCACTGGTACAGCGTCCCAGCGTGCCAGGGGAGGGACGCTCCAAGCTGCAGCACAGAGAGTGATCATCACTATAGGTCGAAAATTGGTTACAGACAAGAAGGCGGACAACGCCGACTTACCGACAGAGGCCGGACCCACGCCCAGGAGAGCCCTCAGCAACGCAACCCGACTGATACCAACAGCGCGCCACACTGCCACAGAGAGGAAGACTGCATCACCATTACGCATCGCATTGCTGAATGGGAGGAGGAAAAGGCGCGGTGCGCACATTACCTGAGTGTATTCACGAAACAGTGTGTGCCGCTAAGGGACACACCGACCGGCACACGGGCATAACCAGCTACCTTCCTGACTGGTTGTTATCACGGGCCACAGCCACCACGGCGTCAGCCGACCCGGAAGGAGAGAGAGCAAAGGAATGCGCCAGGTGTGACCCCCCTCTATATCAGCACGGAGCGGCAAAGCACCGCCCATCAATCACCGCTCCAGCTGGGAAGGGGAGGGGGTCAACGGCGCTCCGGTCACACCTACCCCCACCCTTTGCATCGTCGCCCCGACGATGAAGATGGAACCAACAAGCTAGCACCAAGGTCGAAAGAGGGCCGTCTGCGAATGCAACATCGGAGCTGGGGGCCTAACCGCCACCTGACCAGATTGCCCGGCTGCCCGAGGAAGATGGTGGATGTCCGGGTGAGAGCCGGCAGTAGAGCGGGCGGTCCGGCGCAGAGCCTGGGAACTAGTACTCGGAGAGTCAGGTGAAGGCAGTGCGGAAGCCGGAGGAGAGGGGCCTGCAGCCCCCAGCGGCACCACCGCACTGGGCCTAGCCTGTACTGGTTCTATAGCCGGGGCCGCAGAAGGCGGCAATGCAGGAGCGGCAGACACAAGAACCCAGACTTCCCCATCGGAGTCATCATCTGCAGGAGCCACCATGGAAGGAGGGGACGGCGGCCGAGATGGACAAACTGCAGTCTCGGAAGGGACCACAGCTTTAAGCATGTCGCGATGTACATTTCGGGTCTTCTGTAGCTCCTCCACAGGAGCCACGGTATACACGGCTCCACCGTCAGCAGGAGCCCTTACCACCTGGTGGACCACCGAGCTCCAGAGGTCTTGGATCTTATGTCGACCTCTAGCGCCATGGTCCCTCAGGTATACTATCTGGCCCACGGGAAGCGGTGCATCCTGAACCCGCCGGTCGTGCCTCTCCTTTCGTCGGTCCGCTGCAGCCTGAAGCCGTTCGCGAGCCCCTTCAAATGCCACTTGCAGTCTGGCTTGATGTTCAGCAACCCAGTTCTGCACTTCGCCAGACACAGGCTCCGGGACCCGACCCAACAGGAAGTCCACGGGAAGCCAAGGTTCTTGACCGAACATCAAATAAAAGGGTGACTCACCAGTGCCCTGATGGGGTGTGGTGTTGTAGCAAAAGAGCACCTGAGGCAGACAGGAAGCCCAGTCCCGCTTCCGGGATGGTGGTAGAGTACGCAGGAGGTTGTGGAGGGTTCGGTTGAACCGCTCACACTGACCGTTACCTGCTGGATGGTAAGGAGTAGTACGGGACTCTGAGACACCGTACAAGGAGCAGAGCTGATGGATCAAAGCGCTCTCGAAACTCCTACCTTGGTCCGAATGGATGCGGCTTGGGACACCAAATTTATAAAACCATTCGGACACCAGGACCTGGGCCACTGTCGGGGCGCGCTGGTCCCGGGTGGGAACAGCCACCGTGAACTTACTGAACACATCAGTTAGAACCAAGACGTTCTCAAGGCCAGACCGGGAGGGCTCGAGCAGCGTGAAATCGAGAGCCAGAATCTCGTTAGGTCGGGAAGCCAGCAGATGGCCCATGTAGCTGTGTGGTACTTGGCCACCGTCCTTTGCGACCTGGCAGCGCTCACACTTCTGGACCCAGCTCTTGATGTCTGACGACATTCCCGGCCAGTAACATCGCTGCCGCACAAGCTCTGATGTCCTCTCAATTCCTTGATGGCCGTGCTCCTGATGGAGCTGGTGAAGAGTCTCCTGCCTGAGTGCCGCAGGTAAGAGAAGCTGAAGATACTCTTCCCCTCCGTCGGGACGGAAAACCTGACGGAAGAGTACGCCATCCTCTTCCACCAGGCGATCCCACTGACGCAGAAGAGCAATGGCAGGCTTAGAAAGCCGATGCCTCTCGAGAGCGGTGGGAAGAGACCCTCTGTGCCAAAAACACAGTACCTCCCTTAGGAGAGGGTCATCCTCCTGGAGGGAATGGAGGTCAGCGGCCGAGTGGGTAGGAAGAACGGAGACCAGAGACTGATGAGCAACCACTGCAGGATCATGGCGTGGATGGTGCTGAATGTCGCTGGGGACCAAGGTACCCAGCGAAAACGGGGCAGATGATTCAGCTACTGGTACGTACTGCCGCGACAAGGCGTCAGCATTCCGGTTGCTGCGGCCGGACCGGTAAGTGATTTCAAAATCGAAGGCAGCAAGTGCAGCGGCCCACCTATGCTCTGTAGCTCCAAGCTTAGCGGACTGGAGATGGCTTAACGGGTTATTGTCGGTATACACAATAAACTTGTGCCCTAACAAATATTCCCGAAACTTCTCCGTCACGGCCCACTTGAGCGCCAGGAATTCAAGCTTCATAGAGCTATAGTTGGACATATTGCGCTCAGTGGGCCGGAGACCCCTGCTAGCATAGGCTATGGGTCGCACACCACTGTCCGTCTGTTGTGAGAGCACAGCCCCTAGGCCCCCGTGGCTAGCATCAATCTCCACAATGAATGGACGCGAGAAGTCAGCGTATGCCAGCACCGGGGCCGAGACCAGCTTCGACTTCAGAGCTGTAAAGCTCTCCTCACACTGAGGGGTCCAGGCTACCCCCAAAGCATGGCCAGTCCCCTTCCTCGACTTCGTACCAGCAAGACCAGCTACCAGCTGATGCAAGGGCTTAGCCAGCATGGCGAAACCCTCCACGAACCGCCGGTAGTAGCTGGCAAAACCCAAGAAGGAACGCAGTTCTGTGACATGACTAGGCCGCTGCCAGTTAGCCACAGCCTCTACCTTTTTGGGGTCAGTGGAGACTCCCTGGCTGGAAATGACATGCCCCAAATATGACACCTGCTGTTGGAAAAATGCACACTTTTCCACTTTGGCCTTCAGACCTTCCCTCTGGAGCCGACCAAGCACCAGTTCCAGCCGCTGGAGATGTTGATCAACAGAGGATGAAAAGACGATTAGGTCGTCTAAATAGAGCAGCAGGGACTGACCCTGCTGGTCGCCAAACATCCTCTGCATCAGCCGCTGGAAGGTGCTCGGGGCATTGCAGAGGCCAAAGGGCATTCGGTTAAACTCGAAGAGGCCAAAGGGAGTGCAAAAAGCGGTTTTGGGGCGGTCTTGCTCAGCCATGGGTACCTGGTTATACCCACTGGCGAGGTCGATGGCTGAAAACCAGCGGGCCCCAGAAAGGCTGTCCAAGCTCTCCTCAATGCGAGGCAGTGGGAAAGCATCCTTTCTGGTCTTGCTGTTGAGGAGGCGGTAGTCCACACACAGCCGCAAACTCCCATCCTTTTTTCGAACCAGGACGATGGGCGACGCGTATGGACTACTGCTCTCTCTGATTACCTGTGCCGCCAGCAGCTGGTTAATATGGGCCTTGACAGCCTCATACTCTGAAGGGGGTATGCGCCGATACCTTTGCCGAACAGGCACGTCATCGAGCAGAGGTATATCGTGGGATAAAAGATTGGTGCAGCCCAAATCTCCATCGTGAGCTGCGAAGACCGAACTATATTTCTGCAGCAGGGACTTCACACTGGCTTGCTCTGGCTCGGTTAAAGCAGACAGGTCCAAAGACGCCATCCTATCCAGAATGGAAGGACCAGCGGTCTGAGAAGAGATGGTGGCGGTGGTTGACCCCACTTCCGTCACTCCTGCGGGCAAGCTGACAATCTGGGCCTCCTTCAAGGCCCCAAGATTGGTTCGTTGGTACAGGAGAACCTCAGCGGTCCCCACATTAACAACCGGGACCCACACTGTACCCTGAACCACCTTCAACAGGCAAGGTGAGACGAGCAGCCCAGCAGGCAGACCCGACTCAGGAGGCTCAAACAAGGTACTCTGACCAGAGAACTGGGCGGGACAGGTAGCGGCGACCAGCTGTGTTACCCCACCGGGTATGCGCACTGTCCGCTTGCCTCGGACCTTCACTGAACCAGCGAGGCCTGACACGACCTGAGTAGCAGACTGATGGCACTGCCGGAGGGCTGCAACGACTGCACCAGGTGCCCCCGAAACCGGAGGTGACTCCAATAGGGCGGACCCGAACACACCAAAAAGCTCTTTATAGCACCTGCGGATTACATTCATCCCCAAGATTCCAGGGACAGATGACCCAGTGCCAGGGGGGTCCCTCACGACAAGAATCCCACAGCCAGACATCACCTTTCCACACAACTCCACCTCCAACTCTAGATAGCCTATATACGGAATGGCCAGGCCGTTAGCTGCACGCAGCTGCAACCAATGGCAAGAACGAAGGCGATCAAGCCCCCAAGGTTCAAAATGCTCCAGAAAGAAACTCTCTGTGATGGTGGTTACCATGGACCCAGTGTCCACCAAACAGTCAGTGGTAGCTCCCCCAATGGAGACGTTAACATGCGGACAGGGAGCAATTAGGCCAGCTGCCACATCTGGCTGTGAGCCTGTAGGTTCCTCAGCTAAGCTTTGGCTCTGCAGCTCAGCAGGCTTCAGTTTCCCTGTGGCTGAAAGGACTGAGGGGGCATGGCTGCATTCGGATCACCGTTTGGGCCAGCATTAGCACGCCAACAAGGGTGAACCCTCTCAGGGTTTCTAGGAAAGAAGCCCGGTTGCCGATAGCCCCGGCCCCTCGCCAAGCGAGGTGCAGGGCCTGGAGCGGGCGGGGCCTGCAAGGAAGCGACTGCCTGAGCAAGGCCATTCAGCTGCTCCTGTTGCTGTTTTAGGAGATCCATTAGCTCACCCAAACCTGGTGGCTGGGTAACAGCCGGAGGGATTGGCTGGGGAGTGACCTGAGGGGCCGGTTGGAGGCAGCCCTGCACCCCATATTGGAGGCCATAAGCTGTGGGCAATGAAAAGCTACGCGCCCTAGCTCCTCCTGGTAGACCTTCTCTCTCCCATCTCATCGCTTCGCTACGCAACTCCAACAGGGTACAGTCAGGTAGACGACGGACCAACTGCTTCAGCTCTCGCCGAAGGGAGCTATCAAGAACATGCTCTACAAACTGATCCCTCAGGAGGACACCGGCGTTGGGCATCCCACCCGGTGCATGTTGCTCAACTTGCGCCATGAGGGCCATAAGAGCTAAGGAGAACTCTTGAAGTGACTCCCCTTCCTGTTGGTGCCGAGAAAAGAATGCCTGCTGGAGGGTAACATGAGACTGGGTGCCCTCATACAGCTCCCTTAAGATGGCAATGATCTGAGCTGGGTCCCTACGCTCTCCCTCAGAGCGAAACTTTATTTCCTGCTTTGCTTCTCCTTCTAGGTGGTCATATAGAAATAAGGCTTGATCTACAACGGAAAGATGGCGGGCCCGCACACATGCCTGGACTTCTTCCACCCATTCAACAACACCCATGCCTGTCTTACCATTAAACATGGGACATTTACGGTCTCTAGGGATCACTACCAACCTCGCTGTGACAGCAGCAGCAACACCTGCCGCGGAGCCAGAAGACGAAGCCGCGCCGCCAAGGCCTGCCACAGGCGCAGCGGCCTCTCGCCGGAGCCGCTCATTGTCCACCTTAAGCTGTGAGATCAACTCCCTGAGCTGCTGCATCTCGTCACTATCCATCCTCACCTGAAGACACTCGAGAAGGTGCTACCAAAAATCGAATGGTGGATTATACACCGCTGCCTTGGCTCTACAAATACACAATCAACTAATCAATCAGAAAGAAAAATAACCCAAAAGAAAATGCCTCTGCCCCCTTTACATGTGGCGTCCTGCCGACAACGCCAAGTATGTGACGAGTGGGGGGTGATTGAATGGATGTTGCCAACAACGCCACCTGGGGAGTCGCGCCCCAGGAAATAGTTATTAGGATGGACTAAGGTCACACAGGTTCGAATCACCACAAGGGCAGAGACACTATGGAAAATTACAAAAAAACACTTTATTTTTAATAACATGGCATGTGAACCTTCACAATCATAAAATGTGGATCTGTCAGTTTGAAATAGGCCAAATAAGGAATAACTAAAGAAAAGGGGAAGACAGAGCTGGGGCTTACCTCGGCGACCAAAATCAAGAAAAGGGGGAAACCAAATACAACCGTGGCACGCACGCACACACACCCACACGCTCAGGGGGTGAACAAAACCCACCACCAGGGGTGAGGTCGCCGCCTTGGGCCCACAGCACCTGTCAACAAAAGAAAAGCACAAAATATTTAAACCAGGCCTCACGATCAAAACAGACAGTAGGAAATCCACAATGCTGATACACCCACATACACACACACACACACACAACCTTCCCAATTACAAACCAAATGAACCTAAAACAAATAAACCAAATGTAAATAACCAATTGTAAATAAACAAATGTAAGTAAACCAATTGTAAATAAACAAATGTAAGTAAACCAATTGTAAATAAACAAATGTAAGAAAACAAATTGTAAATAAATGTAAATAAACCAGTTGTAAATAAATGTAAATAAATCAATTGTCAATAAACAAAATAAACTCTGCCGATGGAAGGCAAAAGGAAACCTAATTAAGTCCGTAACACATTAAAAGATCGCACAGGCAGCATAGAACCAAAAGCGAGGGGAGAGTCAAAGGCGATGTAAGCCAAAGGCAGCGGTATAGAGCCCAAGCAGCGGTATAGAGCCCAGTGACTGTGGCGGTGGTTCGGGAGTACCGTCGGCCTCACTGGTACAGCGTCCCAGCGTGCCAGGGGAGGGACGCTCCAAGCTGCAGCACAGAGAGTGATCATCACTATAGGTCGAAAATTGGTTACAGACAAGAAGGCGGACAACGCCGACTTACCGACAGAGGCCGGACCCACGCCCAGGAGAGCCCTCAGCAACGCAACCCGACTGATACCAACAGCGCGCCACACTGCCACAGAGAGGAAGACTGCATCACCATTACGCATCGCATTGCTGAATGGGAGGAGGAAAAGGCGCGGTGCGCACATTACCTGAGTGTATTCACGAAACAGTGTGTGCCGCTAAGGGACACACCGACCGGCACACGGGCATAACCAGCTACCTTCCTGACTGGTTGTTATCACCATAGACATCCTATTAGGTAGACGCAACATTGGCTGCTGCCAAACGAGAAATTCGGCCGCCATATTGGAGTGGGGATCAGGAGCCGCGAGCAGCATTGACAGCAATAGTTGACAGGTAGCGTCTACAGAAGAAAACAAGGATGCCGGGCTGGTGTTCAGCGTATTCCTGCTCAAATGAGCGGAGCGTCGAAAATAGGAATCGGGGGATTACTTTTCACAAGTAAGATTTAACACTAACGCACTATTGGTTGTATTATATTACCACAGAGTTGAGAAGGAGTACTGAAATCGTAGCCAGCTAGGCCAACAAACAAGAGTATGACCGTAATAGAATTGCTTGTCAATGAAATGAATGAAGTGAAGAAATGACATACTTGAACAACATAAAGTTGAAATAGATGTTGAAGATAAAGATTGTAAAAGCCAAGGGGGGGGGGGGGGGGGGGGTATTAGCGCTAGCTAACTAGACAATCAAATGGACAGTGGCTATACATTATAGCTAGTATAGCCTATAGTATAATCTTTCCTATGGCGGCATCATGCCTTCAGTGTGCATATTGTATCTCCCTCTGTCTCTCTCTCAACTCTCCTTCTTACCTCTTCTCTCTGTCATGTGGTTCAACTCCCTCTTCTCCCTCTCTCACCTCTTCTCTCTGTCATGTCGTTCAACTCCCTCTTCTTCCTCTCTCTCTCTCTCGACTCTCCCTCTCTTGCCTTTTCTCTCTATAGTGTAACACTCTGTAGTACCATTGATACACTTATTAATACTAACCATCATGAAACTTATAGCACGCCTAACCCACTCTATATATCTCTCTCTTCCCACTTACCTCACTTGTGAGGTAAACCATTACCAGTCATCAGCCATCCTTGTATTTGGCCCTCATCGCACCTGAAGTCCCATCCTATGACTCCCTACCATCACCTGTTGCTGTCCCCTTGACCGGATTCCTGGCCTGCGCTACCTAGCGATCCACTACTGCCCTATGACAATTCCCAATAGCTATGACAAGTCATCCTACACTGGACTATTTGAACTTTCTGACACTAAATGGGATTCATGCATTATCATACTGGTTATGTAACCATCCTACGTCTTTGTTACATACACCCCAGGTGGCTCTAGGCACCATGTTCTATTCTCTACACCTAACTAACCTATTCATTTATCATGTATACAAACCTTACTGCCCTGTAACTGACCCTAGGCAGATGGGTCAGGCCCTTGAGTCGTAGATCTGCATGAGGTTTCTTCCTATATGTATCTCCAATTATAGGGAGTTTTTCCTCGCCCTGTTACATATGGGCTCTCTCTGAATGTTCAACACTGTCAAGCGCCATGAGTCGTGTAATGTTTTGATGCTCTATAAATTGAATTGAATTGAATTTTAACTTGTGTATAATTCCCATAAACAAAGCAAATAAATTAAGTGAAAACTTAGTTCTCCAGCCCCATTTGTCTTTGTAAGGAAATGTTCTATTTTGTCTTTATTATTTTGTCAGAATGCACCAGAATGCTTCATTTTTATGTGAAAATCACAAATAATCTTCTGAGGGAGGATGACCCCAGACCCCCCTGCGGGGGTTTGGTTTTCAAGCTTTCAGCCCCACCCAAAATTCACCAGATGCCACTGATTATGATGCATTCTCATTTTAGGCAAAGTATAAGACAATACTTTCTTAACAGTATAATTGTAACCTGAATAAGTCGTTCAAGTAACAATATTCAAATACTAACATTGTTGGGTAAGACAGAACTTGGTTTTATTCTGAATCCATTGAAACAGATTGGTGGTTTTAGCTGATATGAAAACGTTCAGGTGTTTATATATGTTATGTTTATTAAGTAGCCTATTTGGCAGATGCTTTTATCCAAAGCGACATTCATAAAAAAATACATATAAAACAATCACTGTAAACATAATAATTTATGTTGTTAATACAAAATATCAATACAAGTGTCAAGACAGAATAAACTCTTTGCTGCTGCAGAAACAGTCAAGAGATACAGTCTATAGGTCCCTAAGATATAGATATCTAATGTATTAATACATTGTTTATGTATGATATACGTAGCCTATATTAACCTAATTATATTGTTTCTTCAACTTAAACATAGCTGACCCATTTTTTCCCCCCTTCTCGGGGATTATGTTCCCAGTTTTGATCTCGGACGTCTGGTCACTTATAGCATATAATAATATTCTATTACTGTTAAGCCAACTATGAATAATAAAACACGCCAAAACATGTGTCCTTTATCATAGATACACGTATTACAAAAAACCGAGTGAAAATCAATGGTATTCAGTGAGGTAAGATTAATTAAATGCGCTGACAGTTCATTTCTCCTGTCAAATGAATTACACTGAGGGGGGCGGATCACCACTCCAAGATGGCGGCCCCGCGTCTCGTCAGCCCAGTGGGCAGTAGCGCTCAATGTTGCGTCTATGACATAGGATGTCTATGGTTATCACGGGCCACAGCCACCACGGCGTCAGCCGACCCGGAAGGAGAGAGAGCAAAGGAATGCGCCAGGTGTGACCCCCCTCTATATCAGCACGGAGCGGCAAAGCACCGCCCATCAATCACCGCTCCAGCTGGGAAGGGGAGGGGGTCAACGGCGCTCCGGTCACACCATGTTCAGATTTTACTTTTTAAAGTTTATGCAAATCAGCGCATATTTAATTACATCATGCCTAATTTGCATATCCAAACATTAAATTACAGAAAACTTATAATACATTTATTTTTCATATTGATCTAAATAATCAACTGGTGAAGTTTCATAGTGATATCTACTTGTTAATTTTTTTTACCCTATTCACCTGTAGTATCTCGCCTTATATTCAGGACATTGAACAAGAAAGGCTCAATATTGAGAGTTGCCCAAGGGATATCACCGGGCACCCTCTCTAATCTTATTGAGTTACCCCTTGGCAACAAGATACAGCACAAAAAAAAACTTTAACCGACAAAACCAGGTTCACCTAATGGCATTTGGCTGCCGGACTAACCCACCCTTTTAACCAAACTAGAACATTCTGGAACAGGAGCACCAGCGCATTTTTTTCCACCAAAACCGGCTCACAGGGCATTCATTACCACCGCAAAACTAATGAAAAGATGATGCAATGAGAACTTTAAGCAACTCTAGGTTCTTATTTCCAGTGCTAAGCAATACAGACATTACAGAGCATACATCTTTTTCCAAAATTTATTCAGGACATCACACGTACGGTTATAAAGAAAATATTGCGGAATATCACACGTACATAAAAGAACATAAATAATTTAGGCTGGGCTTAGCTAAGGCTATATCGGGACAGGCAGGCAGTAGGCTTAACATGCCTAAACAGTATCGCTAGCCTACTGGATTCTCACTGGCAGGCTGTCCTGTCTCCCTGGACTGGGGGCTGACTTGGGGCAGGACGTCGGCTGCACTATGATCTCTTCGTTCCACAGCTGATGTGGGTCTACTAACGTTACAACGTGGTTGGCTGGATGTTGATGGCTGGGGCTCGGAATTGATCACACCGCAGAGCTGGAGTGGGGAATGGGGATCACACCAAATTCATTTGTTAAGGAAAGATTTTCGCAGATAAAGGTTTGAACTGTACTGTTCTTGTGGTCGAAGTTCACCGAGCTATAAGTTAACGTTAGCTAGCTACCTAAAGTTGATGTTTCTGTAACGTTACTACTGTTATCTTACTTACTAGCTAACATCAGCCTTACATTAGCATTCCCTTCATTGCCAGCTGAAACAGGGAGGTGATTTTGGGTAGTTTAGCTCTCTGCTGCTTGGCTTTAGCCTTTTTCTTCTTATTCTGGGCACCTATTTCTGTTTCATTTTTGCTGCCACTGCTTGTAACTTAGATTTTTATTTTTGGGGGAGGGGGGTGATTAAATTATGTTACAACATTTCTGTGACGAGGAAAAAAAAAGTGGGGCCCCCCGTACCACAGGGTCTGCGGGGGCTTCCCCGACATCGCTGTGTGTAATGACGCAACTGTTGTATCTTGAGTTCTTTATACTGACTTGAATCATAGCCACGGACACGCATTTCAACTCAATCCTGTTCCTTTACTGAGATTCTCCAATTAACTGTGTTACATAGAACATGTTCCCCAATTATACATTTAATATAATGTTCCTACAGTTTAAAGCATAGCACTATTCAGTATATGACATCCCTCCTTTACTTGAATTTAAACTCTATCTCCCAGATAAATCATAAATCCTTCAAATCAAAATTATAGGTTACAAGCATCTATATGCATTAACTTCTTCCAATAACTTAAAACTAAAGGATTTTCAATATTCATATAATTTCTTCCTTTAAATTCAAAGCATCAGTTTCAAACCACAAGTATTTAACACTGGATTTTCAATCTTAACGCATAACTGCATTTTTAACTTATCCAGCAACACTCTGCAAATACCTGGATACGGTATACGGGAACAGTCAACCATTTTACTCAGTGCAGGAGACCTAACTCATGACAAAGTCTCTCAGTCTCTTAGGAGGCCTCTCAGTCTCTCAGTCTCTGCCTCTGAGGCCTAAGAAGAGGTATGGGAGGACTGTTATGCTCAGCAGGCCAGAAGAGTTCATGGCTTGATTTTGTTCTGGCTATGACCCAGTGCTGTCATCCTTCACTTCTTCTGCTCCGTTCTGGTCCGTGTTGTACTTTTTCACACTGGTTGTGTTCCGACTATACTGGATTCCCTCTGGAGATTCAACAGACACCTGGTTGCCATTGTTGCTGACAACTGTGTATGGTGTTTTGTTGTAGTAGTGAACTTGTCAACTTTGTCTTGTTTCACCAGAACTTTATCTCCCATGTCCACATTTGAGTATTCCGCATTCCTCTTCTCATCTACATACAGCTTGTATTGTTCTTTCTGTTCCCCATCCCTGTCTCTCACCTCTAAATCCTTGAGCACTGGAGTGATCTCGGGCATCTTCCTGTTGAACAACAATTCGGCTTCGACTTTTTCCTGTTGTGCTGTGTATAATTCCTTGATACACAGTGACATAACTCCTGAGTTCTTTTTGCCACTCTAATCCATCTGACTGTGCAATTCTGATGCGCTTCATGAGTGAGCCTAGTAGTGAACTTGTCCACTTCCACTTCACCGTTTGCTTGGGCCCACTTTGGTGTTGTTCTGAGGTGTGTGATTCCATTTTCTGTGCAATAGTCTCTGAATTCATCTGACCTAGATTGTGGCCCATTGTCAGATTTCAGGGTCACTGGCAGACGATGTTGGCTATATATATTCTCAAGACTATTGATCAGTTTGTCGGTGGTTTTGGAGGTAAGCACATCGTACTTGTAGTATCTGCTGTAGTAATCCACCACTACTAAGATGCAATGTCTTGATAGTAGAGGTCCTAGTTGGTCTACAGCTAAGTCTTGCCATGGCCCCTCTGGAAGTGGTGGCCGTCTTAGGGGTTCGGGTGCATCGGGTTGAGATGTAATCTGGCACCCGTGGCATGCTTTACAGAACTTTTCTGCGGCCTTGTCGATACCTGGCCACCAGACTTTACTTCTGAGGTGCTGTTTTGTCCCTACTATCCCTAAATGTCCCTTATGTGCGAGCATGAGTGCTCTTGGATGCAAAGCTTTATTAAAATATGCCAGAGTTCAAGCTTTTGCTAAGGCATCTTTGAGCCCCCTCATTGGCCGGGGCCCATATCGACTGGAGGAGCTGCTTACCGATAGTTACGCCACTGCAACTGGTTCATAGCTGTCCTTGGCTGAACTGTATAAGGCTAAGTCGGCCTTACTGTACCCTGTACCATACAAGGTTAGGCTGGTTGATCCTGCTTGTCAAGTAAAACAATCAAAGTGTGTACTTCCAACATTAAACTTTGTATTAAACATTATAAAAAATGATGAAGTATTACCCAGGGCCTGTAAGTCACACCCGACCTGGATGGTGAGCCCATGAACTCTTGATTAACAGTGTTAACCTGCCCAGTGATTGCTATTGTATACTCATATCAACAGGGTTGTATAGACATCGTGTGCAGTACATGTGCTTTGTATCATAAAGTGCTTCCTCCAATCTTATAAGATTTAAAGAAGAGTAAGATCTTAAATTATAAGCAATTACAAGTACAATACCTTAAATGATATGATGATGATGATATGATGAATGATAATAATCAATGACAAGTGCAATAATACTCATGACTAACCCATTACAGTGCTTATAGGTTTGAAATGAAAAAAAGATGTAGAAAATTATGCCAATGCACATCCTTGCTGTCCCATGTCATTCTGGGTTTTGTGGACACCGATGAATCAACATTACTTGATAACACCCAGTTACGAATAGCATAGATGGATATTTGTACCAGGGTGTAAATAGCCTTTACAAAAAAAAAAATCTCTCCATATTTTTCTCTATTTCTCACACACTCACTCACACACACACAAATCTTATAGAAATGCTGTAATAATCATTCACTTGCACATTTAAGTAAAACAATCACAGTATTTATGTTAAACAAGACTCAATCAAATGGACAGTTTACCACACACACATACACATTATGTCTCCTACCACAATTAAGAGATTCAATGGTTCAATAGGTTCAATAAAATGGTTCAATCATCTTATGCCGTTCTCAAATGTCATGCTTTCTCCTCTCACATTTGCACTATTTCTTATTAGTACCAAAATTATATGGGATATGTGGTTTCTAAACTTGTTGGTGCTAAAAGTAATATATTACTGTAACAAGTTACCCCAAACACTGTTCCTCACTAGCCCCACCCCTTCCTCTCCTGCTTCCTCCCCAGTTCTGGGTTTTTGGACCTGTCCCTCCTGTCTTTGGTTCTGTAGCGTGTTTTAACCGACACCCCAGGCCGATCCAAGACCTGATCCAGGCCTTTAGCCCTACCCAGCTCCTCCTCCTCCTCTTCCTCATACTGGGTGTTGAGATGAAGATGGTCCATTCTAGCTGTCAGATGAGCCTCAGGCCCCCCAGCCCTCCTGCTGGCCCTGGGATCTGGCTGGAGCACTGCTTCCAGGAGGCTGCTGTACAGTCTCCTGAATTGGACACTCTTTATTATTTCCTGGGGTTCCTTCACCAGGAGCTCCTTCATCCGGCGGTGCAGCAGCCTGCCCTGGTACAACCTGGACAAAGCGGTCTGGGATTAATACAGTACCACCTTATCTTAAAACTACATCACAACCACAAACTACATCACAACCAGGGCTTTTGAGTTGGTGTAAGTATGGAAACAGAACATGGGCTGCCTAGGTGATGCTATACTGGCAAGGCGACGTGTGTAACTATGAAAAAAGTCCTGGATGAGGATGGTGTTACTATAGAAACCATATTGGCTAGATGATTGTGTAACTATGAAAACACAACTTGATTGGTGTCTCACCAGGCAAAGTGGGATTTGGGGAGGGGCATGCAGAGCAGCTGGTTGAGCTGGAAGGCGTCCTTTAGGCAGACCTGCCATTGGTTGAAGCTGTGAGCCGCAAAACAATCCGGAGGCTTTGAGAAGTGATTGGAATACCCCTGCCAGCCTACACACAAATACACACACATACGCACACACACACAGAGGGAGTGAGTGAGTGAGGGAGGGAGAGAGGGAATTTACTTGGCACCACAAGTGCTACCTACGATTGGTCAATCCTCTCTGTCTGTTCAGTTCTCCTTGGACCATGACCATCAGTAGTGCTTTGAGGAGCGTCAGGTGGATGGGCTGTTCTCAGCCAGTAGCAGGTCACGGCCACTGGAAGGCGCAGGTGAGCCGGAACTCCATTCAGTGCCTCTTCTGTCACGCCCAGCGTCTCCAGACACACCTGCAGCCTCACAGCTTGGTCTGCCTGTGAAGTGGGACCATATTTCCATTTAAAGGACAACCAAAAACACCACTTGTAGATTGTTTGCCTGAGACGACTCCCTCTATAGGTGAAACCCATGCTGTTTATTACATAATGCCAATGATTTGTGAGATTTTAGTATGCGTTCACCTACTATGCTCTGACTTTCAGATGAAAGTTACTCAATGTGGAAAACAGAATCAAGCACTTAGATGAGCCTAATTAAAGGGTTGTTTAAGATGAAGTGACAAGCTATCTCATGGTATTTCACTGTGTCAGTGAAATTAAACCACAGTGAATTTGATTGATTTATTTGGACTGGTCTTTTATGCTGCTGCCATGTTAGCCTTCTTCTTACATGCTGTTGCTATAATCAATTTATAATCCATCTATTGTCCATCTATTATGCAGCCTAATGAGTCGGTAGGCCTACCTGGGGTAGAGACTCCAGCTTCAGCGTCTGAGCGGCTCCTTGAACCACCGGTTGCACCGTGTCCTTGGCGAGCCCCAGACCGACCCGGTCCACCTCCAGTACCCCTCCTTTCCCCCGGCCCAGCAGCAGCCCGTACAACGCCTGCCGGATGGGCTGTGAGGTGAGGTTGGAGCTCGGTTAGGATCCAGTCACGGATCCAGTCGGGAACGCGGCTCAGCATCTCATTGGGCGGCGATGGAACAGTCCCCTCACTGAAGAACCCCTGCAGAGAGGAGCTGGGCAGACGGTACTCCAGCATGGCCATCCCCAACTTGGTGAGGATGTCCTGTTGCGCCTGTTGACTCATGTTGGGCATGAGTTTGATCGCTGCTGTCAAGGCGTCTTCTGTCGTCTTGAAGTCTCTCAGCCATCTCAGAAGGCCCTCCAGGTGGCGGGTCCCGGACCTCTCCGTCTGTCTTCCTGCCGGAACAAATCGGGCCCAATGCACTTTTCCAAGGTTGACGTAGTCGTTCCCAGCCAACTAGCCAAAGACTGGCAGGAGCTGGCAGTTGATGTTGAAGAAGGTACAGAAGCTGGACGTGGTGTATAGCTTGCAGGGGATGGAACTCCCACTTCGCCGCGTCTCCCTGGAGTCCCACCGGAAGTGATCAAGGGGGAGAACCCCTGCCTGAAGGTCAAAGATGTATAAGTTGCTGTCTTTGGACAGCACAGGGCAGCGCCACTCTCTAGCCAGGGCAGCCAGCTGGCAGTCGGCCTCTCCAAAGCACTTGGCTAGCGGCACCTCCATGTCGCTCAGTGTCTGTTTAAACACCGACCAGGCGAGGGTGGAAAGGATACCCTCCCTCCTGCCCATCAGTGCAGCAGCCTGGGCCTTCCGGACCTGGCTCCTACACCGCCCCATGATGGTTTCCAGTTTGCTGTCGCTGGTGTCCGAGGCTTCGATATAGCTTCTATCCCTGGGCCACGAGGTTACTGAACTCTGCACCTCACCTTCATACCTCACCCTCAAAATAGCACGCACTGTCACTTTACATTGTCATTTCATATCGCTACTTTATATTTATCCTCAGGTCCCTTTTGATTTTCTATTTTTATCTTTTATCTATTTATTCTTTACCTTATATTCACTTCAATAACCTAATTTGTCATTTCATTCCGTTCATTGTCATTCTCATTCCGTCATTCCGTATGTGTGGGCCATATCACTATTTTTATGGCCTCTTATCTTATCCTTTCTACCCTTCTCCATTTATTGTGGTTTTAAAAACAATAAATTGAATGCACTATTATTGTGGTAGCTACTGTAATTTCGCCATGTCCTGTGATGTGATGACAATAAACACTTCTTGTATCTTGTATCTTGTATGGTTTGATTTCACAGTGAGCTAGAGCAGCGAAGAGAGCCTGGACCTGGACACGGAGGGCTAAGTACTCCCCACCGTGGTTCTGGTCCAGGTTGGACTTGAAGTACAGGTGGTAGAGCAGGTTGTTGCCGTCCACCAGCAGCTTTCTGTCCCTGAAGCGTATGTCCTGGTAGATCTGGCTGTTGCCCTCCAGTAGAAAGGACAAGCCCTTCACCACCATTATGACTGGATAGGTCAAGTTCTCACTTCTATGGTGACTGGACTCATCCAGAGAGTATCCCTGCTCCTTTATTTATGTACACACACACACACACACACACACACCCCTGGAAGTGGCTCAGTTCTCTATAAGTTTCGCTTTCCTGCCATTTCCAAGGTATCACATCAACTCCATATCACTTTTAATAACCTGATAACATTAAGCAATGCAGCCGAACAGTTGTAGCTGAAGCTACAATGGACTAGGCTACATAAGATTTTGTAACTGCATCGTTGTACATAATGTACTTATTTAACTTCAAAGTGCCTTACCGAAACCGATCATTTCAATCACAGTGCATTTCACTAATTAATGACGGACGGCATTGACATTTTAAACTTTTCAACTTTGACATTGACATTTTTTCACATTCATAAAGAACATGTGCAATAAGCTTTTTTTCTTGTTCTTTTTCAAAAACAAAAGTGCAATATTTCTTTTATACGCTTGATTTCCCACTGTTTCATCACAGTCCTCATTTCTAATTTGTATAGTATTTGTATATACTTTGTTGGTATGTTGATATGTGCCTTGTTTTAGTTATTTATTATTTAATATTTATCTTTTTGCACTGAAGGGAGAGCTGTGCCTCAATTTCGTTGTGCCACCGTATTTTTATACTGTTGTACAATGACAATAAAGATTCTATTCTATTCTATTCTAAACAAATTACACTCAAATAATAGCTCTTAAATCTTAAACTTAAACCTCTCCGACACAACAACATCGTTCATCATAACAACAAGTCAACTCGTTACGTCTTTCGTGTCAAGCAAGTTTCGGTTTTCTTTTTTTGAACTGGGGAAGAATCGAAAGTAGGACGTCTCTGTATTCAGGGGCGCGGCCACATCAGGGCCAATGTGGGCCAGTGCCACTATGATTGACAGCTTGCCCACCCTATCAGAAGTGCCCGGCACTCTCGTTGATTTCAACCTTGTCCACCTCCACCACCACCACCTCCAGTCCTTGTCGTTCAGCTCTCTCCATGCCTCCGTCACGCACTCACGCACTGCACTCACACTCAGCACACACTCACCGAATTGAAAACCCCTGAAATGTCTTCAATAGCCTTTCTAGGTCAGAAGTTGTTCTGTTATGTTGTGTTATTTTGAATAGTACCGTCAGAATCAATGTTTTGGGTTCAGGCTATCTGACCGGAGTTTTTTTTGTTAGATTAGATTACACTTTATTGTTATTGTGCAGACTAGTACAAGTACAGGGACAACGAAATGCAGTTGTCGTTCTAACCAGAAGTGCAAATGAGCGATAAATGTGCGGGTTGAAATGCAGAACAAGGTGCAGAGTGCAAAATTGAAAAACATGAAAAGTGGCAGTAGTGATTAAAGTGACGGTATAGCAGTAAACAGTGCAAGTGGAGGTAGATTTTTGAGGTAGTAGGATTAACAGTTAATTAACAGTAGCAGAAACAGGCTGTAAACAGTGTAAAGAATGTACAAGTAGTGCAAGAAATAATAATAATGACATGTTACGTGTTTACAAATCGCTCGCAATCGCCTACAAACTTGACGTAGGCCTACGTGTTTTTGTTCGACAAGTTTTTGTTCGATTTTAAAATCACATGTTGTGCAGCGCAGTACGGTGGCGCATTGCATTCACCACAAAAAAATCAGGTTATCTCGTAATTATGAGATCTTGTGTCATAATTATGAGATCTTTATGTCATAATTACGAGATCTTATGTCATAATTACGAGAAAATATCTCGTAATTATGACATAAGATAGGCCTATACGAGATACTTCAGCCAGTTCCTTTAGTTGAGCGCGACTTCCAGCAAGTCAGACTGGGCTTACTACGGTGGCACATTGCATTCAAATCACACACAAAAACCAGTCATTATCAATGTGATAACTTTTTCATTTCCTTTTTGTGACTGGTAGCCAATATTCCTAAATTCCAACGACAGTAATAAAGTATAATTTTTCACCGTGTTGTCCACATTTATGTAAACTGCGTGGAACAGCACGGTATGAATGCACTGCGCAAAGTACCAAAGATGAGCTTTTAGTAGTCCATCTTGGAGACATTGTGGTTTCACTATGGCAGACCCACCTCCAAATGATCCGCTGTCGTGACGTAGCGTAAGTGCAGTCGGATCCTCTTATCACCACGGTTGTGTTTAGTCCTTAAGTCCTGAGGAATTCTTCCTGACATGTTTCCTTGACCTCATGATGGCTTTCCATTGAGGTCAAGGAAAAGAGGCTAGGACGTCATTTCTTGTCACTATCTGACCGCAACCATTTTACATGTCTAAGCTTGCCTTGCCATTAGACAGTGGAGGTCAGGCACACACACACACACACACACACACACACACACACACACACACACACACACACACACACACACACACACACTTTAGGCCTAGTGTATGTTACAGAAATGTAGTGTAGAAGTAGAAAGAAAGTGTTGGACTCCATATGTATTTCTCTTTAATTTGGCTGACCTGTCAGCCCTTAAGCCTCAAGGCACTACATGTTATATGATGGGTCACACCCTAGGGTGACACATCTGTTGGTGATTCAACTATCATGCTCTGCCAGGGTGAGAAAAACTATCAGGAGGCCTTCGGCGATTTGAAACTCTTTAACCAAAAGTGCCAGGAAACAAAGCCAATTCAATCACTGCAAGTAAAATGACAAGAACCATAATGTGTCATCTCACGTACAAATCTGTATGTGATGTATTATTTAATAAGTACGTTAAATGTCTGATCTTAGCTCTAAATCTACATCATAAACATGTCAATAAAAAATAGAGGTAAATCACAAATGAGGTGACAAGATTCTCAGATGATTCTCTGACATAAGGACTTATGGACAGATCCTTCGAAACAAAATAATCCAAAAAGATGGTGATGTCATGACCTTATTTGGATTGGTTTGCTGCGGTTTCCTGTCAACCCAACTCATGATTCAGGCTTAGAGAAGGTCCACAACTGTAGTCATTGTAATGACAACAGTTCAATAATCTTATACCGTAGTCAACTCTCCTGTTTTCACCGTTCTTATAGTAGCATGCTTTCTTAATGAAGATATAGATACTGTTACATATCTTAATGAAGATATATATGTGTGTGTGTGTGTATTATAAAGAAGATACCCTGTTTTCTCCCAATGTTAGTCGTTTCTAATTCCCAACTTAGTAATTTAACAGTGAGATGAAGCTGGGAGACGGTGGGGGAGGGGCCAGGTGTGGACCCTCAGTACACCGGCTAGCAGTTCATGCTGCATCTGTTGACATGCTCTGCTGATCTGTAGCCTAACTAAATTAAAAGATCATAGCCATAAGCGTTGATCTGCGATCACCCTCACCCGCTTCCTTCACCATTCTCTGACACCATCCATGTCCTGATCTAGAACTTTAGCCCCACCCAGCTTCTACTCCTCCTCCTCTTCCACTGCCAGGGAATTGTGTTGAAGATGCCCCATGATGGTTGTCAGATGAGTCTCAGGGCTTCCAGCTCTCCTGCCAGGTCTGGCTGGAGAACAGCTCCCAGGAGTCCCATGTACAGTCTAATGAAGTTGTCAGAGTGGGCCTTCACTGTCCCCTCCTGGAGCTCCTTCTGCCGCTTGTGCACCAGCCTGCCCTGGAACAACCTGGACGAAGCCATCTGGGATTATTAAAGCAGTGTCTGATCTTAAAACTACATTTGGTTGACACAGCACACGATTGAAGGTCCTTTTGAATCTAACAGTTACGAAAAGACGATGTGAAAAAGTGGGGGAAAAAAAAGATGAACTTGTTGCGTCAAAACTATTTACATCAGACGTGAGGCAAATATGCGTCAGTTTAGAATAATAATTGCGCTGGTGAAAAAGCCAGATTCAACACTCAACCTAAGGTATCGGATGTATAAACATACTGTAGCCTATTTAGAGGATACATTTATGCTGAAGTTTGACACTTAGTGGAGAATGACAATCCTGTTTTGTGAGCCTTCTTGACAAAGTCGTACACTGATTAACTTCAGCTGAACAGCCAATCAGAGTGGCACAAAAACGCCCCCGTCCCCGATTCACCATGCTAAAATCGGCCGAAAAAACACAGACAGGGGCAGATTAGTGCCAACAGTGAGGGACACACCAAGGAAACTAGGCCTGACATTGTCGAACTAGAGTCTCCATCTCTGCTATGCTCACTATGACCAAGTTACCTGATGTTGATTGGTTAAACTGTCTGGATTGGCTAGCCTAGAGCCATATATATATTATTTTTTTTTAAATGTCAACAAACAATCGTGTTCGATGTAGAAGGACCTTGATTTTGTTATTCAAAGTTATTTATTGCTGTAGAAACAGGAGGTTTTGTGACTACAGGTGTGTAACTATGGAATCAGTACTGGCTCTATAATGGTGCAACTATGGAGACAGTTCTAGCAGGGTGTCTCACCAGGCGAGGTGGGGGTTGGGGAGGGGCATGCAGAGCAGCTGATTGAGCTTTAAGGCATCCCTTAGGCAGGCCTGCCATTGGTTGAAGCTGTGAGCCACAACAGAATCTGGAGCCTGATCCATTTGGTCGGTGTCTCCCAGCCAGCCTACAGGCAAACACAGGCACACACACACAGGAGGGAGGGAGGGAGTAAGAAATGTGTGAGTTAGTATGTGAGTGAGTGACAAAGGGAATAAGGGAGGGAGTTTACTTGATTGACAGCAAGTGCCACCTACCAGTGGATCGTTTCCGTCTGTTCAGTTCTCCTTGGACCATCACCATCAGCAGAGCTTTGAGGAGCCTCTGGTTAGGACGGGCTCTCCTCAGCCAGTAGCAGGTCACGGCCACTGGAAGGCGCAGGTGAGCCGGAACTCCATTCAGTGCCTCTTCTCTCACACCCAGCGTCTCCAGACACACCTGCAGCCTCACAGCTTGGTCTGCCTGTGAAGCGGGACCATATGTCCATCAAAAGCATTTCGTTGTCCCTGTACTTGTACTCTGCACAATGACAATAAAATTGAATCTAATCTAATCTAATCTAATCTAAAGGACAACCAAAAACACCACTTGTAGATTGTTTATCTTAGATGACTCCCTCTATAGGTGAAACCCATGCTGTTTATTACATAATCCAGAGGATTTGTCAAACTCTCTTTGTGTACCCTCTCACTTTGGCTCAATGTGGAAGACAGAATCAACCACTTTAAGAGGAGCCTAATTTATAGGGTTGTCTATGGTGAAGTGCCAAGCTATCACAGGTGTCATTTCAATGTCTGAGATACACATACATACTCCATGAGAGGGATTTCCACAGCTATTATCTATTTATTATTCAGCCTAATGAGTCGGTAGGCCTACCTGGGGTAGAGACTCCAGCAACAGCGTCTGAGCGGCTCCTTGAGCCACCGGTTGCACCATCTTCTCGACGAGCCCCAGACCGACCCGGTCCACCTCCAGTACCACTCCTTTCTCCAGGCCCAGCAACAGCCCGTAAAATACCTGACGGATGGGCAGCGAGATGATGTTGGAGCTCGGTAGGTCGCTGTGCTCCACATGGTTCATCAGAACCTTGCACCTCGGGGGGGTCCAGTTGGGGACGCTGCTCAACATCTCAGCGTGCAGCGGCGGTGCGGTCCCATCACTGAAGAACTCCAACAGACTGGAGCTGGGGATCTGATACTTCTGCATGGCCTTCTTCACCTCCCTCAGCGCCTGTTGACTGTTGATGTCAGGCATGAGTTTCATCGCTGCTGTCACGGCCTCTGCTGTCATACTGAAGCGGCTCAGCCAACTCAGAAGGCCCTCCAGGCCTGCGTCCCAGGACGTCTCCTGCTGTCTTCCAACTGGAAGGAATCGGGCCCACTGAATCTTTTTGAGGTTGATGTAGTCATTCCCGGCCAATGAGGCGAAGGCGGGCAGGAGCTGGCGGTTGATGTTGAAGAAGTTACAGAAGCTGGACGTGGTGTATAGCTTGCAGGGGATGTAACTCCCACTATGATTCGTCTCCACGGAGTCCCACCGGAAGTGATTAAGGGGGAGAACCCCTGCCTTAAGGTCAAAGATGTAGAAGTCGGTGTCATTGGACAGCACTGGGCAGCGCCACTTGTTGGCCAGGGCAGCCAGCTGGCTGTCGGCCTCACCAGAGGACTTGGCCAGCGACACCTTAATGATGCTCAGCGTCTGTAAGAACACCGACCAGGTGAGTGCGGGAATTATGTTTTTTTTCTTGCCCCTCAGAGCGGCATCATTGGCATTCTCGACCCTTCTTCTGGCCCGACACTTAATGGTGTCAATCTTGAGGTCACTGGTGCCCACGCCGCCATCCATCACCACATAAGGTTTGATTCCACAGTCGGCCAGATTCTTGAAGAAAGCCTGGACCTTTGCCTGGAAGGCTAAGTACTCCCCACCATGATTCTGGTCCAGGTTGGACTTGAAGTACAGGTGGTAGACCAGGTTGTTGCCGTCCACCAGTAGCTTGCTGTCCCTGAAGTGGATGTCCTGGTAGATCTGGCTGTTGCCCTCCAACAGCGAGTACAAGTTCTTCACCCCCATGGTGACTGGATATGTTAAGTTCAGACTTGACCTATCTATTTGACTGTTCAGCTCCTTTTTCACTCAGACTCAGGCCCTGGGAGTGGCTCCTCACTTCTCCATAAGTTTTGCATTCCGAAAATAAACAACATCAACATCACAACATCAACTATTAGTATTGATGTATTGATGTTTTATTGTCAGTAAATTGTAGGCCTATATTAGTAAACGAATAGGTAAAACTTTAACTGGATAGTCCAAAACTATCCTTCTTCAGACATGTTTCAGTTGAATATTGTGTTAGATGTCTCATTTATGCCAGGGGAGATTTAACTATGTGTCTGGTGAGATTTGGTTATGTGCTGTCAACTTCCTTTCTACCGGTTTTCTATAGTCTCACTTCACTTTGAGTTGCACATTGATAGTATATCCATGTTATTTCGAGAGGTATTAGAATTAGAGTATTAGTATTAGTATTAGAATTAGAATTAGAGTAGTAGAAGAATAAGTATCCCATGATTGTCCAGAACATAAAACCTCAACACTCAACAGCATGCAAGATCCGACCAAACATTTTGACGTTCAGTCCGCATCTATTTGACATCTGTCATCAACCTTGCTAGGGGGTTGGTTTATTTTTTTACTTCGGTGTCTGACCGACATCCAATCGACTAATGTCATATTGACCACTTAAAGTTGACTTGTGCTGTTCACGGAAAGGACCTGGTTTTTATTTTAATATAATATATGTTTTAATATAATATTTTAAAAATAACAACTAAATTCCACCTTTTCATTAAATTCACACCCTGCACTGTACGTCGATTTCTGGGGTTGCTCGGGAAGTTCATATTGATGAAAAGTCATTAAATCATTAAAGTTAAAGTCATTAAATTAAGTTTAAAATTATTCTACTTCTACAATAGGCATAGGTATACTACATATAACTTTCTAGTACAACCAGAAACAAAATCTAACATCACTTTGAGATATGGTTAAATTTAAACACCAGAACTGGCAGAGGTGCTGGAGTGCTGTCCACAGGGCAACAATGGGGTGCCACCAGCAGAGAACCACAGCTTTGTCATGGAAGGCGGGGGGAGAAGGAACATTGGGCCAAAACACCTAGGCCGTTCTCCCCCTACCAGGAGTGGAAAATGAGAGTAGACCTCGATAGGCAGCTGTGTTTCCCGGTGGAGATCACCACTGTTCCAAGATTCGGAGTTCCACGAGCAATTGACAGTGACAGAGGGCCAGCATTTGTCTCAAAAATCATGCAGGCTCTCTCAAAAGCTCTTGGGTTCACTTGGCAGTTACATGTCCCGTATCATCCACAAAGTTCAGGTCAGGTAGAAAGAATGAATTCCACCATCAAAGAAAGACCGACAAAAGCCATGATGGCAACGGGTTTAAAATGGCCTGACGCACTGCCTTTGGTGTTGTACTCCATCAGGAGTGCACCAAATGCAACAACAGGACTAAGTCCACATGAAGTATTGATGGGCAGGCCCATGTCCACTGGGGTAAGTCCCCCCTTAACACCAAGCAAAACCACTCTGATTTGGACAGATGAGTACATGTTTGACTATGTAAAAAGACTAACTGAAATCTTACGAAAATATCACTTACAGACAATATAATTGACAATATATACTTATAATTGCCACACTGAATTGTTATGTATCTTCATATACTACTGTTATGGATTCATGTGTTGTATCAAGTGAGTGTACACCCTTAATTCATCCGGAAGAGAGTAGACTGTGGGGTTTCCTCTGTGATATTGAGGTTTTTCCCGTAGGTCTAGCTCCATGGTTAGAATATTTAGCGCAGGGGTCTTTTTGCTCTCCCTAGTAAATTGAAGGGGGGGTTTTGGCTTCCTGTAAGTAGGTTCCTGTGGCTGTGACTTCCACCATGAGCTCTTCTGACGCTCCAGTGTTTTAGGGGCTCTTTATCCCAACGAGGGTTTGCCTCCAGTGGTCCTAGTTGACGGGAAGGTTGGACTCATGGCTCGCATGTTAGATAGGCTGATATGCTATATAAGAGGGGTAAATGTTAGATCATATTATTTGACTCACATGATTCTGTTTTCAGTTGTGTTTTCATTCCAAAACAGTGTCTTTATCAACATTGATGCATTTATTTTTATTAATCATTTATTACATTGTACATTTGATTTAATTGAATTGTTGTAATGTGTGATGTGCTCTGATTCTGATGGCTGATGTTTTCCTCACCCTTAAGGTGCTAAATCATAGTGTATTGATCTTATGATCAATAAGAGGGGATTGTTAGGAAAATTATTATCTAGCAATGGTATGGTTAGGTTGATCTGACATTCTGAAGAAGGACATAGTGAAGATTGTATTCCTCTTGGCGACTTTAAGTCTGACTCTCTGGAACTTGGAGACATAACATAAAGTGATTGAAGGATACCTACGTCATGTCAAATCTGCTTAGTAACATGTAATGTTTATACATTATAAGCCAATCAGAATGGGACACTCCTGTCATGCTGTTGCGGTTTGAGACTTGTATGTAAGACACTGTGTTTCTGGGAGCAGGCAGAAGGAACTGAGGAAGATTCATGCACGAATCTCTTGCTCGATGGAATCCTCTGCTTCTCCTCGTATGAGACCAATAAACAACTTCAGCTTAAACTATATAGAGTTCCTGGCACTTCTTGTTCTTCGGCATCACAACAATCTCCTCACTATCAGTGATCACCACTACATCTCTCCACCCTGACATAGTGGCATGGTCCATCAAAGCAAAGTCTGTGTTTCTCATTGAGTTCAGGGTACCAGCAAAAGAGGGGATCAAGGCTGCCTACGAACAGAAAAGGGCCAGGTACTCAGAGCTGGCGGCTGAGTGCCGGATGGCTGGCTGGAAGACTACCATCTACCCTGTGGAAGTCGGATACCGAGGTTACGTGGGGCTGTCAACAACACGCGTACTGAGGGACGCAGGAGTGACCGGGAGGAACCTAATGAAGGCAACCAAAGAGGAAGAGGAAAGGAGGCTGAGAAGGGGAGCTTTTGGCTCTGGCTGAGTAGGAAGGACAAGCACTGGGGGAAGAACAACTAACCCAAACAACAGCCGCAGGGGGAGACGTCCCTGTTAGTGCTCCGCCACCAGGAAACGTTCCAGGATTAAAGGAGCGAAATGTTGGTGATCGGTGGTTCCTGGCTGATGACCCTGCAGCTGACCCATGGGCACCAGAGGAGGTGCGACCGGCAGCAATGCCTCGCGGACGGTTCCATCTCCCTGTATACGCTACCAGGTCAGAGTAATTATTCAGATTGCCGTTGTTTGCAAGCATTTAGTGCTAACAACATTGCAGAAATATACAAATAGTATCTTATACAAACAACATAAATGTATATTGATCTGTTATGTCAGTAATGTACTTCCATATATTAGGCTTTTCATATTCAAACACTCCAACACACAAAAAGAGGAATGTAATAGTGTAATGTTATAAATGTCATACAAATTAATTTAGTCTGCTTTTCAGTTGCTAGCTAAAGTGGTGTAGCTAGCACAAAACCTTTTGCAATAGGACATGTGGGGATGGTTTTCTCACAACAAAGTTAATATTCACACATAATTAATTGTGATGAAACTGGCTTGAGTGAAAAAAAAAACATGCAAGAGTAAAAAGTGTAACAACCAACTCCGGCCTCCCTACTACTGATACTGATATATCAATATGCTATACACACATCAACACTACATAGATATAGAACTTGACCTATCCAGTCACCAAAAGCTTGGGATGGTGGGATGATTTGAATCTATTTGCATTTTGTTTTGCAGTCTATATGCTTGAAGTTCCCTAAGCCTAGTGACTACTAAGATTTCTGTCTTGCACTGTTTGAGACATGGCATATAAATGCCAAAATAACTGGGCAGAGGGACAGTCCGCAGATGGCCAAAATGCAACACTTGTGGATGCCACCCCCCATAAAACGTGCAGATGGAGAGGGGCTCCCTTACTGCGAACCCTGTCCAGTTTCTAGCCATTCTTGGACAACAAAGAAAAGATGCTGTATTGATATTGTTAGAGGATCATGGGAAAACCATTGGCATGTTAAGATATACAGCCGCAGATTCAAATGCGTCCTCAGCACTGTCCTCAGAGTCTCGTGATTAGTTTGCTCGTGAGCGCCTAATCACAAGACTACGCACCTGACGACAGTGCCTTACGTCAGACAGACTTTGGTCTAATGCTGTTGGGAGACCAGCAGGTACACACACACACACACACACACACACACACACACACACACACTGCTGTCTGTCCATATACTGTGAGAAACCTACAGGTACACACACATACTCACTCAATCCAATAGTCTGCCATGCTGTCATGCTCTCTATCTCTCTTTAATTTAATTGTGATCCAGTCAGTGTTTAGAATATAATAGAATAGAAGGACATTTGAAGTGACTTACAATCAGTACATTTGTGGGGTTCAACATGTGGACAGTTGGAGGTGGGAATCGAACTGCCAACCCTCTGGTTAGTGGTCAACCCACTCTACCCACCGATGCCCTTAAAAAATAAATAAACAGCAAACGCAAATGTTTCCTTGAAATTTCAGAGTCTAAAAATCTTTTTACTTTTGAGTTAAGAAACTCAAAAAATGTGCATAGGTGTACTGGGATCAGCCTGTCTGGTGGTGCATCTGCTTCAAGTGCATCTGTCTGTCTTCAGGTGTATCCATCTGTCTGAGTGTCCGTCTCTTCGCCTATCTGTCTTTCAATCATTTCAAACCACTTCTGGTATCTCTGTGTGTTTATGGGTAACAATGACACATGAGGACACAAGTCGTGTTGATGAGTTTTATTTCAAAAAGAGAAAAGAGATACCCATCATGACACACGAGTACAAAACAACACGCGCCACGACATTCTCTCTACCACCATCCCTTTATGATCTCTTTAACATCTCTGCTCTACGCACATCCTCAGAACGCACCATTAACATTGGACTCACTCAAATATATTTAGTGTGTTGCTACTACATTAACAAAACTAGGGAGTAATATCTTCAGCTGGATACCTCCTCCTATACTTTCTACACCAAACGCAAAAAAAGCGATCCATTTATCGACCACGCTGGAGTCAACCCATCGTGACAAAGAGAGGCAGACGGTGGCTCCGTTCAGCTCCGCGTCTCTGCGTGATCAGCGCAGCGTTTGACTTAGCGTAGCATCCGAAGGCCAACAGATGGAGCTGCAGAGTCGAGCTTTGATCCAGAAGAGGGTGGAGTTCTGTTGATGTTGATGATGATGTTGATGATGAGGGTTGGCGTGGAAACCAATAGTTAATTGTATTATTCCACCAAAGATTGAAATGGTTTAACCTTTGACCCTCTGTAATTAGAGTCCAGAGAGAGAACGTCTGTCTACAGACAGTCTGGGAATATAGACTGACTATATAGACAGCCTAGATATATCCTCTATCCTTTCTGTAGAGCAACTGTAGGTACCTTTGATCTCCATAAGGTCATGAGGTCACTTGTCCAAGCTGCCCCTCGAAATGACTTCAGGAGTTGGATTGGTGGGTTTCCACTCGGACCGACTCCTGAAGTCCTTTAGAGCCCCTCTCCTTGAGCCTGGTGAGGCTAGAACCAGAGGAGAGTGAGTTGGGACTCTGCCCGGAGTCCTGATTTACATTCCCATGACTTTGTTGGTACTTTTTTCGCTTACGTTTACGCCCCAGTGCTGTTGTTTGGGCCAACCGGGCATCCACACCATATAGCTCAGACGAGGTGGGGCTGTTGGAGTTTCTGATGCTCTCGTGGCGACCCCAGATACGACTCGAGTATGTGTGGAAAACCAGCGGTCCGGGCACAAAGGGAAAAGCAGCATGGGAGGCAGCTGGGACCAGACCACCAACCACGAGGAAGGTGAAAGAAGATGGCTGTGAGTTGTAATGCGACAAACTATAACATAAGAATATAATCATTCACGCTGACGACCGCAACGCCCCGGGGGTCCGGGAAGGAGCCCCGGGGTGGGGGAAGGGGGAGCGGGGGACGGCAGTGGACACGGTGCGGTGGGGCTATCAGCGGTGACCGTGCTGACGGGTGGAATGAAGCAGTCCATCTGCGAGGCAAAACAAAGCTGCTCAGCCCCTCTGACACCAGGCGAGAACGCCCTGCTGCCGTTGGATGTTGCTTCACGCGTGGTGTGGACACAACGTCTCGTTTCACCACGCCACAAATCAAGAGGGCTGAGTGGTGGGCTGGATGTCAGCATTCATCACGGAGGAGTGAAGCTCAGTGGTTTAGTTTTATTTTGATCTCAGACAGAGCCACCGGACGCGCAGCGGAATGGAGCGCCTACCACTGAGTATTGTGGCAGCGTTTCCCAGCCCGGTGCGAAAGTTGACTGAACGATCAATCAGACGAACCCTTCTCAGGACTCAGAAGCCTCTGCAGATTGCCGATCTCGCACCACTGTAAGGTCGCACGGTTGTGACCCCAGGTGAGGTCCAATGCAGGTCAGCTGACCCAAGGTTGTCCGCCGTGAAACCAGTCTGGAAGAGAAGGGGCTGGTGGGAGTTCCTCTTCGCTCCTGTCCCCACCATCTGGGCTCTCTCTCTCTCTCCCTCTCTCTCTCTCTCTCTCTCTCTCTCTCTCTCTCTTGGTTTCGCCTCACTTTCCCACAGCACCCAGGGCTCTTTCGTCCCTGGGTTCTCACACTGGTGTCTTATTGGCTGTCGCTCTCTCCCAGCAGCCAATAGGTGGTCATGCTGCCCTTGCCCTTGACGCTGATGTCACCACGGAGCTCCAGCTGGAAGCTGCTGAACTCCTGGAGCACCTCTCTGGTCGCTGAAGACACATGGATCTTCAGGGCTGTACGCAAACACACACACACACACACACGCAGGCATGTAGACATTTTATATTAGAAAGATATACTACGTGGTGAATCTAATTATTATGTATGTGGTGATAAAATAAGTGTGTGTGTGTGTGTGTGTGTGTGTACCCATACCCTCTCCATTGGACTCCATGCGTGACGAGGTATTCACGGTGTCTCCAAACAGACAGTAACGGGGCATCTTCAGACCCACAACCCCTGCACACACAGGACCTGTAGACACGCACGCACACACACGCACGCCCACACACACACACACACACACACACACACACACACTCACACACACACTCACACACACACACACACACACACACACACACACACACACACACACACACACACACACACACACGCCCACACACACACACACAGACACACACACACGCAGACACACATGTTAGTTTGGTTTCCAATTGAAACTAGTTCATCATTTAGCACACAGGTTCATCCAAGGCAAATAAAGTAAATACATATTCATGTTAATAAGGTCCAGCAAGGGTAGGGGGCGGTCTCACAAATCTGATGGCAGACACCACTTTCACTTCTTTTTGGTTCCTATATGTTTTGACCAATCGTGTCTCTGGAGGCATGGAATTGGCAAACACAAACTTGGCCAGCATTAGCATGCTGTAAAAAAGCATCTGTGAAGGTTTCAGATCAACACAAAACAATTGACTAGGCACTGTAGAAATGCACACATTAAAATCCCTTTTTGAAGTCCTCAACCAATCGCAGGTTTCTCTGGTAGAATAGCTCTGTAGCGGAACAGGAAACAAGGCATATGTCCCCAGAAAGCTCTAGCATAGTAGGTCTACTGGATCCAAGATTAGGTTAGGGGAATTTTGACATATCAGTATGTTCTGATTGGTAAGTGGGTTCTGATTGGTGTGGTGGCAGTGCATTCTGATTGGTCGGTGGCAGTGGGTTCTGATTGGTGCGGTGGCAGTGGGTTCTGATTGGTCGGTGGCAGTGGGTTCTGATTGGTTGGCGGCAGTGGGTTCTGATTGGTCGGTGGCAGTGGGTTCTGATTGGTACGGTGGCAGTGCGTTCTGATTGGTCAGTGGCAGTGGGTTCTTATTAGTCGGTGGCAGTGCGTTCTGATTGGTGCAGTGGCAGTGTGTTCTGATTGGTGCAGTGGCAGTGCGTTCTGATTGGTCGGTGGCAGTGGGTTCTGGGCGTGTGTGTGTGTGTGTGTGACCTACCGGTGTGGACGCCGATGCGTAGCTTGAGCTGCTGGTCAGGTCGGTGGCGGATGCGGAAGGAGCGCACGGCGTCCAGCAGGGCCAGCGCCATGCGGGCGATCTCCCGTGCATGGAGCTTCCCGTTCCTCACGGGCAGCCCGGACACCACCATGTAGGCGTCGCCGATGGTCTCCACCTGGGGCCGCCGCAGCAGGGCAGCGTGTTAGCGTGTGGCGAGGAGGGACGGCCGCTGGGTCAGCACATCTGGACGGCCGTGCGCACGGCGTCCCCGGCTCTCTACTTCCTACGTGTCATGCAAATCTGTTCTATGTTTGGCTAGCGCGTAGCCATGGAGATTGCAATCTGTTACGTTTAGGGTTTGAGATGGTTATGCTAAAGTGTAATGTTAGGAGATGGTTAACATTTATGGGTTGTGAAATGAAGCGATGGAGGTAACGTTGAATGTTGACTGGTTGGTTGTGCCCGTGGACGCCTGCAGCAGAGTGTTGTCATGGTGACTGCACACCGCCAGACATCGTCTCGGGTCACAAGCCCTGTTACCATCACAACGGGACGTGTTTTGGATCAAAGCAGAGCTGCGTTGGGCACCAGCAGACTCTAAAAACCTCTGGCTGTTGTGTTGTTAACCTTGTTTAAACGTCCTCGTCCTTGTAAACAACCTCTCTGTCGTCTTACCTTGTAAATGACAAAGTAAACAACCTCTCTGTTGTCTTGTTTACCTTGTGAACGACAAAGTAAACAACCTCTCTGTTGTCTTGTTTACCTTGTAAACGACAAAGTAAACAATCTGTCTGTTGTCTTGTTTACCTTGTGAACGACAAAGTAAACAACCTCTCTGTTGTGTTGTTTACCTTGTGAACGACAAAGTAAACAACCTCTCTGTTGTCTTGTTTACCTTGTAAACGTCAAAGTTGTCAATGATGGCATCAAAGCAGGTGTACAGGTCATTCAGGAGCGTCACCACCTGGACACCAAGCAATAGAATAATAGTCAGTAGTAAGTAGAGAGTAACACAATACAATCTAATATAATGTTACCATATACTGTATAATGGCATAGAATATAACATGACACGATATGACATAATCTAATTATAAGGTAACGTCTGTCCTTTAACATAACACAGCACGTTTGGTCCAGACCTCCATAGGGGTGCTCTCAGCGGAGATGGCAGTGAAGCCCACGATGTCACTGAAGTAAATGGTGACGGAGTCGAAGGCCTCCGCCTGCACCGTCTCCCCGCGCTTCAGCTGCTCTGCTACAGAGCTACACACAAGAATATATATACTATCATGTAGATGATATTAAATACTAATATATATATATATATATATACATACATTTACAGTATATACTATCTCTCTTGCTCTGCTACAGAACTACACCACACATAATTTATGTACATACTATCATAAAATGATATATTTAATGGTATAGTATCTGTGTATACTATTACTACTGCTAGAGATAGTATATTAGTAATGTATACTATCTCTGATTTACACAGTAGACTATACTCCCCAGAGCAGTTTATTTCTGAGACAAACATAGACAGTATTATGAATAAGCAATTTAGGTACTAATATCTTGGTGTCATACTGTGTTAGTATTACAGGCATACTGCATACTAGTATCGAGTAAACTTTGGCCAGTGTACCCATTAGGAGTGTTCTACTATAGCAGCAGTGGATCAGTGGTAGTCACTGGACATAGCCAGAGGGGGGCAGTGGTGAGTAGACCTCAATCATAAAGTGGGCTGCACTAACAGACACACAATATGTGAAAAACAAACCCTGACTGTACTGGCAAAACATAAATTACACACAGGTTACACCACGCACGCACACACGCATGCACGCACACACACAAACACACACGCACACTGGTAACTCACAACTAATGTCATCACATGAATCACATTGGCATTGATGCTTCGGAAATTTTGAAAGACTGCCACCACAGTATGACAGTCCTCCTACAGCGCTGCTTTGCGTTCCTCCTGGAGGTCCTACAGTGGTAGTCTGAACCTGCAGCAGCAGCATGGCGGTACGTACTGTGGTAGGATCTGGTAGAGTAGGGCCTCGGCCTTGTGTTTCTCCTCGTGGTAGGCCTGCGTGCGCTCCTCCACCAGCTCCTCCAGGTTGTTGGCGTACTGCTCCATACGGGACAGAAGGTTGTCCAGAATGTTCTTCCTGGACTCCCTGTGTACACACATACACACACACGCACACACAAACGCATGCACGCACGCAGACACACACACACACACACACACACACACACACATGCACACGCACAGACACACAAACGCACACACAAACGCACGCACGCAGACACACACACATACACACATGCACGTGCGCAGACACACACACACACATGCACGTGCGCAGACCAACACACGCACGCACACACACACACATGCACGCACACACACACACATGCACCCAAACACACACACACACATATATTATGATTATGTCATGCCTTGATGGTTTCCTGATATGTGAAACATGGGCTTTATATTGTTAAAGGTGAAGTGTGCAGAGTTAGTTAGTGAAACGGACTTGGCAGAACTGGAATATTATATTCTGCTGCTAGATGCTGCTCTCACTCCACCTCTCTTTCTCTAAAGTCTCTCTCTCTCTCTCTCTCTCTCTCTCTCTCTCTCTCTCTCTCTCTCTCTCTCTCTCTCTCTCTCTCTCTCTCTCTCTCTCTCTCTCTCTCTCTCTCTCTCTCTCTCTCTCTCTCTCTCTCTCTCTCTCTCTCTCTCTCTCTCTCTCTGTCTGTCCCTTAGTCTCTCAGCCAGACCTGTTGTGTTTCCGGAGCAGCATCTGGATGTGGTGGAACTCTGGTCTCTCGGTGGGCTCCTCGGCCCAGCAGCGCTGCATCAGCTGGCCCAGCTCAGGGCTGTGGCTCTGGGGGTCTGTGGTGGGCCGCAGGCAGGGCCACTCACCTAGCACCACGCGGTCCACGATCTCTGCAGGGAGGGGGATGGTGAGAGGTGTTAGTGGAGGGGAGGATGCTGGGAGTTGTAGTTCAGTGGATATGAGGACACACTAACTTTAATTTGTTTTCTGTTTTATTTCACCTGGTTAACTACGTATCCAGGTTAACACACATATGACATATGGAGGGATTGCTTTGGAGGGTTGGTGCAGGTGATCCCCAAATTCGTAATGCCGTGAAGACGAATGTGGCCCAGGACCCATCAGATATGTTGTGCAGTGTGCAGTAAAGTGATTAAAATGCTGAAGAGAAAATAAATTCTCAGCACCATGTCAGAAAAAGTTGGTCACTATGTATATTGTTTATCAATAGCGTATTCCTATTTATTGCGATGGCATGTTTATCGTGGCCATCCAACCACCCACAAGGTCCCAACCATACGGCTCACAACCCAGTTTGGAAAGCTAAACCTATACCTAGCCACTTGACAGTCTAGTGCAGTGTCTCCATAAGACAAAAACATCTTTGATCTGCAGTACATCTGTGGTCCACACTGGGGCGTTGTTTCCTCACCAGCTGACTTCATTTGATTCAAAATAAAGGTTATATTTTGAGTACATCAAATTTGGTTTACTGTGTAGGCATACATTGTATAACCTTTTTTTTTTGTATAGCTTTTTAACATGCCTAAATGCATCTATCAATGTTGTCTTAAGAAATGTATCTTTGAAATGTGTGGTTCATCATTTCAGTAGGAGGTCTATCGGGTTCATTACCAGCAGCCAACTGCTGGGGAAGTTATATTATGTCACTGACTATTATCACTGCCATTTCCCCATCACTTTACACTCTAAAGTGATGGAGAAATGGCAGTGATAATAGTCAGTGACATACATGCAATTAGTCTCTTCTTGTGATTAGAAATTGGGTCCCAATTGTCATTTTCGAAAGGTTTGGTCTATTTGGATTAGGTGCTTGACTTCCAGCTGAAAAGTTCTGGATTCAAACCCCAATTACCACAGTCTAACCCAGGGGTGTCAAACTCATTTTCACCCTGGGCCACATCAGCATTATGGTCGCCCTCAAAGGGCCGGTTGTAACTGTAAGACTATATACATTTAACTACTCCTTACTCCTTTGTATAAATATAAAAATATATGGAAGCACTGAAACCATTGCATTGCAGTGGCAGAATTTTGCGGATCACAACATTGAAATGCATTGTGGGAGCTGTAGTTAATGGTCGCTGTACGGTACGCGGTGAAGCAGCATATGCCTTTTAAGATCTCGCGGGGCCACATAAAATGAGGGAGGAGGGCCGGATTTGGCCTGCAGTTTGACACGTGGTCTAGTCTGTAGGCATCCTGAGGAAAGATGGCCTCGCCCTACCTGCTCCTTATAGCATGGTCTGAAGTCACCGTCAATCACTTTGGATAAATGTGCCCACTAGAGGGTCTCCAAAACATCTCGTTTTTGTTTTTTGTTGTAGGATAACTTTAGGACTTTGGGACTCGCATCATTTTGGGGTCCAAGGGGCTGATGCACACAGCATTTTGTGGCAACAGAGCCGCATAAATGTACATCCTCTCAGAGTTACTACCACTGGCCGGCAGTGGCAGTAACTGGCTGATTAGTATAACTAGTGTCTGACAAAATGAAGGAAAGGATCCCTACAGAGAAATACTACTTTCTCATTACCTTTTGCTTGTTCCAGTCTGTTATTTATTGTGTCTAACCAGGTCTCGCTCAAGTAAAAGTCTCACTCTGGCGCTCGCTCAGAGTCTGTCAGCTGCCAAAGCAAGCACTTTTTGTGGACGTGTACACTGACAGGGTGCTATTGCCCCATAGGAATACACTGCAGCCTGTTTTGCGGATTTCAGGCTGCATATCCAAGATTAATACTGGACCAATTTAAAAAATGGTTGTCTGCATAAGTCCTGTGGACTTAAAATGATAGGAGCAAGGTCAAGGTTGAATAACTCCCCAAGTTTTCCTTTAAAGACAACACCAAATAAAACACACTCTCTACAAACACACAAATGCACGCCCACACATACACATGAACACACTAACACAAAGACAAAACACACACAGACGCTCACACCACACGCAGAAACACACGCACGCATGCGCACATGTTCACACACATACACACACGTCTGCATACACACAGACACAATGCACACACCCCCACACACACACAACAAGTTCCGGCTGATTAACAGAAATTCCCTGGGATTCTGATTCTTTCACGATTTGACTAAATCTAATCCAGACCCTACAATGAACCAACAATGCAACCACATGTTAACATCAGCAGCAAGATGTGTCATGAGAGACGCTTCATTCTGTACTCGGTCACACACACTGCACGATTACAGTGCACTGCGATGTAACAACATGTAACAGCATTACTCAATATGTTATAACATTATGGAACAAGCTTGCCACTGTGCAGTGTGATTGGGTTAAGGTTATGAATAGGTGGAAAAGATGACACACTAGGGAAGGGTTAGGGTTAGCCATAACATAATATTATCAACATACAATGTACACACTTTCACATGTGGCTACATCACTTGTTACATGTATAATTACGCTGTAACAAGTGTTGTCTGTACTAGATAAACTTAATCAGTTTTATATTGCTTTGTGCATGTTGCATGTTGTATGCCTGTGTGTGTGATGTGTGTGGTGTGTGTGGTGGGGGGGGGGGGGGGGGGGGGGATTGACAGTAGATACTTTGACACCTGATGCCATCATCACCACCTGCTTTGTCTGTCAGTGATTTTACTCAACGGCTTGACCAATCATAGCTGCTCTCCATTCTCACCACCCACCATGCAGAGTGGGACAATACGATACAAGGAAAGTGTGTGTGTGTTGTGTGTGTGTGGTGTGTGTGTGTGTGGTGTGTGTGTATGTGTGTGTGTGTGTATGTATGTGTATCACATGTATGTGATTGCATATATGTCTACATATATGTCTATAAGTGTCTACTTCGTGTAAATGGGTGTTTTTGTGCGGGATAATAATACCTTACATTTATAAAACCCATTTGCAAGGTACCCAAAGTGCCTTACATTGTGTGTGTGTGTGTGTGTGTGTGTGTGTGTGTGTGTGTGTGTGTGTATGTATCCTGGGCTTGTCCCAAAATGTCATAAGAAATGATTCAACATTCTCCTCCATAATTGGCAGCAGACACATCAGGAGGAGGAGATGTTTTGTGAATCCTAGTCTTTTTCCTGCGTAGGTGTGTTGTGTTCTGCAGAGTGTACCTGGAACATTATGCTCTACTACTGCTGCCTGCTCTGTTCTGTACGGTATGGTGTACAGAATACTTGATGCAAAACCTGAATTTTTTATTTTAAATTGGTGCTCTTCTCTCTCTCTCTCTCTCCTCTCCTCTACTCTCTCTCTCTCTCTCTCTCTCTCTCCTCTCTCTCTCTCTCTCTCTCTCTCTCCGTATGTTTGTGTGTGTCTCTCTCTCTTCTCTTTCTCTCTTTTTATCGATGTGCGTATGTGTGTGTGTTTGTGTGTGTGTGTGTGTGTGTCTCTCTCTCTCTCTCTCTCTCTCTCTCTCTCTCTCGTACCTTTAGGCTGAGGGTCTCTGATTCCAGGTAGAATGCCCCCCGGCGCAGCGCCACCTCCTGGACGATGACTCCGAAGCTGTAGACATCCCCCTTCTGGGTCCCCGCCGGGGGGGGGGGCCTCCTGCCTCAGCAGCTCTGGGGCCATCCACAACCTCCCTGGGAGAGAGAGGGAGAGAGAGAGAGAGAGGAGAGAGAGAGAGAGAGAGAGAGAGAGAGAGAGAGAGAGAGAGACAGAGAGAGAGAGAGAGAGAGAGAGAGAGAGAGAGAGAGAGAGAGAGAGAGAGAGAGAGAGAGAGAGAGAGAGGAGAGAGAGAGAGATGGAGAGACAGGTAGACATAGCGGGATGTTGATTTTTGGATTTAGTTACAATAATGAATAACCAGTAAAGCAGAACCTGAAACCTGCGTTTGTGTCTAAACATTTGGTATAAAACACGGTGGTCTATAGAGCTGTTAAAGAGCATACTGGTGGTCTATAGCGCTGTTAAATAGTAGACTGGTGGTCTATAGAGCTGTTAAAGAGCATACTGGGGGTCTATAGAGCTGTTAAAGAGTAGACTGGTGGTCTATAGAGCTGTTAAAGAGCATACTGGTGGTCTATAGAGCTGGTTAAAGAGCAAACTGGTGGTCTATAGAGCTGTTAAAGAGTAGACTGGTGGTCTATAGAGCTGTTAAATAGTAGACTGGTGGTCTATAGAGCTGTTAAAGAGTAGACTGGTGGTCTATAGAGCTGTTAAAGAGTAGACTGGTGGTCTATAGAGCTGTTTAAGAGTAGACTGGCTGTCTATAGAGCTGTTAAAGAGTAGACTGGTGGTCTATAGAGCTGTTAAAGAGTAGACTGGTGGGTCTATAGAGCTGTTTAAGAGTAGACTGGTGGTCTATAGAGCTGTTAAAGAGTAGAATGGTGGTCTATAGAGCTGTTTAAGAGTAGACTAGCGGTCTATAGAGCTGTTAAAGAGTAGACTGGTGGTCTATAGAGCTGTTAAAGAGTAGACTGGTGGTCTATAGAGCTGTTAAAGAGTAGACTGGTGGTCTATAGAGCTGTTTAAGAGTAGACTGGTGGTCTATAGAGCTGTTAAAGAGTAGAAGGGTGGTCTGCTGTTTAAGAGTAGACTGGTGGTCTATAGAGCTGTTAAAGAGTAGAATGGTGTGTCTATAGAGCTGTTTAAGAGTAGACTTGTGGTCTATGGTGGTCTATAGAAGGGATGCGTTGTGTAGAGCTGCTAGAGGGACTGACGTGCGTAGTAGGCGGTGGACATCCTCCAGGCAGTTGGCCTCGTAGCGGAAGCTGGACAGCCCGTAGTCTGTGATTTTCAGCACGAAGCGGTTGTCCACCACACAGTTTGACGACTTCAGCTTCCCCGTGGGACCCGATCACACTGTTATGGAGAAACACCATGCCCTGGGGAGAGAGGAGGGAGCCGTGGGAGAGAGAGGAGAGAGAGAGGGAGAGTAATGGAAGGACGGAGCGATGGAGAGTGGGGAGCAGTGAGGGGGAGAGACAGAGGGGATTTTGATCAACAAAGAGGGGGGGAGAGGATGAGAGGACAAAGGGAGAGAGAGGGAGCCCCGTGTCCATGCAGTCCATGTAGAGGTAAGGTGGTTTCGTTTGATAGTGTAAGAATGTGAAGTACCTTGACGATGTCGTTAATCAGAGAAAATTTAAACATCCAGTCCAGAGTGATGCTCTCGTTCTCTACGATGTCCTGAAACACAAGAGAGAGATATAGATAGATAGATAGATAGATAGATAGATAGATAGATAGATAGACAGGCAGCAAGGCAGACAAACAGCTAGGTATAACCTACCTGTAGACTACCTCTTGGGCTGTCTACAGACAGGCATAGAGACAGACAGGT